>CM030366.1:74333313-74933313 GCA_017893485.1 Hemerocallis citrina | reverse complement strand
ATATTGAAGGAGGAAACCGTCGGGACCCTGCAGAATGATACCCGCACCACTCCCCACTTCGCAGGAGGAACCATCGACGTAAACTTTCCATGTCTGGTCGGCCTCCTTACTTTCGGGTTGCTCGGAGATGGTGCATTCCGTGATGAACTCGGTGAGGGCCTGCCCTTTGATGGTCGTCCTTGGCTGATAGCCGATGTCGTATTGACTGAGCTCGATCGACCATTTGACCAATTGCCCGGAGCTCTTGGGTTTGTAGAGCACAGCCTTCAGAGGCTGGTTCATGAGCATCTGAACCGAATGCGCCTGAAAATAGGGATGGAGTTTCCGCGCGGCCATGACCAAGGCATATGCTACCTTCTCCATTTTAGAATATCTGGTCTCGGTGGCGAGCAGTACCTTGCTCACATAGTATAGAGGCTTTTGGACTCCGTCTTCTTCTCGAATGAGGACAGTGCTGAGCACATTTTCCGAAGCCGAAAGGTAAAGCCAGAGGTGCTCCCCTGGTTTAGGCTTGCTGAGGAGAGGAGGGTTGGCGAGGTACTCTTTCAATTGGGCGAACGCCTTCTGCTGCTAAGTGCCCCATCCAAAATCTTTGGTTCTGCGTAGAGCCTTGAAGAATGGGAGAGACTTCTCTCCGGACTTGGAGAGGAAACGGCCGATGGCCGCTAGCCTTCTCGTAAGTCTCTGGACTTCTTTTATGTTTCTGGGAGGGGCCATGTTTATTATGGCGTGGATTTTTTTGGGGTTCGCCTCGATGCCGCGCTGGCTGACGATGAACCCGAGGAATTTCCCCGAGGAGACGCTGAACACACACTTCGCCGGACTGAGTCTCATATTGTGGGTCCGAAGGACCCCAAAGGCCTCTTCCAGGTCGGCGACGTGATCCTGTCCTTGCTGGCTCTTGACGTGCATGTCGTCGACGTACACCTCCATGTTGCGCCCAATTTGATCCTTGAAGACTCGGTTAATGAGCCTCTGATAAGTAGTGCCGACGTTCTTCAGCCCGAAGGGCATAATCCGGTAGCAATAAAGACCTTGGTTCGTGACGAAGGACGTCTTGACTATATCGGGAGGGAACATTCGGATCTGGTTGTAGCCTGAGAAGGCGTCCATGAAAGAAAGGAGCTTGTGACCCGATGTAGCGTCTATCAGAGCGTCGATGCTGGGGAGAGGGAACGGATCTTTGGGGCACACCTTGTTGAGGTCGGTGAAGTCTATGCAGATCCTCCAGCCCCCGCTCGCCTTTTCGACCATCACGACATTTGCCAGCCACTCGGGGTAGCTGACCTCCTGTATGAAACGGGCGAACAAGAGTTTGTCCACCTCTGCTTTCACCGCCTGCTGCCGTTCCTGGGTGAACTTACGTCACTTCTGGACGATCGGCTTCGAGCCGGGGCTCACGCTGAGTTTGTGCATGATCAGGTGCTCAGAGATACCGGGCATATCGGAGGGCTTCTAGGCGAAGAGGTCGACATTGCGGCGAATGATATGGCTAAAAATAGGATTAAATCGGGACCATTCACATCGGACACGAATCTTAAGGCTCAGGGGTAAAACGGTAATTTCACCTACTAAGGGGTCTGAAATGGGAACTGGGCCTTTCTTCAAGATCCAATAACCCACTAACGGATCCATCTCAACTGGGTACGGGTCCCAACCCGAAATGAACCCGGTCCAGCAGGATAGAATTAGGATTTCTGATTAGTCCTAATCAACGGCCCTGATTCACATCTATCTTTTCACTGGAAATTAGGGATTACATTCCTAATCTGATTACGGGGATTATATTCCTTATCAGATCACAGGGATTACATTCCTAATCTGATCCCAACGGCGACTATAAATACCCCCCCATCCACCACTATTAAGAGGTAATCAATCTTTTGCCAATTTACGCTCTTTCATAATCATTCCTGATTACTGACTTGAGCGTCAGAGGGTGCATCGCCGGGATCAACCCCGGTGTCTCGCACTTTTTGCAGGTGAACGGTGGGAGTCAACGGTCAAACTCTGGCAGAACAGGTTTCAGGTTTGATATTCAAGTTTTCCAAGAATTCACAAATGCTGTCTGTTTACCCCCACACCAGATTTAGCGGTAACAGATTGGCACCATCTGTGGGAACCAATCGAATAGCAGCCTCCCCTCTTCCCGTTGGTTAGATCTTCTCCAGCCATGCCTTCTAGGAAAGTAAGATCCAGAGGGTCCAACCGTGGACCCAACCCCATTGATCAGCAATAGGAAGTCCCCATCTAACCCACTCAGCAGCGGGGGCAACTTCCTCCTCAAGCTGAGGACCCTCTCCAACAGGACCAGCCTCCTCTTCAGAATCAGCAACCCCCTAACGGTCCCCTCGGTCCTCAGAATGCCGGTGCAGGTGCCTCGCATCCCAACCCGCAGAAGCAACCTCTCCATCAGGACTGCATCTCAATACACAATGCCTCTACGGATTCTATGGCCTCCCACAATCTCCGAGTTTCCAGCCTTCGCAATACCATCCTCAATCGGTAGAAGGGTGAGGATCTTCGCCACCGTTTGGATGAAAAGCGGGCCCGAGAGAGAGCCTCCTGCCAGCAATGTCCAAATGAGCGATTTCCTCACCGCCGAGACTACAGAAGGTCCCCTACCCGAATAGGGCGGAGAGAGTCACCCAAGCACCATAGGAGAAGACCTCACTCCCCTGCCGGTCGGCAACATCCGAGGAACGATGAGGCACCCATCACTCGTGCCGAGTTCCAGCAGTTCCAGGCGACAAGCCCTCAACCTCCGACCCAACAACAACAATAACCAAAGGGCTCCTACCCCTCCACGGGTCCAAAGTCCTCGCCATCGGTCCATAACTCCTCCTCCGGCTCCTAGCAACCAACAGCACATGCCTAGCACCCGCTGCTCCCAGAGTCACCATCGTCGTAGTCCCCACTCCCCTTTCTATGAAGACAAGTCCAGAGGCTCGTTTGACTACTGTCAGAGGGACGATGCTCTCTACCGCTGTCTCCACGAGATGGAGAGGTGCATCGGTCGAATAGACAAGGATGAAGAGTTAAGAGGAAGGACCATCCGCTCGAGCAGACCTTCCTTCTCCCGGACCATCATGGAGGCTCCTATCCCCAGAGGTTTCAAAACCCCGCAGTTCGAAACTTACTCGGGGGAGTCAGACCCCGTGGACCACATCGAAAGCTTTAAGACCCTCATGCTAATCCACCAAGCTTCCGATGCCTTGCTGTGCAAGACCTTCCCCGCCACTCTTAAGGGTTCGGCTCGGGAATGGTACTCCCGCCTCGCCCCGTCTTCCATATTCTCCTTCGAACAGTTTGAAACCCTCTTCATCACCCATTTTGTGAGTAGCAGACGCACGGAGAAGATCTCATTACTCCAGCTCCCCCAGGAGAAGGGAGAGAAGTTGAGAGACTATGTGAGGAGGTTCACTGCAGAGGTTAGATCCATCGCCTCCCTCGACCAGTCAGTTGCGGCGGCCGCCTTCCAATCAAATTTCCTCAACTCTAACCTTCGCTCCTCCCTTGCCAAGAAGCCCCCGCATAATTTTGCCGACCTCCTTCTTAGGAGCGAGAAGTACATTCGGGCCGAAGAAGCTGAGAATCTCCCGGGCCTTGAGGAGACATCTTCCGGGAACAAACTGAAGAGCACAAGCGAAGAGGGGTCCCAAAAATCTCAGAAGGACAGCAATGGACAGCGTCGCTCGACTCCTCATTTTGAGAAGTTCACCCCCCTCATTGCTAATATATCAGAAGTTCTTATGGAGGTGAACAAGGAAGGGCTACTCCGTGCTCCCCCTAGAATGAATACACCCGGCAAGAAGAGGACCAAGGATAAGTGGTGCCGCTTTCACAGGACCACGGCCACGACACGGATGATTGTCGGGCTCTCTAGGAGGAGATCGAAGAACTCATACACCGGGGACACCTGACCAAGTTCGTCCAAAAAGAGGGCGCCGAGCTTCCCCCCTGAGGAGCCTACAAACGAACAGAAGGGCCCGCCGAGCTTCAAGACTCAGAATCTCCCAGCTCCTCCCAAGAGGTCTTCACCTTATTGTAGAAGTAGGATCCTGATTTTCAATAAGGCCGATGCTTGTAACCTGACCAATAGCATGTAATAATGGCTCGCCCTATTGAAGCGGTCACTTAGTTTATTTCAATAAAACTTTACATCTTTTCATTGAAAATTATTGCACTTTCTTCTCTATCTCTCCGAGTCACGACTCGCTAAATGGTGAGTTCAGAGTCCAGCTTCTTCTACATGGCTGCTCCCGCAACTTACTAACCTTTAACAACAAGTTCGGAGTCCAACACTTGGCTCGATTCTGCTTCGGATAACTTGCTCTTAAGCGAGTTAGAAGTGGTTCGCCATTCGGAATTGCTCCCACAACCGTTGAATCCCTCTAACGACGAGTTCGGAGTCCAACACTTGGCTCGATTCTGCTTTAGATAACTTGCTCTTAAGCGAGTTAGAAGTGGTTCGCCATTCGGAATTGCTCCCACAACCGTTGAATCCCTCTAACGACGAGTTCGAAGTCCAACACTTGGCTCGATTCTGCTTCGAATAACTTGCTCTTAAGCGAGTTAGAAGTGGTTCGCCATTCAGAATTACTCCCACAACCGTTGAATCCCTCTAACGACGAGTTCGGAGTCCAACACTTGGCTCGATTCTGCTTCGAATAACTTGCTCTTAAGCGAGTTAGAAGTGGTTCGTCATTCGGAACTGCTCCTACAACCATTGATTCTCTCACTTAAATAGCGAGTTCGGAGCTCACAACTCTCTCCTAGAGTTTCTCCTCAAACTTGTCTTCCAAATGGCTTTCCCCAGAGCCGAGCTCTTCAATCCGCTCGCCTCCAAAGCGGACCTCTTCTCAACAAGTTCGGAGCTCACAACTCCCTCCTAGAGTTGCTCCTCAAACTCGTCTTCCAGATGGCTTTCTTCCAGAGCCGAGCTTTTTCCTCCGCTCGCCTCCAAAGCGGACCTCTTCTCAACGAGTTCGGAGCTCACAACTCCCTCCTAGAGTTGCTCCTCAAACTCGTCTTCCAGATGGCTCTCCCCCAGAGCCGAGCTCTTCGCTTCGCTCGCCTCCAAAGCGGACCTCTTCTCAACGAGTTCGGAGCTCACAACTCCCTCCTAGAGTTGCTCCTCAAACTCGTCTTCCAGATGGCTCTCCCCTAGATCCGAGCTCTTCGCTCCGCTCACCTCCCAGGCGGACCTCTTCTCAAAAAGTTTAGAGCTCACAACTCCTCCCTAGAGTTGCTCCTCAAACTCGTCTTCCAAATGGCTCTCTTCCAGAGCTAAGCTCTTCGCTCCGCTCGCCTCCAAAGCGGACCTCTTCTCAACAAGTTCGGAGCTCACAACTCCCTCCTAGGGTTGCTCCTCAAACTCGTCTTCCAGATGGCTCTCCCCCAAAGCCGAGCTCTTCGCTCCGCTCACCTCCAAGGCGAAC
Source organism: Hemerocallis citrina (assembly GCA_017893485.1). Taxonomy (NCBI): domain Eukaryota; kingdom Viridiplantae; phylum Streptophyta; class Magnoliopsida; order Asparagales; family Asphodelaceae; genus Hemerocallis; species Hemerocallis citrina. The sequence continues at coordinate 74,927,872 of CM030366.1, read as the reverse complement.
CTCTTCTCAACAGGTTCGGAGCTCACAACTCCCCCCTAGAGTTGCTCCTCAAACTCGTCTTCCAAATCGCTCTCTCCCAGAGCCGAGCTCTTCAATCCGCTCGCCTCCAAAGTGGACCTCTTCTCAACGAGTTTGGAGCACAACTCTCTCCTAGAGTTCCTCCTCACACTTGTCTCACAAATGGCTCTCTCCCAGAGCCGAGCTCTTCACTCTGCTCGCCTCCAAAGCGGGCCTCTTCTAAGCGAGTTCGGAGCTCAAAACTCTCCCATAGAGTTGCTCCTTGCACTCACTTCAAAGAATGGGTCTTCTCATGGCTCTTACAAGGATCTTCCTAGCACCTCCTCTTCACCCCTAAGAGTGGAGCTCCTCTTCAAAAATCTCCAAAAGTACCCAACACTTCTCCTCTTCTTCACTCTGCAAAAGAACAAGGCAGAGGAGAGAACCCGAATGCCTCTCCTCCCCTTCTTCTTTCTTCTCAGCGATGAGCTCCGCCGTGGCCGATCCACCGAGCCGAGGTGCCATGGTACCGACCTCCACATATGGAGAAAAATGCTGCCGAGCCAGTTTCACCATCAGATTGTCTCAAAAAATGTGCTAGAACATGATGAATGGCTCAGATCGCGCCACATCTCCACAAAATGACAAGATAACGTTTTCTCAAAATTTGAGCCTATTGTCTCGTGATTCGCGCCATGATCATGAGCAACCATCCAGATTGAGCCACGTAGCTCGGATCTGAAATCCGAGCTACCGGACTACCAAACTACAAAGTGGAGAAAAATGCTCCTTAAAATCCGTGCTCGGATTTGCCGAACAGGATGTAGAGAAGAAGAAGAAGAAGAAAAAAAATTTTGGAGCACAAGAGTCGGGTTCGGACCCGTTAAGGGATCCAAACCCGAACACCCATACCCCTCCAAAACCAAAAAGAACAAAACCCAAGCTCGCTCATCTCCATTGCCGACCTTGTCCAACTCCTCGGCGAGCTCTGCCCCGTCTCTAGCTTCCTCGACGAAGCTTCGCCGCCGAGCTCAGTCTCCTCCGACCTCCAAGCTCGCCCATTCGCCGAGCTCTTCGTCCAAGCTCCGAACCCATCGTCGGAGTTCTCCATCACCAACTGCCAGAGCTCTCCTAGCCAGAGCTCCATCACCAACTGCCTCCGACGCCGAGCTCACACCTCCATCTCCATCAAACCCAAACTCGTCATCTTCAAGCTCCGAGCTCGCCTCCATTCCTCACCACCTCCACTGACGAGCTCTTCCTCACCAAAGCTTGGCCTGCCGAGCTCAAGCAATACCGACGTCGAAGCTCCACTGTGCCGAGCTTTCCCTCCTTCACTCGCCGAGCTCCTTCGTCGAAGCTTTGACCACCTCCATGGCCGAGCTCCAAGCCAAATGACGAGCCGAACCCACTGCCGAGCTCATAGCTCACCTCCACTCCGAAGCTCCGATCTCCGACCTACTCGCCGCTACTGAGCCGAGCTCCCACTCCGTAGCTCCGAGCGCCGAGTTCCTCGCCTACCTTTGTCACCGAAGCTCCACTCAGTCGAATCCTCGACGAACCAACAGCCGAGCTCCCTCATCGAGCTCTCTTTCCAAAGCCCCACTCACCTCCGACGACGAGCTCATCCCCACACCGTGGAGGCTATCCTCCCAAAATGTCGAGCTCGAAACTCCCCTTTCTCGCCGAGCGCCTCCAGCGCCGAGCTCCTCGTCAGGCGAGGTCGGAGAGGGGGCGAGGCCTAGGTCGAAGATGGGTGGGGTCAGAGGATTCAGTCGAAGACAAAAGAAGACGCAAGAAACGAAGACGGAGGAGAAGAAAGAAGAAGCAGAGTATGGAGAATGAGCAGAAAAAAAAGAAAACACGCCACGTAGCATTGCCACGTGGCATCATCTCGAAGTGTCGGCAGATCCAAGTCGCCGAGCCGAGGTGCTGAAGCACCGACCCTGTAATTGGAGAAAAAACCTGCCAACCCATACAATCTGTCCGATCTTCTCAAAATTCGCGTCACGACACGATCGACGTCCAGAAATGCTCCACGTGTCCAGAACGTGATCTGCTTTGCGATGCACGCGCATCTGATCATGATCGATGCTCAGAAACGTGCCACGTGTCCAGGTAATATTTAATTTATTTATTTATTTATTTGTTTTAATTATTTAAAAAAATCCGAAAAAATATTTAAAAAATCGAAAAAAATAATTAAAAATTCTAAAAATAATTATTAATTCAGAAAAATTAATTTTAAATTCTGAATAAAATAATTATTAAATTAGAATAATTAATTAATATTCTCAATAATTAATTATTTAATTTGGAAAATGAATAAAAAATTCAAAAAAATGAGAAAAAATTCAGAAAAATCTAAAAAAATCACCAAAATCCAGAAAATTCTGAGGATATTTTTGGGTATTTTACAAGCCCAGAATAACACCGTTACACCCCAAGTAAGATTCCAAACTCCGTTAAGAACACCGATAAAATTCCGTACTCCATTAGAACAACAAAACTACTCCTCGAAGACTGTAGAACTCAGTCTCCAGGAGTGGGGGGCTCGCGATATGGCTAAAAATAGGATTAAATCGGAACCGTTCACATCGGACACGTATCTTAAAGCTCAGGGGTAAAACGGTAATTTCACCTACTAACGGGTCTGAAATGGGAACTGGACCTTTCTTCAAGACCCAATAACCCATGAACGGATTCACCTCAACTGGGTATAAGTCCTAACCCGAAATGAACCCGGTCCAGCAGGATAGAATTAGGGTTCCTGATTAGTCCTAATCAACGGTCCTGATTCACATATATCTTTTCACTGGGAATTAGGGATTACATTCCTAATCTGATTACGGGAATTATATTTCTTATCAGATCACAGGGATTACATTCCTAATCTGATCCCAACGGCGATTATAAATACCCCCCCATCCACCACCATTAAGAGGTAATCAATCTTTTGCCAATTTACGCTCTTTCATAATCATTCCTGATTACTGACTTGAGCGTCGGAGGGTGCGTCGCCGGGATCAACCCCGGTGTCTCGTACTTTTTGCAGGTGAACGGCGGGAGTCAACTGTCAAACTCCGGCAGAACAGGTTTCAGGTTTGCTATTCAAGTTTTCCAAGAATCCACAAATACTGTCTGTTTACCCTCACACCAGATTTAGCGGTAACAGCGAATACAGTCGATCAGGGCAGATTTGAGGTTGGGAGCGAGGGAGCAGCTCACTCGGAAACACTTCGACGCATCCCCCATCTCAAACGAGACTTCTTCTATCTCGTTCGCCGGCTCAGGTTCTGGCTGGGTTCTTTCGGGCTGCAGCTCGTCGGCATCCAGGGAGAACACACCACCCCCGATTGCCGTCATATAGCACGATCATGTTGCTTCTTGGTTCCCTCGGACAACTCCGATGCCTGACTTGGTAAGGAACTTCAGCTTTTGGTGGTAGGCCGAGGGAACCGCCTGGAGGGAACAGAGCCCAAGACGGCCGAGGATGGTATTGTAAGCTGCCTTGACATTTACAACCATGAAGTCCATCGACTCGGTCCGCCTGTGAGGGGTCACACCGGCGGTGAAGTCTAAAGTCACGATCCCCTCGATTGGCACCGGGACGCCGGAGAACCCGTGCAGGGTGTACCCGGCTAGATTTAGCTTATACCAGGAGAGCTTTAGGTTCTCGAATGCCTCCAGGAAGAGGATGTTTACCGAGCTCCCGTTGTCCTCGAGGATCCGATGGGCCTCGAAGTTTTCCATGCTAAGGCTGATGACGAGCGCATCGCAGTGCAGGAGCCGAACTCCCTTCAGGTCTTCCCTAGAGAAGGAGACAGGGAGTTGCTGGACGTGGGGAGAGAGGGGGCCCTGGACGGCATTGACTCCTCGGACGAATGTCTTGCGAGAAGTGTTAGACTCCCCTCCCATGGGCCCTCCATGGACGCAATGTAGGATGGCTTGGCCCTCGGGTTCTTCTGGCTCGGGCTCCTGCTCGAGACGCTGTCTGAGTGCTCGAGGAGGAAGGGAAGACCTCCTGTTCCTCGTGTCTCTTTGGTCCTTTGTATCTTCCCGTTTGAACTCTCGGAGGTACCCTTGTTGGATGAGGGCCTCGATCTCATTTTTCAGGGCGGGGCAATGGTCGGCGTCGTGCCCATTGTCTCGGTGAAAGCGATAGTAGAACTGTTAATCCCTCTTTTTCTTGTTGTTGGTCAGTCGAGGAGGGAATTGGACGAGGTCCCTGTCTTCGCTCGCTAAGAGGATGGTTGATACGTTCTGCGTCAGCAGAGTGTACCTCTCGAAGCGGGGGACCAGAGGGACCCTTTTCGTGATGCCCCCGTCCTTTGGGCCTTCTTTGCTGGTTCTGCCTCGTCGGCCTTGTGTTTCCCCTTTCCGGGGACTTCTTTGGAGTCCTCTGGATTCAGGGCCTCCTCGGCCCGGATGTACTTTTCGACCCAATTGAGGAGGTCAGGGAAATCGATCAGAGGCTTTTTCGCTAGGGATGCCTTTAGCTGACCGTGCCGGACATTGTGCCGGAATGCTGCCGAGGCGACCCCTGGGTCGAGGGAGGAGACCGACCTCGCCTCAGTGGTGAACCTTCGGACGAACAGCCGGAGCGACTCCCCTTCCTTCTGTCGGAGGCCCAGCAGGGACGCACTCGTCTTCTCGGCCTTTCTGCTGGTCACGAAGTGGGCGAGGAAGTTACCTTCCAGTTGGTCGTAAGAATAGATGGAGCCGGGGGTGAGCTTGGAGAACCATTCCCGAGCCGGACCCAGAGGGTGGCGGGAAAGGCGTGGCACGGGAGGGGATCCGATGCGCTGTGAATCATCATGAGGGTCTTGAAGCCCTCCATGTGATCAGCAGGATCACCCTCGCCGTCATAAGTCTCGAATTGTGGTGGGCAGAAATTCTGGGGTATTTCCGCCTGCAAAATTGCGGTGGAGAAAAGAGGTCGGGTGGGCCTGTGGCCCTGGGCCGGCCTCGGGCCGCCGTTGCCAAAGTGGTCGAGGCGGTCTTCCATTTCTTGGAGGCATTTCAAGAAGTCATCATCATACTCCGGTGGGACTGTCACGCCGCGGGACGTGCTGGCCTCGACATCTGAACGCGAGTGAGAGTGGCGGACCGTCTTGTCGACGGGGGTCCCCCGGATAGCCTCCATGATCTCTTTCTGGAAGTCTTGGAACTCCAGGTGGGTGACCGGGGCTCGTTCAGCCCGATTACGTTGGGCCGGCGGCCTCTGACCGACGCGGCTGAGTGCCGGCTCCCGCCATTGGGGCGGAGGTCTGGGATGGTGTGGGACCGAGTTGGAAGCGGCCCCTCCCCTAGTCCGGCTTGCTTGTTGATTCTAGATGACCCCACGTAGGTCGGGTACGACCGAACGGGATGCACTCGACTGGTGTCCACAGCTGATCCCCGGATTGTTGGATCCATGAGCATCGGTGGGGATGTCCTGAGGAGGGACGTCCTGGCAACGTGCAGAGGTGACAGTTCTCCTGGCCTTGGGTGCCATGTGAGCTTGGATTGACGGGATACCATTGATGGCTGAGCTCGGGCCAGCGTCTACACTAAAGTTTCCCACAGACGGCGCCAACCTGATGCGATTTGTTTTTGGGGGGTGGCTGCACCAGGTGTGAGTTCTTCTCGATTTGTATTTTTGCGGAACATTTCGTGCGGACGGTGGCCCTGACCCTTAGCTGAGGAACGGCTCGGGAGTAGGCGGGAGTGAGGTAGAGATTGGATGCTCGGTTCAGATCTGGAGGCTCAGCTCGGATCTGGATGCTCGGATCCCGAGGTCTCGTGTATCTGCACTCGGTCTAGAAACACCGAGGTTGGTCCCGGTGGCAGACCCTCCGACGATCTAGTCAGCTACTGAAAGTGAGTAACAGTAACTAGGGTTTGAGAGGGGAAAGATTGATTACCTTTGGAAGGGGTAGAGGGTCTGGTATTTATAGATGAAGCCAACCGGGTCTGGACCCGTTTAGGGCCGGGTCTGGACCCGATTTCCCATGGACCTGGCGTGGTAGAAGCCCAAATGGTATAGGGTTGATGTGGCATGGGCTCGGGGTGGTTTAGAGCTGACGTGGCGGAGGCCTGGGTGGTTTCCAGGCTGATGTGGCAGACCCGGATGATCCGGCGGTGAACGCTCTTTGAGAGGATCCTGTGGCCCAGGAGGGGCCACGTCATCTGACCCATATCAGTATCAATAACTCAATTGTCTCCTCCCTACTACTTCACTAGTCATCCTACCACCTGCAAAGGATAATCTATTGTAGATTTGTAAATAAGAAACATTCCCTCTCAGTTCTTCCCGAATCAAGAAATGAATTAGAATCCATACCACCAAAACCTTAAACAGGAAAACAGTCGAGCTTATCACTTGAATTGATGACGCATACACTTCACTTTGCTTTACAAACTTGCCACATGTTGAGTTTTAACTGTGGAGTAACTCACCAATGAGATGCAAGAACAATAAAATCAAAAGCAAGAGAACAAAGAACAACCAAAAGAAACACACATGAACACACGAGATTTTTTCGAGGTTCACCCAATGTAATAGCTACTTCCCTGCGCAGAGGCACTCCTGCGATTTCTACTAGAAATATGAAGAACAAGTTTACAAATATCTCAAGAAGTCACCACCAAGGTGTAGGGTTTCTCTCTATCTCTCCCCTTCTCTCTAACGGCTGATAAATATTTCTTTCATATTCACCTTACCCTAAAATCGTACACAATACAATATATATAGGTTTTAACAACTTCTAATCTCAGCAGCTCATCAATCAGCGCCATGACAGTCGACCGCAACTCATGGAAGGTTGACTGGTTCATGCCTTCTACTGTACAGGATCTAACAAAGAGTGAGTCGGTTGACTACGCGGTCGACCGGTCATTTCTTCAAGTGGACAGGGTTGCAACAGAGAGCGAGACGGTCGACTGTGCGGTCGACCGTCCACTTTCTGTACATAGTCGGTCGGGGGTGCGGTCAGTGTTGCGGTCGACCGCAACTCTGCCTGTAGCTTCAGACTGTTCTTGACTTGTTTTCTCCCACTTTAACTCTTTTTCTCGTCTGTTTTCTTCAATCCCATTATCGTGTATTTGATTCACAAACCCCAACAATCTCCCACTTGGAGCCATATACACGAAGTCTCTGACATGTTCTTTATTCTTCCATTGGCCTAGTCTAGTCTTGTAACTCTGCGAGTCTCCTCATCAATTAACCTGGAGACAATCTAATAGCATTATAGTAGAACTGATGTTTCCTGCTATCCACTATTATTGTGAGCATGTCCGCCAGATACATGTAGTATAGCAGTATAGCAGTATAGCCATATACACGAAGTCTCTGACATGTTCTTTATTCTTCCATTGGCCTAGTCTAGTCCTGTGCATCTGCAAGTCTCCTCATCAATTAACCTGGAGACAATCTAATAGCAGTATAGCAGAATTGATGTTTTCTGCTATCCACTATCTTTGTGTGCATGTCCGCAAGATTCTTAGTGCCAAGAATCTTAGATAACTTCAATCATTTCTTCTTAATCGCCATTCTAATAAAATGATACCTCATTTGAATGTGCTGAGTCATAGGGTGATATGCCGAGTTTTTCGCTAAGAAACCATATACTCTGACTCCATGGTTGACTGTGCTACAACCTTTGTAACTATGAAGCCCAACCGATAGCTGTTCCTCCAACTGTAAATATATACCCTGTAGTACTTCTACAACCATCACGATCACCCAAAAAATCTGCATCCACATAACCATGTATATGCAAGGAATCTCCTCCAAAACAAAGAGAAAAATTTGAAGTACCTACTAGATATCTAAGAATCCACTTTACTGCATCTCAATGCTGTTTACCTGGATTCTTCATGTAATAGCTGTTAACTCTCATTGCTTGAGCAGTGTCTGGTCTTGTAGACACCATCACATACATCAAACTCCCAATGGCTGAGACATAAGGAATAACAACCATTTCCTCTATTTTTGCCTCCGTTTTAGGACACAAGTCCATTGATAACTTGGAGTGAGCATCCAAGGGATAAGTGACAGGCCTCGTGCCATCCATATTGAATCTCTTCAACACCTTCTTCACATAGTCTGTTTAAGATAACCAAAGCTTCTTACTTTTCCTGTCTCTACTAATCTTCATGCAGAGGATTTGCTTTGCTTCACCAATGTCCTTCATAAAAAACTCGGAAGCTAGCATCTTCTTCACATCCTTGATCTTCTCCATACATGAACCTGCTAACAACATGTCGTCCACATACAATGCCAAGCTAACTACATCATTGTCCTCATATCTACGAACAAATACACAATGATATGTTTCGCATCTATCGAAACCTTTTCCTCTCATAAAGCAATCAAACTTCAAGTACCATTGTCGTGGTGCTTGTTTTAGCCCATAAAGACTCTTCTTTAGTCGACACACCATGTCTTCTTTCTCTTTAGCTTCAAAACCTGTGGGTTGTTTCATGTATAGCTCTTCTTCGACATCACTATGGAGAAATGCTGTTTTCACATCCAACTGGTCTAAGTGTAAGTCTTCAACTGCCACAATACTAAGCAAAACCCTGATTGAAGCCATCTTCACAACTGCTACAAAGATCTCACTGTAATCAACTGTCATGCCCCGGTTCTCAAAATACAGAAATACGAGTACGTAACGTAGGCCCAGCGAATGATGTAAACACCATCCATAAATTATACCAGTCTAACTAAACAATATAAACAACAAACACAGCTACACAAGAAAATATAATCACATGAATCAAAAAAAAACTTCAATAATAATGAAATAATCCAAAATAATATCCAACATAATATCCAATATCTGGAAAAATAAATAAACTCCGGGACAAAAGCCCAAAACAATGTATAATGTCAAAGACAATGTTCAAAAGAAATAACTCTAGAATGAATTAATTTAAGCAACGCAATCTTCGGTTCCATCTTCTTGAATCTTTGCTCACCAATTCCTTTTGGTATTGATCCTTCAATACCTGTAAATTCATGATCTAAAAAGAAAGAAAATAATATCCTTAGAGCAAGTCATGAACAGCAAGTAGGAGAAAACAAGGAATAATAGGAACATGTTAAATAAAAAAGAATGGACGAGATCAAAGTCAATAACAAAATCAAAGATTGGAAATAATGTCAAGGGGTCTATGTTTAATCATGTAGTAATTAATGATTTCAATTCAAGTTCAATATTAATGACTGTATACGGGATCAAGCATAAATGTTAAGTGCGAGTTATTAATCATTTTATTAACCTATCTAGTGCACGTACTACTGCGTCCCATTCCACAGGTTCGGTGCAAGCAAACAGTGAATGCTTTAGACTGATGGGGAATTCACGAATCGTGTACTCAGCCCAGTAATTAGTGATTAATGTTCAGTAGCATTAATTATCAAGCAGTATTTTATGGCCATTAGTCAGTATCAGTACAAGTCAGACAGTAGGGCCCAACCGAGTACACTTTCTGATTGTTCACTACCAAGTCATCCCATAATACCCCGGCTTCTTAATATTTTATTTCATTTTATGTGAGCATGCAAGAAGGTGTCAGGGCTGTATCGGCTATGTCTACTCGTTATAGACAAAGTAAGAAGCATACATATTAAATTAACACAAATCATACAATCCGGACAGCAGGACGTTCCTGTACAAAAACACAGATTCCCGCTGCTACAAAAAAGCAAATCTAGATCCATAAAAAATTCTAGAAACTAGACTCTCTGCCGGTTCCAGCAAATATACACACGATATAAAAGTTATAGAAACTAGGTTGAAAATCATATTCTTTTCAGATTTTATGTTTAGACAGCAGGTTATAGATTGTATAAACACATATGAAATAGGTCAGAAACTCATCAATTAAATCTACAAAAATTCAGGTTTGTTCCCACACATGTCTAATCTCAGTCAAATTAATTTCATATTTTTATTTTACTGTTATCATGTCTTATTTATTTATAAATAAGAAAGATACGTATGAATTTGGGAATCTGGAAATCCGGACCCAGTTGCACTAAAAATAAGATATCTCACAGATTATAACTTGGAATTTAATTCCGTTGAATGTTCTGGAAAGTAGATTCATGGGGCTATAATTCATATTCAAAAAGTTATTTCAAATTACGATAGAAATATGGTCGAAAATCTGGTACAAAAAGAAACAAACAACAGGCCAGAAAATAGTTTGATACGAATAAGCAATATTTCATCATACAAACATATAATTCATGATAATTAATAAACAAAGTGCCATTGGATGATTAACATGCAGATTTCTAGGTTTATGATGCAATTTACAATCATGGCAGTCAATTCATTAAATCAAATTCAATCTAACATATTCAATACATCAAATAATTCTATAACATGGATCTAGTTATTTTTCCATGTATAAAGTGCATATGCAATGTGCAATAGGGACTAGGATTTGGATCAAAGATATAGGCACGATGTAACACCCCGGATTCCCGTTACTCGACATCTGTGACACAACCAAACTATTTTCCTTCAAAGGCATCTCAACACAGTAAATAACACGGAAATTTAAAAACTTTTATTGCCATCAGAGTTATTACATCATTAGTTACAATACTATCTTGTTCTTGAACAAGGAATACAAATTACATAAACCCATTACAACTATCTACAAAAATATCCAGACTCTTCCTGTGAAGCAAACCGATGTCATCCAGATTGGTAATCGACTGGTTACTACCGAGCTTTCACTGGATGGTCGATCTGCTTCCCTGGGACTTGGCCCTCAGTTAGAGCCTTTCGCTGCGCGATTCTGATAATTCTGCACCCGCTCGAATGGTAGGCATGTACATTGCCACACCACTTGGATACCCTACTGGTCTTGGCTCTCCTGCACTCGTGACCCAACATCGAGTACCTAAATGAGTGGGCACGTCTGTAATTCTACTGACACAATACTGATAAGAAATAGTGATCTTCAACTAGCACACCCACGAATGATCCTGAATGGAAAAGGAACGTGCATCCTGTTTTCCTAGTGTTTGTGTATGTCATGACCTAAAGTATAATGCATAATACAGAGTACAGAAATGGATGCACTTAATCTAATGTTAGTAAGACACTGGATACACATACATCACATACTACATGTGCTCCAGATGAAGCTATTTCCCCAGCTTCAGGGATTTGAACCCTTGCCATGCAAAAATTCCAGTATTGTACTCAACTTGTTCTTGATAGATACAATTGTGGCTGGTAATCCTGCAGTTATTACTGCTAAATACAAATACAGTGGTGTCTTATTGCCACTAGTGCCCCAAATCAAATCATACCAAATGCCTGTGACGAACCTACATATATGCAATTGTATATCTATGGTACCGAAGATCCATGGAACAGCAGTCCCATGGTCCGTTCGTGTCCACACAACATAAGAATATGACGGCCTCGAAGGTCTAAAAATCCCTATCCGACATGAAGCTCCCGTTCTTACCACGACACTTCAAGAATTAACAGTGCAGGATTCACACAGCATCACGTATTCCTAATGACAGGAAGAGACAACCCTGGTCATCACCGCCTAATGCTAACTCTTAGAACGAGTCGGATTATAGGGAATCACCCCTAACACCAATTCGGTCTTCAAGCGAACAGTAAAGGAAACTTAAACAATGCTGTTTACTGAACGCATGTTATTACTTAAATCATACACGGTGTCGCATCAACCAATGCTGAGCCTGACTGGTCTTGTCAAATAAATAAATAATCACGGTGAATCAATATTCACCAATTCCCAATACCTTCACGGGTCTTTGACCTTAACCCCGCTCTGTGACCTCAGCGAGTAGTCCATCGGCACCCAAAAGATGCATACAAATTGTGAACGAAGGTAACACATATAAACCCCAATACTTAACCATTGACAGACTCAGGCATCAAGACACTAGTCACCAATCAACCATATAGCTATCCATGAGTACTAGGCATAGGAAACTTGTCTAAGTCCCAAATTAAGTGCTAAACATCTTAAAACTTAATGGCTGGCAATCATCATACTGCGGTATGCAGTGGGTTCCCATACTATCTTCCAATCATGAACAGTTCAAGACATAGTAATAGCTGCGACCCAAACTACACCCATCGGAATCCAATAAAATCAGGTCTTCTAAGAAGGTAGGAAACTCTACTGCAATCCTCTAGTTGACACTACCCTCAAATTCCCCATGGAACTCAAGTCCCCCGAGTTAACAACGCTTGAAGTCGATCTAGGCAACAGGTTGCTGAACATGCAACATTCTTATCTTCCAAGATATAATTCGGAATTACATGATATCACCCATTCTAGAAAGCTAAGACCATATACTACCAATCTCTAGTTAACCATTTGCTCAAATTCAATCATCATGATACTATAAAAATCCCATATACTCTCAGTTGTACATCTCTTCATGCACTTGCTGTACTTCTCTAATAGCATAGAAATTGCTTACTCGTCGGAATTACTCGATTCCGAATTTAATGGAAAGGTAGGAGTGTTTACTAAAACTTCCTAGTTGAACACATCCTCATAATCTATCACTAAAGCTCAAAAATACAAAATTCCATCAGGTGCACAAACAGGGATGAATTGGCTCTTTTAGCAAGCATTGTCTCGACTAAGACTGGATCTGCCCCAGTCTTCGAAAATTCATAACTTTCGACCTACAAACTGGAATTTCATAATTCCAGATGTTTTGGAAAGCTACGACTCTCCACTACAAATCTCTTGTTGACCGATTCTCCAAATTTTTAACACAAAATTTCATAACTATTCATCTTCACAGACTAGTCAATCTGAGTTCGGTTGAACCTGATCTACTTTAAATTTCCATAAAAAATCAACACTAAGTCCAAAGATCATGAAATTTGAGATTCTGAAACCACACATATACCATTCCATTGTGTCCAAAAATTGCACTTTGTTTCATCCTACTCAAAGAGTTGTGACTCCTCAAACATAGCATAAACTTTCAACTCCTCTTCAACAGGGTCTTTTTCACTTCACACTATTTATTTTTTCAACCTCATCAAATTTCATCTAAAAATTCTAAAATTTGGGAATCATGAAGTAGACTCATACCAAAAGCTACTGCAAAAATTTCATAGTAATGTCATACACACACAACTAGTTATGACTATTTGAACTTCAGTCAAAACAGACAACTTCAGTTACAACTTCTAGACTAGTTGCAATCAACAATTTCTTTAAGGTAGCAAACAACCTCAGAAAAATATGAAATTTAAGAATATGGTCGTAGACACGTACAAGAGCATCTAGAAAAAATTTAAGCTCAAAATACTCAACCAATAATGAGTTATGATTTCGGAAAGTCACAACAAACTTCACACAACAACAGCTCCTTCAGCTGCTCTCTGTCCGAAAGTTAGGCTGGAGTTTGGGTTAACAAATGGACTCAAAATATTATGAATTTTTTTTTGGAAACTCTAGATACATAGAAAAACAAGCCATAAAAATTTGAGTCCAAAATTCCCAACCGTTTGAGAGCTGGAAATTCTCAAACTCACATACTTATACATGCACTTTAACGAATTTCATGAAAAGAGATATTCTACCATATAAGTTATTTTTTTAGCATGCTAACCTCTTATACATGGTAACAATAATTTCTCTTAGCTATGGTGAAAAATGGTGAATTGTTTCCACCATTGGATCTTCATCAAGATCCAAGCCATGATCACATGATGCTATGGTTCCTAACCCTAGGTTATGTCAAGGAACCCTAGGTCACTATACCCTAATTCTAACCCTTGCGTACAATTTCAATCTCATAGTCAATTCAAGCACTAACTCAATTTAATCTAATCAATATATATAATTTAAAATCTATAAAAATATATGTTTTATAGAATTTATAATTTTCTCCTGACAATTTTCTGGTCAAAACAATCGGAACAAATTCACAGTTAAATTGAGAAGATATCCCGAGTCTATCTCATCGGGTTCAGAATAGCTCATGTATCTGAAATTTCTCAGTTAAAACTGATGATTATTAGAAAAATATGTAATCGTGTGCAATACTCAGGCGTGCATGGATTATTATGCAAAATAGCTGTATGCTATTTTGTGGGGTATTACACACGATGTTAAGAATATATTGGGTTAGCTCGTGTAAACCCTCAATATTCTCAACGGAATTCAAACAACAATATGATAAAGAGGATTGGGATCTACTTGAGGAGATCAAACAATTTCTTGAACAAAACAATAAACTAGTTCAAGAAAGAGACTTGTCTTTTAGACAGTAAATTCGAATATAAAGAATAACGGGATGAGAATCCCGGGTGACGAAACAAGTGTGACAACCGAACTCACGAAGGCATGTGCGCTCTACGTGCACCCAAGCAACCAACAGCAAGAGCAATTAGCGGATCCCTTCTTCTCCCGAACACCAAATAGCAAATCGCGGATCCTCTCTCCCCCAAACACCAAACAGAGAATCAATAGAGGAGATAGAGACAGCGACGATCGACAGCCGGAGCTAGGCATGGCTGGCGGCAGTGGCTAGTCGACAGACATCGGTCGACGGCCCTCGGGGACGAGCAGTCGATAGAGAACATGGGGGAGATGTGGCACTCTGTTTTCTTCCAAAATAGAGGAGGAAGGCGAGTTGGGGTTGACGGCGATGGAAGATGGAAGTCGAGGACTGGGTGGAGACAACGATGGGGGGTTTGTTGCGGTGGTTGGAATGTGCCAAGAAGGGTGTTGACGAGGACTAGATGGGTGCTCGGTTGGCAGTGAGTTGGATGAAGACGACGGGGATGACGACGAGGGTGATGGCGGCTGTGGACAACGGGGTGCTCGAGGATGGGAAGTCGAGGAAAGAGGATGAACGAGGGTGGCAATGGGGGGTGATCGGAGGTCGGTGGATGGTCGAGAGTTGGATGGTGGAGGATGGGTTCAAACGGAATAGAGGATGGGGAGAGAGAGTGCAGATGAACAAGAAGAGGGGGGCTGCACAGTGGTGGCTAGGGTATGGGTTAGGTTAAGGGTTTTAGGGTTAATATAGAATATATATAGGATATTAAGATATTGGGTTTAGGTAATGAGTTTGGATAGTGGGTTAGAATCCAATATGAGAAATATTAAGGTTTGGGCTTTTAGATCCAATAGGAAAGTAAAATAACCAAATAAATAGGATTTATAACAAAATATAATTTGTATTACATTATAGAAAGTTATATGAAATAACTACAAATACAATTATTAAATAAAAATGGATTTTTAAGAATCAATCAAGAGTAATAATAATAACAATAATACTAATAATAGTAATAATAACAATAACAATAATAATAGTAACAAAAATAATAATAATAATAATAATAATAATAATAATAATAATAATAATAATAATAATAATAATAATAATCATATAAAACATAAATAGTTGATCAATTACGAATAGAAACAAGGTTAAATACACCATTATTCGAAATAAATATAATTATCGATTAGAAAAACACTTTACTATAAAATCCAAAACGAACTTAACAAATAATGAATTTATAAATATCGAAATGCAGAAAATATTCAGGAAATACGTATTTGCGGGAACGGGGGTTACATCAACACTTTCTCTTTGAGAGAATCCTTTTACAGCAAGTCTCGCCTTGTACCTCTTACTGCCATCTGTCTCATCCTTGACTCTAAAAATCCATTTGTTCATAAGAGCCCGTTTCTCTGGAGGTAACTTCGTCAACTCCAAAGTTTTGTTCTGTTCCAAGGAGTTCATCTCATCCCTCATGGCTAACTCCCAATAAATTTGAGCCTCATCCTTCAAAGCCTTCTCATGAGTCTTTGACTATCCTAAATCCGTCTATAGAACATGCTCGTGAACAATACTAGCTAATAGATCAAATATCTTGGTTGGCCTTCTCTCTCGTGTCGACCTCCTCAATGTGGGTACCGGTTCAGGTTTCCCAAATTGCTCTAGCTGTACCTATTTGTCTTGGATAACCTGCTCATTCCCAATAGGCTCACCATGAGCCACCTGTGTGCCTATGGTATATGTACCTGCTGCTGCACTATAGGGCCCCCACCACTAGGACCACCTGCAAAACCTGAATCAGAATATGAGTTTGAACCACAATATGACTCCGAACTGGTTGTACTGTCATGTCCTGCGTGTCTGTCCTTGTACAAGACCTCTTCATTGAACACTACATTCCTACTGTGAATGACCTTGTTATCCACAAAGACCCAAAGTTTGTAACCTAATTGGTCGCAGACGTAGGCAATGAATACACACCTTTTGGATTTAGAATCCAGTTGCTTCCTTTCTTCCCTGTTAATTAGTGAATACGCAATACAACCAATAACTTTCAAATAAGAATAGTTGACAGTTTTACCTGACCACAGTTCTTGCGGAATGACCCCATCAAGGGCATTAGACGGGCAACTTAATCAAGTACACTGCAATTAATCAAGTACGATTAATCTTGCATAATTTTAAATTCAACAGATAAACATAATTCATCTAGACGGGGTTCAATACTTACCATGTTGGCTACCTGTGACCCTGCTTGTGCTTTCTTATACTCCTCGCATTGGTCTCTCCTGTGTCCCGGCTTCTTGCAGTACCAATACTCACCTTTGCGATATCCGGTTCTTGACTTGGACCTGTGATTCCTGCTTTACGACCTTCCTCTATTGTTACTTCCATCACGGTTATCAACTGACAGCGCGACATTGCTAGGATATGACATCGAAGTCTCTCTATGTCTCTTCCTTCTTGCATCCTCATTCATGATGCTGCTTATTACATCCTTTAGAGTTGTCGTATCAGTCACGGTGCTTGTAACTGTCTGCTCTACTGTGTCGTAACTATCGAGAAGACTGGATAGCAACAACAACGATTGTGCCCTTTTCTCAAACTTTAAACCTAACGATTCCATCTAATTGTAAATCATACAGAAATTGTTGATGTGCTTGGCAACCAAACCCCTTTCCGACAACTTCAAGTTGACCAACTTCTTTAGATGTAGGATCTGGTTCGCTACATTCGGTTTCTCAAACACATCTGTCAAGATCTCCATTGCCTCCATCGCATTCCATGCCTTCTCAAAGTGAAATAGTGACTTCTTACTCAGTAACAACTGAATCTGTCCAAGTACTTTCTGATCCAATCTATTCCAAGTCGCCAATGCAACCGGATTGACCTCCGCCTCTTCTGGCTTTAAACCAAACAATGGATCATCTAGATCCTTCTGTCAGAGATACGCAATCATTTGAATCTTCCACATTGTGAAATTTGTTCCATCGATTTCCTTGACTTTGCTCTTGTCCCCATCTCAATCAACACTATCAACCTGGTGCTCGAATACCACTTTTTTGAGTTTTAACTGCAGAATAACTCATCAACGTGATGTAAGAACAATAAAATCAAAAGTATGAGAACAAAGAACAACTAAAAGCAACACACGAGAAGACAGGATATTTTTTTGAGGTTCACCCAATGCAATAGCTACTTTCCCGCATAGAGGCACTCCTGCGATTTTCACTAGAAATATGAAGAACAAGTTTACAAATTTCTCAAGAACTCACCACCAAGGTGTAGGGTTTCTCTCTATCTCCCTCCCTCTCTGACGGCTGATAGTTCTTTCTTTTTTATTCACCTTACCCTAAAATCGTACACAATGCAATATATATAGATTTTCACAACTTCTAATCTTAGCCACTCATTAATCAGCGCTGCGACGGTCGACCGCATCTCATGGACAGTCGACCGGTTCATGCCTTCGACTGTACCGGATCTAACAGAGAGTGGGTCGGTCGATTGCGCGGTTGACCGGTCATTCCTTCAAGTGTACAGGGTTGCGACAGAGAGCGAGATTGTCGACTGCACGGTCGACCAAGCACTGCCTGTACATAGTCGGTCGGGGGTGCGGTTGACCGCAACTCTGCCTGTAGCTTCAGACTGCTCTTGACCTGTTTGCTCCCACTTTGACTCTTCTTCTCGTCTATCTTCTTCAACCTCGTTATTGTGCATTTGGATCCACAAACCCCAACACCACCATCCTTCTTGTGACTGTTTTATCAATCTTAGAGGTTCATTAAGTTATTGAATGAGCTCAAACGAGCTTTTAAAGAAGTCCCCAAGTCAAAGCTTCAAACTTCTTGGGTTCATTTACAGCTCTAAAGTCCCTATTTGCTTCATTTCTCATCTTTGTAAATCACCCGGGGGGGGGGGGGGGGTGAATAGGGTGATTTTGCAGAATTAAAAAATTAAAATTAAGTTGCAAAGTAAATGAGAAGAGATAGAAAAAGCAAACACAGCAAGCACAAGTGACGCAGCGATATAACGTGGTTCGACCTCCATGTCTACGTACACACCACCTACTTGTAGCAATTCTCCACCATAAGCGTTCCCCTATACTCAAACCCTTGACAAGTGATTCTCGGATTTAGGCTGAGAAATCTATTACACCCACAAGACTTCTAAGACAAGCCCTGCTAATCTCACCAAAGTGGAAGAAAAAAAAACTCAAGATCCTCAATGATCCTGACTGAAGAAAACAAATAAATATCACACACACTCGGATTGATTATTGAATTGATTAGTTCAGAAGATTTTTCTCAGAGCAATAGGTGAAGAATACATAGTGGGTTCATCCAAATATATGGACTTAGGAAGTGTTTCTCTCAAAATAGAAACGATACATTCCAAAATAGAAATCTGTACGAGGTACGGTTGGCCGCAAAAAGGGACAGTCGACCGTTCATCTTTTAATCGAAAAGTCAAAAGATGAATGAACGATTGTCTCATTATTTTAACTGCAATGGCAATCGACTATGGTGCGGTCGACCGACAGTGTAGTATGGTTGACCGCAATCGTGTTGATGCTGACGAAACCACTTTATCTTCTTACCATATACAAATCAATCAATAATCAATCAAATTGTAACACCCCGGATTCCCATCACCGGACATCCGTGACACAAACAGAATCTTTGCCTTCAAATGCATCTCAATACAGCAAATAACAAGAAAATTTAAATACTTTTATTGCCATCAGAGTTATTACATCAATAATTACAAATATCAATTTGTCCTTGAACAAGGAATACAAATTACATAACTTATTACAACTGATTACAAGAATATTTAAACTCTTCTTGTGAAGCTATCGGTTGTCTTCCAGATCGGCAATCCATTGGTCACTGCCGAAATTCCACTGAGTGGTCTATCTGCCTCCCTGGGACTTGCCCCTCGGCTTGAGCCTTATGCTGCATGACTCTATTATTTCTGCACCCACTCGTATGGTAGGCATGTACACTGCCACTCCACTTGGATGCTCTGCTAGGTTGGCTCTCCTGACCTCTTGACCTGGTATCCAGTACCTAATTAAGTGGGCACGTCAGTAATTCTACTGATGCAATGCTGATAAGAAAATAGCGATCTCCAACTATCACACCCACAAATCATCTTGAATGGAAATTAATCATGTATCCTGATTTCGTAGTGTACGTGTATGCCATGACCTGAGTCTAATGCAAAAATACAGAGTACGGAACAGATGCACTTAATCTAATGTCAGCAAGACTCTGAACACACATGCATTCCATACTACATGTGGCCCAGATCAAGACGTTTCTCCAGTTTTAGGGATTCAAACCCTCGCCATGCAATGCATTGTATTATTGTACACTTCCTGTTCTAATAGTAGAGCGTGGCTAAGGAGGTTGCAGATTAATCGGTCACATCCATTCTGCAGTCACTTAGTGGTGTCTCGGTTTGCCACTAGTGCCCGGTGCCTAGACCCCACTGAAAAGGCATGACGAACCTACAAATACACTGCAGCAGATCCATTGTACAGAAGATCCAACATGATCTGTTCGTGTCCACCGCAAAGAACATTACGACCTCAAAGGTCTAAAACCCCCTATCCGCCAGGAAATTGACATCTCGTTCTTACCACAGTACTTCAGGAATCAACAGTGCAAGATATGCACCGCAGCACATATCCCTAATGACAAGAAGAGACAATCCTATGTTCATCACCACCTGTTGCCGCTAAATTTGGTGTGGGGGCAAACAGATGAATTTGTGGATTCATAGGGAAACTGAATAGTAAACCTGTATACCTGTTCCTTTGGGCTTCGGTCGTCGCTCCCGCCGTACACCTGCAAAAAGTGCGAGACACCGGGGTTGTTCCCGGCGACGCACCCTCCGATGCTCAAGTCAGTAATCTGAAAGACTATGAGAGAGCGTAAAAACTGGTGAAAGATTGATTACCTCTTAATGGAGATGGGTGGGGGGTATTTATAGGCATCTTAGGGAACAGATTAGGCATGCAATTCCTGTGTATATAGATAAGGAATGTAATCCCTAATCCCCAGTGAAAGGATAGATATGAATCAGGGCCGTTGATTAATATTAATCAGAAACCCTAATTCTATCCTGCTGGACCGGGTTTGTTGCGGGTTGAAACCCGCACCCAGTTGAGGTGGATCCGTTCGTGGGTTATCGGATCTGTGAGAAGGAGACCCAGTACCCGCTTCAAACCCGTTTGTAGGTAAAATTACCGTTTTACCCCTGAACCTCGAGATTCGTGCTCCATTTGGACAGCCTTGATTAAACCCCTATTTTTAGCCACATCACGAGCCCCCCACTCCTAAAGGCTGAGGTCAATCAGTCTTTGAGGAGTAGTTTGACTATTTTAGTGGCTAATGGAATTGTTTCGAAGTCCGAATGGGTGTTTTTGGAATCCCGAAGTGGGTGGTAAGGCAATTTCTTCTTCTTTCTTGAAGCCATATGGTATATCAAGTTTTTGTCTATTTTTTCAGGCTATTTATCTAATTTCGCGATGCGTCAGCTAGTCGTTCGGGGGCTTTAGCCGTGCGTTCTAGGCAATAATTGTTCGTTCGGAGGCTGGGAAATAGCCCCCGAATTTTTAATTATTTCCTGGAATTTTTAGCTAATTTTTCCGAATTTTTAGTAATTTTTCGCGATTTTTAGATAAATAAAATGATTTAAATAAATAGAAATCGAATTTTTAATATTCATTTATGGCGTGGCGTCATCAGAGCCCTCGATCAGGGCGGAGCGCGATTTTCGGAGAGATCAGACGGTTCCTGCTCCTCGGCACGTTTTTCCGCCGTATACGAGGGTCGGTACCTCGGTACCTCGGCTCGGCCTGGCATCTTGAGGACCAGTGCCTCGGCTCAGATGGTCAGTGCCTCGGCTCGATGGTTCCGAGGTACGTGGCATCATCTGGGCCGTCCATCTCAGCGTGGATCTCCATAAAACGCTATCTTGTCGTTTAGTGGACGTGGCCAAATCTGGGCCGTCCATCATGACGAGCACGTTTTTTCACAAGATCCAACGGCTGATATGGGTCGGTGTGATTTTTTTGCCATATACGAGGGTCGGTACCCCGGCACCTCGGCTCGGCGGCTCGACTCCTCGAATAGATGGGTCGGTGACTCGGTTCGGATGGTCCGAGGGACGTAGCGTCATGACGAGCGCGTTTTTTCACAAGATCCACGACTGATATGGGTCAGTGACTCGGTTCGGATGGTCCGAGGGACGTGGCGTCAGGACGAGCGCATTTTTTCACAAGATCCATGACTGATATGGGTCGGTGACTCGGTTCGGATGGTCCGAGGGACGTGGTGTCATGATGAGCGCGTTTTTTCACAAGATCCACGACTGATATGGGTCTGTGTGATTTTCTGTCATACACGAGGGTCGGTACCCCGGTACCTCGGCTCGGCACATCAGGGCTGTTTGGCCGAGGTGCTGAGTTGGATATTTTTGAAGGAAATATCTCTTGGGGGTTCCACCCTTCTGTGCCCAGTAGCTCGGCTGGGCGAGCCGGTGGCGGGCGTCTCGGAAGATACGTGCGGCTAGATTTGGGCCATTCATCATGGCGCGCATCACGAGGATGGGGTTCAGATCATGAGAAAACATTATCTTGTCGTTTTGTGGGCGTGGCACGATCTGAACCGTCCATCAGATTCTGTTGCGAATTTTGAAGAGATCCGATGGTGACTTTGCCTCGGGACGATTTTTTGCCATATACGAGGGTCGGTACCCCGGTACCTCGGCTCGGCGCATCAGGGCTATTTGGCCGAGGTGCTGAGTTGGATATTTTTGAAGGAAATATCTCTTGGGGGTTCCACCCTTCTGTGCCCAGTAGCTCGGCTGCTCGGCTGAGCTGTTCGGTAGCTCGGCTGGGCGAGCCAGTGGCGGGCGTCTCGGAAGATACGCGCGGCTGGATCTGGGCCGTTCATCATGAGGATGTGGTTCAGATCACGAGAAAACGTTATCTTGTCGTTTTGTGGGCGTGGCACGATCTGAACCGTCCATCAGATTCTGTCGCGAATTTTGAAGAGATCCGACGGTGACATCGCCTCAGGACGATTTTTTGCCATATACGAGGGTCGGTACCCCGGTACCTCAGCTCGGCGCATCAGGGCTGTTTGGCCGAGGTGCTGAGTTGGATATTTTTGAAGGAAATATCTCTTGGGGGTTCCACCCTTCTGTGCCCAGTAGCTCGGCTGCTCGGCTGAGCTGTTCGGTAGCTCGGCTGGGCGAGTCGGTGGTGGGCGTCTCGGAAGATACGCGCGGCTGGATCTGGGCCGTTCATCATGGCGCGCATCACGAGGATGGGGTTCAGATCACGAGAAAATGTTATCTTGTCGTTTTGTGGGCGTGGCACGATCTGAACCGTCCATCAGATTCTGTCGCGAATTTTGAAGAGATCCGACAGTGACTTCGCTTCGGGACGATTTTTTGCCATATACAAGGGTCGATACCCCGGTACCTCGGCCCGGCGCATCAGGGCCGTTTGGCCGAGGTGCTGAGTTGGATATTTTTGAAGGAAATATCTCTTGGGGGTTCCACCCTTCTGTGCCCAGTAGCTCGGCTGCTCGGCTGAGCTGTTTGGTAGCTCGGCTGGGCGAGCCGGTGGCAGGCGTCTCGGAAGATACGCGTGGACGGATCTGAGCCGTTCATCATGGCGCGCATCACGAGGATGGGGTTCAGATCACGAGAAAACGTTATCTTGTCGTTTTGTGAGCGTGGCACGATCTGAACCGTCCATCAGATTCTGTCGAGAATTTTGAAGAGATCCGACGGTGACTCCGCCTCGGGACGATTTTTTGCCATATACGAGGGTCGGTACCCCGGTTCCTCGGCTCGGAGTCGAGCTGTTTGTTTTGAAGATAGGCAGTGGTTCGGTTGCCCAGCCGGGCTGTCCGATAGCTCGGTTCGGCAGACCGGTGGCCGAGTCGTTGACTTGGTATTTTGAGGAGTCTCTTGCTTCTTGCAACTTCGTAACTTTTCTGCTTGTCGCTTTGGCTTCTTAGTGGGCTTTTTGCGTTTCCCAAGGAGGCCCAACTTGTTAGGGGTTATAAGCTTTCACCTCACTCCCAAACTCATTTCTTACTTTTTACTCTCAAGTTTTTACTTTCGATCTCTAAGTTCTCTGCTGGTGGCGATTTTCTCTCCAAGGCGTTGCCGTTAGCTGTCGCGTGGGCTAGGCAATTTCCGGCGAGAGCATTCCGACCGCGAACGTCACTTCAAAAGGTCAGTTCACCTAGTCTAAATAATTTATCTAGAGATGTCTCGAGTGAACTCGGGGAGTGGGGCCTCGTCTTCGGGCGATGATGGTGCTGAGGAGAGGAGGAGGCCGGAGATCCGGAGGAAGGGTAAGCAAATTGCCGAACCGTCTATAGCCGAGACGAGGAAGGAGAAGAAGAAGAGGAGGGTGGAGGCCCAATCCCCCGTAGTGGCGGTGATTGTGGAGAACCCAAAGCAAGCCCCCGAGATGGGGCGGTATCCTTCTGTCCTGTCCGGTCATTCGGGGGTCAGGCAGTACCAGGGCGACCTGCTGGAGAAGGCGATCTATGGGAAGTCTAAGATCGTCGAGGAACCTAACCCGGCCCTTCCCACCGAAGCCGACGAGATCATCACGTTGCTGGCCGAGAAGGACCTACTACGGGTTAGGAGGGCCTTCGCCATTCCTCCGGAGTACAAGCTGATCCTCCCCGAACCCGGGATACGAGCGAACTCTAAGCTGCCGTCGTCGGACATGTGCATGTTTGACGTCGACTCCTTGAATGTCGGGTTACGCTTCCCTCTGCACCCTTTCATCCTTGAGATCCTCGGCTGGTTCTGCCTCGCGCCGACCCAGTTCATGCCGAACACTTGGCGCCATGTGAATGCCTTTTTGCTTCAGTGCTACCGAGCCGAAGTAGAGCCGGATCTCACGGTCTTCCGAGGAATGTATCGAGTAAACCGGCAGCACAAGACGGAGTATCGATACTACTTGGGGCCGAGGAAGGGTGTTAAGATTATAGAAACCCTGACTCAATTAAGGGTTGGAAGGAGAGGTATTTCATAGTAAGGGGCGAGGCGATTCGGCCTATTCCGACCCGTTGGAAGGTGGAGGTGCCAAAATTCGCGCGTGCCGACCCTGTTTTGTCTGAGGCCGAGGAGGATGTGGCGAGGAAGATAATGGCTCTTCCGATCTTGAGTTGGAGGGATTTGACGGAGGAGGTTTTGTTCGGGTCCGGCCTAAGCCCCATCGACCCGAGTATGCTCCTGACATCTCGTTTATTTTTGTTTTTCTTTCATGTTTTTAGTTCGTCTCACTGATTTGTTTTCTTTCCGTTGTCTGACGCAGAAGCGATGAAGATTGATTTCAACGCAATGATGGCCGATAGGTCCAAGTTGACCGGGGGCCGAAAGAGGAAGAGGGCGACCAAGGCTGCCTCTTCGACTCCGCCGCCCACCGTTGCCTCTACCATCGCTCCTCCCCCTCCGACTGTTGAGGCGCCCTCGGAGGTTGTCGTCGTTGAGGAGCCCTCGTCCCCTGTGGCCCCTAGCGTGATCGAGGGGGTCTTCGACATGAACGCGGTGCTGTCGATCGAGGCACCACCGCTGACCAGAAATGCCGAGGAGATTCTGACCGAGCAGCACAAGCAGCTGTTCGTGCCGAATTGGCGAGTGAGGAACCATGATGGGTTCCTCGGCAATTCGCAAATGTCAGTGCAGGTCGTCAAACACTTGGCGACTCCGAAGGATCGAGCCGTGCTAAAGGCGGGGACGGTGGGTGACGACACCTACGAGGTGGCTCGGTCACTCGTCTCGGTAAGTTTCTTCTTGCTAAGTTTTTTCCAAGTTTACTGCCCGGTTTGTTTAGCGCGCTCACCGTTAGTCTTCGCAGGCTACATGTCACTTCGGCCATCTCCTCGAGACATTCGCCGAGCAGGAGAAGGAGTTGAAGGAGGCGAGTGACAAAGACAGGTTGGCGAAGGTCCGGGTGGTCAAGGAACTCGAGGCCGAGCAGAGGAGAGCCGAGGCCTTGGAAGTCCGGGTGGCCGACCTTGTTGCCAACCTGGAGAAAATCAAAGGGAGCCTCGAGGCGGAGTCTGCCAAGGCCGCCGAGGAGTTGGCTGCAGCGACGAAGTCCTTGGCCGAAGAGAAGGCGGAGAAGAAGGCCCTGGCTACGAAGATCAGGGCTGAGGTGGAGAAGGTGGTTGAGGCCGAGGCGAAGAAGCACATGGCCGAGAACATGGAGCGGTCTTACCAAATGGCGCTCGACCATGTGCAAGAACGAATCCCTGGCTTCGAGCGGGTAGGCTACCGCCTGTGGCCAGGGTCGCCTTCAGGCGACGAGGGGGAGGGCAAGGACGACGAGGCCGAAGGGGAGGACGAGGAGGAAGAGGCCGAAGAGCCTGCGGCGGACGGCCGGGTCGAGGGGCGGATCGAGGGGCCGTCCGTCGATGCGCCCGTGGTCGACGCGACGAAGAAGGTGGGCCCCTGATCCCCACGTTAAGCTTTTTTGTAGTTTTTGTTGTTTTTTCTTCCGAGCATTGTAACGCCTTTTGCGGACTGGCCACCGCTTTTTAATGAATAAAAAGTATTTTGACTCTGAAATTTGTCAAGTGTTTGGCTCGGTAGTGTAGCATTTTGACTCCGAAATTTGTCTAAGTGTTGGGCTCGGTAGTGTGGTATTTCAATGCGTTCTCTTCCTTATTTCAGATTGCTGAGCAGACTCATCACACCTCGGCTGAACAACGTCGAGCCGAGTTGTTCAAGCGATCTCGGGAGGATCGTCTCGAGGGTGAGGTTCACTTGACGAGGAGGATACTTCACAATTTAGAGATCAGGCATAGCGAGGCTTTGGTCGAGCTGCACCACCTACGGATAGTCGAGGTCGAGCTATCAGCTAAGGAAGAGGAACTGGCGCGAGTTTCGGCCGAACGAGATGGCTTAGCGAACAAGGTGGAAGAGCTGCAGAGGGTGATGGTCAACAAGAGTATCGAAGTGACCCACTTGCACCGCGTTATATCCGACAGCGCCGAGTACCCCGGTTCGGCAAAACTCCCTCGGTTTAAGGTGATAGTAAAGGATGACACATTGAAGGATCGGATCGTCGAACTGGAGGAAGAGGTTGCTCGGCTCAAGCCTCAGCCGGTGAGGGCTAACGTCCGGAGCACCTCGTGCACTCGCGAAGAGATCGAGCGAGGGATCATGTTCTATCAAGCGGCGAGCCGGACTCCTATCGGAGGCAGGTCAGCAGCCGATGCCCAGAGCGGAGTAGCAGTGTCTTCAAGCGGTGCTTCGGTTGGAGCAACTGTCAGGGTCAGCGGCGAGGAGGCATCTCGGTTCGTCGGACTGGAGACGAGCTCGTCGGTCAAGAAACGTCGACCCAAAGTGTCTCTGAACCGGAGCATACCCCTACCTCGGAAGTAGTAGACGGGTCGTGTCTTATTGTTGTAATCCTTTTGCAAGTTTTTGTTGTTGTAATCCACTTTGTAACTTTGTCCAAGTTATTAATTGAATTGGGTTTGTTTTATCCGAACTGTTCTATGCTGTCTTCTTATTTGTGCTCTAGTCGCACTAACTAGGGTAGGCTCGGAACGAACCGTGAGGTAGGTGTTCGCCTCGTCGAACTCCTTGGTCTCGAAACTTTCTCTTTTGCTATGCTTCTGAGCCTAGCCCGGTCCCTTTAGGTGTGGCTCGGTTCGGCTGTTAAGGCGTAGTTGTTTCTCGACTGCGCCCGCGTGGCCTGATCGTTGCTTGGGGACCGGGGTGACTTCCGCCGAGCGAGGTGAGGCGATCAGGGCCGTCTGATGTTTGCGCGGATCTTGAGGTGGGTCCAGTTCCCAAGAAAACACACTATCTTTTCGTTTTGTGGACACGTGGCTGAATGAGATCCGCTCATCACGCCCTAGCACACTTTCTGAGACGATCTGACGGTGGTTTCGTCTCGGGAGGTTTTTTTTTTGCCATATACGAGGGTCGGTACCCCGGCACCTCGGCTCGGCGCGTCAGGGCTGTCATCTGTATCTAATTCCGGCCCGTTTGAAGACGAGTCGGAGAGATAGAGCTGAGCCATAGGAGAGATCCGATCGTTAGATTAGTTTAAGGGATGCAGGAGCAGTTCCGAATGGCGAGCTACTTCTAGTCCGCTTAGGAGCGAACTTGCGAAGTAGAATTGAGCCAAGTGTTGGACTCCGATCCATTCAACGACTGCAGGAGCAATTTCAAACGACGATCTACTTCCGGCTCGTTTGTGGGCGAGCCGAGGAAGAAGAGTCGAGCCGAGTGCTGGACTCCGAACCATCGTGAGGTTAGTTTATGGGATGCAGGAGCAGTTCCGAATGGCGAGCTACTTCTAGTCCGCTTAGGAGCGAACTTGCGAAGTAGAATCGAGCCAAGTATTGGACTCCGATCCATTCAACGGCTGCAGGAGCAATTTCGAACGGCGATCTACTCCCGACTCGTCTGTGGGCGAGCCGAGGAAGAAGAGTCGAACCGAGTGCTGGACTCCGAACCATCGTGAGGTTAAAGAATTAAAGGCAGAGAGATGTGACAGTATCAAAAATATGAAAAACTTTATTTATTAATACCAAATCATCGGCTGCTTCTAAAGTTGCTAGCCGTTATTACAATGAAAAAATAAAGGGAAAAATCAATACTAGTAACAGGAAGGGAATGGTTCGACATCTCGAGTTACTTAGAGAGGCGTAGCCGCTTTCTCTTGGTATTTCAAAAGATGGTCGGCATTCCAAGTCCTGGGAATTTCTCTGCCTTCAAGATCTTCTAGCTTGTACGCACCGGGGCGGATTACTTTCGAGATTTTATATGGTCCCTCCCAATTCGGGGCCAGTTTGCTTTTCTGTCCGGGGAACGAGATGGCCAATTTTCGGAGGACCAGATCCCCTTCTTTAAGGTCCGTTGGGCGGACCCTTTTGTTGTAGGCGAGCTCAATTCTTCTTCGGTAACTTTGTTTTCGTATAGCAGCTCTTTCTCGAATTTCGTCTATCAAGTCTAGGCTTGCTCTGAGTTCTCTGGCATTCTGCTCTTCTTCAAAGGCTATCAAACGAGGAGAGGGTATCCCAACTTCTAGGGGAATGAGGGCCTCGGACCCATAGGTGAGATTGAACGGGCTCTCGCCTGTTGGGGTCCGCTTCGTGGTGCGGTAATTCCATAACACATTGGGCAGCTGATCGACCCACAAGCCCTTGGAGCACTTGTCTAGTCTCTTCTTGATGCCGGAGAGGATCTGTCGGTTGGCATTCTCGGCCTGGCCATTTGACTGGGGATGAGAGACGAAGGAGAAGCGGTGCTGTATGGCGAGGTCCTCACATAAGGCTCGGAAGGCAGCCCCAGCGAACTGCATTCCGTTATCTGTGATTATGACTCGGGGAACGCCGAACTGGCAAATCACATTTTTCCAGAAGAATTGAACGACTCTGTGTTCGGTGATTGTAGCCAGGGGCTCGGCTTCTATCCATTTAGAAAAATAGACGACTGCCACGACTAGGAACTTTAGCTGTCCGGGAGCTGGTGGAAACGGTCCTAGTAAATCCATCCCCCACATAGCGAAGGGGATCGGACTTGATAGGGAGGTGAGCGGTGCTTGTGGAAGGCGTCGGATGTCTGCATACTTTTGACAGGAGCTGCATTGCCGAACGTGTCGTTCGGCGTCCCGTAGGAGAGTGGGCCAGTAATACCCGTAGTTCAACACTTTGCGTGCTAGAGCCCTGGACCCAGAATGAGCTCCGCCGATGCCCTCGTGGAGCTCTTGCAGGGCGTGGTCGGCTTGCCTGGGGGAAAGGCACCTTAGGTAAGGCCGACCGTCCACCTGGGTGAAGGAGCGTTTATATAAGATGCCTTCGATTAAAGTAAAATGCTCGGCTCGGGTCCTGATTCTTCTTGCTTCCCTCGGATCTTCAGGGAGGAGTCCGTCCTTTAAGAATTCGACAATGGGTTTCATCCAGTTGTCTTCGAGGAGGACATGCAATGTTTCAACGGAGTCTGGTGCTTCGTCCTCTATGCTTGGCTTCAAGAGGACTTCTATCAATACGGTCTGCTCAAGACCTTGAAGGGAAGAGGAGGCTAATTTGGATAGGGCGTCGGCCTAAGTATTTTCTTCTCGGGGGATCCTTTGGATGAGGGCCTCTTCAAACAGCGCCATGAGGCTCTTGACTTTAGCCAAGTATTTAACCATTCTATCATCGCGGGCTTCATACTCACCGAGGACCTGGTTGACTACCAACTGAGAGTCGCTGAAGATCTGTAGCCGCTGTGCCCCTGCATTTCGGGCCATTCTTAGACCGGCTATTAGCGCCTCGTATTCGGCCTCGTATTGTTCGAAGCTTTGAAATTTATACGGAGGGAGTATTGGAGGATGAAGTCATCTGGGCCTGCCAGGATGACTCCTGCCCCGCTCCCCTCATTGCAAGAAGATCCATCGACATAAATTGACCACACCGGCGGCCCCTTTACTGTTTGGCAGGGCTCAGGGATTGTACTCTCAACTATGAATTCGGCCGGCGCCTGAGCCTTGATTGCGGTCCGAGGCTGATAAGTTATATCATGTTGGCTCAGCTCGATCGACCACTTCATGAGGCAACCGGAAGTCTCAGGCTTGTGAAGGACCTATTTCAGCGGCTGGTCGGTAAGGACGACCACCGAATGGGACTGAAAGTAGGGTCGAAGCTTTCTCGCGGCCATTACCAGGGCATAGGCCATTTTCTCAATCTTCGGGTACCGGAGCTCGGCGTCCCGAAGCACCTTGCTGACGTAGTAAATGGGCTTCTGTGCCCTCTCTTCTTCTCTGAACAAGACCGCACTAAGCGTCTGTTCGGAAGCTGCCAAGTAGAGGTAGAGTGGTTCGCCAGGTATCGGTTTGCTGAGAAGAGGTGGATTGACGAGGTAAGCTTTAAGCTGGTCGAAGGAGTCTTGCTGCTGCTGCCCCCACTCGAATCCTTTAGCCCCCCTGAGGGCTTTGAAGAACGGGAGGCACTTCTCCCCGGATTTTGACAGAAAGCGCCCTATGGCGGCTAGGCAACCAGTCAATCTTTGAACTTCCTTGACATTTCTAGGAGGGGCCATGTCCAATATGGCCTTGATCTTTTCCGGATTTGCCTCAATTCCTCGTTGGCTAACCATGAAGCCGAGGAACTTCCCTGATGAGATGCCGAACGCACACTTGTTCGGGTTGAGTCTCATATTGTGCTTCCTCAAAACACCAAATGCTTCTTGGAGGTCAGCCACATGATCAACGCCTCGGATGCTTTTCACAAGCATGTCATCGACGTACACTTCCATGTTCCGGCCGATCTGGGCCTAGAAAACCTTGTTGACGAGGCGTTGGTACGTCGCCCCTGCATTCTTTAGGCCGAATGGCATGACTCTGTAGCAATAAAGGCCTTGGTCGGTCACAAAAGATGTCTTAGGGATATCCGGGGGGAACATTCTTATCTGATTGTAACCCGAGAAAGCATCCATGAAGCTGAGGAGCTCATGTCCCGAGGTTCCGTCAATCAGAGTGTCGATGCTCGGCAGAGGGAAGGGATCTTTGGGGCAGGCCTTGTTGAGGTCGGTGAAATCAATACAAATTCTCCATGTCCCATTGGACTTCTTCACCATTACTACGTTTGACAACCACTCAGGATAATTTACCTCATGTATGAATCGGGCCTTCAACAATTTTTCCACCTCCTCTTTGATAGCGAGCTGACGCTCGGGGGCGAACTTGCGCCTCTTCTGCTGAACCGGTTTGGACCCCAGATCAACACTCAGGCGGTGGACCAGGAGTTCTTCGGAGATACCGGGCATGTCTGCAGCTGACCATGCGAAGAGGTCTTGGTTGGCTCGGATGCATTTTACAATATCTGAGTATAGGGCGGACGGGAGGGTCTTGCTAACGAAGAACTTGTGGGTCGGCTCTTGCTCCGAGAAGAGCACCTCCTCCAATTCGTCCACCGGCTCGGAAGTCGGCCGAGCGGCATCTTGGGGGATTTCCAGTGTTTCTAAAGAGAGGACGGGCCCGAGGGTAGAGGTCATATAACACTTGCGGGCCTGCTCCTGATTGCCCCTTACTTCCCCTACTCCGGCCCGGGTGGGGAATTTCATTTTGAGATGATAGGCAGAAGGGACGGCTTCAAGGGCGGCTAGGCCGGGCCGACCCAAAATGACGTTGTAGGCTGCTGGGACATCTACGACCATGAAATCCATCGACTCCGTGCGGGTAGTAAGAGTTTTGCCAGCTGTGACATCGAGGGTAATCACCCCTTCAATAGTCACCGGCACTCCTGTGAACCCATGGAGCGTGTAGCCGGCGGGCTTGAGTCTGTCTTGGGAGAGCTTCAGGCCCTTAAAAGCGTCGAGGAAGAGGATGTTGACGGAGCTACCGTTATCCACTAAGATCCTCTCGACTTTGAAATTGGCCATGTGAAGACTGATGACGAGTGCGTCACAATGAGGGGTGCGGACACACTCGAGATCTTCGTCAGAGAAGGTGACGGGCACTCCGAGGCCTTTGGGAGGAGGGGTGGTTCGGACCGAGTTGACTTCTCTGATAAAAGCTTTCCGAGAGGAGTTCGAGGAGCCCCCCATTGGACCCCCATGGATAAGGTGGAGGACTCGCTCTTCCTCAAAGTCTGGCGTCTCTTCTCGTTCCGGACGTTTGTTAGCCCCCCGAGGCTGGGGAGGAAGCTCGGCTCGGTCCTTTCTTACGAATTTCGCCAGCTGCCCCCTCTGGATAAGGGCTTCGATCTCATTTCTTAGAGCACGGCAGTCGTTGGTGTCATGTCCATGGTCCCGGTGATAGCGGCACCATTTCTCTTTATCTCTTCTCTTGGCGGGGGTGTTCATCTTCGGAGCTGGAGGCAAGACCCCTTCTTTTTCGACTTCCATGAAGATGGCGGAGATGTTAGTGGTGAGGGGAGTGAACTTCTCAAATCTAGGGGGAGGTCGGCGCTGGCCGGCATTATCCTTCTGGAGCTTCTTGGCTCCTTCTTCTTCCGCTCCCTTTCTCTTAAACCCGGAGGTAGACCCCTCCCAGTTGGGTTGCTGCTCGGCCTCTTCGGCCCGGATATACTTTTCAGTGCGAAGGAGAAGGTCGGAAAAGTCATGTGGTGGCTTCTTGGCGAGGGAGGAGCGGAGGTTGGAATTGAGGACATTGGATTGAAATGCTACCGTAGCGACCGACTGGTCGAGGGATGCTATGGATCTGGCCTCGGCCGTGAACCTCTTCACATAGTCTCTCAATTTTTCCCCCTTCTTCTGGTGGAGGTGCAATAGGGAGATGCTCGTCTTCTCGGCCCTTCGGCTGCTTACGAAATGTGTGACGAAGAGAGTTTCGAACTGTTTGAAGGAGAATATCGAGGAGGGGGCGAGACGAGAATACCACTCTCGGGCTGGTCCTTTGAGAGTTGCTGGGAAGGTTTTGCAGAGGAGGGCATCGGAAGCTTGATGTAGGAGCATCAGAGTCTTAAAGCTTTCGATGTGGTCAACTGGATTGGTCTCCCCGGTGTAAGTCTCAAATTGGGGAGGTTTGAAGCCAAACGGGACGGGTGCATCCACTATGGTTCGGGAGAAAGGGGGTCGGCTAGGACGCAGGGTCCTTCCTCTAAACTCCTCTTCTCGGTTTATCCGACCCAGGAGCCTTTCTACTTCATTAAGATGGCGGTTCATGGTGTCATCTCTCCGACGGTAATCTGCCGAGCCTCGAGACTCGTCTTCATATGAGGGGGAGCGAGGGCTGCGGCGATGATAGCTTCGGGAGCGACGAGGACTTGGGGTGCGCCGGGAGTTGGTAGGAGCAGGACGAGGAGAGGGAGACCGTCGTCGAGGGCTTCGGACCGGAGGAGGAGACGGGACCTTCGGCTCATTAGGATTTTGACGGAGGTTGAGAGCCTGCAGGACGGCCGCTTGGAACTGCTGGAACTCGGCACGGGTGATTGGTGCCTCATTGTTCCTGGGCTGTTGTCGGCCTGCGGGAGAGTACCTCCTTCGGTAATGATCAGGGGACTCTTTCCTTCCTCTGCGGACGGGGGACCTGTGGTACCGGTGGCGAGGAGACCGCTCGCCCGGATAGTGTTGGCGGGAGGCTCCCTCTCGGGCCCGTTTTTCTTCCAGATGGCGGCGGAGATCATCCTCCTTTTGGCGGTTAGGGGCTGTATTGTGGCGACCAGAGGCTCGGGGGTGATGGGAGGCCATTGAGTCAGTGGAGGCATTGCGGATGGAGACCTGTTCTTGATGAAGGGGTTGTTTCTGAGGGTTCGGACCCTTTGGATCAGGAGGGGGAAGGTTCTGTTGGAGCGGGTCTTCCGCCGTAGGGGGAAGCTGCGCTTGTTATTGAGCAGGATTGTTGGGAACTTCTTGCTGGTCAGGGTTGGGTGCCCGGTTGGACCCCCGCGATTTGACTTTTCGAGGTGGCATGGCTGGAGAAAACCTGTTTTCGGGGAAGAGGAGGGGTTCCTATTCGTTAGTTTCCCACAGACGGCGTCAATCTGTTGCCGCTAAATTTGGTGTGGGGGCAAACAGATGAATTTGTGGATTCTTAGGGAAACTGAATAGTAAACCTGTATACCTGTTCCTTTGGGCTTCGGTCGTCGCTCCCGCCGTACACCTGCAAAAAGTGCGAGACACCGGGGTTGTTCCCGGCGACGCACCCTCCGATGCTCAAGTCAGTAATCTGAAAGACTATGAGAGAGCGTAAAAACTAGTGAAAGATTGATTACCTCTTAATGGAGATGGGTGGGGGGTATTTATAGGCGTCTTAGGGAACAGATTAGGCATGCAATTCCTGTGTATATAGATAAGGAATGTAATCCCTAATCCCCAGTGAAAGGACAGATATGAATCATGGCCATTGATTAATATTAATCAGAAACCCTAATTCTATCCTGCTGGACCGGGTTTGTTGCGAGTTGAAACCCGCACCCAGTTGAGGTGGATCCGTTCGCGGGTTATCGGATCTGTGAGAAGGAGACCCAGTACCCGCTTCAGACCCGTTTGTAGGTAAAATTACCGTTTTACCCCTGAACCTCGGGATTCGTGCTCCATTTGGACGGCCTTGATTAAACCCCTATTTTTAGCCACATCACCACCTAGTGCCAACTCTTAGAACGTCGGATTATAGGGATTCACCCCTAACACCAGTTCGTTCTTCAAGCAAAACAATAAAAGAAAACCTCTTCAATGCAGTTTACTGAAAATATGTTGTCACTTAAATCATACACGGTGTCGAATAAACAATGTCGAGCCTGACTGTTCTGTCAAAATGACAATCATCATGAGAATCCCATCCGCTAATTCCCAATACCTTCACAAGTCATCGACCCAATAACCCCGGCCCGTGACCATCAGCGAGTAGTCCAACGGTGCCCAAATGATGCAAAACAATTGAATGAAGGTAAGCACATACATAACCATCAATTTCTGACCATTGATATACTCAGGCATTGAGACACCAAATACAAACCGACCAGAGTTATAACCCAACTTACTCATGTCCACCATGAGTACTAAGCACGAGTACTTATCTAAGTCCCAAAGGAAGTGCTAAATACAACCTTAAAAACTTGATAGCTCAGAATCACCACACTATGGCAAGCAGAGAATTCCTCATCAATTGTCCTACAAAAGTAGTTCAAGAAATATCAGTAGCTGTGACCCAAGCTACAATCGTCGGAATCTAACAAAATCTGGCTTGCTGGAAAGGTAGGGAACTCTACTGCAATCTCCCAGTAGACGACTCCCTCAAATTCTTTAAAGAACTCAAGTCCCCGAGCTAACTTAAGCTCGAAGTCAATCTAAACAACCTGTTGCTAAACTTGCAACGTCCATAACTTTCAACATACAACTCAGAATTATTTGATACTACTCATCCTGGAAAGCTAAAACCATAGTCTATAACTCTCCAGTTAACCATTTCCTCAAATTCAATCATCTGGACACCATATAAATCTCATACAATTCCAGCTGTACGCTCCTTCATGCACTCGCTGCACCTTTTCGACATCATAAAAGTTTGCTCACTAATTGGAATTTATTGATTTTGGGTCCTATTAAAAAGTGGGAGTGTCTACTACAACTTCCTAGTTGAACACCTCCCCAGATTCAATTATTAAAGTCCTAAAAAACACCAAATTCCATCAGGTGTACAAACAGGGAAAAAATTGATCCCTCTAGCAAACACTGCCTTGACAAGACTGAATCTATCACAACTTTGGAAAATCATAACTTCCAACCTACAAACTGGAATTGCAAAATTTCAGTTGTGTTAGAAAGTTGTGACTCCCCACTACAACTCTCTAGTTGGTCAATTTCCCAAATTCATAACAAATAGTTCCAAAATTTCTCATCTTCACAAACTAGTCAACTTGTACTAGGCTGAACATAGTCCACATTGAAATTCAATAATAAATCAACCTTAAGTCCAATGCTCATGAAATTTGAGATTATTAATCTACACATATACCATTTCATCGTGTCCAAAATTTGCATTCAGATTCATCTCACACAATGAGTTATGACTCCTCAAACAATGCACAAGTTTCAGCTGCTCTTTCCGCAGGGTATTTACTACCCCTCACTAATTACTTTTGAAACTTCATCAAATGACCTCTAAAAATTTTTAAAGTTGATAATCATCAAATAGACTCATACCACAAGCTACTCGCAAAATTTCATAGCAACATAAACACACAAGGAGTTATGGCCATGTGAATAGTCAGCTGCAGTTTTCATGTCCAGACCAGTCACCTTCTATACTTTCTTTGAGGTATCAAATGACCTTGAAAAATTACAAAATTTAAGACTATAGTTTTAGACACATACAAGAGTGTCCCAAAAAAATTTAGCTCAAAATACACAGTCTTTACCGAGATACACACTCGGAAAGACACAACAAAAATTTTGCAGCAAGCAGCATTTCGGCTGCTCACTATCCGAGATTGGGTCCCATGTTTGGGCTATAAAATTGATTCCAAATATTATGAAAATATTCATGGATGCACTAGATACATACAAGAACAAGTTTCCAAAATTTGAGTCCCAAATTTTAAATCGTTTGAGGGAAAGAAATTCTCAAACTTCATTAACACCAAAAACATGCTTCTTAACAAAGCTTAAGAAAAGTTGTTCTTACCATACAACTATCTTTTCCTAGAACTTCACATTCTCATACACGGTAACAACTTCATTACTACTACATATCCATTTCACACCAAAAAAAAACAAATTCAATACCAAGTTTTAGAGTTTAAGAGATCACCCACATGAAGTTTGCAAAAAATCTCCTTGTAGTCTTGCTTGCTCCTTGCTCCTAGCTTCTTGTAGAATTGGCCAACACGTTCTCTTCTCCACTACTCTCCTTCTCTTCCATAACTCAAAGTCTCCTCATTTTTCTCCTTCTCCTTCTCTACTTTTTTTTGAAGCAATAAAACAAGAAGAAAAAATAAATGAGAAGAAGATGGAGTGGGTGTTTTATAGAAGATGGGGAGTTAGGGTTTCTTGGAGGATGGGCCGGCCAATCCCAATGGAGGATGGAGGGTGGAGATGGAGTAGTGTGGAGTGAGGGGAGATGTGTGGTAGGATGAAGTGCCAACACACCCAAGTGGAAGCTTCATGGAAGTTTCTTGGAAACTCCTTGGAAGCTTCCATTCTTCATGAGTCAATTTCACATGGTGAATTGTTTCCACCATTGGATCTTATAAAGATCAAGCCATGATCATCATGAAGCTAGGGTTCCTAACCCTAGGTCACCATACCCTAGGTTACCATACCCTAACCTTAACCCTAGTGTATGAATACAATCCATATTCAATTCAAACACTAGCTCAAATTTAAATTGACCAATATATATAATTTAAAATCTATAAAAATACATGTTTTATAGAAATTATAATTTTTCTCCCGAAAATTGTCTGGTCAAAACAATCGGGACAAATCCACAGTTCAATCGAGAAGATATTCTGAGTTTACCTTATCAGGTTCAGAACAGAACATATGTCTGAAATTTCTCAATAAAACTGATAATTATTAGAAAAATAGGCAATCGTGTGCAATCTTGACTGTGCACAGATTACTATGAAAAAATAGTCAGATGCTATTTTGTAGGGTATTACACAAATACATATAAAATCTCACATATATGGGATAACAAAAACTGATCTTGATAGCTTTCTTGGGTACTAATCAACATGTGCTCTTTTTGAATGACTTCTTCTTCTGCTTGGTTTTGAAATCCTTTTGCTTGATTTTGTAATCTTTCTTTATTGCTTTCCTGCTTTGCTTATTTTTGAATCTCTTATTGATTTTATTCATACCTAAAAATCTGAACATCTTAATTGAAAGTTATTAGTACTTGTAAGCACGTTTTGTGCACACCAAACTAGAAATCAACAATCTCCCTCTTTTGGTGTGAACAAAACATGTCTTTAAATGTTGAAAATAAAGAATAAAGAATATAAATACTCCCCCGTAATCCAATACTTCCTGTATCAAAGATTTTCATAGATGAAGAGCATTTAAGAGAGATTTTCATTTATTTTTAGTAAAAACATTCAAAAAAATTCCCACCCTTTTGGAACACACCAAGAGGGGGAGAAAAACAATAGCATAAACAAAGTTTATAACATACTCCCCCTAAATCCATGCATGAAAAAAGATAAATGAACATACATTAAGCAGAACAGGAGAATATTTTGGGGAATATAATATTTTTGAAAACATAAGAAAAATCTACTTACATGATAACGTTGATCGCGAGACTCTTTGATATACAGTGAGAGCTCTTCATGGTGTCATAGATTTGAGATTTCCCCAATACAAACGCGTGACATAGAGCAAAAGATGAAGAAGAATGAATTTCAAGAAATCCGAAATCACTGAAGACCGTAAATAGATTTCTCTTAAAACAAACAAATAAAAAAACGAACAAACAGTGAAAGAACCGGTCGACCGAACAGTCGACTGAAAACCAATTGAATTCATAGTTAAGAAAAAAACAACCCGAGAGTGAACCGGCCGACAGAACGGTCGACCGAAAATCCTGTAAACCCAATTTCGACAATAAACGAAAAACCGAGGGCAAACCGGTCGATCGCAAATCCTGAAACCCAATTTTGAGAGTAAACGAAAAACCCGAGAGCGAACCGGTCGACCGCCCAGTCGACTGTACACCTTCACAAGTGAACAGTCGATCGAAATCGCAATTTTAAGCAGAAATATCTATAACGTTCAATTCTCCCTTTAAAAAATGAAATTATTTTTCATCTAAAGGCTTAGTAAAGATATCAGCAAGTTGAGAATAGGTGGAAACATAGTCAAGAATAATATCTCTCTTTCGAAAATGATCTTTGATAAAGTGATACCGAATATCTGTATGTTTTGTGCGACTATGTTGATCGGAATTTTTAGTCATATGAACAGTGCTAGTGTTATCGCATTTAATCGGAATGTGATCAAAGAATACCTTGTAATCCTCTAAAGTATTTTTCATCCATAATACTTGCGCACAGCAGGATCCAGCGATAATATATTTAGTTTCGGTAGTGGAGTTACAGAGTTCTGCTTTTTGGATGCCAATGAGACAAGGAAATTGCCCAAGAAGTGACATGTGCTGCTAGTACTTTTTCTGTCTGTTAAGCTGCCGGCATAGTCTGCATCCGAGTACCCTACAAGAGAAAAATTTCTATTTTTCAGGTACCAAAGTCCAGTATTTGGTGTGTCTTTAAGATATCGAATGATACGCTTAACAGCAACCAAATGCGATTCTTTGGGACACGATTGAAAATGCGCACATAAAAAAACACTAAACATGACATCTGGACGAGATGCAGTAATATAAAGCAAACTGCCAATCATACCACGATAGCTAGAAATATCAACACTGTTACCAGATTCATCCTTGGAAAGCATAGTGGTAGTTGCCATATGTGTATTGTATGCATTTGCATTCTCAAGACCAAACTTTTTGAATAGTTCCTTTGCATATTTGGATTGATTTATAAGATGCCATCCTTTCTTTTTTGTATTTAAAGTCCAAGAAAATAAGTTAGTTCACCCATCATACTCATTTCGAACTCATCCTGCATTTGCTTAGAGAATTCCTTACAAATATTTTCAGTAGTAGAGCCAAATATAATATCATCATCATAAATTTGAACATTTAAGATATCATTAGAAACATGATTTATAAATAATGTAGTGTCTACTTTCCCTTTAGAGAAGCCTATGTAAATTAGAAACGAACTTAGTTGTTCATACCAAGCACGAGGGGCTTGCTTCAAACCATACAAAGCTTTATCAAAACGGAATACATGGTTTAGGTATGTGGGATCAGTGAATCTCAGTGGTTGTGCAACATAAACTTCTTCCGAAATAAAACCATTAAGGAGCATTTTTGACATCTATTTGAAAAAATGTAAAGTCCATATAAGAGGCAAAAGCAAGTAAAATGCGAATGACTTCAAGCTATGCAACGGGTGCAAAAGTTTCATCAAAATCAACACCTTCTTATTGGTTATAACCTTGTGCAACAAGACGAGCCTTATTTCTAGTAATAGTGCCTGATTCATCTAACTTGTTCCTAAACATCCACTTAGTTCTAAGTATGGTCCTATTGTCAGGTCTAGGAACAAGTCTCCATACTTGATTCCTTTGGAATAGATTAAGTTCTTCTTGCATTGCAATAATCCAGTGATTATCTAGCAAGACCTCCTTAATATTCGTAGGTTCAAGTATAGAGACGAAAGCGTAAAAACACATGAAATTTTGAGCTTGTGTTCGAATAGTTACCCCTTTCAACATATCGCTTCATATAAGATTTGGTGGATGGCTAGATATGATTTTCCATGCGGGGCACCTTTCGTTGGTGGAAAGTTGATGTTATATATGATTATCTTCCATGGCATCAATTTGTTGTGGAGGCATCTCTTCTATTTGGGATTTGGATGCATCTTCATCTTGAGGAGGCTTATGATTTTGAGAATCCACATTTGGTTCTTGGTCAATGGATACCTATTTCTTTTCAACACGAACACCATTTTCTTTGGCTAGTGTGAACTTTTAGTTTGCTTACCGAACTGACACGACTCACAAGGTTTATATTTTTCAAATTTGATTTTGGAGATCCCCCTCACAAGCTCCTTGGTTACAAGTTTATTGAGATTATCCATGGCTGTGTGTCCAAGTCGCCGATGCCACAACCAGCCATCCTCTTTTCTAGCAACAAAGCACCTCATATTCTCCTGTGCTAATTCATTAGAGTTTATGACATATACATTGTTAAAACTGTTAGCGAGAAGTAAGCATGATTTATTGCTATCTAGCACAGTGCATACATTTTTATCAAAAGTAACAGTATAACCGTTGTCACATAATTGGCTGACGCTAAGTAAATTGTGTTTCAAACCTCTTACCAATAGAACATCCTCAATGGAGCATGAAGAACCAAAGTTTATTTTACCTTTACCGATGGTTTGACCAGTGCTATTATCTCCAAAGATGATGTCATTCCTTCTTTCCCTTATAGTGATGCAAAGTATCTATTATCACCTGTCATATGGTTTGAGCATCCACTATCAAGGTACCACCGATCTTTAGTCTTGATACGTTGAGGTACCTACGTTAAGATTAGTAGGTATAATTTTGGGCGCTCAAGTTTGTTTTGAACCTGCATTTACATTCTTTCTTACCCAAACAAAAATAATATTCCTTTTTAACGAGCAATTATAAGAAATATGCCATAGTCTACAGCCGTAGTGACATGTGATACGACTATGCCTTGGGTCATGCACACTTGCATAGTTTTGTGTTGATTTGTGATCATGTTGGTGACTGTGCATGTGTGTATGACATGATGATTTAGATTTTTGATGATGTATTGGCTCTTCAACCCTTGATTATCATGATAAGATCTTGAATTCTTTGTAATAAGGTAACTGAGCCCTTCATATTTTCAACAATTTTCTCGAGCTCAATTACTCTTTTACAAAGTCTTTTCTAGTCATCTCATCGTCTTTTGTGTTTCGACGAAGAGTGTCTAGTGTAGCATCAAGTATTCTATTTTGTTCATAAGCTTCATTACAACTTTCCACTACCTCATCAAATTTTCTTTTGCATTCCTTTAAATCATCAGTGAGTTTAGTAATATAAACAGATTTCTCATAAATTTCTCTTAAGTTTTCATCATGTGTTGCTAAGAATTCTTGAATTTGTTGTTTTAAATGCTCATTTTTCTCTAACAACACATCATGATCTTTTCTAAATGACTCGAATTTTTTCATAATCAAAGAATTTTTATTTTTAGTTTTTGTTTTGTAACGATGCAATAGTCATGTGATTCATTTAAAATTTGTTTATATTGTCTTAATTCACGACTCAATTTCTTAGCATAATCTTTAATCCATTACACATATCTACTAAATTATCGTAAGTGGGTTCTTCGATTACCTCTTCTTGAGATGGTGATTGCACCTGACCATTCCCAAGAGCCATGAAATCCACATTGTTGTGATCCTGCTCAACCTCGCTTGAATCTGAGTCTATCCATGTTGCCTTCAACGCCTTCTTTCTCAATCCTGGATTGGAGTGGTAGTAGTCCCTATTCATGTCCTGTAAGACGGGACAATTTTTCCGAATGTGTCCAGGCTTCTTGCATTTGTAGCATAAGTCGTCTTTATCTTTTTCTCTTTCTCCTTGATACCTGCCATATTTTTTATGTTTAAGATACTTACGAAATTGCTTAGTCAGCAAGGCGATGTCTTCGTCTGACTCTTCTTTTGATGATCAAGATTTTTCTGCTTTTAAGGCGATGGTCCTCTCTTTGTTTTTTGGTTCAATCCCGATGTTCTTCCTCTATCTTTCGATTTCGGTCATCTTCATCTCGTATGTCTTCAGTTTTCCTTGGAAGGTGTAGTAATAGAATCCCTTTTCCTCAAGGGTCTCCCTCATTGCGGCAGCTTTTACATCCCATTCCGGCGTGAGACAGCTTATGAGTTTTCCGACCTTTCGGTCATCATCCAACCCCTCTCATGTATATTAATATCGAAACGGGCAAGCATTTGATCTACTTTCTCTCCTGGCAACATACGAAAAACATCAAACTTATAAAAACATAAATTTACTTTGGCTTTTACCTCAGAAGCGGTTCCCTCATGCCGTTTCAGCATGTTGTTCCAAATTTCGTATGCCGTCTTGCAATTTTGCCCGCATCGCATTAATTATTCATTGTTCAATTCTGCATAAAGAGCCGTCATAGCTTTGGAATTTACGGTTTTTAGTGCTAGCTTTGCTTTTGAGAAAACCTTCTTTCCATTGCTGACCGGAATATCTATTTTATTTATGCACACATTCCATACTTTTTTTCTAAGCATTGTAAGAAATGAGACATATGAACTTTCCAAACATCATAGTATTTTCTATCAAAATATGGTGAGCGTGTTAGACTTGTC
Source organism: Hemerocallis citrina (assembly GCA_017893485.1). Taxonomy (NCBI): domain Eukaryota; kingdom Viridiplantae; phylum Streptophyta; class Magnoliopsida; order Asparagales; family Asphodelaceae; genus Hemerocallis; species Hemerocallis citrina. Next base: position 74,885,113 of record CM030366.1, on the reverse strand, counting down.
CTATTAGAGATAAATGGCTCCGATGAGTATAAGTTTTCAGGATGAGGGAATTCGGCCATTGGACATTTTGCTTAACCTTTTAAGCTTTTAGTAAGCACCTCGCTTTGATACCCCTGTAAATCACCCTAGGGGGGTGAATAGGGTGATTGTGTGGAATTAAAAATAAAATAAAATTAAGTTGCAAAGTTAATGAGAAGAGATAGAAAAAATAAACACAGTAGGCACAAGTGACGCAGTGATATAACGTGGTTCGACCCCCAGGTCTACGTTCACATTACTTACTTGTAGCAATTCTCCGTCATAAGCATTGCACTATACTCAAACCCTTGACCAGTGATTCTCGGAATCAGGCCGAGAGACCTATTACACCCACATGACTTCTAAGACAATTCCCGTCAATCTCACCGAAGTGGAAGAAAAGAAAAACTTAAGATCCTTAATGATCCTGACTGGAGAAAACAAATAAATATCACACACACTCGGATTGATTGTTGAATTGATTAGTTCAGAAGATTTTTCTCAGAGCAATAAGTGAAGAATGCTCAGTGGGTTCGTCCAAATATATAGATTAGGAAGTGTATCTCTCAAAAATAAAAACGATACATTCCAAAAAAGAAATCTGCACGAGATACAGTTGACCGCAAAAAGGAACAGTCGACCGTTCATCTTTTAATCGAAAAGTCGAAAGATGAATGGTCGATTGTCTCATCATTTTAACTGCGATAAGCGGTCGACTGTGGTGCGGTCGACCGACAGTGTAGTATGGTCGACCGCAAACGTGCTGATGCTGACGAAACCACTTTATATTCTTACCGTATACTAATCAATCAATAATCAATCAAATACATATAAAATCTCACATTTATGGGATAACGAAATTGATCTTGATAGCTTTCTTGGGCACTAATCAACATGTGCTCCTTTTGAATGACTTCTTCTTTTGCTTGATTTTCCAATCCATTTGCTTGATTTTGTAATATTTCTTTATTGCTTTCCTTCTTTGCTTATTTTTGAATATCTTTAAATCTCTTATTGATTTTATTCATTTCTAAAAATCTGAACATCTTAATTGAAACTTATTAAGATTTGTAAGCACGTTTTGTATATACCAAACTAGAAGTCAACAATCTTTTCTATTAGGTTTTTTTTTCCTCGTTGAAGTTCAGCAATGGATCCTCCTCGTTTCTAAGGTAAATTAGATTAAACTGTCCAAATTAATTTAATCTATTTAAATTTAAGTTAACTTGTTTAAACAGATTAAATTAAACTATTTTCGTTAATTTTCTCTTGTTGTGTATATATTATGGTTTTGCCACTTGTCAGGGGCATTGTTCTCACACACACACACAACAAAATTAAAAAAAAAAAAAAAATACAGCCAAGAGTGAGAGAGAGAAATAAGAATGAGCTCCAGATAAGATTATCATTGACACTTGTTCGGTTAAAGAGAGAACATTAGTGCCTATTATTAATTTCCAGCTTGTTCCTAATACAAGGTCAAACAAATAATCATATTTCAGTAACTATTAGCTATTAAGTAATATGACTGACCAAATTACTGAGAAAGACATTGAACATCTGGAAAGACTCCATTACTCTTACTACCGTGAGCATTCACACAATTAGAGCTCACTCCAGCAAGACCAGCAGCAGGTCCAATACCAATATCATTCAGTTTAATCCCCATACATGGTACAGTCTTGCTGCAATTCAGGTTGATCGCAACTGGGTTGGTAGAAGTCCCTTTCACACTGGAGAATGTCACTTCACTGATCTGGACTGCTGACGGATAGGTTGGGCAACCGTGCTTCCCATTGCAGTAGTACTGATCAATAATTATGGGATTGTCGACAGATTTGAGCCTAATATTGTTGAATGAGATGAACTTGGCAAACCCTTTACCTCCCTGTTTAAAAAATAATTAAGAATCATCAATTTAAAGAGCACAGTTATGCTTTAATACGGAATATATACATATACATCTTACTTGTGATAAAAAGAAAAGAAAAGAAAAGAAATTTGTGGAACTATTTTTCTGACTTCTTATCATCTTACTGAAATTAATACAAGAAATACATGCATACGAGCTAGAGTTATATAAAAATATAAATATGATACTGGATTATCACATTACCTGCCATGTTTTAATTCTCACTCCATTTAGGGTGTTAGTTAGAGTGCAATCCTTGACATTTATGTTCTCAACACTGGCAAATGAAAAACCGCCTCCTAAGCTCCCAACACTGCAATGCATCAGGAGCTAACAAGATTTAGTAATCAATTATGTTGATAAACTTAGTTAATAAGAAGTACAAATTAATTAGCATGAATTTTTTTTCTGTTTAATTTCTTGATTAATTAGGTGATTAACCGAACCTGATACCGTGGCCTGGCCCGCAGTTGATAAGGGTGATGTTCACATTGCTCGTGCCTGTCCCGATCGCTACGCAGTCATCACCTACACAGTAATTTTGTTAATTAGTATTGAGAGATTATGTTATTTATGTTCAAGAGCCAATTTATAGATTTGGAGTAAAATTTTATTTTTTAGTGAAGAGGTAGAAATTAAGGTACACGTACGAGTGAAATTCAAGAGAAAAAGAATATAGATACCTCAAGTGTTTTAAACTTTTGCAAAAGTTGTCAAAGAATGGAAGTTCAGGAAACTAACTAAGTTATCTTGAATAGTGTTTAGTTTAAACCTGATTGAATGGTGCAATTAAAGACGTCGACGACTTGAGACTGATCAATGAAAATGCCATCTGTGTTAGGACTGGTCGGAAGAGCCAGAATGTTGAGCGAATTGATGTGAACGTTATTGCTGGAATGGATATCCACATGTTTCCCAGGGCTATCGATAATTCTCAGTCCAGTTATCGTCACTTGTTTAGAATTCAGGATAGATAACGCCTGTTTTATAAGAATCAAAGTAATCAACTTATAGGTCATTAATTATAATCTACTTACAGACAAACTAATTAAAGAACAGAAGAGTTAGATACATACATTAGGTGCATCTTTTGGACCGTTATTAAACCACCAGGCGCGACCATGGCCATTGAGAGTTCCAGAACCAGAACCATCAATTACGACATTGTTTGTGTTGATAAAAAGGAGCCAATGAGCCCCTTCTTGTGAGGTCCATATCTTGTTGGGTGCATGGAGTGTTCCCGCTATCTGAAAATCACAATCTCGTTAGTCCTCAGAATTGCAGTTAAAGGAAAGGATATTTTAGTCATTATTATTATTTTGAGCGAATTAAAAGTAATTGAAAAAAGAAAAAAAAAAGACCGAAGAGAAAATGCTTAGAGTACATGAATATGAATGCTGGATTTGCACGGGCCCTGAAATGTTGTTTGGCTTAAAAAGAATTGCTTGTATGGAATGTCGAGATCTGGAGATCGTTGGTCAGCGCATGCAGCTCTCCATGCTCTCAAGAAAGCCTTTAAAGATACAAACACAACAAAATAAAAATAACAGTGATTACCCACCACGTTGCTGACACCTTTACAGATTGCGCTTCACGTTAGTGAAGATCATTAAATTTCTCTTAGTAATTAATAGCGTCTGAACTTCAATTTTAATGATTGAAATTGACACACACACCCGAAGAAAATACTATTATAACTCCGAAAGGAATGTCTCATGCAGACATTTGGTATTAAAGTCTTTGTTACAAGACATTCATTAACTTTAGTCAACTTGTTTTTAAAATGAATAGAAGTAATCTAATTGTTCTAAATGGATAGATATGTGTTGTGTATGCCATTTAGGGTGTTAAATTGACTATGATGTATACTTGTCAATTGCTCAACTTCAAAAAGTTAAAAGTTTAAATTTACCAGATGGTACTAAAAGTTTTTTTCTTTTTCTCCTTAGTAAAAAACCATGTGGCATCTTGCCATCTTTCGAGTCAAAACGAATAAAAAACGGAAAAAGGAAAAAAAAAAAAAAAAGTTTTACGTGAAAAAGGGTAAAAGTAATTATTTCCAACTAAATGAAGAGGCCATTTCCAGAATGAGATTTTTCAAATCAGCTTCAAAACTAATAGAGAATTTGTAAAGTTGTGTACTTTGAGCTGAATCAGTTATTAAAATATCTAACATGAAAATATTACAAACAAACACCTCCAATAAAATTTCATGAAATCAGGTATGCTTAAGAACACTCATGCAAGTGGTCACTTTCAGAATATATTCAAAGAAAATGGTGAAGCATAGCTTTTGGAATACTTGTGTATTCATTAAGGGGGGGAGAGAGAGTACCTGAGAATCGTCTGTAGTACCATCACCTTTTGCTCCATAGTCCAAAACATTGTAGGCAGTGGAACAACTTAAGCTGGTCATAAACAACAGTAAAACCAAGTTCGCAACAGCCTGCACATTTAGAAATACAAAAGAACAAATAAATATTTTATTTGATTACTAACTGTAATATATAGAGCCACTTTCATGCTAATCATTTTTCAAAGAAACAAAATAAAAAGGCTGTTGATGTGTAAAGATGAATCTACACTCAAAAACAAGAGGAAATCTCACCATTTTAATACACTGATATTGCTAAAAATACTTGTAAAGATTATATTACGTAGAGATAAGCTTGGTTTTAGGACTAGGTTATCCTTCCAGTTGCATATGTCTTCGTTTATATAGAAGCCCGGCATGCATAATCCTCTACTTAATTTGGCAATTTAGTAATTTGGGATTATTTCATATGGACTAGTTAAGAGTAAGCACAGAAAAATGTTAATTTCCATGATTTTCACAATTATTTGCACAGGGCTCACATTACAGTTTTGAAAGGAAAAAAATTACAATCATGTAATTTTGGAGAAGAAAAAAAAAATCTTTAAGATGGCGTTTTCTTTACATTTCGGTATAGTATTTTTTCTTTTTACATATTCTTGTTCATTTAGCATTTGTTGATGGGCCTATAAAGAGAACCATGGCAAATAATACGGACACAAACATTATTGCTCATGAAGTATACTCTATAGTAAGCAACTAAACTTAAAGGATCATTAGCAAATGCAAACAAATTACCAAAATTAAACCAAAAAATCTATTGCCATATTTAAAATGAAAAATAATATACTGTCAAATTTCAAAGAAAATAAAAAAAAATTGTTGCTATTTAAATTCTAAAAAAGTAATAAGTTATCAAATTTAATAAAAATATGTTGCCAAACTAAAGTGTAAAAATCATGATCTCTATTCAATTTTTTTTATTAAAAAGTTGCTAAATTCAGAGAAAAGAAAATCTATTGCCGAATTAAAAAAAAAAAAAATCCAAATTATTGGAAATATATCTATTGCCAAAAAAAGGTCTAAGAATCTGCTGCCGAATTTCAAAAAAGAAAAAAATTGAACCGGCATATGCATATGCATTTGAACTTGAGATGACTTTGTTGATTAACTGAGTGGAGAGGAAAAGCATACGTACATCTAAGACTAACACTGCATGCAGAATGAGACTGACCCCATAATTAAGCTAGCACGCATAATCCCCAATTTGGGTACTTCTTAATTATTACAGTTTTAGATAAAACATCTCCTGTTGTCTTTTCTCAGTAATGTCATATAACATACATCTATCTATACCATATTATTAGTATAAAAAGAATCTCTACCATATTATACAACAAACCTCCTTTTCTAAGCCTCTCCTCTCTGGGATAATAGAAAGTAAACAACCAAATTAATTAGAAAATTCCTTGACCTTTGAACGACAACGAAGAAAAGAAAAATAGTCATATGAAAGAGGTAGATAATAGACAAAATAAATTTTCGATAACAAGTTACCGTATTATTTTTTTAATTAAAATTGTGGTTAAAAATCCCCAGGGGGTTTCATTAATAGGAAATAACAAAAAATTCTGGTAACATGTAAATGTGCTCCAAAATTTTGGGTTGAGGATAGTGCTCACTTTTGACAATTTATTTTTGGGAGGGGAAAATAGTTATTGTTCTGCAAGCCTGCACCATTGATCCTCTACTGGTTGATGCGATCGCCACCCGACCGGAGCAGGAAAAAGTTGTCGAGTGGAGGAGTTTAGGTTTAATTGCCGACGGCTCCAAGAACCGCACTAAACCCTAGATTTCTAACCCTAAAAAATATGCAAAATGATGTTGATCTAGGAATAAAAAATGGCTAAATGAGGAAAGACCTTAGCTAATGAAAATTTAGTACAAACCCTAAATGGTTTGGAATGAACGGAGTAGGCCGGTATTTATAGGAAAGGGAATCGAATGGACACGGATCCCAAAGTGACAAATGGACGGCCCCAAACACTCCCATATTTTGCAAAAAAGAACTCCTACCAAGAGATGGGCGGCGCACTAATAGGTGTCTGATACGTTAGCTGTTGAAATATGCCTTTGAATTCAAACCTGAACATGAGTCCCGATCATATTCAAATTGATGTAGTTACAGGTTTAGGTCAAAAAGCCCATATTCTTAACCAAATTGATATGGGTCGGTGTAGGAACTATATATAGAGATGTTAGGGGTTTTGTAAGGTTATGAAATAGAGTAGATGGCTTAGGGAATTCTAGGGTTTTGAGAAGACCTTTTGTAAACAAGGAAATCACTTGGTGGCCTTGTGGGAAGAGATCAGTGAGTCTTGGGTTGAAGGAATTGTTATTCTCCATATCTAGAGGAAACGATTGTTCTCCGATATGTACTCTTTTAATTGATAGTAGATTTCCTCTAGTTTTCTTCCCAAAGGCAATGTTAGATCTATTTATTTGTTTGATTTCTCATATTTGGTCGTTGTTCGGGAAATTACATTCTCTAGATTGATTATGCTCGTTCCGCTGCCAATCAAAGGGAAAAACTTTACTTTTACCCAACAAGTGATATAAAAGCCCTTGTTAGGGTTTATTCTATTGTTATGATCCTTTAAGATGACCAACAACAATTCCATGGTAAAGTATGAGATAGAAAAGTTCAACGGAAGGATCAACTTTAGTGTATGGCAAGTCAATTTGAAAGATCTGTTACTGCAACATGGTCTACAGAAGGCGTTGCCAGGGAAAGGTAAGAAATCGGTGTCTATGTCCGATGAGGAAAAAATGGATTATGATGAGAAGGCGATGGGTTTGATTCGTCTTTATTTAGATAATGAGGTGAAGTGTAATAATCTCGGGGAGAAGACTGCGGTTACCTTTGGGCAAAGCTAGAGAGCCTCTATATGACAAAATCCTTGAAGAATCGATTATATTTGAAGTGACAACAGTAAATGCTCTTGATGAACGAATGTACCTCTATTCATGATCACTTGAACCAATTTCACAGAATTATTTCTCAGTTAATGGTAATGGAAGTTGTGATCGATGAAGAAGATAAGACCCTGATTCTACTATCATCTCTGCCTCCATCAATGAGTACTTGGTTACTACTTTACTTTATTGGAAAGGTTCAATCGATTTGGAGGAGATGACGGCTGTGCTGGTGAACGATTAAATTTGTAAGAAATCAGTTGAAACTAATTTTATTGGTGGGAGGATTTATCTATTGTTGAGGAGGGAAGTGGGAAAATGGTGGTATGAATAATAGGAGTGGGGTTTGATGTCACTATTCTAAGAAAAAGGGGAAAAAATAATTGTTGGCAATTGCAGAAGAAAGAAGCAGAGGGTAGTTCGAAAGATCATATTAGTATTACTATTTCAGAAGATATTTACCAATGCAATGTAATTGTTTCAGAGTCTGATAGGAAGATAATGCTGAGGTGCCTTGGATCTTGGATTCAGGAGTTCCTATCATATTTCTCCCAACATGAATTTGTTTAGTACCTACAGAGCTATAGAGGGTTGTTATGTTAGAACAGGTACATATGTGGTATGTGAGCCAATAAGTGATTGAACAGTCGAGTTCAGAATGTTAGATGACACTAATCGTGTATTATTAGATGCTCAACACGTCCCAAATTTGAAGAAGAGTTTTATATCCATGGGCACTCTCGATTCCATTGGTTGTCGGTACTCGGCTCAATGTGGAGTCCTAAGGGTGTTTAAAGGTTCTAGCACGGTCATCATGAGAAAGGTTGATCACCGCAACCTTTATAGGCTTCAAGGGAACGTGATACATAGTAGGCCTACTTGTTTGAAGTCCACCGTTCCTGAAGATAACGTGTCGCCGCTTGGATGCAAAGTGCAACATCATGACAACCGACCGTTATCTGTGCTTCAGTTAAAAGACTCAGCAGTAGGTGAAGGTTAAACAGAGACTGGCACTCCTGGTAAGACTCGTAGAATATGGAAATTATGTTGGCAAGGTGGATGAGTTGGAAATTCACATTTACCAACCCGCTTTAAAGTAGCATGCCCTTCGAGGGGATTAGGAAGAAATCAGAATGAAGGAGAAATTTGTGGAATACTAGATTGATGATATGGTTTCATCTCAGTTAATGAAACCAAGAAGATTTAAAGTGCATGGTAGCCACTCTTCTTATGGGTGTTGTGTGTTCTAATGCAAAGTGAAAGTGGAGACTATTGAGATATGTCGTTGAGTTCAAACCTGAACAGGAGTCCCGATCATATCCATATTGGTTGCAGGTTTGGGTCCAAAATCCCATTTTCCGAATCAAATTGATATGGGTCAATTTGGGGACTATATATAAAGATGTTAGGTCTTTCTTAGGGTTATGAAATAGAGAAAGATTGCTTGGGAATTTTTAGAATTTTGAGAGAGTTTTTGTAAACAAAGGAAATCACTTTGTAAACAAAGCACATAAAAGCACACTGAAGCTCTTCGTGTTGTGCATCACAACCATGAAAAACATGGGGCTTAGTGGTAGTAACGCATTTCTACTACATAAATTGTTCAATAATTATTTAAGATATAATAGAGTAGAGGATTAATCTGAATATAGACTTTTGGGAAGTTCAATTAATTTCAGTAAAAGAAACTTCCTGACATGGGTAAAATTGGAGCCACACGATCTCAACACGCATCTCAAAGTTTTCAAGAGCAGTAATTTTGCAATAGTAATAGGCGTACTAGAAGAACATGGGGCGTCTTTAGGCTCTTCAGCTCAACCATATCCACAAATTATGGCTTACTTACATCCTAAGAAAGAGGGAAACTAATTAAAGTTGTCTGTCAAATCCCCTAATCTTATCCCTTAACCAGGGGATCCTCCAACCGAATTTTAAAAGATTTTTTTTAGGTCTATCTTCTATAACTGATTCATAACCTGTAACACCCCCCCCCCCCCCCCCCCCCACCAGTCAAATATCCACTAAAAACCCTAATGTCTATTATGGGTTGCTGACTTAAGCTTCGATGGGTATTACAACGAAGCCACCTTTGGTGTTGAGACTTTTTGCAGGTTCCCAGATGTTTTCAACGATCCAGGTCCTGATCCAGATGTAGACGTTCTCAGCCATCCAGCTCCAGATTTAGGTGATCATCGGCCATTCCGATTCCGATCCTGATCGACGGTCTAGATCCTTGCTTTCTCCTTAAAAAAAGAGAACTCATCATCTGATTGTTCTCACACCAAAATTAACAGCAACAGATTGGTGCAGTTTTGTGGGAAAGCTGCAAATATACCTTTTCGTTTAGATCCATTCACTAATAACCACCTTCAGCTATGCCTTGTGGAAAGAAGCAAGCAGCGATTTTCGCCAGTCGCCAACTGCAAGGGGAATCCTCCTCCTCCTCCATCGTAACCTCCTTGTCCTGCGTCACAGCATAATAGCCTCTTCCCGAGTCTCACCCGATAGAGAATCCGGGGTATGTCTGCAATTCCACACCCTCCTCGGTGCCACTGTGCAGTCAATCTCTGTGAAGTCACCAACACCCGACATGGAGGAATGGACCTCCGCCAACGCTTAGATGAAAGGAACGCTCGAGATATTGTTTCCCACTTGGAATGCCACAGAAGCTAGAGGAGTCCTTCTCCCGAGCGACAAAAGTCCCGATGGATGCCTCCGCCACGAGAACGAAAAAGCAAGAGGATCCTGACTCCAATTAATCGGAGAGCTCCCAGGAACCACAGAGAAGAGGAAGTACCCATGACTCGAGTAGAGTTCCAAGACTTCACCGATCAAGTCCTTAGAGCCCTCCAGGGTGCCCCAAATAGGGACTGCCAAACAAGTGATCCACCGCCTACAATTGAGCAAGAAGAAGAGTCATGTGGGTCAACGCGATCTGAGAGGAGAGAAGATGGTGTCCTCCGTCACCTCCGAGAGATGGAATCTGTCACCTCCTGTAGAACCCCGTATTTTCAAATATTATTTTAATTATTTGAAAATGAATTTAAATTTATTTTGGAGATTTAATTGGTATTTTCTAAAAGATTTATCTTTTGTACACGTGCAAAACACGTACAAATGACTTTGAGATATTTGAAACAATTAAGTTTTCTTTATGGAAAATCATTATTTATTATTTTGGAATTATGTAATATTTTTTCAGATTTTTCTGAAATTAATTTGATCTATTTGCAATTTCTGATAAAGAAGGACCTTTTTGTAAAATTGACATTTTTAAGGGCTAAAGTGCAAAATTGGCATTCTGGACGTTTTAAACAGTATTGGTTAAGATTTAGAAGTATATTTTCTATTAAATCCTAATTTTAATGAATTTTGGATGAGTTTCCAAGAGTAGATAGATATATATATAAAATTGTATTTTGAAGGGATTGTTTTGCAAATGTATTTGGAAACCCTAAAACCTAATTCCCGGCCTATATAAGTAGAGTCGCAGCCGTCATTCGCTGCATAACTCAGATTTCATTATATTATTTTCTTGGCGATTTGGAGAAGGAGTTTGGATCGAGCAAAGGAAGGCTTTTGTGGATTCTTCTCGATTCTAAAGGTGAGTGATATGGACTTGTTTTGTTTATGTGTATGATTGCATGCTGTTTTGTTTGATGTTTTCGTATCTTGTATGAAATCGATGCCATGGTAGTTATTCGTAATATGCATGTGAAATCCATGAAAGATTAGTAGATCTCGATTGACAATTCTTGATTGCTTGAAACATGTTAAGATTCAAGTATGGTTTGATCGGATGTATGAACATCTGGGTCTTGTGTTTATAATCAGATCTCGGTTATTATTGGTAGAAGAATTAAGTATTAAGGAAACCTTAATGTAAGATTTAGGAATTTGAGAACAAGAGAATTGAGTTTTGAGTTATTGAATGAATTAATAATGGATCTGCAATGAAGAAGTAATCGAGATTGTCATTTTACATGATTAAGAATTATTTTCATGAACAAGAACCTTTAGAAAACTCCAGTTTTGATCTTTGTATTCAGACCTAACTTATGCAAACTGTAGGCCGACAGTCGACTGGTCTACTATTCAGTCGACTGGTACGACCCAGCTGCTGTATCTTTAGTTTTTCTCGAAAATCCGTTCTGGACAGTCGACTTAGACCCTTCTCAGTCGACTGGTACACTTAGATTTTATTTTTCAAAGTTATCGTAGAATTTCTCTCGGGCAAGTCAACTTATGTTTTTATAAGTCGACTTATGTTCTTATAAGTCGACTTATGTCTCCTTTTAAGTCGACTTATGTTTTGATAAGTCTACTTATGATCTTTATAAGTCATCTTATGTTTTGATAAGTCTACTTATGATTTCTATAAGTCATCTTATGTTTTGATAAGTATACTTATGATTATTATAAGTCATCTTATATTGTTGATAAGTCAACTTATGTTTTTATAAGTCATATTATACTGTTAGCACTTGGAATGTTTCTTGAGAATTATTGATAATTGTCTCGGGTAAGTCGACTGATGGTTTTCTTGAGTCGACTTACTGCACTTGTTATAATCTTGGATATTGGTTCTCGGGGCAGTCGACTTACTATCGCATAAGTCGACTGGTTCTGATGAGTTTTCATGATCTTGAGTGTTCTTTCAGTCTTCAGTTTGTTTGTAGATGAATATATTCGTCGGTGTCTTGGCATACCGGGTTCGTATTCGATCTATACCTTCTTAGTTTGTTTGTAGATGAATATGTTCGTCGGTGTCTTGGCATACCGGGTTCGTATTCGATCTATACCTTCTTAGTTTGTTTGTAGATGGATATGTTCGTCGGTGTCTTGGCATACCGGGTTCGTATTCGATCTATACCTTCTTAGTTTGTTTGTAGATGGATATGTTCATCGGTGTCTTGGCATACCGGGTTCGTATTCGATCTATATTATCTTTAGTTTAGTAGATGGATATATATTGTTAACCGATCTATGGCATTATTGGTGATCGATTGTTGGACATACATTGTGGTACTGAGAATTGTTTACAGTTGGACATATTCTGAGTTGTGGGGATTACTGTTTGTTCAGAACAGTCGACTGGTGCATTATACAGTCGACTGTACCGTACAGTTAAGCTGTACATATTTTGAGAGAGATTGATTGATTGATACTTGATCGTTGGTATTGTTTCTTGACTCGGCTTCACCCATGTACTGGCATATCGTTCTTGTTTCAGATTACATGTTCAGTTTATGTATTTTTGTTCAGTACATGTTGCTTATGTTTAGTTGTTTTGTTTATGTTTGTTGTTTATATCACTCACACCATTTATGGCTGACCCCGTAGTTTTGGGGGTTAGGGTTCAACTCTAGCCTCATGTGATGCAGGTTGCTTAGAGTTGGAGGCTTGGATTAGCTTTGGATTTTAGAGAGTGATATAATAGAGCCTTGGGTAAATTTGTAAAGGAAAAGGGTTGTAACAGTTAAATGTATTTTAAGGTGTTTTGTATTTCCGCTGCAATTGTAAAAGAATGTTGTAATAAGAATTTGGAATAAAATGATTGGAGTTTTTGGGCTATGCATATTGTTACATTGAAGTGGATCGCTGGGAATGTGCCACGTATTTTCTAAGTTTAATATTTAGAAATTCGGGGCGCTACAGATTGGTATCAGAGCATGCTTCAATAGTAATAATGGACATAGTATGAAAACCAACCTAGGTGTGGACACTAGAGAGTGAGTACCTAGGTGTGGACATTAGAGTGTGAGTATCACATGGAGTTGGAACATGATGTTTGGTTTGAGGTTATGATATGATTATGGTTTTGCCATAGGGTGTAGAGTTGAGTTGAATTGTGTGTGTTACTCTAACTTTACCCTCGTTTTGCAGTATCCAAAATGGTTGCACCCAGGGGCAGGAATGGTGGCAACAATGAGGATGGATCTGGTAGTTCTCGAGGAACGGGAATTGACCTTGAGGCTGAATTCGCCAAGGTATATCAGACCCTGAATGCGCTGATGGCATTCAACTTGGCGCAACAGCAGGCTCAGCAACAGAATCCGCCGCCCAATCATGGAGCTGGACATGGATTGGTGAATGCCGACCCCATCAAGCAGATCGAATCCTTTAAGAGGATGAGGCCGCCAGTCTTTGAGGGGCAAGCTGATCCAACCGCGGCAGATGACTGGATTAGGAAGATGCAGACGATCTTTGAAGTGTCAGAGACTCCGACAGCTAGCAAGGTAAAATTAGCTTCGATGCAGCTAGAAAAGGACGCAGGTGTCTGGTGGGAGTCGCTGAAGAGGACTCTTGGAGAGCAGCAGTTGACTTGGGAAGCTTTTCTAGAGGAGTTCAGAGATCGCTTCTTTCCACTCAACGTTCAGGAGAAGAAGGCGACTGAGTTCTTGAACCTTCAGCAGGGGAGCATGACTGTTCGGGAGTATGAGATGAAGTTCGCACAACTTTCGAGGTATGCACCAGAGTTGGTTGTGGACGAAGCAAAGAAAGCCAAAAAGTTTGAGCAGGGCTTGAGGCCAAACTTGAGGTCAAGGATGGTTCCATTGGGCATCAGAAGATTCGACAAGCTGGTCAGGAGAGCAGCTATGACCGAGGAAGATATGGATCAGTCCCGGGTAAAGCAAGAGACTTGGAACAAGAAGAAGAGGCCAGCAGATGATCAGGATGGAGAGGAATTCCCAGTGAAGCAAAGCAAGCCCAGTGATTCAGTGCAGAAGGCACCGGCAACTCAGGGGGTGACTTGCTTCTTCTGCGGGCAGACAGGACATAAAAGGAGAGAATGTCCGAAGTTGGCAAAGCAGATTTGTTTCCAGTGTGGTCAAGAAGGGCATATCCGACCACGATGTCCGCAGCTGAAGAAAGAGAATGCAGGGATGGACAAGGATCCGAAGCCACTCTCCAGGTGGCCGAACCGCCCCTCGGGACCACCGAGAGCAGGAGGCCCCTGTTACAAGGGCAGAGTTCTAGCAATTTCAAGAGGCAGTCCTGAGGGCCCTCAATGTTGCTCCTGACCAAGGACAGTAGGATCCCAGTCCTCAACCTGCCCCAAGCTATCGACGCCATACTCCCAGTCCTTAACTTGCCACGAGCTATCATCATTGCACTCCTAGTCCCATTTCGCGCGAGGATGAGTCTCGAGCCTCAGCAAGGTATCACCAGAGGGAAGATTCGGTCTACCGCCGTCTCCATGAGATGGAGAGATGCCTTGACCGACTGGACAGAGAAGAAGAGCAATGGGCAAGGAATTTCTACCCCAGCAGGCCTCCATTCTCCCAGACTATAATGGAGGCACCGGTCCCAGATAACTTCAAGCCTCCTCATTTTGAATCGTACAATGGGGAGTCCGACCCCACTGACCACATCTTGAGTTTTAAAATTCTCATGATGATACACTAGGCATCGGACGCGCTTCTTTGCAAAATTTTTCTAGACACGCTGAAGGGGCCTGCAAGGGAATGGTACTCACATCTAGCCCCGGCCTCCATCTTCTCCTTCGACCAGCTCGAAGGTCTCTTCCTGACTCACTTCGTGAGTAGCCGCCGAGCTGAAAAAATGAGCACCTCTCTGCTATTGCTTCATCAAAGGAAGGGCGAGCGGCTAAGAGACTATGTCAAATGTTTCACCGCGGAGGCCAGATCCATCACCTCCTTGGACCAATCCGTGGCCTCCGTCGCCTTCTAATCCAATGTCGCTAATGACAGCCTCAGAGCATCCCTTGCCAAGAAGCCTCCTCGAGATTTCTTAGAACTCATGCTCAGGAGTGATAAATACATCCGAGCGGAAGTAGCTCTCTCCCGCCCCGCTCTTGAGGGATCATCCTCCGGGAACAAATAAAAGGGCACTGAAGAAGAAGGAGCTGAGAAGCTCCAGAAAGACAACAGAGGTCAGTGTCGCCCTCCTCCCTGCTTCGAGAAGTTCACTCTGCTCAACGCGAGTGTCTCAGCCATCCTGATGGAGGTCGAGAAAGAGAGATTTCTCCCACCACCTACAAAAATGAACACTCCGGACAAAAAGAGCAACAGGGACAAATGGTTCCGCTTTCATAGGGACCACGGCCACGACATGGATGATTGTCGGGCCCTAAAAGACGAGATCGAGGCCCTTATTTAGAAAGGACCGGGCAGATCCTCCTCTGCCCCCTAGGGGGGCTAATAAGCAAACCGAGCGAAATGTCGAGACCCCGAATTTTGAAGCCGAGGCTATACTACATCTCATACACGGAGGCCCAATGGGGGGAGATTCGAACTCCTCCCGAAGAGCCTTCGTCCGAGAAGTAAATTCTGTGCAAAACCATCCTCCCCCCAGAGGCCTCGGGGTCCCGGTCACTTTTTTAGATAAAGATCTAGAGGGCGTCCGAACCCCCCATTGTGATGCGTTGGTAATAAAACTCCACATGGCCAATTTTGATGTGTGCCGGGTCCTAGTTGACAATGGCAGCTCGGTCAACATTCTCTTTCTAGAAGCCTTCCAGGGGCTCAAGCTATCCAGGGATCGACTCAAGCTCGTCGGCTATACTCTCCACGGGTTCACCGGAGTGCCAGTGATGATCGAGGGTGTCATAACTCTAGACGTAACTGCTGGCAAAACTCCTACCATCCGAACCGAGCTGATGAAATTCATGGTGGTGGATGTGAAAGCTGCTTACAACGTCATCCTGGGCCGACTAGGCCTAGCTGCTCTCCAGGCCATATCCTTGGCCTACCACAGCGGGCGTGGGGGAAGTCAGAGGGAACTAGGAGGCAGCTCGCAAATTCTACATGACCTCGGTGGGAGGACTAGTCCTCTCCCTCGAAGCTCTTGAACTCCCCCAAGGGAGTATCTCACCTACATCGGAGCCAGTCGATGAGCTTGAAGAGGTGGCCTTCTCGGAAGGAGATCCGACCCGGAAATTTCAGATTAGCAAAGTCCTTCCCCCTCCCATTCCCTCTGACATTATCCAGTGCATAAGGGGAAATCGAGACCTCTTCGCCTGGACTGTTACTGACATGTTGGGAATCTCCGAGGAGCTCCTCATGCATCAGCTTAGTGTCACTTCGGGGGCTAGACCAGTTCAGCAAAAGCAACGCAAATTCCCCTCCGAGCGCCAGCAGGATATCAAGGAGGAGGTTGAAAAACTCCTTAGATCTCGGTTCATACAGGAGGTCAACTATCCAGAATGGGTGTCCAATGTCGTGATGGTCAAGAAAGCCAACGGGAGATGGAGGATCTACATTGACTTCACGGATCTAAACAAAGCCTGCCCCAAAGATCCATTCCCACTCCCGAGCATTGACGCCCTAATTGATGCAACCTCGTGCCATGAAATCTTAAGCTTCATGGACGCGTTCTCTGGGTACAATCAGATAAGAATGTTCCCTCTCGACATTCCGAAGACCTCTTTCATCACTAATCAGGGCCTCTATTGCTACCGCGTCATGCCCTTCGGGCTTAAGAACGTCGACGCCACCTATCAACGCCTTGTTAACAAGCTCTTCAAGGAACAGATTGGGAGGAACATGGAAGTCTATGTAGACGACATGTTTGTGAAGAGCATCAGCAGATCGGGTCATGTCTCCGATCTCCATGAAGCTTTTAACGTGTTGAGGAGACACAATATGAGACTGAACTTGAATAATTGTGCGTTCGGCATCTCATCTAGAAAATTCTTAGGGTTCATGGTCAGCCAAAGGGGCATAGAGGCCAACCCCGAGAAGATCCAGGCCATACTCAACATGGCTCCCCTCTCCAGTGTTAAAGATGTGTAAAGACTCACGAGGCGCCTCGCGGAGACAGGGCATTTTCTCTCCAAATCCGGAGAAAAGGGTCTCCCGTTCTTCATGGCCCTCAAGGGGGCTAAAGGCTTTTAGTGGGGGCAGCAGCAACAAGAGTCCTTTAATCAGTTCAATGCCTACTTAGTCAACCTCCTACTCTTGAGCAAGCCAAAATTCGGGGAAGTCCTTTACTTATAACTCGCCGCTTCGGAGCAGACCCTCAGCATTGTTTTAGTAAGAGAAGAAGACAAGGCGCAGAGGACTATCTACTACGTGAGTAAAGTCCTTAGGGATGTTGAACTCCATTATCCGAAGCTAGAGAAGATGGCCTATGCCTTGGTCATGGCGACCCGAAAGCTCCGCCCCTACTTCCAGTCTCACTCGGTGGTCGTTCTTATCGACCAGCCGCTCAAACAAGTTATCCACAAGCCCGAGACCTTAGGGTTCCTTATGAAGTGGTCCATCAAGCTGAGCCAGAATGATATCAGCTATCAGACTCGAACCGCTGTCAAGGCTCGAGCCCTAGCCGAGTTCATAGTAGAGAGCACAATTCTCGACGCAAGCAAAGCGATAGAGGAACCCCCGTTCTGGTCAGTGTATGTTGATGGCTCCTCATGCGCTGATGGGAGTGGAGCAGGAGTCATACTGGCTGGTCCAGATAATTTCATCCTACAATACTCACTCCGTATCAACTTTTGGGCATCCAACAACGAGGCTGAGTATGAAGCCCTTATAGCTGGCCTGTGCATGGCTCGCAAGGCCGGGGCCAAACGTGTTAAGATATTTAGCGACTCGCAACTGGTGGTGAACCAGGTGTCAGGGGTATACGAAGTGTGAGACAGTCGCATGGCCAAGTACTTGGCCAAAGTGAAGGAACTGATGGTCTCTTTCGAGAACGCACAACTCCAGAGGATTCCCCGAGAAGAGAATGTGCAGGCGGACGCCCTCTCAAAGCTAGCTTCCTCTTCCCTCCAAGGGCTCGAACAAACTATCTTAATATAATTTCTACTGAGGCCCAGCATCGAGGAAGAAGTCCCCGAGCCAATGGAGATGCTGCCCTTACAACTCGAAGAGAATTGGATGAGGCCTCTGCTCGAGTTCCTCAGGGATGGGATCCTTCCCTTAGACCCTGAAGAGGCTCGAAAGATTCAAACCAGAGTCGAGTGGTACACACTTATCGAGGGAGTCTTGCACAAATGCTCCTATACCCAAGTAGACGGCAAACCCTACTTGAGATGTCTTTCCCCCGATAAAGCCCAGTATGCTTTGAAAGAAGTACATGAAGGGATGTGTGGCACTCACTTAGGAGCAAGGTCCCTCGCCCGAAAAATCTTGAATTATGGGTACTTCTGGCCCACTCTCCTTCACGATGCCAAACAACACGTTCGCCAATGCGGCCCATGTCAAAAAATTTCAACAATCCACCGCCTACCGCAAGCCCAGCTCTCCTCTCTATGGACCTGCCCCGACCTTTTCCTCCAGCACCGGGCCAGCTAAAGTTCCTTGTTGTGACAATCAACTATTTTTCTAAGTGGATCGAAGCCGAGCCCTTAGCAACGATCGCAGAGAATAGGGTGCAATGCTTCTTTTGGAAAAAAGTTGTCTGCAGATTTGGCGTGTCCCGAATCTTGATAACGGACAATGGAACTTAGTTTACGAGGGCAGCCTTCTGCACTTTTTGCGCAGATCTAGGCATTCAGCAATGATTCTCCTTGGTCTCCCACCCTATTCCAACGGTCAGGCAGAGAACGCCAATCGGCAAATTCTCTCTAGCATGAAAAATAGACTGACCAGGTCGACTAAGGGGTTATAGGTAGAGCAGATCCCTAATGTGCTCTGGAGCTATCGTACTACGAAGAGGACCCCCACAAGAGAATCTCTCTTCACCTCACTTACGGCTCCGAAGCCATTATCCCTTTAGAGGTGGGCCTACCTTCCTCTCGCTTAATAGCCTACAACGAAGAGCAAAACGCGAACGAGCTTCGCGATAACTTGGACCTCATCAATGATATCCGTAAGAGACCTTCCATTCATTAAGAAATCTATCGACGTAGGATCGAGCAATCTTATAACAAGGGAGTCCGCCCTACTAATCTCAAAGAAGGAGATCTGGTGCTCAAAAAGCTATCAATTTCTTTTTCCAGCAAGAAAGACAAGTTGGCACCCAATTGGGAAGGACCATATAGGATCTCCAAAGTTGTCTGCCCCTGCACTTATCAACTTGAAGACCCGGGGGGCAAGAGAGTGCCGAGGACATGGAACGCAGAGCACTTATTAAAGTACCAAGAGGGTGTTTGAACACCGCTCCAAGCAACTTCTCCTAGAGCGTTCTTCTTAAAGCATTTTAAAGCTTGTTTCTTTTCTTTATTAAGTGTAATAATGGCTCGTAACTCAGAAACATCCACTTAGTAGTTGTTTTTAATAAAGAGCAGTTATCTCTCTCTTAGAAAAAACTATTGTCTTAATATTCTTTCACTGAGCACATACATTCTAAACGACAAGTTCGGAGTCCAACACTTGGTTCGATGCAACTTTTGCTACATGTGAACGAGTGAGTACAAAGTAGCACACCATAAGGAATTGCTCCTACAACAGTTGATACTCTCTAAACGACAGGTTCGGAGTCCAACACTTGGTTCGATGCAACTTCTGCTACTTGTGAATGAGCGAGTATAAAGTAGCTCACCATTCGGAATTGCCCCTACAACTGTTGATACTCTCTAAACGACAGGTTCGGAGTCCAGCACTTAGTTCGATGCAACTTCTGCTACTTGCGAACGAGCGAGTATAAAGTAGCTCACCATTCAAAATTGCTCCTATAACTGTTGATACTCTCTAAACGACAGGTTCGGAGTCCAACACTTGGTTCGATGCAACTTCTGCTACTTGCAAATGAGCGAGTACAAAGTAGCTCACCATTCGGAATTGCTCCTACAACTGTTGATACCCTTCTAACGACAAGTTCAGAGTCCAAAACTTGGTTCGATGCCTCTTTAGCTACTTGTGAACGAGCGAGTACAAAGTATCTCACCATTTGGAATTGCTCCTACAATTGTTGATACTCTTGCAAATATTAGCAAAACACAAATTCTTACAAGAAGCTCGAGAAATGGGTATATTATTTCATCAAAATTTGAGGTACAAGTCTAATTCTAGACCAAAAACTCACATTATTTCATCAAGATTTGAGATGCAAGACTCATATGAAACAAAGACTACAAGATTACAAAATTTTGCCCTAGCCCCTCCTAGGGAACGGGATGCTTCTATTAAGCGATACTTGGGGTCGGCGAGCACTGTATTGCTGTCGCCTCATTTCCATAGAAGTCTCTAAGCCGGCGACCCGAGTAGCGTCGTCAGCACCTATGAGCCTAACAGTCACCCCGACAGATGCTCCACTCGACGAGCCGACCACCCCGCTTTGAACGTCCCCAGGTTGTCTCAAGACGGGGGGCAAACGAAGTGCTAACTCGTGGAACGACCTTCCTTCGGCATACTCACCCCGAGGGTAGGAAGTGCTTCTAACGTTACTCCCCTTAGAATGCCATTGCAGACGTAGGTTCTCCGCCTCTAGCTCCATGATCTGCTCCTTCAGCGAGTCGTCCGTCACTTTGACCTTCAGGCAAGGCATTCGGCTCGAACTACCCCCATGAGAAGCCTCGGAGATAGTCCTCCGAAGGTGCACCGCCTCTATACTCTTTTCAAGCACTACATTCTTCAACTCGTCTCTCTCAGACCTCACGTTAAATAAAGAGTGACAAAAGAACTTGAGTCACAGGCCTTGACAGACGACCATCGAGGGACATGTCTCCTCACCTTCAGGGGAACTTCGTGAAACCTCTCCTCGAGGTGCCTCATCTCGATTTCTCGACGAGCCAAGGTCAGCTTCAAATGACCCAACTCTCGCTCGGTTCTATAAAGCATCTCTCGAGACCGAGCTATCCCCAACTTGGCGACACCCAGATTAGACCGGAGATGAAACACCTCGCTGATCTGCGAAAGTCGAACAAAAAAAAAAGGTGCATGAATTTTTAAGTCCAAAGAACCAACATGACAATGTTGGGCCTAAACAAAGGTACCGGGACAGCTAGCAAACCCACAAAAGTTTCGAAGCCTCACAACACTTGTCAAAAAAATGGGGGGGGGGGGGGGGGGGGGGGGCGGAGAAGAAAAGCTTTTCATTAAAATTTAACGAGTACAAGAAGCGGTGGCCAGTCTCCAATTAGGCTACAGTTCATAACATTCAAAACAGAAGTATGAAGTACAACAAGGTCAAGGGCAAACCTCTTTAGAGTGATCCCCGGTTGTTGAGGGCTCCGACCCTTGTGTGGTGGCGATGATCGCTAGGGGCAAGGCCTCCGTATCGGCCTCTACCTCTGCCTCGTCGACCCCTACATTGACCACCTCAACCTCGTCATCTTCTTCATCCTCCTCGGAGGCGTCATTGAACCCAGGGACAGGGTCGGGGAACAGGTGCCATCCGGTGCAGTCTACCTCCGGGTAGTCCTCCTTTACCTGCTCGATTGTGCGAGCATAGGCCTTCGCCATATTGATGGCAAGGTACCCTGTCGCCCTCTCCATCGCTTCGTCCTCGGCCTGCTTAGCCGTGATGACCCTAGTGGCGGCACCGACGTCCTCCTTGTCCTTCGCCACCAGCTTTTTTTGTTGTAGCAGCAGAGCATTGTTAGCCTCGAGCTTCGCCACAACAATCTCGAGATGCTCCAACCTTGAAGCCTTCGCCTCAGTTTCAACCCTCAACTGCTCAAGGTCCTTGTCAATCCGAGCCTTTTCTGCCTGAGCACGGTCGGTCTCCTGCTTCAGATCTTTCTCTAATTCAGTCATCTTCTCCATCAGATGACCGAAGTGGCAAGTTATCAGCGAAAAGAAAGGAGGAGCACCATGACAAACTTGGAAAGAGTAGTTTATAAAAGGTGAAAACCACAAGTCAATACTAGACTTACCGACATCGCCGCTTGTGCGATCTCGAGCACGTCGTCACCAACACCGCCGGTGTCCATGGCGGCCTTGTCCTTTGGCATAGCGAGGTGCCAAACGGCTTGCATGCTGGACGACGAGTCACCAAGAAACCCGTCGAGCTTGCGGACTTGCCAGTTCGGGACGAAAATCTTCTTGTGCTCCTCGGTCAGGAACACCTCGGCCTCGGCCATCAACGGTGGGGCCTCGAAACCCAAGGCCGCTACTAAGGGGAAGACCCCAGTCTCAGCCGAAGCCGATGTCACTGCGGGGGTCCACGGCCGCTGAACAACTGCGTCCTGCACCACCGCCTGCTCCACGGAAGCGGAGACTATCCTCACCCTCGGCAAGGATACCTTGGAGACCACCTTATTCCTCTTTCTCGGGGCCTTTCTACCCAAGACCCCATGTTGCGCTAGCATGTCCTCGAAGTCCATAGCTTCTGCAACAAAAAAAAGAGTTAAGCACAAGTAAAGATAGACTTAAGAGGAAAGGGAACACGAGGCTAAAAATTAACCGCATACTAGGGTTTATAAGGCTAAGACCCTCCTGAAGAGCACCTCCACGGTCAGGTCCCTCCAATCAAACTTTGGCCGATCGAGGAGCGTCCGAACTATCTCTTCTTCTTCGGGGCTGAGCACCGGGCTCTCTTTCATCCTCTTTGAGACTCCTTCGACCAAAGTCGTCGGGATGACCCACGGCTCTCGACTCCGGACATGGAAGTACGTGTCCCTCCAATGCTTTATCGAATCGGGGCAGCTAACGAGCTTGGCGCCATGCCTTGGAGCCAAGTAAAATCTGAACTCCGACTTCTACTGTTGATGAACCCGGTATACGGTCCGCAGCACCCTCAACTCCAGCTTGAGCCCTGCCGCCTGGCAGTGAATGATGAATCTATTGATCAGCCTCCACACGTTCGGCATTTACTGGATGGGGCTAATCCGAAACCATCGCAATACTTCTACGACAAAGGGATGAAGGGGGAGCCGTGCACCGACTATGAAGGCGTCGACGGGCCAGAAGCACATGTCCACTAGTATCAGAGAATTGACCCTCACTCTAGGCCCAGGCAACATCAGGTCGTACTCTTTCGAGATTTGAAAACATTCCCGAATCGATGCCAGATCCGCCTCATTAAGTATGGAAATCGTCTCGTCGACCTCCGACGTCTCTCTGGCGGCATTCTCCTCGAAGCTCCGCCCCATGCCGTACATAATACGCTCGGCCTGTTCGTCCAGAAGGTCCCGAACCCTCTGAAGTCCGGTTAGCTCCCCTGGTAGTCTACCGAACTTCCCCATCCTCCACTGGCTCTCAACCACGGTCTCCACTACGCCCGAAGAGGACCCTACCATGGCCTTGCCTTTGTCGATTGGAGGAACTTGGCTCGAGGTCGGCTCATGGATGAGAGTAGGGGAGGTATCCTGCCTCGAAGGAATGCTAGACATTCTCTAAAAATAAACTAAGTATGAAATTACCTTGAATTGACAAGGACTACCGAAAAGATCGCCGGAAGGAGAAGATTCTTGCCTAAAGCTCCAGTAAGAGAAAGATATCACCTGAGTAAAAAACTAGAGAGTGAGCAAATGAGAAGAGGGGTGGAGTTTTATAGAGAGGGGCACATTAACCGAGACTAAAAGGCCTTTAAAAGTGCGAAGGCCTGACCCATTGATCGCAAAACGACAGAAAATATGGAAAACTCAACAGACCTTTGACCGGTCAACGATCAACGGTCAGCGTGCCACGTGTCGCCCTCCTGAACTTCGGTAACCTGTGCCGAGCACTCTTTCCACCGATGTCCAAATGCGAGAAAAAATTCTCCTGGACTTCGACAACCAGTGCCGAGCACTCTTGCCACTGACGTCCAAATGTGTGAAAAAATTCTCCTGGACTTCGGCAACCTGTGCCGAGCACTCTTGCCACCGACGTCCAAATGCGAGAAAAAATTCTCCTGGACTTCGGTAACCTGTGCCGAGCACTCTTGCCACCGACGTCCAAATGCGAGAAAAAAATTCTCCTGGAGTTCGACAACGTGTGCCAAGCACTCTTGCCACCGATGTTCAAATGCGAGAAAAAATTCTCTTAGACTTCGGCAACCTGTACCGAACACTCTTGCCACTGACGTCCAAATGCGAGAAAAAATTCTCCTCAACTTCGGCAACCTGTGCCGAGCTCTCTTGCCACCGACGTCCAAATACGAGGGAAAAATTCTCCTGGACTTCGGCAACTCGTGCTGAGCACACTTGCCACCGACGTCCAAATACGAGAAAAAAATCTCCTGGACTTCGGCAACGAGTGCTGAGCACTCTTGCCACCGACATCCAAATGCAAGAAAAAAATTTCATGGACTTCGGCAACCTGTACCAAGCACTCTTGCCACCAACATCCAAATGTGAGAAAAAATTCTCCTGCACTTCGGAAACCTGTGCCATGCACTCTTGCCACCGACATCCAAATGCGAGAAAAAATTCTCCTAGACTTCGGCAACCTGTGCCGAGCACTCTTACCACCGATGTCCAAATGCGAGAAAATGTATTGACCGGTTAACGGTCAACACGCCATGTGTCGCTCTCCTCGACTTCGGCAACGTGTGCCGAGCACTCTTGCCACCGACGTCCAAATGCGAGAAAATGCGTTGACTGGTCAACGGTCAACGCGCCACGTGTCACTCTCTTGGACTTCGGCAACAGGTGCTGAGCATTCTTGCCACTAACCCCCAATGGCAGAAAAATGCTTGGCTCCCGATGCGGGCTTGTGATCGAAGCACTCAGATTGTGCCACGTCATCAGGCGGTAGATCTACTATTTGATCGCTCAGAAAATCACGCCAGAGTTCCGATGGATGCTCCAGAGTGATCGAAGTGCTCATATTGCGCCACGTCATCAGGCGGTAGATCTACTGTTTGATTGCTCAGGAAATCACGCCAGAGTTCCGATGGACGCTCCAGATCACGCCACGTCAATAATAGCTGATTAATTCTTTTTTATTTATTTATTAATTCGAATTAATTATTTAAAAAATTGCAAAAATTAATTTAAAAATTCAAAAAATTAATTAAAAATTCTAAAAAAATAATTATAAATTCGAGAAAATATTTTGAGCTCCTGGAAAAATAATTATTGATTAGAATAATTAATTGGTGCTTTTTGAAACTAGAATGTTACTTCGCAAAATTAAATGAATAATTCGAAAAATAGTTTTAAAATTTGGAAAATTCAAAAAAAATCCAGAAAAATTTAAGAATAATTTTTGGCATTTTGCTAGCTCAGAAAAACACCGTTATACCTCGAGCAAGATCCAAACTCCCTTAAGAACTCCTATAAAGTCCCGTACGCCATTAAAACAGTAAAACTACTCCCCAAAGGCTGTAAAACACAGTCTTTAGGAGTGAGGGGCTCGTGATATGGCTAAAGATAGGATTAAATCAGGACCATTCAAATTGGGCCAAATCTTGAAGCTCTCAGGGGTAAAACGGTAATTTCACCTACAAATGGGTCCAATGGAAACTGGGTCTCTTCTTCAAAGCCCAATAATCCATAAACGGTCTGTCCTATTGGATACGCATACCAACCCATTACAAACCAATTCAGAAGGAAAAAGAGTAATTCAAATTCGTGATTAGCCCTAAGAGATGGTTTTTAACCACTTCTTATCATGAAACGAGTTTAAACTCCCCATCTTATTCATCAACACCGGAAAGTAAAGATTTGTCCTTATCTCGAAATGGGTCCCTAAGGCGACTATAAATACCCCTTTTTCCCCACCGTAACAAGGTAATCAATCTTTTTCTACCTAAAGCTCTTTCTTAATCTTTGAGATTGCTGACAAGAGCGTCAGAGGGTTCGTCGCCGGGATCCATCCCGGTGTATCAAATTTTGTGCAGGTTCACAGCAGCGGCAAGAAACAAGTCAACACGTAGGTGAAGGTAAACAGGTTCGCTTGATTGTTTTTCACAAAGAACTCACAAATTCATCTGTTTGCTCCCACACCCAAAATCAGCAGCAACACCTGGTACACCAGTTCTATGGGTTCCAGTCCAGATTGAAGGAATAGTCACTCTGGGTGTAACTATTGGCAAAGCCCCTGCTCTCTGGACCGAAGCCATGGACTTCATGGTTATTAACGTAAAGGTCGCCTACAATGTCATTCTTAATTTTCCTGGCCTAGCAGCTCTCCATGATGTAGCTTCAGCATTCCACATAAAGATGAAGTCCTCCATGCTAGTTGGGGTAGGATAGTATAAAGGAAGTCAAAAAGTTGCTCGAGCATGTTACACAACCACAATGGGAAAATCTACCTTCCTTCTCAAAGCCATAGTGCTCCCCAAAGATAAGAATGATGTTGTGTCCGAATTTGTCAAGATTTATAAGCCACACAACAAGGGAAAGCTTGCTCCTAACTGGGAAAGACACTTCAAGGTCTTCAAAATCATCCGCCAAGAAGCTTACCGACTTGAAGACTTGGGGGGCATGGAGATATCAAAGACTTGGAATGCGGAGCATTTGATGAAGTCCAACAAGGGTGCTTAACCACACCACTAGATTCCTAATAATCCCAATCCTTATAATGGTCAGCGTATGTAATAAAAGCTAACCACCAAAGCAGCTTCTTAGATTGATTTTTCAATAAAGTTATGCATTTCCTTCAAAAATTCTTGATCTTCTCTCTAGATGCAAAGTAATGATTTTGATGTTCTGCTTGGCACTCGAGCTACTCCAACTACTCATTAACTCTCTACAATGAGTTCGATGCTCAGCCTGTCGCCCGAGCTACTCCAACAACTCGTTTACTCAAAGCAGTGAGTGCACTGCTCGGTTTGCTACTCGATCTACTCCAATAACTCATTGACTTCATACAATGAGTTATGTGCTCCGCTCTCCACTCGAGCTACTCCAGTAACTCAATAACTCCATACAGTGAATTCGGTGCTCTACTCACCGCTCGAGTTACTCCGACAACTCATTAACTTCCTACAAAGAGTTTGGAGTAGCACTCGTGGCTCGGGCTACCCCAACAACTCATTAACTCCATACAATGAGTTCGGTGCTCAGCCAATCGTCTGAGCTATTCCAACAACTCATTAACTACCTACAATGAGTTTGGAGCTCCACTCATCACTCGAGCTACTCCAACAACTAATTAACTCCCTACATTGAGTTTGGAGCTCCACTCGTCGCTCGGGTTTCCCTAACAACTCATTAACTCCATTCAATGAGTTCGGTGCTCCGCTCATCGCTTGAGCTGCTTCGACAACTCACTCCATATAATGAGTTTATGTACTCCGCTTGCCGCTTGAGCTACTCCAATAACTCATTAACTCCCTACAATGAGTTTGGTGTTGTGCTCGTCTTTTGAGATTCCAAGCAACTCATTAACTCCCTATAATGAGTTCGATGCTCCACTCGTCGCTTGAGCTACTCCAACAACACATTAACTCCAAGAACTTGCTCACTCCAAACAATGAGTTCGGTGCTCAGTTCGTTGCATGAGCTACTCCAAAAACTCATTAACTTCATACAATGAGTTGGGTTCTTCGCTCGTCGCTCGAGCTGCCCC
Source organism: Hemerocallis citrina (assembly GCA_017893485.1). Classification (NCBI taxonomy): domain Eukaryota; kingdom Viridiplantae; phylum Streptophyta; class Magnoliopsida; order Asparagales; family Asphodelaceae; genus Hemerocallis; species Hemerocallis citrina. Next base: position 74,857,602 of record CM030366.1, on the reverse strand, counting down.
AAGAACTCATTAACTCCATACAATGAGTTCGGTGCTCCACTCACCGCTCGATCTACTCCAAAAACTCATTAACTCCTTGCAATGAGTTCGGTGGTCCGCTTGTTGCTCGAGCTGCCCCAACAACTCATTAACTCCCTACATTGAGTTAGATTATTTGATCGTATCTCGAGCTGCTCCAACAACTCATTAACTCTCTACAATGAATTCGATGCTTCGCTCGCTGCTCGAGCAACTCCAACAACTCACCAACTCCATACAATGAGTTCCTGCTCAGCTCGTCACCCAAAGAAATGAGTTGTGTGCACTGCTCGCTGCTTGAGCTACTTCAACAACTCATTAACTCCATACAATGAGTTCTGTGCTCCGCTCATCACTTGAGCTACTCTAATAATTCATTAACTCGCTACAACAAGTTCGGTATTCTGCTCGCTGCTCGAGTTACTCCAACAACTCATTAACTTTCTATAACGAGTTTGGTGTTGTGCACACCACTCGAACTACTCCAACAACTCATTTAACTCCCTACAATGAGTTTGGTGCTCTGCTCGTCACCCTATCTACTCCAACAACTCATTAAGTCCCTATAATGAGTTCGCTACTATGAGTACGGTACCTGACACTTTTCCCTAAAGCTACTCCCACAACTTGTTAACTCTCAAATAGCTTGTTCGGAGTCTAGAACATCCCTAGAGATGACCCTGCAACTCGATAACTCTTAAAAAACCACAAGTTCGAAGTCCAACTCTTCCCTCCCAACTTGCTAACTCTCAAACAATAAGTTTGGAGTCCAACTCGAGACTTGAGCTACTCCAATAACTAGCTAATTGCAAGTTTGGAGCTCAGCTCGTCACTCGAGCTTGTCCTGTAACTTGCTAATTCTCAAAATACAAATTCAGAGTCCAACTCGTCACTCGAGCTGCTCCCGCAACTCGCTAACTTTCAAATAGCAAGTTCGGAGAGTCCAAGTCATGACTCGAGCTAGTCCCACAACTCGCTAACAACAAGTTTAGAGTTTGGCTCATCACTTGTGTTGCTCCCACAACTAGCTAACTCACTAACAGTAGGTTCAGAGTCCAACTTGTGACTCGAGTTACTCCCACAACTCACTTACAGCAAGTTCGGAGCTCGACTCTTCACTCGAGCTGCTCCCGCAACTCGCTAACTCTAAAATAGCATGTTCGGAGTCCATATCATTCCTAGAGCTACTCCACAACTCACCAACTTGTAAATAAAAAGTTCAGATTCCTGCTCATCCCTAAAGCTGCTACCATAACTCACTAACTCAAAAACAGTAAGTTCGAAGTCCAGCTCGTCCCTAGAGTTTCTTCGACAACTCGTTAACCCAAAAATGGCGAGTTCGGAGTCGAGCTTGTCCCTATAGCTGATCCCACAACTTGCTAACTCAAAGGTTGCAAGTTTAGAGTTCAGCTCATCTTTCGAGCTGCTCCCATAACTCGCTAACTCAAAACACAAGTTTGGTGCTCATCTCATTGCTCAAGGTACTCCCTCAAGTTCTTATTTTGCCCGAATCACACCTTAGCCAGATTATTTAAATAGCTCATGTTGCAAATTTTCAACAAGTCTGCAACATATTTTATTAGTTTAGTCACTCGGTTGCCAAGTTCGAGTTCTTGGTTTCGAGTGTGGGCTCCCATAAGGTTTTTTTTGGCTGAAGTCCCACATCAACTAGAATATTTAAATTGGTCATGTTACAGTGTTTGAAGAAGTAAGCACCATGGTCCATTGGTTAGGCCATTCGGTTGCTAAGTTCAAAGTCTTGGGTTCAAACCTGAGCTCCATCACAAAGGGTTTTTATTTTTGTCGAAGTGCTGCAGCCATTCGACATGCCTCGTGATTCATGCCCCCAAGCTCCTCGATGGCACTTTTGTTGTCCGAGGAGCTCGACACTTTCTACCAATCAGGACCATCTGTTTGCCTCATGATTCGTTCATCAAAGCTCCTCGGTGTCACTTTCATCGTACTAGGAGCTCGACACTTTTGATCAATCATGGCCATCCATTGGCCTTGTGATTCGTGCATCACACCTCCTCGGTGCCTTTTTCGTCGTCCAAGGATCTCAACGCCTTCAACCAATCATGGTCGTTCGATCTGCCTTGCGATTTGCCTTCTAAGCTCCTCGGTGGCATTTCCGTTGTCCGAGGAGCTCAGCACTTTTGGCCAAATTTTGACCACCTGATGGCCTAAAAAATTGTACTCACAATCACATCACAATAACTTAAGTGGAAGTGGGGCCAAAATGCCAGATTCGTTTAATTGCATCCTAAATCACGCTCACAATCAGCTCATCGCAATAACTTAAGTGAAAGTAGGGCCAGAACATTAGAGTCGTCCAATCGCATCCTAAATGATGCCATGATCTAATCATTCTGAAACTATATAGCCATTTGATCATCTCAAAAAGTGCACCCACCAGATTTGAGTGCCTCCTCAGCACTTTTGCACTAATTCGACCGTCTGATTACCTCAAATTTCACAGTCCGTTGATCCGTCCACTCAATTTCCTGAAAATTCGCACCTTTTTTGATTTTTTGATTAAAATTCCAAAAATAAATTATAAATTTGGGAAAAATAATTAAAATTTTGAAAAGTGGTTATAAATTTGGAAAAGTTAATTTAAAAAATCTAAAGATAATTATAAATTTAGAACATTAATTAAAAATTCTCAAAAATATTATAAAACTTTGAAAATGTAATTAAAAAGTTCCATTAAATAATTATAAATTCGGGAAAATAGAATAAAATTTTGGAAATTTTAATTAAAAATTCCCAAAATTCTTGAAATTTTGATTGGAAGTCCTACAAGATAGTTGCTATCCAGAGAAACTCCGAACATGACTCCAAGTGTATCTGAAGGTCACATATTCTCTCCTTATCCCCCGAAACAGAACAAACTACTCCTTGAAGACTGCAATACTCAACCTTCAAAAGTGGGGGGCTTATGTATTGGTAAAATCAGAGTGACATGATCTTAGCACACATCTCGAAGCTTCTAAGGGCAATACAATAATTTTGCAATAACAACAAGCCTACTAGAAGAACATAGGTCATTTTTAGGCCCATCAGCTCAACCAGATCTATAAATTATGGCTTACTTACATCCAAGAAAGAGGGATTTCCAATTAATTATAATTTTCAGTCAAATCCCCTAATTTTATCTCTTAACCAGAAAAATTTCCAACTGAATCTTAAAAGATACATTTTCATGTCTATCTTCTATAACAGATTCCTAGCCCTAAATCAGTCAAATGTAATCAATATTTTGTCACATAAAACCTTAAACTCTCTTCTGGATTACTGGATTGAGAGTCGGAGGGTCTTACGCCAGAACTACCTCCAATGTTGAGACCTTCTGCATGTCCCGGACATTTTCAGCCGTTTTCATCCAGATCCAAACATTCTCAGCCATCCAAATCCACATTCAGGCAATCATCATCCATTCAGATTCAGATCCTGATCAACTGTTAAGATCCTTGCTTTCTCCATTAAAAAAGAACTCATCACACCAATATTAGCAGCAACACTTCCCAAACATGATAGTCATGTTAATACATTTTTATCAGTGATCGATGATTTAGTAGTCATGGATCAACCTTATAATGGCATAATGTCATAATAGGCATCACAATTTTTGAATTATGAAACAATCTAGTAAGGGAAGGCACAACCTTTGTTAAGGTTTTAAAATTACCCCCTCTGATCCTAATATGCCTCATTTAGTAATTTATTTTACCGGATCCAAATCCCTTGCCCTAATATTTTGCCGATAGAATGGTTTGTTTTTCCAGCCATTGGATTACATCCGAGGGTGGAAATCAAATCACTAAGTAGATTTAGATGTGTCTTTAATTGTAACACCCCGAATTCCAAAATACAACTGAATTCGAAGTTCCATAGGATCTTTACACTTCTTTTGTACAATTTTGCAAGGAAATAAAAAAATTTTGTTACATCGGAGTTTACACTTACATTACATATTTACAGCGGAAGCAATTTACAACAATTTACATGAATTGAAATGTACAACTCTTGAATCAATCTTTAAACAGCATGCATTCTTTAGTCTTATTAATCACTTTACCCTGTATAGAAACTGTGGACGCGTCAGTTGCTTACAACCGACGAAATATTATACATGGCTATCCTATCTATGCCGAACAGTATAACGATTCTCAAATACTTAAACAATCACAAACTTGATGACAAACAGAAACTACAAGGGACTATCCTATAGATGTCGTGTTGTGCAGTGCACTTAGTCTTTAATGTAGTTGTTTATATTAGATAACACTAATGCGCACGTATTCAGATTCTATGCATTCCATACTACATAGGTCTGAGGGCAAGCCCTTAACCGTTCTTTATCTTGTAGGGTTCAATCCCTCGTCATGACTTAAACTCCTACTGTAACTATGACAAGTATCCTAGATGTTCTATGAGTTACGAGCTCATGTCCAGACAATCTGGAGGGGAATCTCACGTCATGTCACGACACATCGTGAAGAACCTATGGACAATTCAGCCTCTGTCATGGGACATGACACCACCCGCAGTCACCAAACACCCCTCGAGCGTCGCCCGCGGTACGGACTCCTAGAGACATATCCACGTCATGTCACGACGCATCGTGAAGACAGCCTGTGAATACTCTCTCACCGTAGCTCCGAGGCCCTCATACTCGTGTTTTTCTTTTATTTTCATTACGTCTTCACTATGTATCTAGTCCTTAGTTATTCGAATAATGAACAAAAATCAATTCTCTAGAGTTAGCCCTTCCACTATACCGGTCTTAGCCATTTATTCAACATGATCCAAATCTTGGTCTTTTCATCTCAAATTTCATTTCAACACATTTCTTTTCAATGCTGGTATGAGGCTTAACTACACTCTAGTTCTCAATTTCAATTCATAATCACAAAAATTGAGTCTTTATACTCATAAGTTCTCTTTTCATGATTAACATTAATTTCCACTTCATTTTCATGACATTTGTATATTCATGTTCTTTCATAATTCATCAAGTCATTCAATTTCAATTTCATACACAATCCCATGCATAAACAATATAATTTCATTTTTCTCAGGGCAGTCGACTGTTAAGCATGGCCAGTCGGCTGTTTCGCGATGTTCTTAAGCTCAAAAATAAATAATCAGAGCAGTCGACTGTCAAGCTATGGTCGGTCGACTATTTCAATATAATCGGTCGACCGTGCTACTGGGTTTTTCAAATTCTCAAAATATTTTTAGTTCTTTTTCTTTTCCATATTCATTCAAAAATTCCAGATTTCATTTTTCATTTTATTACATCATTTCAGTAAAATAAATTTTGATTTTTGATACAAAACAACATAATTTGCTCTCTACTTCATTTTTATTCTTCAATTTTGAATTTAGGGGGAAAATAAGCATAATCTCCTTATAAATTACACTTAAAATTTCCCTATATTACTTATAATATTTTTTATTAACATTGTACAATTATCTCAGTAAAAAAAAATTCATTTTTCATGTCATTTAACAACACATTAATCAAAATTACCTATATCCATAGTTCTTTATTCAATTGTTCAACATACAAGCATGTATTTGTTTATCTAGCACATCACAACAAAATTGAGCATGGTAGCATGGTAATCATTTAACAAATCATAATTTGGCAATCAATTTAACACTCTTTTAACATATAACCAAACTATTAGCAATTTGTCTCATTTTCATAATGCATGGCTATATTTGTTTGAGTTTCTCCTTAATTTGTCAACCACATCCTAACATGATGTCTAATTAGAAGTTTAAGAGAAACACCCCCACCTTAAATGGAGAGAAACAATCAAATAAACTCCTAGAGAATCTCCTACAACGAATGAATGAAGCCTTTTCCTCCTAAATCAAGCCACGAAGATCGCCTTCTCCTTGGTGCAATCTTGAACCTAAGCCTCTCCTATGCAGTCCGGCCTCCTTCTCCTTGGGTTGAAGAACACACACAACACTCACTCTTTTCAACTCACAACTCCTCAATCTTTTGCCTTACTACTTGTATTCTTTTTCTCTCTTTCTATTCTTTCTTTTTCATTTTTTTCCAACTGTGAGAATGAAGAGTGTGGGAGGGGGTATTTATACAATTTTCTAGGGTGAATGGAGGGCCAAGATTTGATCAAATGGTTAGAGATTAAGGGCCAAGATGTACTGGGGAGTTATAGAAACTACCCATGATGAGAGTAACCAACTCTCCACCACTCTCATCTCTCCCACTCAACCCCAAACCTATCTGGCCTAGGTGAAAGGGTGCGCATTGCACACTCCATTGCATGCACATGCCACCTAGTAACCCCCATTTACAAATTTGTTCATGTGACCAAAAATTAATTATCCATGAAATGAGTCTACACTATAAGTTAGACCATTTCAAAAGAGAATTAAAGTAAATGGGTTCACTAATGGGCCAAACTAACCATGGGCTTTAAAATAATAAATTTAATTAATAAAATAGAGTGGGCTTAAAGACAATTAGGCCTAGATTTTAATTAGGCTTTTAAAGAGAATAGTTTTTTCTGTGGAAAAATAAAGAGAACAAATACTATATAAAAATATTTTATAAAAAAAATTATACAAATGAAATCATACGTGCACAACACATAAAATCACAAAATCTCATAAATGAAAACTAGGGTGTTACATTAATTTAAAGAGAATACTGGGTTAATATGCAAAAAATTAAACATCTCTCTCATCACACATCTTCTTCGTCGTGCTTACTCTAACTCCAAAACATTCAACCTCACTTAAACATATAAAATTATCCATTCGATTAGATTCATTCACTTAAACATAGTTCAGTAAAATTCAATTTTAATTAGGTGGGTATAGGTTATATTTAGGTTTAGAAAGAGACATAAAATTATAAAACCCAAATTGCCAATCTGCTTCATTTGAAATTCATTGTAATGGTGCGGAGGAGCTATTCCAACAAATTTGACTCGACGGATGCGAGGAGGATGGATTGAGTTGGGGGTTGGGGGGGGGGGGGGGGGGATGGATGCCACCTCCTGATATAAAGTTAAGTGGGCTGGATTTGATAGAAGAACAGAGGCCCAAGAGGAATGTGGATCGGCCAAGCTACTTGAAGGACTTTGTGTCGACATGAGAAGCACATGTTATCGCGGTAGGAGTTTAAAGAGGACAGAAGGAGGGAGAACATAAGGACTCATGTGTGGTAGGGATGAAAGGAGATGTAGAGCTAGGAACTTAGTATAAATAGGAGAGAGATAGGGAAGGATAGGGTTAATTAGAGTTGTAACCACTTCTTAATCATGCCTTCTTCTTCTTGATTCTGTTAAGTTCTTCCCCAATTCCAAACCCTAGAATTATTGTATCTCAAATTCAATCAATAAAGTACCACATTTCTTCGATTCAATTGTGATTCTTGGTTGAATTAATGCAGAAACAAGACTACTCCTATTAATTGGTGCTTTCACCGATTTGAGCTATCTAATGAAGGATTCTTCTTTTTCTCGTCTTTGTTTTCCACATTTTGATGGATCCAGTTTACTCCACTGGATCTCCAAGGCTATACAATTCTTCGACGACTTTGACACTAAGGAAGATCAATGCCTCATTATCGCTTCATACCACTTCGATGGCTATGCTTTGGATTGGTTATGTTCCAAGTAGCCGTTCACTTATTGGAACTCTCTTTTTAAGGCTTTGGTCTACTGGTTTGGACCTTTGGAGTGGGATGAACATCAAGCAGCGAAGTTTGTGGAGTCTATTTCTTCAGGTTCTGCTTACCCACCACATGTTTGCTTCTGGTTAGAACATAAGTGGATTAAGAGTGGACAAGGTCAACTTGAGGAGGTGTTGGTTAGGTAGGAGAATTTGGACATTGAAGATGCTACATGGGAGGATGTTGCTACCATGACCAAAGATTTTCCTCAACTGAATCTTAGGGGAAAGGTTCGATTTGATGGGGAGGGTATTGATACAAAGTTGAGTGGGCTGGGTTTGACAGAAGAGCAAAGGACCAAGAAGAGTGTGGATTTTCTCAGCTACTTGAAAGATTTTGTGTCTACATGAGAAGCACGTGCTTTTTTGCTTGGAGTTTAAAGAGGACATAAGGAAGGAAAACGAAGGGACACATGTGCAGCGAGGATCAAAGGATATAGAGCAGGGAACTTATATAAATAGGAGAGAGTTAGTTAGAGTCGTAACCATATCTTAATCCTTACTTTTTCATCTTTTTTTTCTTGTTAAGTTCTTCACTAATTCCAAACACTAGAATTCTTGTTAAATTCAATCAATAAAAACTATATTTCTTCATTTCAATTGCGATTTTTGGTTGAATTAGTGTAGAAGCGGGACTACTCCTATCACCTCCGCCCATCAAAAACCTCCAATGTTAATCCCAAATGCCTTAACTCTCATATGTAAGATATTTTCTTTTTGCAAAAGTTACCGAATAATTTCTAATAATTAAATCCAAAAATCTAATTCATGTTGCTTAATGTGGGAGACCCCCACGGAAAGTCGACGATGAAGTAGGAAGGATGGTGAGTAGCGGCTGGAGTAGCGAAAAAGGGGAGTAAAACTAAATAAATAAATAAATAAATAAAGAGTCCCTACTCGGGAACAAAATTAAGATAATCAAAGTTATTTTAACTTTGGAGGTGGAAGGTGTATATGCTAACTTTCTTTACTTATATCTTTACCTCCAATTTAAAAAAAGAAAGCACTCCCAGTTAAGAAAACGGAGTTTAGATAACTATGGGTATCCAAACTTTTAAGGTGAGATAACAGTAGTTATCTTAATTCAAAAATAAGACAAAACATGTTAAAATTAGAATAAATGAAGTTTTATAAAGTTTTTTGTATCATATGGATAGGACTCAAAAGAGTCCCAGCCTAGTATGTATAAATAAAGAGCGTACAACATATACAGAGTTCAAACATACAAAATAGTTAAATGATGCACAAAAAATAAAGCATCATCAACAACATTCGGCCGAATGACATAAAACACAGCAGAAACTATTCAAAAAGAGAATAACAACATGATATAACTGTCAGCATAAGCTAGAAACAGCAGTCAGCCTTCCATAAACTCAAAAAAATGGGTTAACAACATCATCAAATAGAGCTAAGAGCGCCGCAGCAAGAACTCAAGAAAAATACTCCACCATATATTGAAAGAACAGAGCACACATGGTCAAAAGAAAAGGCTATCTGTACAAAGTGGAAAGACACAACACTTTCTATGGCACAAAAGAGGCGAAGACAACATACCACAAGGAACAAAAAGGGCCAGATGAGTTTTTCGAAACCCGAAAAAGCTAAGCTATGCACAGAAAACTCAAAGAATCAGAACATAATACAAATAATCAAAAATAAGACTGTATACCTTGCTGGATCATGGAAGCCACAACATCATTTAAGATAGCCAATCGAAGATTGGCCAATTTGCGAGGGGTAATAATGTTAGACCAAAAATTAGTGAAGAAATTAATATCTTTGATTAAGCGATCAATTGGATGGGAAGTATTAGTAAAGATTCTACGATTTTTTTCTTTCCAAATGATCCAAATCAAAGCAATCATCAATAAATCCCACGAAGTACGAAAGGAGCATTTCACACGTTTACACCTCCAACAGCTCCACCAAGAAACAACAGAGCATGACTTACCATTCACTTGTCAGGATATTTTGTAAATGTACCATAAATGTCATGCCCCGCTTCCCAAAATACCAAAATACAAGCATGCAACTAAAGCCCAGTGAATGACAGATACATCATTCATAAGCTGTAACAGTCAACTCAACAATATAAAATATAATCATAACCACGCATGAATAAATAATAACATAAATAATTAATAAACTTGAATAATTCATGAAATCAATCTAAAAAATAACCAACATCGGGAAGAAAATAAACTTCGGGTCAAAACGCCCGATTATACAATGTATTAAAATAACAGTAGTAACTGGGAATAAAAAATAAACAACATAAACTAATGCAGGCATGAACTCGACTCCATTGTCTAGAAAATTTCTTCACCAAGTCCTTTGGTTGTTTTGCAAGCTCAACATTTAGAGTTGGGGGTGTCCGTTAGAGGTAGCTACGGACGGCAAGTAGTAACAAGCAGAGAAGTATCAAGATACAAGGTATAACATGGAAAGAAACAAGAACTGGAAATTCAATTATGGAACAAATATAACCATGTAAGATGCAAGACATCAACAAATCACAAAGTACAAGCAATCGGGAACAAGGAAAATCATGAATATGGAAACATGTAAATATGAAGTCATTTAATTTGGAATCATAAATTGGGGAACAAGTCATGTAAACAGGAAAATGCAAACATGTAAATGGGAATCATGTAACTTGTAAACAAGAATCATGTAACTTGTAAGCAGGAATCATGTAAACTTGTAAACAGAAACATGTACATGCTCAGTGTTAATGTCACGCCCCGCTTCCCAAAAATATGGAATGCAAGCATGTGACATGGACCAACGAATGACTTGCGTCATTCATCAGCTGTTATTGATTCAACTCAACAATATAAACAGGTAGTAATACAACCACGCATGCATTAAAGGAGTAATCACATGAATAACAATACTTGGAATTTAAACATAAATAACCAAACATAAAAACAATCTAACATTTGGAATTATCAAAAAATATTCGGGTCAAAAGCCCACAAATACAAGAATTAACAATGTTCAATTTATTTAAGTCTTCAACAAATTAATAATTATTTAGGCGGCAATGCAAATTCAATTCTTTCACCATTGTTGTTCTTCTAGTCCATCAGGCAATTCTCCTTGATTACCTGTAAGCTATTCATCTAAAAGAGAGAAAAAAATATGTCCTTAGAGCAAGTCGTGGACAACAAGTAGAGAAACAGAGAAACAATGACATTTACGGTATAACAATGAATTCAATAAACAATAGAGTCGATGGCAATGAACAATGGCAAAATGGTAACAATCCAATATGCAATAACGATTATTGATAGTGATGACAATAAACGATAATAATAACAGTAAACAATAATGATAACACTGTTCAATAATGATGACAATATGCAATGACGATGTGATGAAAATCTTAAGTCTATTATTCATTTTAATCCTAACTAATGCACGTACTACTGCATCTCATACTATAGGTTCGATGCATATAATCAATTTCGTTTAGACAAAGGTGGTAGATTTTATAGGTCATGTAATCGGCACGATATAACACTGGCTATTGCAGCAATTTCTTGCACAATAATGATAACAATGGCTATTGCAGCAATTTCTTGCACAATAACGATAACACTGGCTATTGCAGCAATTTCTTGCACAATAACGATAACACTGGCCATTGATGCAATTTCTTGCACAATGACGATAACGATATTTTGGGAACGAGACCCACATTTTCGAGTACAGTCACTATATTATCAACTACTTTAGTCAACCGTTAACCCTTACTTAGTTAACATTCTTTATTCAATTAACATGCAATACTAATAGAGAACAATAGGGACAGAAATATCAATAGAAAAACGATAAGGTAATTAATAAGGGACACTAGAAAGATGACAACACAACCTTAAAATCATACAATGTACTCCATACAATTAATTGCACCAAATACAATATTATATATTCAATTATATATTATCAAATATGAAAACTCAATTCTGGACAGCAGTAGGTTGTTGTACTAAAATCAGAATTTCTATTGCTACAGAATAGAAAAAGTGGATCCATCAGAAGTTCTAGAAACTAGACTCCTGCCCGGTTCCAACGCATATTTAAAGTCCAAATTCCGACAAAAGTGGCTAGGTGAATTATAGTGTTCTTTACAGGTTACAGGTTCTTCCTGGTTATTAATGTTAACTAGTTTCTGTTGTAAAAGCAGTAAATATTCATTTTAAAAATTAGTAAAAATAATTTTCATTACCATAAGCATGTTGAATATCAATCTGAAAATTATCATGGTAATATTTGATCATTAGTTCATCTATTTAATCAGGTTAACATGGTATATGCATAAATCTGGAAATAGTTAGCAGCTGCATAAAATGGTCATAAATCATGTAATATAAGTCAGAATTCAAAAATTCTGGATTTTCTGGAAACTAAACACCTGGGGCTACATTTCATATTCAGAAAGTTATTGATTTTGATGATATTATCTAGGTTGAAACAGCATGACAATGTTCAGGTTGACAGTAAATTTCAGGGTCTCAATATATTTTTCATGAATAAGATGATTAAAATGTTATGGATGATGAGTTAGGGGTCGATAACATAAATCACAGCAACTTACATCTATGTGAACATGGTATTAAGATGTATAATGTCCATAATCTTACTAATCACAATCAACTAACACACCAACATCAATTATATAAACAATCAATACTAGTATACAATCTACAATAGTTGTGTAATGTCATGACATAAAATATAATAATAATTCCTATTCCTATATTCAATAATTAACTACATGAATGCATGCAAGATCTCTTTACATTGGAGGCAAACGACCGCACGTAGTCAAGACTACTACTTGGATTTGCTCGTGTAAATCCGTAGCATCCTAATGATAGATAACAATAACAGATATACTATAATCAATATAGATCTACTTGTGGGATTCAATAAACAATTTCAAATACGATACAATATAATTCGAGAGTAAGAGGACTTGCCTTTAGAACGATATTAGATCCAATATAGGGAATAACGGGATTAGGATCCCAGGCGACAACCCACGAACACGAAGCACGAAAACACATGCTAGCTACATGCAACCCCAACACCAAGATCAAAATAGCAAAACACTCGATCCAAAACAGAAAAACACCGAACACAGAATAGCGGATCCCCCCTACTCACAAAACAGCAAACACAGAAACCACACAATCCCTTCTCTTCTTCTCCAACGCGACAGAGGGAGAGAGTGAGTGACGACAGCGGTGAGAGCAGGGGTGGAAACGGCGAGGCGCTGGCGGTCGAGAAGCGACGGTAGCGGCGAGAACGGCGGCGCACTATGCTGCTCTTGTAACATCTTGAAATTTCAATTATAATTAAATATAAGTTTTGTTTTCATATGTCTTGCACGTGCAAATTTATGTATATTTATCCTTACAAATTATTTATTTTTATGTCATGAACAAGTATTTTTTTTCTTCTCTTTTTAATTTAAAGCCTATTTTAATCTCTAAGCCTAATTGTTTAATTCTAGCCCACTTAATTAATTTAATTATTTTAATTAGAGAGCCCATGCATTCTAGCCCACCTATTTTGGCCCATTAGTTATTTTTAATAATAAATAAAACAACTTGTAGGGTAGACTTGTTTTTGTAACAAATTAATTAAAAAATACATGAACATTTAGTAACTAGGTATGCATGGAAAGGCACATGCATTGCACATGCACGTGCAAGTGTGCTTGAAGGGTAGGCCGGCCACACTTGAGAGGAGGTGGGAGAGGTGGAGTGAGTGGATGGGTAGTTATGTGTTCATGGGTAGTTCTTCTAACTCCCGAGTACATCCTAGCCTCTCATCTTAATTCATCTAAGCTAATCTCCACCCTTCATTTAGCCTTAAGAAGTGTATAAATAGCCCCTCTTAGCCATTCATTTTCTTTGCACCATTAGAATTTGTAAAAAGTGAGAAGAAAAGATAGAGTTGTAAAAATTTGTGTGAGCAAAAGATTGAGAGTTGTGCTAGTGTGTGTTCCTTTCCCCATTGGAGGAGCTTCGGTTTTGCATTGTACAAGGAGGAGGAGAGCTTTGGTGTGCACAAGCAAGGAGAAGGCTTACAAATAGGAGAGGATCATGTGTTCAAGGAGTTTCCCTCGGAGTTTTCCTTGTTTCTTCAATTAAGGTGGGTGATTTCTCTACTTCTAATGTAGATATCATGCTAGGGATTGAATTGATGAATATGCTAAGAGAAACTAGTTAAATTGGCCATATGTTTGTTAAAAAAGAGACTAATTAGAAATGAGATGAATGCTTGATGAATTGATTGATAATTGATATAATTGCGATTATTAAATTAGAAATTTTCATGTTGCTATGGAATATGTATTTTATGAACCATGCTAGATTAAGAAAATTTGATTGTGAAAGACTAGTTTGAAAACTATACCATTGATATGTGTTATCTAATTACTGCAATATTCACGTAAAAAATAGAGGAAACATGTTCTAGAATTCTTATAGAAATAAATGAAAGTATGAAAACATCTTGTGGTGAAAATTGCATTGCCCAATTGTGAAGAACTTATGGTTGCATTCAAAGTCGAAAATGTAGATTCAAAATATAAATTAGAAAGAGAATTCACTTTTTATGTCAAAAAAATGATTTTAAATTACTATTATGCTGCAAATTTCTAAGATTGATAATCTGGAATTTTTTGTAATACAAAAATAGAGAAGTAAAGTTAAAAAGACTTTGAATTGTGAAAAGTTATCAACAAACAGCAAGTTGAGTTACAGTTCATATTAGATTAGTCACTCAAACCTACTGGTCAGTGGGTGCATTTTAAAAACGTCACTGTATCTCGGCGGAGGTTAAGTCGTGGGTTCGAGTCTCTTTAGAGATTTTATTTTTCTGAAATTCGATTTTAACTCAATACCGAAACCCAAAACTTAAGTATAATATAAGTTCTCCCTTAAATAGTTAGCTACCTTGGCTTAACTGGTCTTAGGGTGCGGTTTAAAACCATTACTGTAGCACGGCGGGGGCTCTGTGTGTGGATTTGAATCCGGCCTTGGCCATTTTTTCGGAAAATTGATTTTTTTCCTATTTTATTATTTTAAAATGGTTTTAAGTGTACAAAAAATTGAGAAAAAATATTAGAATTATTCTAAAAATACTTTGACTTCATTGAAAATTAATCTACAATATTTTGACTTAATATAATGAGAATTAGAAGCAATTTGAGAAAAAAGAACTCGATACAAATTTCTTAGAATATAATCTTGATTAATTAAAGAAAACAAATATTTTCTTTCGAAAGAAATTTTGAGTAGAGTTTTTAAAATGAGATTTGTGACATGGATAATTTAAGTAAGATTAATGTGATTTCTACGCTTAATAAATGAAAGAATGACCTTATGAATGCAAAGAAATTATGTGAAGTTTGATTATGAATGTTGGTAAGTTAATAAATGAATTGTTGTGTTATACATGAGTACTGCAAAGAAATGAAACGAAAGATCATGAAGAATTATGAGAAAAATTTGTGAGCGTGAATACTCAATTTTTATGAACATGAAATGAGATTAAAGACTAAAGTATAGCTAAGTCCTTATACCGGCACGGATTAATTCTTTTTGAGATAAAATGTTGAAATGAAAAACCAAGTTTGGGTCATTATATTTGATTGATGGTTAAGACCTGTAACACCCCGAATTCTAAAATACAACTGAATTCGAAGTTCCACAAGATCTTTACACTTCTTTCGTACAATTTTACAAGGAAATAAAGCATTTTTACATCAGAGTTACATTACACCTTTACATTTTTACAGCAAAAGCAATTTTACAATAAATTACATGAAATAACATTTAAATCAATCTTGAGCAGCATGTATACATCAATTGTGTCAAGCATCTTTACCCTGCATGTAAAACTGTGGGTGCGTCAGTTCATTCAACTGATGAAATATTATACACGGCCATTCTCTCTATGCCGGAAACAGTATAACGATTCTCAATACTTAGCAAACCACAAACTTGTTCACAAACAAAGCTAAAGGGACTATCCTATTAATATCGTGTTGTGAATATGTACTTAGTCCTTAATGCAATTATTTGTATTATATGACACTAATGCGCATTTGTTCAGAGTCTATGCAGCCCATACTACATAGGTCCGAGGGCAAGCCCTTAATCGTTCTTCATCTTGTAGGGTTCAATTCCTCGTTATGACTTAATCTACTACTGTAATTACGGTAAGTATCCTAGATATTTTCTGACCTACGAACTCAGGTCTAGGCGCCCTGGGGGGAATCCTAACGCACTGTCACATGACTCATCATGTAGGCATCCTGTGGTTATTCAGCTCCTACCATAGACATGACAACACCTGCAGTCGTCAAACACCCCACGAGCATCGTCACTGGGACGGTACTCTGGAGCAGTATCCATGCCCTATCATGAAGCATCATGGGACATCCTGTGAATACTCTCACGCGGCCAATCCAATGGCCCTCATACTCAATATTTTTCTCTTACTTTCATCACATCTTCACTATGTATCTAATCCTTAATTGAATCATGAATAAAATTAAACCCTTAGAGTGTAGCACTCCCACTATACTGGTCTTATTCATTGATTTTACATGACCCAAACCTTGGTCTTCTCATTTCAAATATTATTTCCATATTTATTTTATTGCCGGTATAAGGCTTGGCTACACCCTAATTCTCAATATCAACTCATAATTACAACATCGAGCTTTTCATACTCATAAGGTCTTTTCATGATTAATCACAATTCATGTTTTCATAAGCATAGTATTCATGTATTCACATCTTTCATAACTCATCACAATCAATAAGTCAACTTCACGTGCAATTTATGCGTAAGAATAAGTTTCAACTAGTAGTAATCCGTAATTCATTTATTTCAAAAATCTATTATTCTCATTTCAAAATCTTACTACAAGCACAAGTTATAAGTCCAATTAATTACACCAATCACACTTTCAAAATTTCCTCATTACTAATTTTCATCTTTATAACTCAAAAATCTCATTTATTTTTCTTTTATTTAAAAGGACAAATTAAATTTTAAAAAGAAGTCCTTTCTTGCAAAAAGCCCCAATTTCTTAATTACATTTTATCAAAAGTTATACAAATTTTCGTCACAAAGTCCAAATAATTTTCAGTAATTAATTTCATATTTTCCCCATTTTTTAATCTATTTTTTAAAACTCAATTTAATTAAAATCCCATAAAAAACATTTTTTTAAATCCAAACCCCCAATCGGATTCGAACCCACAACCAGCGGCCTAATAGACAGTGCACAAGACCAACGTGCCAAAGCCCCAAGGCGATATAACTAGGGGTTATAATCCCTAAGTATCGACTCTCGGCAAATCGAATTTTTAACAAAAAAATAAACGCAAAGCCTGAGTATCAAACCCGAGACCTCCTCTTTACTGTAGCGATCGAAAGTTGTACCGACCAGTTGGTCTAAGTGGCCATTTCGTTTTGAAAGTAATTAATTTGAGTTTTGTTTTTGTTCTCTGTTCATAGCTATAATTCATGAAGTCTCAAAACAAAAATTGTCTCTTTTTCTCCTCTTTTGAAAACAAAAATTTTCCAAAATTAAAATACACCCAAATCTACAGCAACTAGTATTTTTATACGTATTTTTAACTCTTTCAAACATGCATTTTAGCCCTAGTTTGTATTCCATGTTCATAATTCTGACATTTGAGAACTAAAGCATAATTCTTCATGATTAAAGATAGGTTCCCACAAAAATAACTACATTATTTTTCTTTTGCTTATTGACAACTACTATGTTTTTAGAACACAAAATCATCTTTTCTAATGAATAAAACTTCTATCTTTAGCCACTAATTTACACATGATGCATTCAATCATTTGTTTACAAATACAATATTTTTCATTTATTCTAACATTCATATGGCACATATAAAATGGAGAATTCTACTACAAAAATTAAA
Source organism: Hemerocallis citrina (assembly GCA_017893485.1). NCBI lineage: Eukaryota > Viridiplantae > Streptophyta > Magnoliopsida > Asparagales > Asphodelaceae > Hemerocallis > Hemerocallis citrina. The sequence goes on along the minus strand of CM030366.1, from coordinate 74,839,870 downwards.
ATTTATCTCTTAGTAATCATTCCATCAATTTATCTCTAATATTACCACTCTACTTTAATACTTTAATTAAACAAACATGGTTCCAATCTCTTACTAGTTAATTCACATAATTTCATTTAAAACATACCTAGCATGCATTCTAATATTAGAAGCAATGAGAAACACCCACCTCTTTGGAGAAAAACCAATTAAAAGCTCCTAGAGTCTCCTAGAATGCGAGAGAGTAGCCTTCTCCTCCTAGATTGCGATGCAAAAGTCCTCCTTCTTGCTCCCTTGCCAAAACCGAGAGCTCTCTTGTGGATGGGATGGGCCGGCCTCCAATGTTGGGACACACCAAAAAACACTCAAACTATATACTCTCTTATGTAATTCTCTCCTATATAAATTCTTTCTTTCAATAATTTCTTAGTGTAGAATACATGTAGGTGGGGGGGGGGGGGGGGGGGGGGGGGGGGGGGTCTTTATATTAGTTCTAGGATGGATTGGAGGCTAGGATTTCATTAGATGGTTAAAGATGGATGGCTAGGATAGGAGGGAAAGTTGTAGCAACCACCCATAATCAAATAACTACCCATGCACACACACATCCACTCCCCATCTTCTCCATGCACAAACCGGCCTCCCATAGGTGTACAATGCACACTACGTGCATGCACGTGCCCTTTAGTACCCCCCATTTAAAATTTGTACAATTTTTAATTAATCAATTGTTCACAAATTGTGTCTACATGACAAGTGTGACAATTTAAATGATTAATTAAATTTGTGGGCTTCACAAATAGTAGGCTTAGACTTGTGGGCCAGAATAATAAAATAATAAATTATTAAAGTGGGCTCAAATAAAAAAAATAATGTTTTAGGCTTTACAAAATAGGCTTTTAGAAAAATAAAGGAAAGGAAGAAAATAATTGTTCATACTACCAAAAGAAATTTTATATATAAAAATAAATAAATAAATATACATACGAAATTTGCACATGCACAACACGTGGAAATCAATATTTCTAATAAAATAAAAGTTTAGGGTATTACAACACTCCCTCCTTAGAATAGTTCCGTCTCTAGAACTACAATTAAAGAGTGAGAAAACAAAACACAAGAAGAAAATACAATCAAACATAGAGCTCAAGATGATCCTTCATCATCATCTCCTTAGATTCCCAAGTAGCCTCTTCAACCGACTGGTTTCTCCAGACTACCTTGACCATCGGTAACGTCTTATTCCTCAAGACTTTCTCCCGACGATTAACAATCTCAACTGCAAGCTCATTGTAACTCAGATCTAACTGCAAACCCTCTGGCACTTCAGGCAAATGATGACTTGAATTTGGAATGTAACCTCTCAGCATAGACACATGAAAGATATTGTGCACCTGAGACAACTCTTCCGGTAACTCAAGCAGGTAAGCAGTTTTCCCGATCCTTTTCAATATATTATACGGGCCTTTGAACCTTGGGGCTAACTTTCCACCCTTGCCAAATCGGATCACGCCTTTGCTGGGCAATACCATCAGAAAAACAAAGTCACCAACCTCAAACTCAAGGTCCCTCTCCGGTTGTCTGCATAGGTCTTTTGCCAGCTGCCTTTGAGTTGTAATCAAACTCGCCAGACTGCTCTTGCGGCTAAGTGCATCAGCAACAACATTAGCCTTCCCAAGATGATACTTAATCTTCGGACGAATGCCTTTAAGTACCTCCAGCCATCTCCTTTGCCTCAGGTTCAGATCCTTCTGTTGATAGATGTACTTCAAGTTTTTATGGTCTGTGTACATGTTCAGCTTCTCACCATACACATAGTGTCTCCATTGCTTTAAGGCGAAGATAATCACAGCTAACTCTAGATCATGAGTCGGATAATTCTTCTCATGCGGTCTTAGTTGCCTAGACCCATAAGCGATTACTTTTCCTTTTTGCGTTAAGACACAACCAAGCCCACGATGTGAAGCATCGCTGTAGACATCATACTCAATACCTGCTCTAGGCAAAGCCAAAATGGAAGCAGTAGTCAGCCTCTCTTTCAACTCCTGAAAGCTTGCCTTGCACTGTTCGGTCCACTTGAAGTTCACATTCTTCTTTGTCAGACCAGTGAGCAGCACGGCTATCTGAGCGTAGCCCTGGATGAATCTTCTGTAGTATCCAATTAGCCCAAGGAAACTCCAGATTTCCTTCACTGTAGTAGGCCTTGCCCAATCTCTCACTGTCTCTATCTTCTAAGGATTAGTTGCCACTCCCTCCTTAGAAAGGATGCGACCTAGGAATGCCACTTCAGATTTCCAGAAATCACACTTGGACAACTTGGCATACAACTCAAGCTCTTGAAACTTCCTCAAAACTGCTGCCAGATGCTCCGTGTGCTCCTCCTCCAACTTGGAGTACACGATAATATCGTCGATAAATACCACGATGAAAGAATCAATGAACGGCCTCAGAACTCTGTTCATCATGTCCATAAAGATTGCAGGTGCATTCATCATTCCAAACGGCATAACTAAGAATTCGTAATGCCCATGTCGAGTTCTAAACGCAGTCTTATGCACGTCTTCAGCTTTCACTCAAACTTGATGATATCCTGATCGAAGATCTATTTTGGAGAAAATAGCTGCTCCTTGTAGACGATTGAACAAGTCATCAATTCGTGGAATCAGATACTTATTCTGAACAGTGACCTTATTCAGCTCTCGGTAATCGATGCACATCCTCATCGAACCATCCTTCTTCTTTACCAAAAGCACCGGCGCTCCCCAAGGTGACGCACTCGGTTGAATAAAGTCATTCTCCAACAGTTCCTCAATTTGCCGTTTGATCTCATCCTGCTCCATAGGCGCCGTCCTGTACGGTATCTTAGAAATAGGTGCACACCCTGGCTGAATAGTGATGTTGAACTCCACATCACGATGCGGGGGTAACCCAGGAAAATCTTCCAAGAACACAGTCGGATAATCCCGAACCACAGGAATCTGCTGACCTCTACAGGAATCCCTCTCTTCTGGCTGATAGCAGCAACCAAATCTGAATATCTCCTCTTCCTTTGGAAAGTGACTTCAGGTCCAAATGGAGCCTTCACTGTTACTGTCTTGGTCTTACACTCGATGTTCGCACTGTACACCGACATCCAATCAATGCCAATGATAACATCAACTCCCAAAACATTCAGCTCGATCAGATCGATCCCGAAAATTCTATTCCTAATCACGATTTCGCAGTCAGCATAGTACCGATCAGTGGTTAGAATCTCCCTTGACGGAGTAGCTACTGCTAAAACCTTGCCTGAAAATATCTTCGGTTTGACTCTGAGAACTTTAGAAAATTTAGGTGATACAAAAATATGAGAGGATCCAGTGTCGAACAAAACAACAGCTTTCTTTCCATTCAAAATAAGTTCTCCTGTTACATAACATACACTCGTCATATAACAGTTCACCAATTAACGAGAAAAAGCGACAATAGAAAACATTCCTAAACATCCTCCCTCGTACCAGTGATGACGTGATCCACCTCATCAGCATCAGCTTCAGTCAAGGCAAAAACTCGCCCCTACTGGTATGGCTTCTTCCCGGCCTGCTAAGTTGGTCCGTTGCGGACGACATCCTGCAGTTTGGGGGCAATGAGACTTGTAATGGCCTGTCTCTCCATAGTTGAAACAAGTCACTGGAGGTCTCGCCCAAGTATTCCCGGGTCTTCCTGCCACTTGAACAGCGTTCGCACCCCGTAGGCTTGAACCTTTGAGCTGGTGGCTGTCCCCTGGCATTGCCAGCCACTGCGGGCCTCTTCCCCGCATTCCAGATGTTCCTCCGATTCTGAACAGCGTGGAACTGCTCCATGTCCGCCTCCGTGACTGCTACTCATTTGACCAGCATGTCAAACCTCCTGATACCGAGGGGTATCATCCTGGATCTCAAACTCGGCCTCAACCCATGCTCGAACTTTCGATCCTTCTTCGCCTCATCCATCACCAATTCAGGTGCATACCTTGAGAGCTGAGTGAATCTGGTCTCATACTCCCTGACCGACATGCTGCCCTACTGTAGTGACAGAAACTCCATGGCCTTCTTCTCCTGGACGTCTGAGGAAAAATAATGACTGCGAAATTCCTCCAAGAATTCCTCTCAGCCAAGAACCAAGTCTCCCATCGTCCGCTTCATCGACTGCCACCACACAGCCGTATCCTTCTCGAATTGCAGTGTTGGCAACTTCACCTTGCTGCCCTCCGGAGTCTCCAAGCCTTTGAAGATAGTCTCTACCTATCGGATCCAATTGTTAGTCGTGTCAGGGTCTGACTTTCCCTTAAACACAAGTGGTTTCATCTGTTTAAATGATTCCACGAGTTTGATTGCTTCGGGTACTGGATCCGTAGGCACCCTTCCCTAATTCTGATTCATGGCAACGACATTGAGTGTCTGATAAACCCTCGCTAGCTCCGTTTCCAAGTCCAGACCTTCACCATTTTTAGCTCATCTTCCAGCCATATTCTGATGCAAAAGATCCATTAAATTCGAAGTATAAACATGAACTTTTAAGTCAACTTTTCATTTAATTAAATTTCAAACTTTATACATTCGAATTTAAAACATTTCTAACATCAAAATGGAAGTAGTAAATGATACAACTGTCTAACTCCTACGGTTCCTCTTGGCTTCACGAAGCTCTTACCGTAGTTCCTCTACTTCCTCCTTCAGTACATCAGTCATGTTTTTTCTCTTCTCGAGTTCCTAAACACAATGACTGAGAACTGCAAAATCATCCTTGCGTTTCGCCAATTGAGCCTATAGTAGTCCGACTCTCTCCCGTAGAGTCTGTACCTGCCTCTGAAGAGACACAATGAGATTACCCGGAACTGGTTCCTCTTCGTCAGAAGAATCATCGGAAGAATCCGGAGGTGGAGTGATCTCTCGAGACTCAGGCCATTCCTCTTCCACTTCTTCGGGATCCTCTTCGTCTGAATCAGCTTGCCTGGGGTAGTAATCTTCCTCATTGATGTGCCAATTGTCATCTCCAGCTGGGTCGAAGTGGTTCGCCATCTTAAAGATAGAGAAGAAGAAGCATAAATCATTGAGCAACACAAATATAAGTGACTTAGATTTAAATCTCTAGACTTAACTCACACTATAATGTCCACTTCTAGGGTGTCGTTCCTTATAAATTTGTACTATTTAGAAGCGTGCTCTGATACCACTCTGTAACACCCCGAATTCTAAAATACAACGGAATTCAAAGTTCCACAAGATCTTTACACTTCTTTCATACAATTTTACAAGGAAATAAAATATTTCTTACATCAGAGTTACATTACACCTTTACATTTTTACAGCAGAAGCAATTTTACAATAAATTATATGAAACAACATTTAAATCAATCTTCAGCAACATGTATACTTCAATTGTGTCAAGCGTCTTTACCCTGCATGTAAAACTGTAGGCACGTCAGTTCATTCAACTGATGAAATATTATACATGGTCATCCTCTTTATGCCGAAATTAGTATAATGATTCTCAATACTTAGCAAACCACAAACTTGTTCACAAACAAAGCTAAAGGGACTATCCTATTGATGTCGTGTTGTGAATGTGCACTTAGTCCTTAATGCAATTATTTGTATTATATGACACTAATGCGCACTTGTTCAAAGTCTATGCAACCCATACTACATAGGTCCGAGGGCAAGCCCTTAATCGTTCTTCATCTTGTAGGGTTCAATCCCTCGTCATGACTTAATCTACTACTGCAATTGTGGTAAGTATCCTAGATGTTTTCTGACCTACGAACTCATGTCTAGGTCCCCTGGAGGGAATCCCAACGCACTGTCACATGACTCATCATGCAGGTATCCTGTGGTAATTCAGCTCCTACCACAGACATGACACCACCCGCAGTCTTCAAACACCCTACGAGCGTCGCCACCAGAACGGTACTCTGGAGCAGTATCCATGCCCTATCATGAAGCATCATGGGACATCCTGTGAATACTCTCACGCAGCCAATCCAATGGCCCTCATACTCAATATTTTTCTCTTACTTTCATCACATCTTCACTATGTATCTAATCCTTAATTGAATCATGAATAAAATTAAACCCTTAGAGTGTAACACTCCCACTATACCGGTCTTATTCATTGATTTTACATGACCCAAACCTTGGTCTTCTCATTTCAAATATTATTTCCATATTTATTTTATTGCCGGTATAAGGCTTGGCTACACCCTAATTCTCAATATCAACTCATAATTACAACATCGAGCTTTTCATACTCATAAGGTCTTTTCATGATTAATCACAATTCATGTTTTCATAAGCATAGTATTCATGTATTCACATCTTTCATAACTCATCACAATCAATAAGTCAACTTCACGTGCAATTTATGCGTAAGAATAAGTTTCAACTAGTAGTAATCCGTAATTCATTTATTTCAAAAATCTATTATTCTCATTTCAAAATCTTACTACAAGCACAAGTTATAAGTCCAATTAATTACACCAATCACACTTTCAAAATTTCCTCATTACTAATTTTCATCTTTATAACTCAAAAATCTCATTTATTTTTCTTTTATTTAAAAGGACAAATTAAATTTTAAAAAGAAGTCCTTTCTTGCAAAAAGCCCCAATTTCTTAATTACATTTTATCAAAAGTTATACAAATTTTCGTCACAAAGTCCAAATAATTTTCAGTAATTAATTTCATATTTTCCCCATTTTTTAATCTATTTTTTAAAACTCAATTTAATTAAAATCCCATAAAAAACATTTTTTTAAATCCAAACCCCCAATCGGATTCGAACCCACAACCAGCGGCCCAATAGACAGTGCACAAGACCAACACGCCAAAGCCCCAAGGCGATATAACTAGGGGTTATAATCCCTAAGTATCGACTCTCGGCAAATCGAATGTTTAACAAAAAAATAAACGAAAAGCCTGAGTATCAAACCCGAGACCTCCTCTTTACTGTAGCGATCGAAAGTTGTACCGACCAGTTGGTCTAAGTGGCCATTTCGTTTTGAAAGTAATTAATTTGGGTTTTGATTTTGCTCTCTGTTCATAGCTATAATTCATGAAGTCTCAAAACAAAAATTGTCTCTTTTTCTCCTCTTTTGAAAACAAAAATTTTCCAGAATTAAAATACACCCAAATCTACAGCAACCAGTATTTTTATACGTATTTTTAACTCTTTCAAACATGCATTTTAGCCCTAGTTTGTATTCCATGTTCATAATTTTGACATTTGAGAACTAAAGCATAATTCTTCATGATTAAAGATAGGTTCCCACAAAAATAACTACATTATTGTTCTTTTGCTTATTGACAACTACTATGTTTTTAGAACACAAAATCATCTTTTCTAATGAATAAAACTTCTATCTTTAGCCACTAATTTACACATGATGCATTCAATCATTTGTTTACAAATACAATATTTTTCATTTATTCTAACATTCATATGGCACATATAAAATGGAGAATTCTACTACAAAAATTAAAATTTATCTCTTAGTAATCATTCCATCAATTTATCTCTAATATTACCACTCTACTTTAATACTTTAATTAAACAAACATGGTTCCAAACTCTTAGTAGTTAATTCACATAATTTCATTTAAAACATACCTAGCATGCATTCTAATATTAGAAGCAATGAGAAACACCCACCTCTTTGGAGAAAAACCAATTAAAAGCTCCTAGAGTCTCCTAGAATGCGAGAGAGTAGCCTTCTCCTCCTAGATTGTGATGCAAAATTCCTCCTCCTTGCTCCCTTGCCAAAACCGAGAGCTCTCTTGTGGATGGGATGGGCCGGCCTCCAATGTTGGGACACACCAAAGAAAACTCAAACTATATACTCTCTTATGTAATTCTCTCCTATATAAATTCTTTCTTTCAATAATTTCTTAGTGTAGAATACATGTAGGTGGGGGTTTTTATACTAGTTCTAGGATGGATTGGAGGGCTAGGGTTTTAGATGGTTAAAGATGGATGGCTAGGATAGGAGGGAAAGTTGTAGCAACCACCCACAATCAAATAACTATCCATGCACACACACATCCACTCCCCATCTTCTCCATGCACAAACCGGCCTCCCATAGGTGTGCAATGCACACTACGTGCATGCACGTGCCCTTTAGTACCCCCCATTTGAAATTTGTACAATTTTTAATTAATCAATTGTTCACAAATTGTGTCTACATGACAAGTGTAACAATTTAAATGATTAATTAAATTTGTGGGCTTCGCAAATAGTGGGCTTAGACTTGTGCGTCAAAATAATAAAATAATAAATTATTAAAGTGGGCTCAAAATAAGAAAATAATGTTTTAGGCTTTACAAAATAGGCTTTTAGGAAAATAAAGGAAAGGAAGAAAATAATTGTTCATACTACCAAAAGAAATTTTATATATAAAAATAAATAAATAAATATACATCTGAAATTTTCACGTGCACAACACGTGAAAATCAATATTTCTCTTAAAATGAAAGTTTAGGGTATTACAAGACCAGTATAGAGAAAGCGCTAACTCTATAGTGTTGATTTTATTCAGGATTCAAATAACTAAGGATTAAACATATAGTGAAGATGTAATGAAAGTAAGAGAAAAATATAAGTATGAGGGCCTCGGAACTACAGTGTGAGAGTGTTCACAGGCTGTCTATATGATGCGTCATGTAATGATGTGAACACATCTCCGAAATTATCAGGACCGTAGCGATGCTTGTGGGATGTTTGGTGTAGTGCCATAGTCCAATGACAGAGGTTGAATTGTCCATAGGCTGTCTACATGATGCGTGTCATGACGTGGAATTCCCCTCCAGGCTATCTGTATATGGGCTCGTATCTCATAGAATATCTAGGAAACTTGCCGTAGTTACCGTAGTTACCGTAGTAATTTAAGTCATAGCGAGGGATCCACCCTTCAAGATGAAGAACGATTAAGGGTTTGCCCTCCGACCTTTGTAGTATGGGATGCATAGAATCCGAACAAGTGCGCATTAGTGCCATGTAATATAGAAAAAGAAGATGCACTACCGATGAGGTTTTTATAGAAGGAGAGAAAAGCTTAATGGAATTCGGAAAGCGAGCACAGTTTAATATCATCTTCCATAATGGAAGATATACGATTAACTCTTTGTCTATGAGACACGAAGTTATGGAAAAAGGATGTGTTGCAATCACCTTCTTTGAGCCATTTAATTTTGGCACGTTGTGCCCATTTAATATGATTGAGGTGAAGGAGAGAACTGTAGTCATTCTTGCATTCAATTCACTTTTTCCTATCACTCTTAGAGTTGGGACCTAACTCTTTAAGTTGGTCAATAGAATGAATAGTCAAAAGAAAATAGTTTTTTCGAAACATAGGAGTTGCTAAATCTTTCCTTTCTCCAAATTTTACATCCGTTTTTGACAGAGTGTTGTTTAACAAGAATCCAGGCCAGACTGTGCGAACTAACCACCGAAGAAAGACAATTGGTGATCATGTTCATAAAATTTTGGTCTTCGAGCCAGAATTTCTCAAAGCGAAATTTATGAGGTTTAGAGAAGTTGAAATTGGAGTGGATGCAAAAAGGGACGTGATCAGAGCTCGGATTAGGAAGAGCTTGAACAAAAGACTTATGAAACGTGGAAATCCAGTCTTGCGAAACCAGACAACGATTCTGCTTAGCCATAGAAGGGATTAAACGCTTATTAGACCACGTGAAAGCTCTACTATTATTAGGATGTTCAATGTTATCTAGAGTACTAATGCAGTCATTGAAAAGAAGGGAATCACTCATCCTGGAAGAGTTGCCAATTCTTTCGTGACTATATCTAGTGATGTTAAAATCGCCAGAGAAAATCTAGAAACCATTGATATGATAATAAAAAGATTTAAACTCATTGCAGAATTCATGGCGGAGATCAGAAATAGATGGGTTGTAAACAAACACAACGATAAGGATGCAACTGAAGTCTAACCAATCAAGAACAACAACTAGAAAGAATTTCATTCTGAGGACGGAAACTAGGTTGAATAGAGAGGCTTTAAAACCTAAGAGGATGCCACTACAAAGACTTAATAGCATCAAGACTAATCCTGTAACACCCCGCAAAATTGAGTAATGACAATTTTTTCCTCGTGTGTTATGCACGTATATTTTGTACAGTAACGAGTAAAATTCATAACATATTTTTATATAAATGTCATACATATCTTATATTCTGATTATTTATATGTTTCATGTTTTCTCAAAACTCATTTCAATCCTATTTTTAGCCAACTCAAATATTTTATTTTAATCTTTGTGTTTTACGTACATTGCACGTGTTTTCAATACACGTGTCATTATGTATATTTTCTGTTACGTGAAATATCCGTAACATTATTGTTCTACGTATTTTGTATTTTGACTATTTTTTATTCTCTCAAATTAATTTTTAATATTTTGCACGTGCTTTGCACGTAAAAATTTATGTATTTTAGTCCCTAAAATTTTCCATAGTGATTTACATTTTTATTCTCATTTATTTCTCACAATTGTAATAAATTTTTTTAATTTAAAATCCATGGGCCTAAAGTCTATTTTACAACCCACTAAGAAAATTAATTAAAAAGAGAAGCGCATGATTTTATTCTACATTTTAAATTAACACTTTTTAATCCTATACACTTGTCATATAACAAACACATACAAATGGATTAATAACAAATAATTAAAAGAATGAGAAGTGTGTGCACGTGGGGTGCACATGCACGTGTGTGCACCCCAAGAGTTGGTCGGCCAATGGAGGAAGGAGAAGGGGTTTTGTGAGTGGGTTTGTGTAGTGGATTGGTGAGTGGATGCTTAATTTGTGTGAGCAGGTAATTATTTTGGGTACTGGGTGTCTCTTCATTCACCCATTTATTCCTATAAATACCTCTCTCATTCAAGAACAATGTACACTAAAAGATACAAAAGAAAAAGAGAAAAGAAAGAAAGAGAGGAGCTTTTGGTGTTAGTAAATTTCTAGGAGGAGAAGGCTTACTTGGTCGGAGCTTTGGAACAATTCCTACAGGAATCTATTTCATTTTTACATCAAAAACAAAGTGGGTGATTTCTTTTGATTTCTAGATATTGTAGTAAGCATGTCTAATTGTTCCATGATTGAAAATGTGGCATGTGTTCTTTAAATCTCTAATTTGATATGTTGCATGTTGTATTCATAACTAGAAGTGAGATACAAAAATAAATGCATGCTAGTTGAAATATTATTATAAAATTGTCATGATTAACAAATTGAAATTTTAGATTGAGTTTTTATAGTGGTATTGGGTGCATATATACTAGTATATCATGTTTAGATTAGATGAATTTGGTATAAATTCATACACAAAGTTGTTAATTTATGCAAAGGAAGTTGTTGTTTTAAGTTTTAATTGCACTTCAGAAAATCATATCTATTAAACTAGATAGAATTTAGAGCTAAAATTTCTATAGAAACATCTCGTATATGTTGGAAATATCTCTTTAAAATTTCATAATTTTCGGATGTCGTTTACTATTTTAATAAAATCTAAACTTAGGACCGGTTGGCAGATGACTAGTTGCTAGAAATCTGTACACATTTCGAAATTTGATCATTTCAACATCTTAGATGAAGTAATTTGAGAAAAGTCAAAACTAAGAACTTGAAGTAGACTCTTTAACCTTTCCGTAAAGTCTAAGAAATCAAATTTTCACATTGAACTGAATTTATAATGAATTTTACAAGACTTTACAAGTGGCAGTATTTCAATAATTCGACCCTCCTGTAGATTTCGAAGAATTCAGGGTTATTGATACAATATTTTGGAGAAATTTATAACTAAGAAATTGTAGTATACTTGTATACCTTTATTTTGATCTAAAGAATACAAAGTTTCATGAAGTATATAATTTTCTATGATATTTACAAGTAGCATGAACTGCAGTTTTCTGGTTTTGAACTTACTACTTTGCAAATGAATTTAAAAGAAGTAATTGAGGAAGATTCTAGGTGATTTTAACTACAAATATATAGCAGGCTCTTTTATGAAACTAATAAATCTATCTTTTGAATAGAATTTGGATTTATAATTGAAATATAAATGAATATGAAAATGGTTTATTTAATCAAAGAAACTTTGTAGATTATTAAAGGGAATTATTGGTTGTGTGATCAACCAAGAAGTGTTTACTTCATAGTTGGTAAATAAGAATGAATGAAAGGATTGATTGAGATGTGAATAAATAAAATTGAAAATATGAATTCTAAGGGTATGAGTACCCCATGATTTTGAACATGAGAAGATGTTGATTTTAGAGGCTCGGTGAGACCCAGGTACCGGCAAGTAATGATAATGATTAATTGAATTTTGAGAAAGGGCCAGTATCGACTATCGTTCTCGATGTATGGTTTAAGACTGGTAGGAGGGTAAGCTAGCTCTAGGTTGTATTATTTATTCGGCTAAATTTAAAAAAAGTACACAAAGGTTTGAGCCAGTTTAAAAAAAGTACACAAATGTTTTTTTTTAAAAAAATGACACAAAGTTTAAATTAAGTCCACTGGGTTAGTTAGGGTTAGGGTTACGGTTACGGTTAGGGTTACGATTAGTTCGGGGGGTTTATTAAACACTTGATTAGTTAAGTGAAGTTTTTTTAAACAAAATAAAAGATGAATGTGGTTTTTTTTTTAAATGAAAAATGAAAGTGGTTTTTTTAAACCCTACCCTAACCCTAACCCTAACGCTAACCCTTGTTAACCTAGTGGACTTAATTTAAACTATGTCCTTTTTAAAATTAAAAAAAAAACCTTTGTGTACTTTTTTAAACTGGCCCAAATCTTTGCGTACTTTTTCTAAATTTAGCCTATTTATTCATGTTTCAAACTTAAGGACATGCACTAGTTGGTGACATGATGAAACTAGAGCAAACGTGTAACCCCTATTTTTCCAAATCCATATTTTCTATGTATTTTTGGTATTTTAAATTTTTGTAAATCATTTTTCCCGCTTTCAAATTTTTTTTCTTAAAATGTATTGTTGGATCTTTTAGTAAAATCCATTTCGACCAATAAATTTATTTGTAACTATTTTCTATGAATTTTACATTACAAATCTTATTTTTGATATTGTTACTTTGATCTATATTATTATTACTACTACTGTTATTATTAGTACTATTATTATTGTTGTTGTTATTGTTATTGATTTTATGATTATTATTTGTATTTTTAACTATTAGTATCATTAGTAATTTTGACTGCTTATTTAAAAATTAATTTATATGTACTAAGTATAATTGTAGTTAATTTAAATAAAGTCTATATTGTAATGTAAATTGCATTATTTTATAAATTATGTTCTATTGGTTGTTTTATGTTTTCTTATTGGATTCCTTGCCTAAATACCCAAACCATATATCCTATTTTTAATAAAACCCTATATAATCAAAACCCCTACCCTGTTATTAACACCCCAAACCCGTTAAGCTATCCCCAAACCCGTTACCCTTTCAGCACAAACCGTAATCCTAACTTCACATATTTAACCCTATACAGCCTCTTCACCTACCCTGTTTACTTCCCAAAACACCCTAGCTGCCTCTTTAACTTCCTGCATCTTCTCATCTACCCATGCCTGTTCACCCATCCTGCTTTCTCTCTCCCCCGTCCCTGTCACTCCTTGACCACCAGACCCCGGTACTAGGCGATGCCCTGCAGCGGCCCCAGCCTTGCGCGACCCTCCCTGGTCGCCGCGACAACAGACAGCATCGCGACTGCCCCTCTCCCAGTCATCTTCCGCCTCGATAGTAGCACCTCCCCGTGATGCAGCCAGTGCGCCCTGCCTCCTCTTCCCCGTCGCACCAGACTGCAGCAACCGCAGCAGCACCCGTCGAACTTTGATGCAGCCACCTACGGCCACCGCCGTGCCACTCTGAGCGCGTCACCGTCGTCGCTGCCCCGTCCAATCGCCCCGCCAGCCATTGAGCCAGAGCCGATCAATGAGTTGCTGTTATTATGGGTTTGATCATGGGTTTTGAGCAAGTGACCGTGGGCCGTCGATCGCCATGATCATCATGATCATCATCTCCCCATCATCTGATCTGATGATTTGAATCCTGGCCATCTGTTTAGATCTGATCTCGATCTCCACCATCATCTCCTCAATCTCAGCCATCCGATCTGATCTGATCCATTCGATTGTGTTCGCGATCAGTTGTGCTTTGTGTTCATGAGTGCGATTGTGATTGTGTGTTCGTGTTTGGTTCAAGATTCGTCTGTTTGTGCTTGTCGCCTGGGATCCATCTTCGTTATTTCTCCGTCAGATTCGTCGTCTACACCCCAGGGCAAGTATTCTTCTTGTACAAATTATTGTTCTAGTACAAGCATTTAATTGAAAATACTGCAAATAGATTGTAGTTGTGACTCCTTCTTGTCTCATCGTTTGTTGATCTTAAATTATTTCTCATCAATTCTATAATTTTAAGAGTTACAATCCTTCGTTGATATATTTACAAAACTAGTTGGACCCTTTTTATCACCTAATTACTTGAACATGAACCCTTTGACTTATAGACGTGTGTTGTGTGATGTATTGTGTCAAACTTACATTCTTTTGAATTGAGAAATACATGTGACTTGCTGAATTGATCCCCAATGCATCCGTATTTGTATCACACACTAATCTAGACTCATATAAGTCATTTATGAAGCAACTTGTATATAAAAGAAATTCACACTTGCTGCTATTCTTATCTTTATTTGCTGTTTCGACCCCGATAAAACCAAAATCTAAACTTGAGCCCTGAATATGAAATGTATCCCTAAGTGTCTAGTTGTCAATAACATACAAAATTTTTGAATTCCAAGTTATGGTTTAGGAGATATCGCAGTTTTACTGCTGCTGTGTCGGTAATCACAGATTCATAAAAACTGCTGCACCTCTTTAGTTTACAATTATTTTAACTATGCTACCAGTAAGTAAATGACTTGAAATTTTTCATGCTGTTACTGGACACCCTAGATAACACTCTCTAATTTTTTCAGAATTAATTAATGATTTTTCAACCCTGTTTCACATGTATAAACTCGGTTTTACAAATTCTGGCTGAACACAAATGCTGTATAGTTTGCTGTTTTGACACATGTTACCGCAACTTTTATGTACCTTAATTATATGCTTTGAAACCGGACAGGAGTCTAGTTTGTAGACCTTCTGACGGATTGACATTTGCTATCTTGTAGCAACAGGAATTGCAGTTTTGGTACAGCAACGTCATGCTGTCCAGATTTGGAATTCTCGTTGTTCTTGATACTTTGTTTTGTTTTGACCCTCGAACATGTACCCTACCTAGCCTAGACTTGTTCCATGTTCTTGATTATGTTTACTTGACTTGTTTTGCACACTTTCATGCTTGCTTGATGATAATAATAAATAATAAACCGGAATTTAAGGGAAAGACCATAGTAGTGGACAATATAGGTAAGTGTACTCGGAAGGGGGCCCGTGTTTCCCAATACTTGGTTCATAAACTTGTTGTATCTTGATGGATTCATGGAGCCATTACTTGGCTCATGAACTTGTTGGATTCTTGAACCCACTGTGTGGTTCTTGAACTTGTTAGTGGATTCACGAACTTGTTTCGTGAACTTGTTATTTATTTTCCGATTCATGAATCATGCTTGCTTGATACTTGATACCTGAGTACACCGCCCTATAAAATCCATCACTAGGCCTAAACGAAATTACATTGACTGTAGCAACCATGTGATAAAAGGATGACACATGAAGTGCTACCTAGATAGTAATAACTACAAAACTTGAACATGATACATGCTTACTTAATACTTGATTACATGATACATGAGACTTGATACTTGAACATAATACTTGACACTCGCTACTTGATACTTGTACTTGACAACTTAACACTTGAGACTTGCTACTTGTTACTCGACACTTGTACGTGATACTTATTACTTGATGCTTGATACCATTACATGTTCACTAGCTACTTGTTTTGCTACTAGTACTTGTTATCCAACCTTGTCACTTGAGTTGTCTTTCTTGCTAGCTAGTTTTTTGAATCCCCACTACTTGTTGCATCCCTATTACATTCTTGATTCCAAATCTTGTTCTATATTTCTTGTACTTATTTTACTATTTACGGTCCTTACTTGCACTAAGGGCGTCTATCTTGTTTTCCCTATGTTTTTTTCTTTTTATATTTATATACAGACTTTGGAGACGAATTACAGGTTGGAATTGGTGAGCAGACATTCTAGGCTTCGCTTGGAGAAAGACCTGCTTTAAGTTTTTTTGTCATTGAGTTCATTTAATTCTGTTGCTACTTCATCTTGTAACGGGCTTATAGTCCCGAGTTTTATCTTTTGATCCAGATTTGAAAACTATTTAGGATATTTATATTTGTTTCAAATATTTTCTTGTTGATTAATAAATTATTCATGCCTGCTTGGTTGAGTATATTCTTGTTAAACTTCTTGTTATGATACTGAGTCGATCCTACAGCTCATGGATGATATTAAAATCATTCGCTGGGTCATGTCATGTGCTCGTATCCCCGTATTTTGGAAAGCGGAGCGTGACAAAAAGTGAGTTATGGACTCTAGAATGATCCTTGGAGGGAGACAGTCCCCAGTATTCCAAGACGATGGACGTAAGGGCCACAGAATGATCCACGAATCGGGAATGATCTCCAGTATTCCGGGGCAAGAGCGATGCTCATGGGATATTTGTGCAATGAGGGCTCTAGAATGACTCACGGAGAGAGACAATCCATAGTATTCCGAGACGATGGATGAAATGGCCACAGAATGATCCACGAAGCGGGATTGATCTCCAGTATTTCTGGGCGAGAACCAATATTCGCGGGATTGATCTCCGGCATGGCGAGAGATTTAACCCTATAATGTGGAGTACGTATGTGCTTGCCCTCGGACTTATGTAAAATGGGATGCGTAGAATCTGAACAAGTATGCATTAGTGTCATCATAGTGTAAACATCTGCATTAGAAATTAAGTCATTGCATACACTGACATGTTTAGAATAGTCACTTTTCACACTTTGTTTTACATTCAAGTTTGTTTTTGCTAAAGTAAGAGAATCGTTATATTATGGCATAGCGACGATTGCCATTTTATAGCATTGCATCGGCTGTAAGCAAGTGACGTGCCCACAGATTTTTCAATGCAGTGCTTGGATTGGCAATGACTTAAAGAAGATATGATGCTAAAGATTATCTTCAGATTTAGGTTGTTGATGTTAAAGTTGTATATCTATTATGTTGTATTTAATTTTCGCTCTGTTGATGTAAAGAACTTGTTGTATAATAAAAAGTTTTAATTTCTTTGTAAAACTGTAAGAAGTTGAAGTAAAAGATCCTGTTGAACTACAAATTACATGTAAATGGAATTCGGGGTGTTACAAATCCACTGGGTTACAATCTTGCCACCCAGTGAACGAGTGATAGAAGGAAAGATAGAGTCAACTTTCGATTCCGGAATGGAAATAAGGTTACAAGGAAGGGAGGAAATGAGATAAAAAAAGGCTTCCTTCTTTTAGGCGCTACCCACAACATGAATATTCCAAGAGACGTTAATCAATAAAACACGAGTTCATCAGAGCTCTAGAAATTTCTAAGTTACGAATAGAATCAATCTTCGAGTAGAGAGTAGGATCGGCAAGAAAACCCATATGAGACACAAGGTCTAGAATATCGTTCTTAGAAAGAGAATCATAATGGACTTAGTAAACGAACCCAAGAGGGGAGTTGGGATTAAGATATTCAAGTAAGGGTGGAATTTTTGGTTTCTAATTTGGGCTGCTAACGAAGCGGTTGCAGGGATAAATAAGGAAGCAGTTTTTTTAGCACAAATACGCGCATCGAACGGATGTGAGACAACTTATAGTTTTTTCTAGATTACTTTCTATAGGAAGAAGAAGGAGAGCTAACTGTTAAAGGATAGGCAATAACGAAAGAATTCATAATAATGTTAGATAACTCTGAAGAGTTATTGGAATAAGTTATAGCAAGCTGATAAGAGACATAAGGGAAAGGTTCCGAATTCAAAAAGTTGCTAACCTGCTCTACAAAACTGGAGGTAATGTACTCACTACCGAAATGAGGAGGGGCTAAGAGTTGTACAAAAGAAGAAAAGGAAGGAGTGTAATCTAGAGAGACATCTTTTAGCAAACATAATTGAGAATAATTAGCACATAAGGATGTTAAAATAGAACATAGACACCCAGGAAAAATAACAGTGCAAATAGAAAAAATATTTAAAAGTAAATAAAAGGTACTGAAGGAAACAAAAGTGAGGTAAGGTACCATAAGGTTAGCCTAGCGCTCAGAGAGCTCTTTTTCTTCCTCAGAAAGAAGATTATTTGACTCAACCCAAGAAGCGGTTTGCCATTTATCTTCAGATATGTAACGCCCCAAAAAATCTGTGATTCTTCCAGAATCTTTTACTTCAATGTCATACAAACACAATACAAATTTCAAGGAAAATTAAAACTTTTATTACATCATCGTTTTTTACAATACACAGCAGAATTTTACACAATAAATACAATTTGTTAGTAGAGTCTGCAACGAAACTCAAATCCATACCATCTACTGAGATAAATCCTGCAAACATTCCAAACTGTGGGCACATCAGTTGAATACAACCGACGTAATTCTAACAACAATAAGGATCTTCTAATTCTTCACAACCAAAGATTGATGCAAAATAAAGATAAATAAAACAAAAAGTAAATCTAATCTTAGTGTAACAATGTATGCCATGATCATGGAATCTAGTACACAAAACAAAAGCACATGATGCACATTTCTAATGCATGCTAGTTTGGAAATCTATGCCTCTCATACAACATAGGCTCTAAATGCAAGCTTCTAACGTTTCTCCTCACTTCAAGGTTTAGTCCCTCGCTATGCAAACCTTATATCCATGAAAAATTTTAAGATTTAGGCAATCTGTGAGAATTGGCCCTCACCCCGAAAATTCTGTAGATCAATCTCTATCCACAGATAATTCTGGAGACTATTTCACTCACATATAAAAATTTTGGAGAATACCACACTCCGCATGTCATCTTAGAGCCCTCATCACACAAACATCCCATGAGCGTCGCTCCTATCCTGGAATTCTGGAGATCAATCCCTATCCACAGATAATTCTGGAGAATATTTCACTCACATCCTGAAATACAGGAAAATATCTCACTCCGAGGAACATTCTAAAGCCCTCTTACTCAAATTTTCTCTTGATTCGTCACAACTTCCTTCTAGTGTATGTCGTTATATTCAAAACATAAACAACTAGAGCTAGCCTACCCTATCGGACTTAAATCAACAACACTAGGAATACTAGCCCAACCTGGCTAATTCATACTTTCTAATAATCACAACATATTGGTATCTTGGGTCTTGCTCACCCTCTAGAAAACCCACATGTCACACCCCGTAATTTCAAATAATATAATATAGTAGTAGTAGTAGTAGTAGTAGCAGTAGTTTATATATATATATATATATATATATATATATATATATATATATATATAGAGAGAGAGAGAGAGAGAGAGAGAGAGAGAGTAAGTCTATTAAGAGCTGGGAAGCTGGAATACTTATCGGGAGCTGGAGATTTCAGCCATCCGATCAATCTTGATCGCGATCGAACGGCTGAGATCTCCAGCCGCTTATACTTTGATTTGAGCAGGGGTAAAAGGGGTATAATCGAAATCCCCCTATCTCTTATCTGCTCATGCTCTCCTCTCTCCCGCTCTCTATCTTTGAGAAACCCTAATCCCAGCTCTTATCTTCTCGCGCTCTCTCTCCCACTCTCGAAGATCGTCCCGCTCTCTTCGAAACCCTAATCCCTATCTCTTCTCTTCTCACGCTCTCTCTCTATCCCGATCTCCATCTTCGAAACCCTAATCCACCTCTCTTCGAAACCCTAATCAACACCAAAGTGGAGCTCTCTCTCCCGCTCTCTTTCTTCGTCACTTGTGTAAACCCAACTCCACAATCAACGAAATCTCCAGCCGCCTATCTTCAGATCTGTCTAGGGGTAAAAGGGGTATAATTGATCAGCCCCTATCTCCCTTATCATCTCAGCACCAAAGAAGAGCTCTCACAAGTTCGTTCTCTCTCTCCGACGGAAAACCGAAACCGCGATAAGGGTTTCGATTTCTCAGCTCAATTTCAAATTTTATTTCCTTTAGAAATGCTTCTAGTTTGTTGTTATATTTTTATCCCTTAAATTATGCATTCATTTCTTTAACAACTATACATTTATTTCTTGAAACTTATTTAAGCCATGTCAGAAACTTGTAGGCTCAGTAAAGTTGCATTTGTGAATGCTTCATAATTTTTAGAATAACAAATAATATCCGTACTAGTATATGGAATATTGAGATGTGGACATGACACATGCATATAAGCACGCATGATGCATGTAATATGCAGCCTAGTTTCTGTTTCTTTTGAGATTTGCTTCAATCACTGCTAATACTTTAGAGGAAGCAGCTGAGAGATGTTTCCCATTTAACCATGAGTTTCTCCCAAAAAAGAAAAATATTTAACTGTCCAAAATCTGTACATACTTAACTTTTTTCAACACTAAGTTTCATATCCCCTCAGTATGAAGACTTTATTACTTGTAGCTTCAGAATGTAGTTTGTTAGACTTTTTCCTTTGTGTTAATTTAAAGTTGTAGCTTTTTTTTTAAAGTTTGTTGTCTCATTCTCTTATGAAGGATAGAGTTTGAAAATGAAAAATTACTAAGCCAAGATATTCAGTTCGGTTGGAGGGACGTTGATGATGCTTCTAAACCATTTGTTGGTTTAGTATTTGCAACATTAGACGAAGGATATGAATTTTATAAAAGATATGAAAAATTAGTTGGTTTTTCAGTACGCAAATTTGCAACAATGGTTGACACTACTACGAAGGAGAGGTATTCACAACAATTTGTATGCTCAAAGCAAGATAAGCCGGTAGATACAGTTGGTGTGAATGTTGCCAATATTGAAGAATCGTCTTCTTCAAATTTGATCAAGAGAAGGAAAATGGTTGTGACAAAAGAAGAGTGTATGACTCAAATACGAATTCAAAAGGACGATGACGGGAGATGGTCAATTCGAAGGTTTGTTGAAGAGCATACCCATCTTTGTGTTACACCTAGAAAGCAACAATTCTTAAGATGTAATAGAATTGTTTCCGAAGCGAAAAAAAGTTTACTTAGTTCTTTCAAAGAGGCTAACATAAGAACTTCAGAGTTTATGTCCTTCATGAAAATAGAAAATGAAGGTTTCAGTAATATTAATTGTACTGAAAAAGACATTAGGAATTCGTTGCAAAGAGAGAAGGATGGGATGAGAGCTTATGATGTTAATATATTGCTGGAGCACTTGCAAGAGGAAAAAGAGATGAATCCTTCTTTATGTTTTCATTACAAGATTGATGAAGACAACAAATTAACCCATGTATTTTGAATAGATGCTATTGCCAGGAAGGCTTGTAAGTATTTTGGTGAAGTGCTAATTTTTTATACCACATATGACACAAATGAATACAAATTGGTTTTTGCTCCATTGACTGGAGTTAATCACCATGGTCAATCTGTCAATTTTGGTGCGGCTTTCATAAATAAAGAGACCACCGACTCGTTTGTTTGGTTGTTTGAAAAATGGGGTGAAACAATGGGTGAGTCTCCACCTAAAGTTATCATTACAGATCAAGATCCTGCAATGGAGAATGCAATCCGCATGTGTTTTCCTGGTTCGAGCCACAAGCTATGCATGTGGCACATTCTTAAAAAGCTACCCGATAAGCTTGGTGGTCCGGGCCTTAATAATGATTTTAGCATTCCATTCCATAGTTGCATTTGGGAATCAGAGACCCCGGAAGAGTTTGAGATGAGATGGAATGACGTAATGAACACTAATATGCAAATTGCAGGTATTACTTGTTTCAATAAATTATATCTATGTTTGACCATTTATTTCTATTATTAATACTTGATACATATTAAAATAACAGGTAATCCTTGGCTTTCTGACATTTATAAGCTTCGTGAGAAGTGGATACCAGCTTATGCTAAGCATATTTTTACTACTGGAATTCGCACAACTCAGAGATCAGAAAGTATGAATACTTTTGTGGATAAATATGTTAATAGCAAAAATTCTTTACATGAATTTATCACGAGGTTTGAAAGGGCAATAAGGAAACAAAGACAAAATTAGTTAGCAGCTGACTACACAACTCTTCATACAAAACCAAAGCTGCAAACAGAATTTGAAATTGAGACACAAATGTCTGAGCTGTACACTAGAGCGAAATTTCATGTATTTCAAGTTGAATTAGTTGAAAGCTTGAATTACGCCTCTTTAATGAAAGTTGACGATGGTATTGTGCGACACTATATTGTGAGGATAATGGGAAAGTCAGTAAAAGTTGATAAAACAACAGATGTGTTCTATAAGGGAATGGACAATGTTGGGTCTTGCACTTGTAGAAAATTTGAGGTGGAGGGAATTCCTTGTAGACACATCCTTGTGGTATTGAGGAATGAGTTTGTTGATTTCCTGCCTCAAGCTTATATTTTAAAAAGGTGGACCGCTTCGGTAACTACCGAGATTGTATATGATGATGCTGGTGAAGAAATCATTGGTAGCTACGGTAGTCCACTAGATTTGGATATGGTGGAGTTGTCAAATGAAATCAATAAAGTGATGAGGATTGCTCGCTCATCAAAGGAGATGCGCCAGAAGGCTAAAACATTACTAGTTGGTATTGTTGCAGAATTGCAGCAAGATTTGCCCCAAGAATTACAACAAGCAACAAGTACTTCACTACCTAAAACAGTCAATATTCATGTACTGGATATTGCAAAGACCAAAGGTAGTGGAAAGCGAATTAAAGGGGGAAAGGAGAAAGCATTGGAGAAGGCTGCGAAACCACTAAGGAAGTGTCGTTTGTGCAAAAAGCATGTTAATCATGACAGTCGCACTTGTCCTTTAAAGGAAAGGTTAGTATTTAAATACAAACTCTATAGTTTATTTTTGTTATATATAATATAATCTTATTTTCATTTTGTGAATATTAATCGTGATGCTCCACTATAAATGAGTCACAAGCTTCTACTACTTTTTCAAGAATGGAACCCATAACAGAAGAGGCTCCAAACATTGCATGAACTTTATTGGGTTATTTCTGTGGATTTTGCAAGGTATGTGTCATACATGATTTAAAATAATCTCTGACCCATATCTGCCATTATTGTTCTTTAATACCTTATAGCACATTTATTAAATTAACTGTTATGTCTTCATTGTGTGCAGGTAAAATAATGATGGAAATGAAATAGATGCTCGACTAAGAAATTTATACCCGAAAAGTTGGTAAAAAGATTTGGTTTATAGTTTATAATTCCAAGTTAGTAGGCAATGATGAAAAGTATTATGCAGCTTGAATTTTTTTTTTGGAAGCTAGTAGGCGTGGCTTAATAAAGCAGCCCTAGTGACTATATTCAAAATTCCACATTTGACTCACTTATACTTGATTTAGTATGCGGCAGTGATGAAAAGTTTATACATGATTTTGTTTATTCATGATTATATACTCGGCAATTAGTATAGAAAATTTTATTGGAAGCTTGTTCAACTTCATGTTCAATTTGTGTTTGTTTTGAGCTGGGGAGCTGAAATTATTTGATACTTCACCCTTTTGTTCAATAAAAGTTGTTCTGAGCTTACCCATTTTCAACTTCATTTTCAAATGCATTTGTACTGAGTTTACAAATTTTGAGGTTTATGGTGGTGTTATTCTGAGCCTGCATGATTTTTGCAACTGAGTCTACAGTTTTCTTTCTTTGTTTTACTTATTCTGAGCCTACAAGTTTTAACTTACCAGCTTAACCATGTTCAACATACACTCTCCAGGAACATACCACATACGTACTTGCATTTTTTCTATTTGATGAATCACTTTGTGCAGGAATTCAAGAGGAAGAACAAGAAGGTCGTTAACGGAGAACCGGAGATACCTACACCACACTCTCCGACAAATGAAATTCTTTATTGTGTAACCAATGTACAGATTGTAATGAAAATAGTGGAAATTGAAAGATACAACTAGTTTGTGGTTACAATTGTGTATTTATTTATTTTCTATAATCTTCAGAACACTCTCCAACCAGTTTGTGGTGACAAAATTTGAAACTTCATGTTCAGCTTCTGTTTGTCTTGAGCATACACAATTTGATTCTTCATGTTCAGTTTCTGCTGTTCATTTACTATTTGTTCTGAGCTAACAAAATTTGACACTACATGCTCTATTTGTGTTTGTTCTGAGAATACAAAAATTGATACTTCATGGTCTGTTTGTGTTTAGTTCTGAGCTTACAAAATCTGACACTTCATGCTCAATTTCTGTTTGTTATGAGCTTACAAAATTTGATACTCTCTGTCTCTGTTTGTTATGAGCTAACAAAATTTGATACATCATGCTCAGTTTCTGGTTTGTCTGAGCTTACAAATTTTTTTACTGCATACTCTGTTCTGTTTGTTCTGAGAATACAAAATTTGATACTTCATGGTCTGTTTGTGTTAGTTCTGAGCTTACAAAATCTGACACTTCATGCTCAATTTCTGTTTGTTATGAGCTTACAAAATTTGATACTTCATGCTCTGTCTCTGTTTGTTATGAGCTAACAAAATTTGATACATCATGCTCAGTTTCTGGTTTTCCTGAGCTTACAAAATTTGACACTACATGCTCTGTTTGTGTTTGTTCTGAGAATACAAAATTTGATACTCCATGGTCTGTTTGTGTTTAGTTCTGAGCTTACAAAATCTGACACTTCATGCTCAATTTCTATTTGTTATGAGCTTACAAAATTTGATACTTCATGCTCTGTCTCTGTTTGTTATGAGCTAACAAAATTTGATACATAATACATCAAAACAATCACAGAATTTCGATCATGACACCAAAATAATAATGAACTAAATATGTGGAAGAATTTCGATCTTCATAGAATTGTAAGGTAATATTTTACAAAAACTTTACAACGTAACAAATGTTCTTGACATCTGACACTTTACAAAAAACTAAAACTTAACAAAAACTTTACAACGTAATACAATGTTCAATAACGCACAGGTACATGAAAAACTTTACAAATACTGAAAGTATACAACTTTTTGTTGCTCCTAATATATAGTTTTTTGTATAGTGTCAACAAAAACACAATTTTTTTTGCTCCAAATATCAACTTTTCACATAGTCCAGTATTCGATAGCTCCAAGAATCACTTCATGCTGAAATCAAAATTAAACATAGCTCATTTAACCTGGAAAAGAAAAAATAATTACAAAATATAGTCGGCTCATAACACAAAATATTATTCAGTAAATATAGTAGGCTCAGAACAACAGAGGCTTAGCATGAAGTTCAAAATTTGTTAGCTCAGAAAAAACCAGAAACTAAAAAACAAGTATCTGGTGTTGTTAGCTCAGAACAAACAGAAACAGATAATGAAGTATCAAATGTTTGTAAGCTCATAACAAACAGAGACAGAGCATGAAGTGTCAAGTTTGTAAGCTTAGAACTAACACAAACAGATCATGAAGTATCAAATTTTGTAAGCTCAGTACAAACACAAACAGAGCATGTAGTGTCAAATTTTGTTAGCTCAGAATAAACAGAAACAGAGCATGAAGTGTGTAATTTTGTAAGCTCATAAATAACACAAACAGAGTCTGAAGTATCAAATTTTGTAAGCTCATAACAAACACAAACAGAGCATGCAGTATCAAATTTGGTAAACCCAGAACAAACAGAAACACATCATGAAGTATCAAATTTTGTTAACTCAGAACAAACAGAAAATGAACAGTAGAAACTGGACATGAAGTATCAAATTGTGTACGCTCAAGACAAACAAAAGCTGAGCATGAAGTTTCAAATTTTGTAAGCTCAAAACAACAGACACTGAACATGTGGTTTAAAAAAAACCAGTAGGCTCAGAACACACTGTAACGCCCCGAATCCCAAATACACTGAATTCGAGATGTTCTACAGGATCTTTTCACTTTCTTTAGTACAATTTTACAAGGAAATTTAAACTTTTCACTTTACATCAGGGCTTACATCAATATTACACATTACATTTGCACAACGGAAGTAAAATTTACAACAATTAAATAAATGTACAACAACATGGTATAATCTTTAAGCGTCCATTCCTCTTTAACCTTTAACAAGCCATTTACCTGCATATAAGACTGTGGGTACGTCAGTTTATTCAACTGACAAACATTATACACGGCCATCCTCTCTATGCCGGAAATAGTATAACTCACCTTTCCATATTTAGCAAACACAAACTTGTCACATTTCAAACTAAAGGGACTACCCTATTGATGTCGTGTTGTGATTGTGCACTTAGTCCTTAATGCATTTGTTTATATTACATGACACTAATGCGCACTTGTTCGGATTCTATGCATCCCATACTACATAGGTCCGAGGGCAAGCCCTTATTCGTTCTTCATCTTGGTAGGGTTCAATCCCCCGTTATGTCTTATTCTACTACTGTAATTACGGTAGTGTCTTAGATGTCCTATGATCTATGAGCCCATGTCCAGGCAGCCTGGAGGGGAATCCCACGCACTGACACGACGCATCGAGCAGGCAACCTATGGACAATTCAGCCTCCGCCATGGAACAATGGCACCACCCATAGCCACTCGAACATCCCACGAGCGTCGCCACCGGGACGATAATTCTGGAGTAACGCCCACGCCATGTCTTGACACATCAAGCAAGCAGCCTGTGGATCGCTCTCACACCGCTATCCGATGGCCCCCATACACGTGTTTTTCTTCTACTTTCATCACGTCTCCATTATGTACTAAACCTTAGTTTTATCAAAAATCATGAACAAAAATTAAATCTCTAGAGTTGGCCTCTCCACTAACCGGACTTATTCATTCATTTCAACATGACCAACCTTGGTCTAATTTCATTTCATTTCATTTCATTTCATTTCTCAATGCCGGGGGAGACTTAGCTACTCTATTTCAATTTTCATTTCACAATTTTCAACTCATAAATTCTCCATGTTGAGTTCTCATACTCACATGTATATTCTCTTTTCAATTCATGACTTCTAATTTGTTCACAAGTCCATAACTGTATATAAATTTGCATATACTTTATCAATTATCACATCATATTAATTCCACATTACTAAACAATATGCATACTTCATATTGTTCCACAAATGAGAAATAATTGCATTATGTCACACAACCAAGTTTCTTTTTGCCAAATCAACTTCTAATCCTTTATTTCACTTATTCCTTTAAGTTATAATTTCACATCAATAACCCATATAGAACCATATTTCTATTTATGTATTTTAACTTCAAATCATAGTTAATTTCATTCAAATAATCCCCAAATCATTTTTATAAAGTCCCTTACATTTTTAGGAGAATAACCATATTTTTTTCCAGTGTTCTAAATGGCGTTCGCCTCGGACGCCTAGGCGCTCAAATGGAGGAGAACGAACCGCCTTTGCACTAGGCGGTGGTCTAGGCGGTTAAAGGCGATTAAGCGTTCGTCTTGTTGAGTAGCGTCCGTCTTGTTGAGTAGGCGTCCGCCTATGTCCAATGCTCAGGCGTTTTTTATTTTTTAAAATTTTAAATATTATAAAATAACACAAAAAAAAGAGAACTATTATTAATCTATTAATCTGTTCTATAATATGTATGGATCTTTAATAGTAGTGGATTTTTTTTAAAAAAATTTTGTATTATTGGTGATGGATTGCACATATTACACCTATTAAACATTTTAAAATAGCACATGTTACACATAATACACATATTGGCATATTGCACATATTACAATTGAACAATTATTTTTTTTAATTGCACGAGGAAGCTTTTTTTATGCATAAACACTTCTTAAGTACACATTACACAAGAATATGATGACTATTTGCAATTGGATTGCATGATTATACTTACGATTAAAGAATAGAGGCTGAAATTAACTAAATCCGCAAAATAAATTCAACCGCCTAGGCGCTGCCTAGGCACCGCCTAGGCACCCCTTGACCGAACCGCCACCGCCTAATGCCGTTTACAACCTTGTTTTTTTCATAATTTTTGGACACTCAAAAACCCAAAAAAAATTAATTTTTCAATCTTGCCGATAGCAAGATTCGAACCCAGCACCACAGGGGAACAGCCGCAAGCCACAACCAACAGGTCAAATGCCACTGGCGATATAAGAAGGAAACAGAGAGTATTTATTACTCTCTGTTCGCTGATTCCACTGTTTTTAAAAAAAATGAAAACAAGTGTATGCCGCAGGGTTCGAACCAGTCACCCAAGAGAACACAGCCGCACACAGTGACCACTTGAGCTACATGCTCAGGCTGTCACAGTACAGTTTAAAAATCCTTTTGAAATCAATTGCCACTGTTGTTAAAAACATCTCGATGTTCAATTAAACTTTGTTTCATATTGCTTTTATAGAAGTTACTGAAAAACTCCAGATTGACTTCCCCTCACATGATTTTCATATCAGTATGATTAAAATAATTTTTGTACTAATAAAAATATATTTTTCACACAATTCAATGAATTATACATTACAACTACTATACTTCTCATTTTTTTGACATTGTTTAACAATTGGCCTTCTACTCTTTTTATCCACAATTTTCTTATATTAATTTACTGTTATTAATCTTTTATTCAACATACACATCTATTTTGAATTTATCCATTCCCACAATAACTCAAAAGATCTCTTCCAAACATACATTAGCATTAACAAAGTACTAACTTTTACATATAATTTGTGATGGTAATAAATGTATTTTCTTCCATCAATCTATAATCATAATCAATTACACATGCAACTTATAATTTTAACGATAGAACTACATACTAATTCCATGTCAACAATTCAATCAATTAGGGGTCATTTTCCAAATTTAAAGTGCATGCTTATTAATCATTTTCATACTTCATGGTTCAATATAATACTAACATATTCCTAACTAGAAATATGGAGAATTAGCCCACAACTCAAATTAATACTAGAACCACATACAAGTTAATCACAACATTTCAATCAATTCATAAACTAACTTCTCAATTAAAGTGTGTTCTTATTGATATTTTTCATGCATCGTTTTGATAGTTAAATCTAGCATGGATCCCTATATTAGAAATGTGAAAGGTTACCCACCTTGTGTGGAGAGAAATAAACACAAAAGCAACAAATCCTTGCAACAAGATGCACCTCCTCCTAGGCGATGCGCGCACAAGCTCCACGAACACCAAAGCAACCGAATGCTTCCTCCTTGAACTAGCCGGCCTCTCCTCCTTGGAAAAATGCAAGCAATCCCACACAATCTCTCAATCTTTTTAACTCACAACTATTTCTATTAGACTATAGGTTTAGAAAGATATAATTTGCATAAGAATACTAGCCATGGGAGGGGGTATTTATACTAGAAATCAAGTGAAATGGATGGCTAGTATTGACTAGTTGGTTGTAGGATGGAGGGCCAAGATTAGAGTAGGAGTTATAAAAACTACCCACATCTAGATAACCACCACCATGATCACCATTCAACTTTTTGAATCTCCCTCCAAAAAGAAGCAATCCCGGCCCCCATGGAGAAGTGTGCATTGCACGTGTACGTGTAGTGCACGTGCATGCAACTAGGATCAAAATTGTACATTTTAATTTTGTACAAAAATAAAATAGTATTAAAATAGTCTTCTACATGACAAGTTAAATAAAAATAGATTAATCCATGGGCTTTAGTTGGGCCAAAATAGTTATTTAAAAATAAAATAAATAAAATACATTTTGGACTTTAAGAAAAAGGCTTTTAAAATAAGGCTTTCTATATATTTAAAGAAAAATGCTTTTGTATAAAATAACTTGAAAACGCATATTTAAATATTTATACACATCATAATAAAAATAATTATAAGATTTAATTCAACCAAAATATT
The DNA here is from genome assembly GCA_017893485.1 of Hemerocallis citrina. Classification (NCBI taxonomy): domain Eukaryota; kingdom Viridiplantae; phylum Streptophyta; class Magnoliopsida; order Asparagales; family Asphodelaceae; genus Hemerocallis; species Hemerocallis citrina. The sequence goes on along the minus strand of CM030366.1, from coordinate 74,809,825 downwards.
GCACGTGCACACTACGTGCAAAATAAATAATTTTTCATTAATTAAAAAATCAGGGTATTACACACACTATTCATAACTAGGGCTGCATTGGGGTGCCACACCAACTAAGATATGATAGATATATAATCAAGAATAAATACAACAAGCTTGAAATAATTATTCAGATCATAAAATGTTTTGCATCACGGCCTACACCAACAAACAGTTGGAGAGAATCAAACACCAAAAGGCTTACATGAGTACCCAACACATATGCATCCAACGTAAGTTACTATAAAATCTAGTTTTCTGTTGTTTGGAGCTTACAAAATTTGATACTTCATGCACTGTTTCTATTGTTTTGAGATTTTCATCAACTGTCTTATATAAATAGAGTAAGTCTATTAAAAGTTTGGGAGCTGAAATCCTTATCCTGAGCTGGGGTTTTTAACCATTCGTTCACGACTGATCGCGATCGAACAACACATCTTCGATCCCGCTTATCTAGAGAATGTTTCAGGGTAAAAGGGGTAAAATCAAAAACCCCTATCTCTCTTTCTTACTCACGATGAATCGACCTCCTCTCATAATAGACTTACTCATGAATATATATAGACTAAATAAACCAGTAGGCTCAGAACACACTATTCATAACTAGGGCTGCATTGGGGGGGGGGGGGGGGGGGGGGGGGGGCGTGCCAACTAGGATATGATAGATATATAATCAAGAATAAATACAAGCTTCAAATAATTATTCAGATCATATACTGTTTTGCATCACTGCCTACACCAACACACCAAAGGAGAGAATCATCCATCAAAAGTCTTAAATGAGTATCCAACACATACGCATCCAACATCAGTTACCAAAAAAATATAGTTTCTTTTTGTTCTGAGCATCACAAAATTTGATGCTTCATGTTCTGTTTATGTTGTTTGAAGCTTATCATCAACTGTCTTATATATATAGAGTGAGTCTATTAAGAACTTGGGAGCTGAAATCCTTATCCAGAGCAGGAGTTTTTAGCCATTCATTCGCGATTGATCGCGATGGAATGACTCATATTCGATCCCGCTTATCTTCAGAATGTTTGGGGGTAAAAGGGGCAAAATCAAAAACCCCTATCTCTTATTTTCTCACAATCAATCGACCAAGCACACATAATAGACTTACTCATGAATATATATAGACTAAAAAAACCAATAGGCTCAGAACACACTATTCATAAGTAGGGCTGCATTGGAGTGCCGCGCCAACTAGGATATGATAGATATATAATCAAGAATACTTAAAACAGGATTGAAATAATTATTCAGATCATAAAGTGTTTTGCATCACTGCCTAAACCAACACACCGAAGGAGAGAATCAAACACCAAAAGGCTTATATGAGTATCCAACACATACATATCCAACGTCGGTTACAAAAATTATACTGATACTATCAATCATTGTGTGCCATCGGTGCTCAAAAATTTGATGAATTGAGCTAGTCTCAAATCACATAAATGTAAGGTAAGTGTTGCGGGCATTGGACATTCAAACACCTTTATTTCATTTCTTCACCATCTACTCTCCCGCTCATACCCCAAACTCTAATCAACTTTGAATAATTATCATGGCACACAACCAAATACCCTTGAAAACAATAATTTCAATGCCCAAAAATTTTGTAACCAACTTATATCAAAATCAATCTCATCATTGCCTGCACACAAAACCGAATGAAAATGCAAGAAATTAAACAGAAATCACAAAAGCATTTGAGAGTCAAACGCTTCCCTCCGAAATCTGAGAGAGGCAGAACCCAATGAGCTGAGAAATCAAAACCCTTATCGCGGTTTCGGTTTTCCATCGGAGAGAGAGAACGAACTTGTAAGAGTTCTTCTTTGGTGCTGAGACGATAAGGGAGATAGGGGCTGATCGATTATACCCCTTTTACCCCTCGACAGATCTGAAGATAAGCGGCTAGAGATTTCATTGATCATGGAGTTGGGTTTACACAAGTGACGAAGAAAGAGAGCGGGAGAGAGAGCTCCACTTTGGTGTTGATTAGGGTTTCGAAGATGGAGATCGGGATAGAGAGAGAGCGTGAGAAGAGAAGAGATAGGGATTAGGGTTTCGAAGAGAGCGGGACGATCTTCGAGAGCGCGAGAGAGAGTGCGAGAAGATAAGAGTTGGGATTAGGGTTTCTCAAAGATAGAGAGCGGGAGAGAGGAGAGCGTGAGCAGATAAGAGATAGGAGGATTTCGATTATACCCCTTTTACCCCTGCTCAAATCAAAGTATAAGCGGCTGGAGATCTCAGGCATTCGATCGCGATCAAGATCGATCAGATGGCTGAAATCTCCAGCTCCCGATAAGGATTCCAGCTTCCCAGCTCTTAATAGATTTACTATATATATATATATATATATATATATATATATATATATATATATGGAAAAGGGGGTATGAGTAACTTGCTCATTTAGTAAAATGAGCATTGATGATGTGGCATACATATGATTGGAAAATCATTAAAAGGGTTAGTTGTCCAATGTATCACATGCATGCCACATAATCAATTGCTCATTCACTAAATGAGCAAGTTGCTTATATCCATTTTACCCATATATATATATATATATATATATATATATATAAAATAAGTTGGCAATGGCGTATATGTAATAATATGGTAAAGTAGGTGGGGGCCCACGGAGAGAGGAAACAGCATGAAAGTTGCTGTTGTTTCTCTGTGGTGACGTCATGATGACGTCACCGGTGGGGGCCACCCGTTGTGTGAAGCAATTGCTGTCTCTGTCTCTCCGCTGACGTGGCAGGGACCCACCATGCTATGGCTACCGTACACGGGGATAGAAGTTTATCCCCGTGCTGTGTGAGAGAAGTTTATGAATAGTCCCATATCGGGATTTGTAATAAAATAAATAATATTAAAATAACAATGCCTATGATCAAGATTCACCAATCCGGTTAATCACCTTTTGAGAGGCAGCTTGTGGTGGACAGTTGTACTATACTATAAATAATTTGTCTTCTAAATTGTATACATTGTCTGCGCTAGAGGCAGTGGCGTTACACCACACAACTAGGACATCACATCTATTCACATTCTAAGGTTTTCTACAACAACCCTAACTTATTATTGTAATCAAAAGTAGATTTATTCAAATCTCTAATATATCATTTGTTCATTGCTCAACTAGCAATTCTCATTTAAATCTTTATCTAACATCCAATTAATCTCATCTCTAAATCCTGATCTATTTCCAAATATTGATAAGTTCGATTATTACATTTTTGCTACTCAATAATCAACACACGTCTATCAATTATTTTAATTGCGAGCTAGTATACTTCTAGTTTTAATTCGATTAAATTAATCAATGTCTACTCAAATCTAGGTCTACTCAACAATTATCAAAATTAGAAAGCGAACTAGTCTACAATTAGATATTAGATATAGATTAAATAAATAAAACATTCCTTATTTAAGTAGATTCTCTCTTCTCAAATATTAGCGAAAATTATTACTATATTTATTTCGTTCAAATATTTGCATTAATTAAAAGCGAACTAGGTTATAAACTAGTTCTAAATTGATTAGGTTATCTTCATCTTAACATAAGTATACCCTACCTTAATTAAAATTCCAAGCCCTAGTTTAGTTAGGATTCCAAACCATAGCTTCATTAAATCAAAACCCAACTTGAAATTAATTAAGCACTAATATTAAATTATTCGACTCTAAATCTGAAATTATTTACATGCTAAATCTGAAATTAACCGTATCAAAAACTGAAACTAATCAACTCTAATTCAATTAAATCCAAACTCCTCATCTTAATCAATTAAATCCAAACTCCTAATCTTAATCAAAATTAAGTCTCAATTTAATCAACAAGTCCCAACTGACTCAAATCCCCATTCTAATCATACTAGACCTGAAATCAACTAGGTCCAATCACAACCTTTAAACTCTAATCCAAATTAGCTCAAAACAACATCCTAATTAATTAAACAATTCTCAGTCAATTAAACCACAACCTTGAGTTAATCCAAACAAACCCGAGCCCTGTCTCCAAGTCAGCCCGAACTCAACATCACACCAGACTCGAGCCCACAGCCACTGTGCACCCGACTCCTCTATAGCCAATGCCTAACCAAAACAAATCCAAACCCTAAACCCGAAATCAAACCCGATAACAAACAGATCCATACCCGACATATACTAATTGATCAAAACCCTAACTAAATCAACCCCATTCAGATTAAATTGAACTAAAAAATAAATATAGCAAACAACTGTTGGAAAAAATTGAGATTTTAATCATGGAAAATATTGTATTTCATGCACTAAATAATCACTAAATATTTATAACAATATTCCATAACAACTACACAAACTACAATTGTTTAGCATGAGATTTAGATAAAAAAACGTTCTTTTGCATGATATGAATCTCTACTAACATATGAATATTTTTGCATGATCAACACATCACAACTATATGTTCTTGTTTATTAAAACTCAAGCACTACATCATTCAATCATACAAACAATAAATGTTATGGATCTACTCATGATATCTTGAACAAATGTTTACAAACATCCTAGCATGCTCTATATATCAATAGAAATCAAGAAAAGAGAAGAACACCCACCGCATAGTCGATTCTTGAAAAAAAAATCTCAAAGCAAATCTCCTCCTCCAAAATCCTAGAGCAGCGTCTGCATATATAAGGGTTAGATAAAGTATAGGAATAAGGAATGCATTAGACCAAATAATCTTTCGCAAGGTAAGGCTGGGACGAGAGACAATCCATCTTTCGCCGAGTGTGAAATGGTGAGAGGCTCCCCATTCCTATATGTTTGGTTGGGTTATGCATTGCATTAGGGTAAGGGTTTTGGGATTTATTCATTTAATTCCCCAAATTAAAGATTTAGATTATAACTCACCAAAACTACATTATTCACTTCCTAATTAGAAACAAACCAAATCAAATTTTATCACCCAACACCCAATTGGCCGGCCAACTCCAAGTCCAAACGCTTGGGTTTGGGCTTGGTTGGATCAGACCTTAAAGCCCAAACATTAATATTTTACTATTACTAAATGTAAATTAGAATTAGTAATAGCCCATAAATAACTTATTCTTCATCCATAATAATAAATTAAATAATAAAATTATAATAAATAAATAATCTATATAATAAAACACAAAGAAAGCTATCAAGTGGCTCTCCTTCAACCTCTTCAAAAATTAAAGGCCCAGATCTAATCTCACAAAACATATTTTTCCCTAAAAAATTTCCCCCAAAAACTCAAATTCAAATTCCCAACCAAAACAACTCCTATATTTATTTAATTTTTTTTCCTTTTCTCTCTCTCCTTCCCTCCTCTATTCAAAAAATTAAGAAAATAAATTCTTCTTTAAGAAAATTAAAATAAAAAATTACAAAACTAAAAAAAAAACTTTAAAAATAATTCAAAAAAAAATCATATAATATGTTTTTGCTCTATGTTTGCTACTTCAATTAATTTGCTGGATCTCCAAAACTATTTTATATGATCAAACAAGGTGCACCGTACCGAAGATGTGCCGTAGGCACGTATCAACGGGCAAACCTAGTACAAGTACAAATATCATATTATCATGCATATGTGTTCCACGTAAAAACTAGTAGATAAAAATAATAATAATAAAAAATTTATTTATTGTTTACCGGTGTTACAAGACAAGATCCCAGAATGTTTAGAATCGGGCTTTGAAGTAGTCGCAGAAGAGGCTTGCACTGAACGTTTGTAACAATTCCTAGTCGAGGTGAAATGTGGATTCACAATCCAATCAGACCATTTGTCATCATTAGGGGGGACAATACTGGAAGGATAGATGAGATCCGAGGCCTTAGATTCTCAGGAAGTTTTGAAGTAGTAGGAGGAACATGAGCATCAGTAGCACCAGAATCATTTGAGATCATCACTTGAGAAGGGGAGGATGTTAACACAGTATATGAATGATGGATAGGATTAGTAGGTTCAGGTGTAGGCGGAGAGGAAACCCTGCATTAATCCAAACAAGATTTAGCGGTTTCGAAGGAGTATGGGCCTGAACAGGAAAGGAAGATCCGAGAACCGCCTCACGCTGATAAGAATAATTTTTTTTTACCACGAAAAGCCCCTATCGAATTATTTTTGGGATGCAAAGAGTGCTTAGGAATATAGGGGAGCATCATAGAAGATGTGCCTCCATTGAATTTTAAATTCAGCTGATAAGTCCCATTTACTCCTGAAATGGGAATAGAAGAAGTAGCAGTAGAGGACGTTTTAGTGATGGCAGCGGGATAACTAATAGAAATAGAGAAGGAAGTGTCTCCGACTCTCAAATTATATGCAGAAACTCTGTTAGATTTGTTAATACACAAGAACTCTGCTTCCACTTGAAGACATCCAAAAGCAAGCAAACAAAAAGATGAAGTTTAAATAAGTTCACCAATGCATTTAGTCATGGAAGCTACCAGATGAGGCGTGTCAAAGAATGGGGGTAGGCCCAAGATAGTGACTTTAGTCGGATGAGATTGGAGCTCCAGTAAAGCCGAACCCAAGAAAGGCTATTTGCGAATCATCAAATTAACTAAACCCACTGAAAAGGATTTTTTAGCCACAAAATCAAGCAAAGTCTTAGACAAGGGGCACTTGATGACTATGTCACCATTCGAGAAAGTATTCACACCTCAAGTCCAATCTGAGACATTACAAGTATTGCACAAAAAAGAGTCTAACATTGCATTGGAAGTAATACCTCCAAACATCGAGACAGCCCCAAAGCATTCAAGGTTCTCTTTTTTAAAGATCAGTTTAGGAGTCAGGTCAGAGCACACAATAATAAGGGGATTGGTTTCTAGAGGTGAAGGAGTCACCGACAGTAGTTGAGAAGAGGGAGGTGTCGGGTAAAAGAGCGAAAGAGTCAGAAAGCTTGACACGGTTAGCTTTTTTGGAGTGGAGATCAGCAAGCTTGGATTGAAGAAAGGGAAAATCTAGAGCGGATATCACTTGATCGGAAATAGGGGGAACCCATAGGAAGGTCAAGGAGTTGTTGATGCGAGAAACACCTGTTACGGGATGACCGAGTTTGTAGCAAAATAAACATTTCTTTTTGTTGGCACAAAAGAACTTCAAATGACCCAGTTGAAGACATTGGAAGCAGTTGATTTGAGGGGAAGATTTGGAGGGGAGGAGGAAGGTGAGAGGGTTTTGGAAGGAGAGAGTGAGCGGGAAAAGGCAGAAGAAGGGACAAATAGGTGCTTCGAGAAGTTGGTCTTCATAAAATGAATGGGCTTTGGAGGGTTAATTTTTTTTCTTTTTGGAAATTTCCACCCGGGACTTTGCCATGATAAGGCCCAAAGCAAAATTTAGTTTGAAAGCCGAATACGGAATGACCCACAGAATAATGCAACTAACAATGAAGTTGACTAGGTCAATAAAAAGCAATTACTATCCACACTAAAAGAAAGAGAACGAATCCAAAGAAACAGAAAAAGGCTACAAAAATAGATAAAAATCACCACACAAAGAACAAGCGAGGTTTGAAAATCTCAGACGCAAAAGAAGAGGGTTTGATATAAAAGAATGCGAGAAGAATGATCTAGAGAGAGACCGAATATATCTAATGCACCAAATTCACAGAAAATAAACAGAAAACATTAAACGCACAACTCCAAGAAGAGGGAGAGTGGAGAAGCTAAGATCCTTAGGATCAAACAGCCAAAAATAGAGGCTAAAAAAAATTAATCGAACAGCAATCATAACAATAATAGGCAGAAACACCGCCAATAAACCACAAACATAGTCTAAGAGGGGATCTAGAGAGATATAATCAACTAGTGGAATTTCATATGTAGATCAAGCTACACCAATAAAGACCACGAACGCTACACACAAACTAACATGCAGGAAGGATAGTGCCTGATGAGTCACAAATAATGAAGCGAAACCAGCTCCTCTGCCCTCTCAAAGCTTGAGTCGAAGAGAGAAGGGAGGAGGGTCAGCGGAGATCACCACCAGAGTATGAGAAGAGGAGTAATAAGAGATTCTGCAGGAGGGGAAGAGTCTTTGAGGTAGGGAACGGGACGAAGTAGATCTAGATCTGCGCTATGAGAAATCGCCTTGAGCAGAAAATTGAGCAGAAGTATGTTTTGATTTTGGTCGATGATTTTTCAAGTTTAAAGTTTTATAAAGAGAGACAAGTCAAGTTAACCCAACTTGACTATGTTCCCAAACATTGATTCATCCTTTCCAACATGCAGTGTTAGCCTTGCTGCATCTACAGCTTGGTTCCCATCAAGCAGTGCTATGGTTGTTGATATGGCTAAAAATAGAACCAAATCGGGATCATTCAAATCAGGCACGAATCTTGAAGCTCCCAGGGGTAAAACGGTAATTTCCACTACAAACGGATCCGAAATGGAAACTGGGTCTTTTCCAAGCCCAATAACCAAAAAACGGGTATGTCCTACTGGGTAAGGGTGACGTCCCATTACAAACCAATCCAAGGTATTTAAAGAGTAATTCAAATTCATGATTATCTCTAAGAGAATGTATAAACCAAATCTCTTATCAGGAAATAGATTAAAAACTCTATCTCTTGACTCTGGGACTTAGAGATAAACATATATCTTTAAATAGGTCTCAAAAGGCGACTATAAATACCCCTCCTTCCCCACCATAAAAGGTAATCAATCTTTTTTTTCACAAAAGCTCATTCATAATCTTTCTAATTACTGACTTGAGCGTCAGAGGGTTCATCACCGGGATCCATCCCGGTGTATCGAACTTTTTGCAGGTAACGGTAAGCGAGTTGGAAGCGATCAATACCCGCGTCAATTGAGAGGTAACTATCTGTTGAGTTTACACGAATCAACAAATACATTTGTTTGCTCCCACACCAAAAAGCAGCAACAGATTAGCGCGGTCCGTGGGAACATCAACCAAGAATACCACTCAGAACCACCGGTGAAAGAACCACCTTCCAGCCATGCCTCCTAAAGGGAAAGGGAGGCTAACGGCCTCAAGTTGTCGGGCCACGCCACTTCCTCCGCCTCCTCCTCCAAAGGACAATCCTCCTTTGCAACCACAACTAACTCAGTCTCAACCAACCATCAATCCCAATCCGCAGATTCAGCCTGAACAACCTCCTGTTCATCAAGCTCAGTGTAACACCCTCCTATTTTATCATTTTTTAAAATAATCATTCGTAATTCTTTTAGTGTTATCAGATATTATTATTGTTATTAGATATTATTATTGTTATTAATATGCGTAAATATGCAATTTTATTTTATACATATATATTCCTTTATTTATTTATTTATTTGATGGAGCGGATTTTATTGGGTTTTATTATGAAAATAAGATTTTTATGGGCATATAAATAATAAAAGAATCTAGAAGGGGCTTAGAATAAATTTTCCATTCTTTTTTTTTTCTTTCCCTTCCCTTTCCTTTCGTCAGACCGCAAAAACCACTTCCCCATTTACTTTCGACCGAAACCCACCCACGAAAAAAAACTGGGGGCTTCTTTACCCATTCAATCTTCACTTTTTGGGTTTGGCCATTTGGAGAGTTCTCTTTCTCATGGTGGCTTCAATTTGGAGAAAAAGCAATGGGAAGGTATACCTTATTTTATTTTATTTGTATAGAATTAAGTGATTTTTAATTTCTATTGAACAGAAATATTGTAGTAGGGAGGTTAGGAGGTGTTGGGTATTATTGAGGTATGAAATTAGCAAAGTATTGGAGATTTTGCAAGTTGCTTATAAATTAGGGTTTTGGGTTTATAAAAGGAAAGTAAATATATGAGAATTATCTCCTTAATAATAGTAGAAATTGTAGTTTAACCGTTAGAATTGTATGGGGTGATTTTTTAGTAATTTTATGGAGATGAAATCCCATAGGAATTCGAATAATACGTGCATCGCACGTGTGCATGCCAGTCATTCAAGAAAATGCCTGAGTGACATTAGGATGAGTATTATTATTACCTGTGACAGGTTTGGATGTTTTGAGCCCTAATTGGTTTTGAAGTTTGATAATAGGAGATGTTAGCGACTTCGAATGCGAGATGGAGAAGTGGTGCTTCGAGTCTTCGCGGGATATCAAGTGAGTATGATTTCTTTTGTTTCAATATATGTGATGTGCTATGAAAATTTTAAATTAAGGTTTTCGTGTGTGATGTGTAAGGTGAATGGAGTAAAGAAATTCATATGTATGATACGGAATAAATTATGTATATATGCTATGGGATTGTAAGATTTAAATTTAAGGAGTTATACTGATATAGATATATGTACGTGTATGTATCTAATGTGATGAGATGAAAAGCATGGCGTGCGTGCGATGAGTGATTATGTGATGCGTTAAGACAATGGAATTAATGGCGAGGTCTATATGATATATATATATATATATATATATATAAACGTGATGCGATAATGTGATGTGATAATTTGATAAAATGAATGATATGGTGTAGGTGTGATATGCGGGTGACACATTGGAAAATTTTATGTGATAATGTGATGTGAAATTGGCCTGATATACGTGTGTGTTGTGTGGGTGGTAAATGAGAATTTTATACGATAATCAATTAGATTAATGGCTTGTGTATGCTTATGAATTTAATGGAATTATATGCATTCATGTTATATTATAAAGGGGAAATTATATTATAAAGGAGTTATATTATAAAGGAGATACACGGAGATATATTACAAATGAGTTATATTATAAAGCAGTTACATTATAAAAGAGATATATATGGAGATATGTTATAAAGGAGATATATGGAGATATATATTATAAAAGAAATAAATTCATGTTATCTTATAAAGAAGACATATATTTATATATGGTGATTCATAAGAATTTTATTGGTATATGCATATTATACGATAAAAGATAAGGTGAATAACATGGTGTATGTCGGTTATGTAATATATATATTGAGATAAAATAATGAGATGATTTGTGATGCATAAGACTTGTATGGCAGCTATGTGATGTGTATTTGATGCTTAAGACCTATATGACAGCGATATGATGCGTATTTGATGTGTAAGACCTATATAGCAGCAATGTGATATTGTATTTGATGCGTAAGACCTATATGGCAGTGATATGATGTGTATGTGATGCATAAGACCCTTGGTGGGCAATGATGTGATGTGTATTTGATGCGTACGACCTATATGGCAGCAATGTGATGTTGTATTTGATGCGTAAGACTTATATGGTAGCGATGTGATGTGTATGTGATGCGTAAGACCCTTGGTGGGCAGCGATGTGATGCGTAAGACCCTTGGTGGATAGCGATTGTGTTTAGACGAAGCTATCGACTCTAGTTTTGATGGAGGCGTAAGACCCTTGGTGGGCAGTGATCTGTGTTTTGACTGAGCTATCAGCTCCAGTTGTGTGATGACATGGGCACTGGTCGACAAATTAATAAAATGAATAAATGTGAAATGAAAAGAAAAAATAAGAAAGTAAAGAAGGAGTATAATGAGAATTAAAAGTAAAGTATTACCTAAGCTATCGGCTTTGGAGTGCAGTGTATATTACCCAAACTATGTTTGGGGTGCAGTGTATTATCTGAAGAGAATGAGAGTTCAAGTGAATTGTATTATGAGATGTCAATAGATATCAAAGTAAGTATATTATGAGTTGAGAATAAAGAGTAAAATAAATTATATTAAAAGATGAGATTGAGAAAGTATAGAAAGGATATGATACAAAATGAGAATGAAAAAGTAAAGAAAGCATGTGTGTGAATAATATGAATAAAATAAAGAAATTATGTTATGAGAATGGTTGATAAAATAAAAGCTAATTTGAAATGAGTTGATGTACCTTGGAATTGTGTTAAGGAACTACTCACCCGCTATTGCCATGAAAATAGTGGGAACTACCTGCCTTGGCACAACTCTTAAGGTGAACGGGTGGGTTGTTGATATGATAGTTGTATTGCGCGATGGAAATGAAAAGTAAAGTGAATTCAGGATGAGAATGAAAATAAAGAAAAGCAATAATCGAGCTATCGACTTGAGATGTGATGTTATATTACCCAAGTTATACTTGAGGTGCGGTGATTATTACCCAGGTTATCGGCTTGGAGGTGCGGCGATATATATATAATGTGATGTATGATAATGTAAACCAAGTTATCAACTTGGGAGTGCGGCATTATGTATGATATATAATATAAGATAGAAATGTGAGATTGTAAATGAATAATAGTATGAATATAAGTGGATTAAAGGATATGATGCGTGTATGGTTAGCCTTAGGTATTGTGTCAAGGAATTACCCGCCCGCTGTTTCGGTGGAAATAGTGGGAACGACTTGCCTCGGCACAAACTTAAGGTAGAATGAGTGCATGGATTGCTCAAAGAGTAAGAATGAATTATGAAAGCTGGAAATGATAATGGACACGGAAAGAAATTGATATATGGGTTAAGTGGTAAAGATATAATAATGATCATGGTTATGTATGTCGTTAAATAAATGATAATGGATACGAAAATGAAAATGCTAATAGAAACAATTTTGAATATGGTAATGTAAATTATAAGAATTATAGTAATGGTAAATAGATGGAGTGGGATAAAAACTGGATTAACGATTGGGAATGACTTTAATGATGATATGAATGTGTTAAGTGTAAAGTGATGGTATCAAAATCATATTTGGATGAGTTAATAGTAATAATAGAGTACCAGAATGTGGTATAAAGTATGATGTTGAATTATGAGAAGTAGGAAATGGATATGGAGTAATATAGGATTTGAGTGACAAATAGGTGGTAGAGGTAATGGTCAAGTGTATAGTGAAACCTATGATGAAGTATATATGAACTACGTGATAATGAATAAATGACAAATATATGGTAAGTGTGTATGGATGGTAAATTTATGGATAAGTATGAATTTGTTTGCCTTGGGTTTCGGGTCAAGGAAATACTGCCCCCATTTTGGTTGAAATGAGGGGAACTAACTGCAGAGACGCGAACCCAAGGGAGGCGAGAGGGATGAGTTTATCAGTGATATTATGATAATGACGGTATGTAAGATTTCATATGAGGATAATAGAAGTGTTAATGAGAACGGTAATAGAGATGGTAAAGAAAATGCTGGTGGAAGTTTATATACAATGATGAATTGATATATGGGATAAGTGACAAGGTATAGTAACGTGGATGTGAAGTAGATGGTTAAGTGTTTGATGATGGTAATAGATAGTTAGTTATACGGTGAGGTTTAAGTACCTGATTGTATTTATTTCTTTTACACTTTCACGTTTTATTTATGTTTATCATTTTAAAATCATGTTATTAATTTTATTGATATTGTTCTTATTCATGATGATTTCTCACACCAGACATGGCTAACCTCTGTTGTTTTCTGGGAGTTAGGGGAGTCCCTCCCTGAGGGTGGACGGCCTTAACTCTCCTCCAGGTTTGTTAGTAGCAAGGTGAGATACTTGTTGAAGTTTGGTAGTTTATTTTTCTCGTAATAGAATGGGCTATATACATGTGTATGTATTATATGTGGATATAGGGGTAGTATGATGTATTATTTTGTATTACGGGAGATTATATGTATAACTGCAAGGAATAATAATATATATAGTGCTGTGATGAAGTATGAAAGTCCGTACCCACCTCGTTGTGGAGTACTGGGTTTTGTGGATGGTTTTTGAAAGGTTTTTCTAAATTTTTTTTAAAAATCATATAAGTTTTCAAAATAATTTTTGGTTTTTAATTTGTATCTTGCTTGTTATGAAGAATTAGGCCCCCAGAGCCGCATATGTTATTGCCTGTGTGATGCTGAATGTTTTGGCCTAGGGAGGATTGATATATATTACAGTTACATTGAATTATGTAATTGTTTGCACATTTTCATAAGGAAAATATGCAAAAAGGCTAATACTTTAGGGGAAACTGTAACACCCCTGCCCCGGGCTCGGACAATTTATACAATTTATAAGACAAATTAGATACTATGTAGTATAACTGCCCACCACAGGCTGCCTCTCAAAAGGTGGTTAACCGAATTGGTAACTCTTGATCCTTGGCAATTATATTTATATAATATTATATTCTTTGAAATAATCGATATGGGATTAAATCCCACATCCTTTCCCACTTCCAACCCGTGTACACACTAGGGAGTACTCTCTCCCTAGGTGCCACGTCATCAAGCACAAGCACAGCACTATGCTGTGCTTCTCCTTCAAGCCCGGTGGGTCCCCCCACTTCATCACACCAACCGGATTCAAAGAATCCTATTTTCAAACCAATTCAATAAATCCTTTATAAATCCATCCCATAGAATAATTCTATAGGACCAAGTCTCAAATTCATTTATTATATATTTCAAACCATATATATATTTCAGAAATACGGGGTATTACAGAAACTCTGCCAAAATTTTTAATAAAAATCTATGAGTATTTTTCTAAGTAAGAAATGGTGTAGGTGTAACCCCTGTTTTCCCAAAAATGTATTTTTTTATATTTTCTGTATTTTAAAAATTTTCGCAAATTATTTTTCTGGTTTTCAAATTCTTTTGTCAAAATGTATTTCTTTGGATCTTCAATTTTAAAATAAATTTTTGATCAATAATTTTAAATTGTAACTATTTTCTATGATTTTATATTGAAATACAATTCCTAGTTTTGTTATTATTTCTCTTATTATTATTACTGTTATTATTGTTATCATTATTACTAATTTTGGCGGATTATTGAAAATCTATTTCTATGTGCTAATTATATTGTATCTATTTTAAATAAATACTATTTTATAATGCAAATTACATTTTTTTGTAAATCATATTTTTACTTGTTATTTAATTTTCCTATTTTTAAAACCCTAATACTATAACCCATCTAACTATAAGCCCAACCCAATACCCCACTTCAACCCAATACCCTAAACAACTACCCAAACCCAACTACCTAACTAACCAGACCCGTTATCTACAAAACCCACTTAACCCTTTTCTTAACTACCCATTGACCCATGAACGATTCCTACCCAAACCCGAAAGCCACTGCACCCTACCCTGTCAGCCGACCTAATATCCCCTAACCCTATTTTTTTAACCCGTATATACGGCCTCTTCATCACCCAACTTCCACAGCCGCCCTCTTCTCCCTGTGTCGACTCGCCAGCGCCTGAGCCGTCCTGTGCTCCCTGTGCAGCCAACAGCCCGGTGTCCCCCGCCTTCCTCTCGCACCCCGCGACTGTAGGCCAATGCCAGCCAGCACCCTCGCTCCTCGCCATCTCCCGTCCTCTCCTCCGGTGTGCGCCGCCTCTCTAGCACCGTGCACCACTGCCGCATACCTCCGCCTCTCCTCGATGCCTGTGTAGCACCCCCTCTCCTCTCCCCGTCGCTGCAGCAATCAGCACGACACCGCAACTGCGGCGCTCCACCTCGATGCTGCCAGGTCCCGACGACAGCCACCCTACGCGCTGTTGCGCCATCCAACAGCCGGCAGCCCTATCCCCTGGCCGCCGCCGTGTTCCCTGGCCATCCTGTCACCCATCGTCGGGGTCATGCAGCCGCCAAGTCGAGACTCCATTTGTGGGTTGTTTTGATCAATTGAGTTTTGATCTTGTTGATTGAGAGCCATTGATCGCATCATGATCATCATCATCTTGGTTTTGATCCCTTGATTGAGAGCCGTTCGTTGGATCTTGATTATCATCTTTGATTATGAACCCTTGGATTGCTTCATCATCATCTTGGAGTTCTTTGATCACTTTGATTGGTGGTTATCCGATCGTCGATTTGATCTGATCATCATCATCATCATCAAGATACTGATCACATCTCGATCTTGATTTCGTTTGCTATTTTCGACTATCTTAAAGTCAGTATCTTAATTTCGTTATAAAACATGAATTTTAGAGAATTTTGTCTATTTTCAAACCCCTCTGACCTTGCTTGATTTTGTTTTCTTAAGAGTGAGTTATGACTGTTTTACTATAGAGGTATCGATCTTTTCTAGATTCTTTTTTTCGGTAATTTTGATGACAAATCATTTTAAAGAACTATGCTACACATGTTATTTTCACCCAAAATTTTGTCCAGTATTTCTTTATCTAGTTAGGGATTACCCAGAATTTTGGTAGATTTTATTGATGAGTTTTATATGTCGTTTCATGCATGTTTACAAAAGTCATACTTGCTCTATTTTGCTCGCTGTTCTGTAAAGAATTGTGTTTTAATCTTGATTCTTTTTACTGTATGAAAAATGTTTGTGAAATATGAAAGTTAATATATTTTATCTATTTTCACCTCCCTTTGGCGGATTTGGATTTCGTTTCACTGGTTGCGAGATACTTCAGTTTTCGTACAGCATGTTGGGAATTCCAGATTTTCCAAAGTGTCGTTTCTCGATGTTTTCTTATTTTTCATGACTAAACTAATTTTACTGGAATATTATGAAACGTTATATTTTGATTATAGACATATAGAGAAATACCCCAGATTTTTCCTGAATTTATTTGAGAGGTTTTGATGCAGTTTTCCTTACTTAGAATTTGTTTTCCTGATTTCTGACTGAACATGTTTTCTATTTTCAATTCTGTTTTGAGTTATGATGTCGTGACTTACTATATGACTTATTTATACTCGCTGGATTCGTGTGGAAGTCTATTTTCCAGATTCATCGACGGATCCAGATTGGGACGTTTGTAGTAGTGGGAATCACTATTTTAGTACAACACTGTCTTGCTATCCCGAATTAGAAAACTAGTTGTTTTAAACCTGTTATGTGTTATCTTGTACCTATACTTATTTATCTTGCACCCTGAACCTGATACATGTTTATATCCTGTTATCCTTACTTTGTTTTACGACACATACTTGCATGCCTGATTATAATAATAAATGACCAAGCCGGGATTTATGGGAAAGATCTAGTAGTGGGAAAGTATAGAAATGTGTACTTAGAAGGGGGCTCGTGTTTCCCATATGATTATCTATTATCTGTTATCTGACCCTGTCTACATTACTTCTTATATGAAGGTGTAGAGGAGAAGAGAACCACTAGGTTCTATCTGTCTGTCTGGATCTGTTATCTGACCCTGTCTATATTACTTCCTTTAGAAGGTGTAGAGAAGAAGAGAACCACTAGGTTCTATCTATCTGATCTGTTATCTGATATTTGTCTGAACCCTGAGTACACGGCCTTATATGATCCCCTACGAAATCTAAAGCGAAATTATTTGTTGTAGAAACCATGTGTTATGTTTTTGGGGCGCATGAAGTGCTACCTAGATAGTAATCACCCTAGACTTATAAGAACATGACATCTGTATCTGTATCTGAATCTGAATCTGATATCTGTATCTGTATCTGTATCTGAAACCTGAATTTAAATATGTTATATGTATTTGGCTATCTGTTATCTAATCATCTGATTACCTGTTATATGTCTGACATTATCACTTGACACTATTATTTGACACTATCTGTACATCTGTTTGCATACTATTTGACATTTGACACTTGACACATATTAGTATACCATGCTAGATCTATTTCTGCTATTAATTAAATTTGTTTAGTTTTTCCCCATGTACTTGTATCCTACATTATAAGTGGCTCGTAACTTGCAATTGACGGGTACTTGTTTTTCTCTTTCCTTCTTTCCTGCATTCGTTGAATTGCAGATTTTGGAGAACAGGTTCCAGACGGTCTTGGTGATATGAGATACTAGTTGCTGGAGTCTTGTTATCATTATTTCTTGTTTTCTTGCTTTGAACAATATTGTATTTTTGATACTTAGATTTATTCTTGTATTCTTTGAGAATAGGCAATGTGACCCAGGATTATTTGTGTATTTCAGATCATGACTATTTGAGATTAATATATTTTATTTCAAGTATTCTTGTTGGTATTTGGTTCATATGTGCATGTGGTTGACTTTACTGGCTTCCGACTCTGATTATATTGTGATATGTTGTAAAGATTTCTGAACAGCTTATGGATGATGAAAATCATTCGCTGGGCCAATATTACGTGCTCGTATTCCGTATTTTTTGGAAGCGGGGCGTGACAGGACTTTTATTGGTATCAAAGCCCAGGTTTGGCTAATGTATTAGTTGACTAATAAATTAGACAAACTTGGCTCGATCTGGAATCTGCTTAACCTTTCACCAACCATGCATGAATGAATGAATCATTATCAACTTGATATGGATACTAGTCTTATTCCATTCATTTGATCCTTCTTATTCAATTTTCTTGATTCCTTGTTTCTTCCGTCTCTTTTAGTCGTTCTCATTTGTTGATTCCTTATTGGGTATAGTTTCATTCTTTCCATACCCACATTTCTTTGATTCTTTCATTCATCTTCATTTGTTGACTCATTTTGAGTATCATGCTAGTCATTCTTTTCCTGCTATATCCTCTTCAAATTCCGCTTGTGCCCCATCGTTCCTTTTCCTTCATATTCAATTCTTTGATTTCTTATTTTCTTTCATCCCTTGTAGTCGTCCTCCTTTGTTGACTCTTTATTGAGTATAAAATTTATTCTTCTCCTGCCTATATTTTCTTTACATATATATATATTCGAATATTTTGTGGATTTCGATTATTATTTGTTATATTTTGGATCTTCTATAAAATTGTTTTCTAAAAACGAAAATTTTGTATTTCGAATAACTTTTTTTTATAATATCAAAAATTTCAAAACGTAACTTCTTACTTGAATTGAGCAATCAATATCTAAGTACATGTGGAAGATTGCATCATCTCATTCATCGTTTTGTTGCAACTGGATGTCGAGATGGCAAACATGCAACTAGACGTCAATGGAGGCAAATTGCAACTGGATATCGGGAAGGTAAAATGTGCAACTGAATATCCATATGGTAACCTGCAACCTGTTGTCGTGGAGGCAAACCTGCAACTTGATGTCGAGAAGGCAAGTCTACGAATGGATGTAAATGAGGCGAACCCACATCACAGAATTTCGACTACTACTATTATTATTGTTTTCCTTATTATTATTAGTATTATTATTATTATTGTTATTACTATTACTATTATTATTATTGTATTTTTCTTACTATTTTATTTTTGATGTTGATAATGAATTACTGTCACCAAAATGATGAACCCCAAATTATTTTTTTTGTCTTGCATTATTATCCTTACCAGTATTGTTAATATTATTATTATTATTATTATTATTTTTTACCGGTATGATTATGATGACTATTATTGTCATTATTATTTTTATTATTTTTGTCATTATTTTATTATTATTATTATGCGTTGATTTTTGTATTATTAATATTATTTTTATTAACGCCCATTAGTTTTGACCTAATAATTTAAGTTAAAGCCCAATTTTATTCTGGTGTCTCATTCTTTTCTTCCTGCTCGGATCGTCGCTTGTTGTCGTGTGGTCTACAACGACTTGTCTGCAGCTTGGAACGTCACCATTAGAGTGGCGCAGCGGAAGCGTGGTGGGCCCTAACCCACAGGTCCTAAAATCATATTGTTGCTTCTCCTTCCTTGTATTGTTTTGGTTTCCCCTATCTCTTGCGATTGTTCTCATCCGTTGACTTATTGTTTGATTCAATTCTTCCTTCTTCATTCTCTCTTTGATTCCAGTTTTGCTTACTCCTTATCTTGCTTGTTATCTTGTGTATTTTTTCCTTTTGTTACCTGTTTATTTTCTTTCATGCATTCCTTTGACCTCATTGTTATCCATTTTCTTCTTCTTCTTCTTTTTTTTTTGCCACTGCTTTGTTCCTTTCCCCATTAGCCCTCTACTTTGTTGTCTTTCCCCAAGTTTGTTTTTGCCTTGCCCTAGGTACCGCCTAAGCAAATTTTAAGGACGAAATTTTGTTGTAAGTTGGATAGGATTGTAACTCCCGTTTTCCCAAAAATATATTTTTGTGTATTTTCTGTATTTTAAAAATTTTCGCAAATTTTTTTTTCCAGTTTTCAAATTCTTTTGTCAAAATGTATTTCTTTGAATCTTCTATTTTAAAATAAGTTTTCGATCAATAATTTTAAACTGTACCTATTTTCTATGATTTTATATTGAAATACAATTCCTAGTTTTGTTATTATTTCTCTTATTATTATTACTGTTATTATTGTTATCATTATTACTAATTTTGGTGGGTTATTGAAAATCCATTTCTATGTGCTAACTATATTGTATCTATTTTAAATAAATACTATTTTGTAATGCAAATTACATTTTTTTGTAAACCATATTTTTATTTGTTATTTAATTTTCCTATTTTTAAAACCCTAATACTATAACCCATCTAACTATAAGCCCAACCCAATACCCCACTTCAACCAAATACCTAAACAACTACCCAAACCCAACTACCTAACTAACCAGACCCGTTATCTACAAAACCCACTTAACCCTTTACTTAACTACCCATTGAACCGTTAACGATTCCTACCCAAACCTGAAAGCCACTGCACCCTACCCTGTCAGCCGACCTAATATCCCCTAACCCTATTTTTTTTAACCCGTATATACGGCCTCTTCATCTCCCAACTTCCACAGCCGCCCTCTTCTCCCTGTGTTGACTCGCCAGCGCCTGAGCCGCCCCGTGCTCCCTGTGCAGCCAACAGCCCGGTGTTCCCCGCCTTCCTCTCGCACCCCACGACTACAGGCCAGCGCCAGCCCCCCCGCTCCTCGCCATCTCCCGTCCTCTCCTTCGGTGTGCGCCGCCTCTCTAGTGCCGCACACCACTGCCGCCTACCTCCGCCTCTCCTCGACGCCTGTGTAGCACCCCCTCTCCTCTCCCCGTCGCTGCAGCAAGTAGCACGACACTGCGTCTGCGGCACTCCACCTCGACGCCACCAGGTCCCAACAACAGCCACCCTGCGTGCTGTTGCGCCATCCAATAGCCGGCAGCCCTGTCCCCTGGCCAACGCCGTGTTCCCTGGCTGTCCTGTCACCTACCGTCGGAGTCATGCAGCTGCCAAGTCGAGACTCCAATGGTGGTTTGTTTTGATCAATTGAGTTTTGATGTTGTTGATTGTGAGCCATTGATCGCATCATGATCATCATCATCTTGGTTTTGATCCCTTGATTGAAAGCCATTTGTTGGATCTTGATTATCATCTTTGATTATGAACCGTTGAATTGCTTCATCATCATCTTGGAGTTCTTTGATCACTTTGATTGGTGGTCGTCTGATCGTCGATCTGATCCGATCATCTTCATCATCAAGATACTGATCACATCTCGATCTTGATCTTGATCTTCGATCAGAGTCGTCTGATCTGATCTGATTGCCTTTATCTTTTGATCTCAGCCGTCCGATCGTGTTCTTGGGTTATTTGTTCTTTGGATTCATGATCTTGTTCGTGTTCGCTTGTTCGTGTTCGCTTGTTCGTAATTTTGTGTTCCTGCCCAAGAATATGTTCCAGTTATTCTTGCTCTTTGCTCTGTTGGATTTGTCATCTTTCAGGCAAGTAACTTGTACTCCAATTCATTTGTTTGATACAAGTCAAAAAGTTCACCTACAGTGTAGTTGGGTCTAGAGACGACTCTTGTTTGTGATATGTTTGATGGGTTTTGTCTCTATTGTGAAAACTTGACCATAGATGACTCACGACACAATCTTGACATGAATTAACTTAGGATTTGCCCGTTCTTGATTTTGATCATGTATGTGGGACTTTTGTGAGAATTTGTGTTTTGGTTGAGACCCATGTGATATATTTGACGTGGACATGTTAGATACCCTAATTCATGATGTTTAGACACTTGGTAGATTCGATTTCATGTTTGATGTGTTTGGATAAATTTTCTTGAATCTATGTTGATTTTGTTTTTTAGGGAAGAATCTGTATTTTGTCGCTGTCCTGTTTCGTTTGCTGTTTTAGACTATCTTAAAATCAATAACTTAATTTCGGTATAAAACATGAGTTTTAGAGAATTTCGTCTATTTTCAAACCCCTCTGACCTTGCTTAATTTTGTTTTCGTATGAGTGAGTTATGACTGTTTTACTACAGAGATGTCGATCTTTTCCAGATTCTGTTTTTCGGTAATTTTCATGATAAATCATTTTAAAGAACTATGATACACATTTTATTTTGACCCAAAACTTTGTCCAGTGTTTCTTTATTTAGTTAGGGATTACCCAGAATTTTGGTAGATTTTATTGATGAGTTTTATATGTCGTTTCATGCATATTTACAAAAGTCATACTTGCTCTATTTTGCTCGCTGATCTGTAAATCATTGTGTTTTAACCCTGATTTTTTTACTGTTTGAAAAATATTTGTGAAATATGAAAGTTAATATATTTTATCTATTTTCACCTTCCTTTGGCAGATTTGGATTTCGTTTCACTGGTTGCGAGATACTTCAGTTTTCGTACAGCAGTGTTGGGAATTCCAGATTTTCCAAAGTGTCGTTTCTCGATGTTTTCTTATTTTTCATGACTAAACTAATTTCACTGAAATATTATGAAACTTTTTATTTTGATTCTAGACATATAGGGGAATACCCCAGATTTTTCCTGAATTTATTTGAGAGGTTTTGATGCAGTTTTCCTCACTTAGAATTCGTTTTCCTGATTTCTGACTGAACATGTTTTCTATTTTCAATTCTGTTTTGAGTTATGATGTCGTGACTTACTATATGACTTATTTATACTCGCTGGATTCGTGTGGAAGTCTATTTTCCAGATCCATCGACGGATCCAGATTGGGATGTTTGTAGTAGTGGGAATCACGGTTTTAGTACAACACTGTCTTGCTGTCCTGAATTAGAAAACTAGTTGTTTTAAACTTGTTATGTGTTATCTTGTACCTGTACTTATTTATCTTGCACCCTGAACCTGATACATGTTTATATCCTGTTATCCCTACTTTGTTTTGCGACACATACTTGCATGCCTGATTATAATAATAAATGACCAAGCCGGAATTTATGGGAAAGATCTAGTAGTGGAAAAGTATAGAAATGTGTACTTAGAAGCGGGCCCGTGTTTTCCATATGATTATCTATTATTTGTTATTTGACCCTATCTACATTACTTCTTATATGAAGGTGTAGAGGAGAAGAGAACCACTAGGTTCTATCTGTCTGTCTAGATCTGTTATCTGACCCTGTCAACATTACTTCCTTTAGAAGGTGTAGAGAAAAAGAGAACCACTAGGTTCTATCTGTCTGATCTGTTATCTGATATCTGTCTGAACCCTGAATACACGGCCCTATATGATCCCCTACGAAATCTAAAACGAAATTGTTTGTTGTAACAACCATGTGTTATACTTTTGGGGCGCATGAAGTGCTGCCTAGATAGTAATCACCTTAGACTTATAAGAACCTGACATTTGTATCTGTATCTGAATCTGAATCTGATATCTGTATCTGTATCTGAAATCTGAATCTGAATCTGTTATATGTATTTGGCTATCTGTTATCTAATCATCTGATTATCTGTTATATGTCTGACATTATCACTTGACACTATTATTTGACACTATCTGTATATTTGTTTGCATACTATTTGACTATTGACACTTGACACATGTTATATAGCATGCTAGATCTGTTTCTGCTATTAATTAGATTTGTTTTGTTTTTCCCCATGTACTTGTATCCTACATTATAAGTGGCCGTAACTTGCAATTGACGGGTACTTATTTTTCTCTTTCCTTCTTTTCTGCATTCGTTGAATTGCAGATTTTGGTAAACATGTTCCAGACGGTATTGGTGACATGAGATACTAGTTGCTGTACTCTTGTTATCATTATTTCTTGTTTTCTTGCTTTGAACAATATTATATTTTTAATACTTTGATTTATTCTTGTATTCTTTGAGATTGAGCAATGTGACCTAGGATTATTTGTGTATTTCAGATCATGACTATTTGAGATTAATATATTTTATTTCAAGTATTCTTGTTGGTATTTGGTTCATATGTGCATGTGGTTGACTTTACTGGCTTCTGACTCTGATTATATTGTGATATGTTGTAAAGATTTCTGTACAGCTTATGGATGATTAAAATCATTCGTTGGGCCAATGTTACGTGCTCGTATTTCATATTTTTGGGAAGCGGAGCGTGACAGTAAAAATAGTTTATTAAAAAAAAATTAAATTGGGGTGTTACATTCAGCACATGCCCAGAGCAACCGTACCGGGGGGCTCCCACCGTAGCAACCAAGTTCAGCCTTCTCTCCGTGACCGAATTTCAGTCTACAATGCCGCTACAGATTCCAGGGCTTCCCAAATACCTCAGGGGTCCGGACACCTTCGCCAAGTAATTATTGACTGACAACAGGGAACTGACCTCCGAATCTGCCTGAATGAAAGGTGAGCCACTGACGATGTCCCACATCCCGAACATCACCGAAGGAGTCCTTCTTCCCGAAGGACCAGGTCTAGAAGATCCTCCTCTCCCAAAAGAAGACCTCTGTCTCACCAATGGAAAAGAAGCCGAACCCCTCCGAGGCGGTCAGAACCGAGGCCCCACAGAGATGCAGGGCCCCCCGTCACTCGAGATGAATTCTGAGAATTCGAGGACAGAGTCCTCAGAGCCTTTAATGTTACTCCAAGTCAACCGGATCACGAACCTCGTCCTCTCCCCGATCAAGAAGAAGAATCAGGTGGATCAACTAGATCTGATAAGTGGGACAACTCGTTGCGAAGACACCTCCGAGAGCTAGAAAAGCACATAAGTAAGATCAAATCCGAAGACGGCCAATGACCAAGGCCCATCCAACCGAGCCGACCCCCATTTTCCAAAGCCATAATGGATGCTCATGTGCCTAAGAACTTTATGCCCCCACAGTTCAAGTCCTACAATGGGGAAACCGATCACACTGACCACATGGAGAGTTTCAAAACTATCATGATGATCCATCTAGCCTCGGATGCGCTCCTCTGCAAATACTTCCCCACAACTCTGAAAGGGCCAGCGATAGAGTGTTACTCCTGCCTATCCCCCAGATCCATCTTCTCGTTTGATCAATTCGAGGAGCTTTTCCTCACTCACTTCATCAGCAGCAGTCGAGCCAAACAAACAAGTGAATCCTTGTTAAACCCGAGTCAGAGGAAAGGAGAACCCCTAAGAGACTACGTTCGGCGCTTCACAGTTGAGGCTCGATCTATCACCTCCCTCGATCAATTTGTAGTCTCTGCGGCGTTCGGACACAACATCAATCACACCGACCTAAAGGCGTCTCTCGCCAAGAAGCCTCTTCGGAACTTTTCAGAACTCCTGTTGAGGAGCGAGAATTACACCCAGGCTGAAGTGGCCCTACATCCTGATGATCATAAAGAAACCCTGTCCGGGAACAAACGGAGAACTGGAAATGAAGAAAACTCTAAGAAGTTCCAGAAAGACAACAACGGCCAAGGCCACCCTACCCCTCGCTTTGAAAAGTTCACCCCCCTCAATGCCAGCATCTCGGTAGTTCTCATGGAAGTGGACAAAGAGGGGCTGCTTTCACCTCCCCTGAAGATGATCGCTCCAAGTAATAGGAGAAACCGGGACAAGTGGTGCCATTTTCACCGGGCCCACGGCCATAACACAGATGACTGTCGGACTCTCAAAGAATAGATCGAGACCCTCATTCAACGAGAGAAATTAGCCCAGTTCGTTAGGAAAGACAGAGCAGATTCTCCTCCGCCCTGGGGGGAGGGGGGGTAAGGAGCGAGCCGAGCGGCCCGCCGAGTCTCATGACTCAGATGCTGCAACCATTCTTCATATTATCCAAGGGGGACCGATGGGGGGAGAATCGAACTCCTCCCACAAAGCCTTCATCAGAAAAGTTAATTCGGTACAGAACTTCCCTCCACCCAAAGGCCTTAGAATTCCCGTAACTTTCTCCGATAGGGACCTACAAGGTGTCCGAACACCACACTGCGATGCCCTCATCATCAGTCTCAATATGGTCAACCATGAGGTGCGTCGAATCCTGGTCGACAATTGGAGCTCCGTCAACATCCTCTTCCTTGAAGCCTTCGAAGGCCTCAAAGAGGTAATCACTCTTGACGTGACTGCTGGTAAAGCTCTTATAATTCCGACAGAGGCAATGGACTTCATAGTCGTCAATGTGAAGGCCGCATACAATGCAATCCTTGTCCGACCAGGCCTCACCGCACTTCATGTCGTACCCTCAGCCTTCCACATGAAGATAAAGTTCCCCACCTTGGCAAGAGTAGGAGAAGTCAAGGGAAGCCAAGAGACCGCTCGGAAATTCTATATGACTTCAATAAAGCTCCCAGTCCTCTCGCTTGAAGCACTTGAACTCACTTAGGAGGGTGACCAGGTCATTTTAGAATCGATTGACGACCCCGAAGACACCCCCTTGCCTCAAAAGTGATGAGACCAAGAGCATAATATTTCCTCCCAGACCTCATAGTTTAAACATGTAATAACGACCGGTGTTTATAACAGTCACAGCATGTAATAAAGGCACGCAACCATAGCAGCCGACTAGTTTATCATTTTAAAGAAATAATTTAGCATTGTTCTTCCTTTTTCTTCGAAAATTCTTGTCTTACTCTCCCAATCAGAGAAATGAGTTCGGTGCTCAGCTCCTCCTTCGAGCTACACCAACGACTCATCCACTCTAAACAAATTTATGTACAAGTAAAGTTTGGAGTTCTATTCACCACCGTAGTGACTCTTTGCGAACTCGTCACCTCCCTCAAACAACAGGTTCGGAGTCCAACATTCAGTTTGACGTTGCTTTAGCTATTTGGAAACAAGCAAGTGCGGAGCGACTCACCATTCGGAATTGCTCCTATAACCAGTTGAAACTCTCAAACAACAGGTTCGGGGTCCAACACTTGGTTCGACATTGCTTTAGCCATTTGCAAACAAGCAAGTGCGGAGCGACTCACCATTCGGAATTGCTCCTACAACCAGTTGAAACTCTCAAACAACAAGTTCGAAGTCCAATACTTGGCTCAACGTTGCTTTAGCCATTTGCAAACAAGCAAGTGCAGAGCAACTCGCCATTCGAAATTGCTCCCACAACTTGTTGAACCGCTCAACAACTCCACGATGGCACAGTGCATCTTCCGAGACCTCCGTGAGACAGAGGTATTGTGGACTGGTTTCAACCCCCAAGATGGATGAGTCTTCAATCTATTTCTGAATAGAACTTGCAGGCCTTCGATTCCTCATCGAAACGATAGGTCATACGCCCCAATCAGTTCTCTACAGCCCCGGGAATACGCACTACACCGCAGAAATACAAGAAGCACTCGATCATGCGACTTTTGAGTTCAAATCAACCGTATAAGTCCTCCCTAAAATGGGTCAAGTAGCCGACAAACATGCTTATGGGGTGGTTCCTCCCCGGGACTACCTTCATAGCTCGCTCTTATGGCTCGACAACCCTCAATAATAGGCTCGGTGTTCTCCTCGTTGCTCAAACTTTCCCTAAAAACAAGCCAACTCATTACAATGGTGATGGAGTCTGGCTCATCCATAGAGCTTCTCCCACAACGAGTTCACCTTCAAGCATCGACTACAACATCCATCTCCTTCATCGAGTTGCTTCTACAAGCTTGTCGAACTCAAACGGAAACATCGAAGCCAACTCCCTCCGGGTTAACACCTTCCTCAAGTGATCGAGTCCAAGTTCCGCATCGAACGACTTCTCCTGTAAGCAAGCAAGCACCAAATCCGCCACAAGTAGCTTGGCACAATAATAGGTAGCCTTACCATCACAGGGGTCGCTCCCGACATACACGACAATCTCTTTTTGAAAGCTAAGAGGAACTCGCCAAGCTACAAGCTGCTGAGCAACCCTAGCTTTGCCGAGCTCGAGCTCTACATTTGCCAACCTCCTCCACATCCCCACCGAGTTCAAGGGCTTCTCCTCCGAGCTCTACATTCATCGAACTTGTCAAATCTCATCGCTGAGCTCCGACCCATCTCCGCTAGAGCTCCAAAGTTTCAAAACAGAACATCACTAGGCTAAAGACTCGGAGGAGCTCCTGCCACTGCGAGGGCTCCAAATCCCCAAAACTTCACTTGGCCTAGCTCCAACAGTCGCCGAGCTCCCTATCGCCAAGATATTCTTCATAACTCTCTCACATGGAGAAACTCCTTCTCATAGATCCCGACGCCTAAGCTCTTCTCAACTTCACAATGACATTGTGGGCATGTTTTGACCCAAAATATGGATGAATCTTCTACGGACCTCTGTAGAGAAATTGTACATCTTCGAGTCACCTTCGAAACAAGGGTTCACACACCCTAGTCCGACCTCTGTAGCACTGGAAAAGCCAGTTACAATGCAGCTACGCAAAGCAAACTAAAGGGTTGACTAAATCAACCTGAACTGGGTCAAAATTGCCACGTGTTGCTTTGCCGAGGCATCAACAGTGCTTGGAGATATGTGCTAAGCAAACATGACACCGAGTGAAATTGCACCCGCAAAAAAAAATCAACGGTCAACCATTGACCGCCATGTGTCGCCAGTGTGGGCCTTCTCAGCGCGATCCGAGCACTGCTGGATTTGACGTCAAAATGGGCAAAAAACTCTGCCTCTCGATGCGTGCTCGATCGTGATCAACGGCCGAGATTCCCCAAAAGTCAAAAAATCAACGGTCAATGTTGACCACCATGTGTCGCCCGTGCGAGCCCTCTCAGCGCGATATGAGCACTGCTGGAACCGATGTCAAAATGGGAAAAAAATACCTCCTCGCGATCCGCGCTCGATCGTGATCAACGGCTTAATAAATAATAATAATAATAATAATAATAATAATAATAATAATAATAATAATAATAATAATAATAATAATAATAATAATAACTGCTTAAAAGTCAATGATCCACATTGAATGAGTCAACGGTCAACCGTTAACCGCCACGTGTCGCTAGCGCGAGCCCTTTCAGCGCGATCCGACCACTGCTGGAACCGACATCGGCGTGAGGGAAAAAATGATTCCTCCCGATGCGCGCTCGATTGTGATCAACGGCCGTGATTAGATCAAGGTAATTTCTTTTATTTAATTTTTTATTTAATTATTAAATTGAAATAATTCTTTAAAATTTTCAAAAAATAATAAAAATTTAGAAAAAATTAATTAAAAATTCTAAAAATAATTTTTAATTGGGAAAAATATTTTTATATTCCGTAAATAATTATTTATTTTTAGAATAATTAATTAAAATTCAAAATTTTATTATTAAAATTCAGAAATTAAATAAAAATTCAAAAAATGATTAAAGTTGGAAAAAATTTGAAAAATCTGAAAAAATCACAAAAATTCAAGAAAATTTTGAGAATGATTCTGGGTATTTTGCAAGCACAGAAAAACACTGTTACACCTCGAGCAAGATCCTAACTCCCCCGAGAACTCTGGTAAATTCTACAAGCCATTAAAAATGGGCGAAATACTCCCCAAAGACTGTGACACTCAGTCTTCAGGAGTGGGGGACTTTTGATATGGCTAAAAACGAACCAAATTGGGGCCGTCCAAATCGGGTATGAATCTTGAAGCTCCTAGGGGTAAAACGGTAATTTCCACTACAAACGGGTTCGAAATGGGAACTGGATCTTTTCCAAGCCCAATAACCCAAAAACGGGTCTGTCTTACTGGGTAAGGGTGACGGCCCATTACAAACCAACCCAGAATATTTAAAGAGTAATTCAAATTCATGATTATCTCTAAGAGAATGTATAAACCAAATCTCTTATCATGAAATAGATTAAAAACTCTATCTCTTAACACCGGGACTTAGAGATAAACATATATCTCTAAACAGGTCTTAAAAGGCAACTATAAATCCCCCTCCTCCCCCACGATAGGAGGTAATCAATCTTTTTTCCACAAAAGTTCTTTCATAATCTTCATGATTATTGACTGAGTGTCGGAGGGTTCGTCGTCGGGATCCATCCCGGTGTATTGAACTTTTTGCAGGTAATGGCAGGCGAGTTGGAAGCGATCAATACCCGAATCAATCGAGAGGTAACTATTCGTTGTGTTTACACGAATCCACAAATACATCTGTTTGCTCCCACACCAAAATAAGCAGCAACAGTTGTCTACACATATCTTCGAAGGCATGAAAACTTTTTGTAACCTAAAGGTATGTAAAAGATGGGTTCAATTTACAATTCCATGGTCTACCATTTTTTCTTCTTCTTCTTCTTCTTTGGAGCAAACACCATTTCATTGATCCATTTGTGAAGGACAAAACATTTTTTAATTAAAAGTCTACTATTTCAATATACCAATGCAATTCCCTTCAAAAAAAATATATACCAATGCAATTAAATTTTGGCAAACCTTGAAACATGGCACCATCCTTAACCAGGATGCCAAACCTAGTATCTGACCTTTTGTTTCCAGATTCTAATATTAACATCAAATGACATTACCATTGACATTTATTTCACTTGGTAACAGAAAGAACATTAATTGGTGACTGCTTGTTACTCTATATATAGTCAATACAAACTCACTCAGAGTAATATGTTGTCAATAGTCAATACAAATTCAACCTAAGAATCATAATTCACTAATTATTAGTTTATTAATGTATCTTTGAGAAATTAAATGCAGCAAGACAAGGAAGATCAGGTGCGATTACATAACTTTTGTTCCCATGAGCATTCCAACAATAAGAGCCCACTTGTGCAAGAGCAGGAACATGTGTGATACTAATATTCCGCATTGTAATCCCTGTGCATGGTACCGTGCTACTGCATGCGAGGCTGACTGCAACTTTCTTGCGTGCAGTCCCTTTCACATTGGTGAACGACACATCACTGACCTTGACTGCCGATGTTTGGTTCTTGCAGTTGTGAGCCCCATTGCAGTAGAACTGATCAATAACTATGGGATGGTCTACAGAATCGAGAGTAATTTCATCGAATGAGATGTTTTTTGCATGCCCTGAACCTCCCTGTTCCAAAATTAGCATCATCAGTTATGTTTCAATGTGGAATACATTCATTTACATCGCACTTCTGATTTTTAAAGTTTGAATTTCATATAAGTTAAAAGTTTTGAAACTAATGTAAAAGCAATACATGTTTTTTGGAAGTCACATTTTGTTGATTTAGCCTACGAAATTGAGTTTATATAAAAATATAAATATGACAATCGATTATCACATTACCTGCCATGTTTTAATTCTCACTCCAGTCATAGTGTCAAACAGAGTGCAGTTTTGGACATATATGTTCTCAACAGTGGCACTTGAATGATCAACTCCTAAGCTTCCTATACTGTTATACGTAAGTGGCTAGCAAAATTTAGTAATCGATTAAGTAGGTAAATTTTATCAAGAAATACAAATACGTACCATGAATTTTATTTTATTTTCTTGAGTAAATAATTAACAATACCTGATGCCATGGCCTGGTCCGCAAGTGATTTGGCTGATGGTCACATTTGTTGTATCTTTCCCGATTGTTATGCAGTCGTCACCTATGTATATATATCCGTCATACAGTAACTGTATTAATTAGTACAGAAGATCATGTCCAAAAGCTTATTTATAGATTGAGAGTTGACACAGTTTTATAAGTAGATGTAGAGGCCATACAAGTGACAAGAGGAAAAGAGAAGTCGAGCAGAGAATAGATATAAACCTCAAGAATATCTTAGCTTTTGCGGAAATTAAAGTTGTAAGAGATTGAAGTTGAGAATAATAGCTAGGGATAAGTTTGATTACATCTATATCAAGAAAAGAAAAGAAAAAAATAAAAAAACTTACAATACATAACTTATATTTAGTGTTTTGTGTTCACCTGTTCCAATGGTAGAATTAATGACTTTTACTTGTTGAGACTCATCAATAAACACGCCATCAGTGTTAGGACTCTCCTTAGGAGCAGTAATATTGAGCGAATCTATGTGAACGTCAACGCAGAGATAGATAACCAGGTGCTTCCCAGGGCTGTTGGTAAAGTTTAGTCCTCTTATTGTCACTTCTTGACTATGCATGATTGATAACATCTGTTGTTTGAATCAAAATGATCAAGTTTACAATATTACAATTTACTTTTTTTTTTTTAAAAAGGGAAAAACAAAAAGAGTTTGATACGTACAGTAGGAGCCAGGTGACCAATTTTCTGTAGTATATATAAGAAATCGTCAAAAGAAGTAAGTCGATATTGGGGGTGAGTACAGAAAAAAACCTTGCGATAAATTTAATTAATTAACTAATAAAGAGAGAGAGAGATGTGCTAATTACATTTTGAATTATGTACTCCCACCAAACGGAACCTTGGCCATCGAGAGAACCAGAGCCATCAATCGTGAGATTATTAATTTGATCAAATATGATCCAATGAGCCAATTCGTCGTCGGTCCATATCTTGTTACGTGCAACGATTTTGCTAGAGTCCTCTAACTGTACACCACAACACTATCGTTAGTCCTCGAATTTGCTGTTAATTGCTCCAAACTGAATTTTAGTCATTATAATTATCTTGAGCCAATTAGAAGTTTTTTTTTTTTTTTTTTAAAGGAAAATGCTTAATGTACTTGAACATGAATGCCGGATTTGCACGGGCCCTGAAATTTTGCTTGACTCAACAAGAAGATCTTAGATGCTGGAATGAGGAGAGTTGGAGACTGTTGGTCACCACATGCAGCTTTCCATGCATCCTGAAAAGCCTTTTACGATACAACATGACAAAACATCAGTTGAATATACGAAGTCAAAGCCTATTCAACACTGCTAAAACCAGTACGAAGTCTTCACCTGGTCATAGACGGGTAAGTACATACAACAAAAACAACAACAACAACAACAAGGCATTTATTCCAAAATTTTGGAGTTGGCAACACAGAGTAATATTCTCCTTGTACTTAGTACAATGATTGAAGTTGTAAGAGTTCCAGTAAGAGCATCCACAGTCGTTTTCTATATCTGCCATTTTGCTATATTATAGCAAACGATGCGCTGCAATCGTTTCTCATTTTGCCATTTTATGGCAAACGTTCTATTCTCATTTCTCAAATATGAGAAACGAAATGCAGTTTCTCAAATTATAAAGGACGGGATATGATACCCCGTCCCTCCGATTTAATCATTATTTAATCGATTCAGATGGAAGATCATATGCCGTCTTAATAATTTTAATTATTATTTTTTTTAAAAATGGTCGGACGGGGATACATGCCCCGGACGGGGTATGATACCCCGTCTCTCCCCTTAAAAAATATATATTTTTTTAAATTTCCCTCAGACGGGGAATGATACCCCGAGAATTAATGGCACTGACATAGGTTTAGTTACATTAATTAGGTTTAGATAGTTAGTTAGGTAGGTTTAGTTATTAGTATATTATTTAATTTAGTTAATTAATATAGTTTAATAGTTAATAAGTAATTAACTTTTTTTTAATTTATTTTAAACGATGAGAAAGATATAGCAAACAACAACCACTGCAGCAAACATCGCCATTTGCTATTACTATAGCTGTCATTTTTTAAACTGCAGCAAACATCGCCATTTGCTATTACTATAGCTGTCATTTTTTAACAAATGAGAAACACGACAGTGAATGCTCTAAGGGGTTATTTGTTTCACAGTATTACTAGTTTAGAAAAAGAAATCAGAGGAAAAGCATTGTTCACGAGTTCGAATGGGTGAATCTTATTTAAACCCAAATCGTCCCATCTTCTTAGACGATGTGGGGCTAAAAGTCCCCCATTTCAAACAAAGTTAGCCACTTCCTTTGTTTTCGGTAATTAAGGTTTTTTTAATTAAGCCTAGTTTATCTCTACTACTATAATGGGAGAACCCCTTAGTCAGTAACCGCGTCAGTAACCCAACCCGTGCAACGCCCGGGTTGGGTTACTTTGGTAAATATTTTCGAAAGTGGACCTGTTTGGTAAATATTTCCGAAGGTGGATCAGTTTGAAAATTATTTTCTTTTTAATTATGGACTAACTTGGGACAATATTTTCGAACGTAGACCTGTTTTGTAAATATTTTCGAAAGTGGATCGGTTTGGAAATTATTTTCTTCTTACCCTTTTCATGATCCTTCAATTTTTTCCACGTGCACGTGTGCACGTGTATAATACTAGTCTAAGTAATTAAGATTAAAATTAAACTTAAGATTAAGATTAATCCTAAGTTATTAACATTAATGTTAATATAAAGATTAATCCTAAATAATTAAGATTAAGATTAAGATTAAGATTAAGTAGTTAAGATTAAGATTAAGATTAAGATTAAGATTAACTCTAAGTAATTAAGATTAAGATTAAGAAACCTAACTCCCTCTTAAATTAATTAAACCCGGCACCCTATGAAATCATTTAAGCCCTAATTAATTGAGATTAAGCTCTAATTAATTAAGATTAATTGAGATTAAGCTCTAATTAATTAAGATTAATTACATTTAGAACCAAAAGTTGAGAAATTGTTTAAAATTATTTTCGCTACAGTATTCTTACAACTCAAACAAAGTTAGTCTTTCATGTAAAACTATTACAGCTATGTAAAACTATTTTTACTACAGTAAATCAATATTCAACTAAACCATTTTTTTAGAACTCATTTCCAATTTTTTTTATTTTTATCTACAGTAATCTTCATAGTTTTGAAATATTTTACAACAAACCAAACACCCTAAGTGCATGTAGTTAAGCAAGGTTCTAGGGTTAGTCTCTTTCAAAAATAAATAAATAAATTTATGAAACAACTTTTGGCATGAATAGAAAAGTAATTTAGTTAGTTTCTTAATTTATGAATTTTCTTAATTAAATTTTAACTTGTGTGTTCATTGAGAGAGTACCTTAGAATCATCTGTAGTATTATCACCTTTTGCTCCATAATCCAAAACATTGTAGACATTTGAACCAGTAACCAAGCTGCAGGTCATGAACAACAACGACAGCAAGTTTACAATAGCCTGCACAGTTAAGATAAAAGGAAAATCATTTGACTGTTAACTGTAGTAGAGAAGCATTTCGTGCTATTCATATATATATATATATATATAAACAATTGTTGGTTTAAAAACATGACCCTAGAGTCGAAACAAGAGAGAAACCTCACCATTTTCAACAGGCTGATAGTGCTAAACAAATTATTACTAAGAACAGTATTAAAGTTTTTTTTTATAACTAAGTATAATATTAAAGATAAACAAGGTATTAGTAACAACGATGTATGAGAAAGGTTATCCATACAGCTGAATATGTCCTCATTTATATAGATTGTAACCCCTGCATGCATATCTCCAATTTTACAAATTTAGAGATATTTTATTTTTTACCAAAAATATTAGCAATTTTTTTAAAAATAACCATAATATTGGACTAAAAACGATACAAGTTGACATCAAATTAGGAATATTACCATATTGGACTAAATAAGATATGACGACAACTTATTAGAATAAACTTCATCTCATCAATTGTACTTAGTTTAAACTTTGAAGTTAATTAGGTTAGTTTCCATGTCTCATTTCTCACTAGCTAATACATTCACTATCTCATTTAATTAGGCATGGTTTTGTCAAAAATACGATAACCAATTTAATTTATTTATATATTGTGTTTGTTAAACTAACTTTGTCGCTAAAAAGTTTTTTTTTTTTAAAACCTTTTTACGTAATTTGGATCATTCATATATAATTTATATCTATCTATATAACGAAGCAGATAGGGCTGTTGCCGCCCACTACTTGTCAACTACATCTGAAAAGAAAAAAATGTAGTAAAGGAAAATTGTGAATAATATATTAAAATTTAAATAAGAAAAAGAGAAACTGTTGGCAAATTTTGAAAAACATGTTGCTAAATTTACAAAAAGGAATATTAATATAAGGGATTATTACCAAACTTGGTTACCATAAGAGAGCATTCGCTAAAAGGAAAAGTAATAGTTAATATCAACGAGAAATAAAATCTTTATAAATATACATGGAAAGAAATTTTGTAAAAAATGTCACCCCCTATTAGTTATGTTACAAAGTGGGAAAAAATTAAATTATGTATTATTGCACATGTGCTACTCAAGTTAGTTTCCCTCAGCCGACCCGCTAACTGCTGAGAGGATAAAAATGCCCAAACTGCATGGTGAATAACTGAACATTTAAACATAAATATAAAAATCAATTGCCAATTTTTAAATTTTCAAAGAAGATTTCTTTTTGTCAAACTTTTCTTAAATTGTTGCCAACTTTAAAAGAAATAAATATGTTTCTAACTGTAAAAGCAACCTGAACAGAAACAAACTGAATATGAAATAAAATAAATACATAACATCTTGTCAAATTTAAATTTTCAAAAAAATAGAAGAGTACATTGTTAAGAAATTTCAAAAAAGTATGTTACCAAATTTAAAAAGGAAATCTATATAAAGTGCATTGCACGTGCTAAATAAGTTGAAGTATTTCTACCCATCCTCACTATACTTTGGAAGGACAAAAAAAGGTCTACAGGAATGTTAAAAACCAAAAAAATTTCTAAAAGTTAAAAAAAATGTTGTGAAATTGAAATAAAAATTAAAAGAGAATAAGGGGGCTAGTGTGTCGGGCACTCTAACTAACTAGGGTCTTAGGAAGACATCTCAAAATCTATATTAATTTTGACAATCCAAAACAAAAAACTAAAAATTCCCAAACCCTACCTCCCCAAACACGCCGACGCACTGCTTGCGCTTCTTATCCTCCTCCTCATCGGAAAAGCGAACATTGCCTCTGTCGTCGCTTGCACTTTTCCTCCTCCTAATCAGAACAGCAGCTGCACCAAAATCCTACATTCCTGAACCCCACCTTCCCAAACTCACCGGTGACGACTAGCCGTCGCTGCAGCCGCTTGCACTACTAATCTCCTCATCGAAAAAGCAACGGCTTCAACGACATGGCAATTCCAGATCTCATGTCGAATGTTTTCCTTTCATTATCTTTGAAGAACCATGATTAATCATTCGAGTTCCAATCATTTTCCTTGAAAAATAGGGTTTCATCCAGGAGTCAACAGAGCTTTAATTTTAGGAAATAAGGGATCCAAATGCATCACTTGCATTTTTTTCATCTATTTTCTTTAAAAAAATATGATGCCAAATTTTGGTATTTAGTGCTACTATTGATGGTTAAATCATTTGAGATGTTTATTGTTTCGTATCTAGGGCCGGCCCTGAGTTCGGGGGGGCCCTAGGCGAACTTTCGAAATGCCCCCCCCCCCCCCCCCCCCCCGCCCCATATTAAAAAAAAAATAAATAAATAAAAAAAAATTACGCGTGAAACGCGTGCCTATATTTACAAGGGAAGTTTGAAATCGGGGGCCCCAAAAATGGCGAATTCCGCGGGGGCCCTAGGCGGCCGCCTTCCCTGCCTTCATATCAGGGCCGGCCCTGTTCGTATCGAGTGCTTTTGTGATTGGCATTGTAGGATAGGGGTGGCAAACGGTCCGGGTGGGCCGGTCTCGGCCGAAACCCTCCAGGCCAAATCCTGCAGCGGGAGATCTTGGGCCGGGTTGCCCTTGGTACTAGTCTGAGCCGGGCCGATCCCCAAGTGGGAAAACTCTTGCCTGGACCAGGACTGCCAGCTTGGGTTCCTCGATTCCGGGCTTGTTCGAGCTAGCCCGGTTCTTTCTTTGTTTTTAATTACTTTTTTTCTCCCTTTAGCTTAACATATAAAATACATATAAAAAATTTAATATTGTAGAAAATTCTGATGTAGAATGAGCATATTAAAAAATAATGTATTATTTTTTCTCAATTGTTGAAGTCTGGAACGAATTACAAAGGTAAACATGTAATAATACATACAAAATTACAAAATTAAAAATTATATGGTAAGGGGATGATCAAGAGTTTTAGATAGCCTAGGATTAGATTGAAGAGATGACATTGGACTACTATCGTGCACCTCAATATAACCTAAATCCAGAATCTCATCGCCTTAAATTCCCTAGTAATATTCTACTACAACACTGCAATAATCTTCAATCTCCAATCTTCATTGTTCATCTATCCATCCTTCTTCTTCACCAATAAAACTGGCACTCTCCAAGGCGACGCACTCGGTCTGATGAAACTGTTGTGCAAAACTCTTCAATCTGCTTCTTTACCTCTTCATGTTCTATTGGCGCCATTCTGTAAGGTGCCTTGGATATCGGTGTAGAGATAATGCGAGGTAAAGATTATAATAACTTTGAAGTATTGTGTATTTGGTCTAAGTGGGAGACTGTTAGGATTATGGCCTCAAATATACGTAGGCTCAGAGTACTTGAAGTTGAAGAAGAAGAGGAGAAGACGAAGAAAACAAGGAAAGATAACATCAAGTAGAAGAATGAAGCTGGAGGGGTTGCGGTCGACCAATCGGGAGTGCGATCGACCGGTCCTGGCTGAACGAAGTTCTTCGAGTGTACATGGTTCAACAGAGAAGGGGACGGTCAACCGTGCAGTCTACCGGTCATTCTTCGAGGTGTTGGCTTGATACGTTGCGGTCGACCAGCCCAAAGTACGGTCGACCGACATCGGCGCTGCGTGTTATTTGGGCTAACGAGTTTAAGTCCCAATAAGCTGTATTTGTGTTTATCTTTTAGGGTTTACTTAAGAGCTATATAAGTGGCTATAGACTCTAGGGTTTGTATCCAATTTATCAGTGATAAGAGAGAATTGGTGAGCCATTATCATTGTTCAACTTCAAAAGGAAATTGAGTCGAGTGTTTCCAAGGTATGAGAGAGAAAGAGAGATCGAGAGTTGTAATCTCTTTGTAATCTTTGTATTTCTTGGGGAATAAGAAGTATTGGTTATCTCTGCATATTATTCTTCTTATGAGATCTTGCATATATTGTGGTGGTGTTCTTTGTTCATCTAATTCTTAGGAAGTTTCTATTACTTGTGGTGTGTAAGTTTTGCTATTAGCACTACGAGTTGTGGTAGATTCTGCAACATGTCAGTCTATAGAGCCTGAAATTTTTCATGTTAGATGTGCATGTCATTATCGCAACTTGTGTGTAAGATGCATTGAAGTTAGCCGAACCATATATGAGTACAATAAGAGATTGTGAGTATTTTATAGATTTGAGTGGTCCTCATCTTCATACATTCAAACAATGGTGCAAGCTTAAGGAAATACTGTAACAACCCGAGAGGAAAATTGTTTTTATTATTTTTCTTTTGCACGTAAAATTTTGTGCACATGTTGGTTCCTAAAATTTTCTTGAGTCATGAAAATTTTTCCTCTCATTTTTCTAGTCACAATTGTGTGGTTTATTTTAATTAAAATCAATTAGGCCTAAATTCCTTTTTGTAGCCCACTAAAACTATTACAAATTAAAGCCCATGATTATTTTTGTGTGAACTTAATGTACATTTAAAATTTAGTTAAATTGGTGCACCTTGCCATGTGTAACACACACATCTAACTTAATAAAAACTAATAATAAAATTTGTGTGAAGGAGTGTGCACACACATTGAATACACGTGCACGTGCTTTAAGCACACCCCCTCATTGGTCGGCCAACATGTAGATGAGGGAGAGTGGGTGAGTATGGAGAAGTGGTGAGCTCTTTTAGGGAGTGGAAAGTTATTGTAACTATTCCTTAATTTGTCCTATAAATAGATCACCTCTTGTCTTGAGAAAAATGAAAATCAAAAAAAAG
Source organism: Hemerocallis citrina (assembly GCA_017893485.1). Lineage (NCBI taxonomy): Eukaryota > Viridiplantae > Streptophyta > Magnoliopsida > Asparagales > Asphodelaceae > Hemerocallis > Hemerocallis citrina. The sequence goes on along the minus strand of CM030366.1, from coordinate 74,770,211 downwards.
AGAGAGGGAGAGAGAAAGAGAGTTAAGGGCTTGCAGTTTTGCTAGAGGAGGAGGCCAGTTTTTCTTGGGAGTTTGGAGCATTTTTTGAGAGGTTCTACCACTAGAAAATTCTACTTTTGAGGTGGGTGTCTCTTTAATTTTTAATTTAGTTATTTTTTATGCATGAAATCGTTAGATAACTGCTTTGTGTAATCTAGAATGTGATTAGTGAATTAAATTGAGTATGGATGTATGCTAGATTAAATAAACTAGATGAATAGATGAAGATACAACATATAAATTGATTTGTCATGCTTCTAAAATAAATGTGCATAAGATTTTTTGTGTGTTAATATCATGTGTGTTTTCTCATGTATGTTAATTCATGAATGTTGATTCATATTAGATTTTGATACACCATGATTAAATTGTATATGTGACATTGAGAATGCATAGAAATTTGCTAAATTGAGAATTTATGTTAGAATGACATGTAGATTTGCAAGTGGATTAGGGGTATAGGTATTTTCTCCAACCTTATAATAATTGGTAGGGTATTCATGCTAATTCTATAAATTGTAGTCTAATTTGAATCAATAACAAACAAGAATGTTAGGGGGCGTTTGGTACAAGGATTTTTTTTTGGTTCCCAGGAATCATAAAACATGTTTGGTAGGTCCTAAATATCTCTGGAAATGTTAGTTGGATACTTAATTTTCTATGTGTGGTTGAGCAACATATTTCCTGGGAATGTTAATCTTATTGTTCAAAATATCCCTCTCATTCTCAAATAACATTGAATGTATTGAATGCAATCCAGAAAAGAAAGGCAGTAACAATGTTCTGTTTGCTTTCTGGCTTGTTCTCTGCGTTCATAATAAACATACAGGTCATTAGTGGGGCACAAGCACAATGCACGGGGTCCATATAATAACACAAATTGGCAGGGTAATTGATTAAGTGGACCATCGAATCAGTGATGGTTAGATTGAACCAACAATGTAATGATCACTGTATTAGTTATGCATTTCTGTAGAAAAACTAAGCAAATGCATCCCATTATGTCATATCTCATCATCACTTGAGATTTGGGTTGTTAGTTACTAGAGTTATGGGTTAATTTGTCAAAAGATATTTGAGATTTTTTGCATCCTGCTTGTTTTTTACTTCTTTCATCATGTTAGGTACTGTTATCATTTTCCTTCCTTTGGAGTTTTTTTCGTTTCCTTCCTTGGTTCTCTGGACCCAGGTAACACATTTCTGGTTTTCATTTCCTTCCTTTGCCTTTTCTCCTTCTTTTTCATGATACAATGACTGTTATCGTCATATTTAGATAGTAGATTGACGGTGCGACGGCGCGACGTATGGAGCAATGCGACAAGTTGATCGACGGCGGTGACAAGTTGATCGACGGCGGCCACTTGGGTGCTCGAATTTTTAAGGGAGAAAGAGGGACGTGTTTATGAGGGAGAAAGAGGAGAAGAAATATAAAGAGACAGGGAGAGAATTTTTTTGGGGGCAAAATTGTAATTTTAAAGAAGTAATATTACCAAGCACTTGGGAATCTAAGATCCCCCCCCCCCCGGGGAAAATTTTTGTCCAAATTGTGGCAAAAAAAAATTCTAGGAATCTTAGTTTCCTGGGAATTATAATTTAAAAATGAGCATACCAAACATGGGATCTTGCTGAATTCCGGACTACAAGATGAGGTGGTAGTCCAGGTAGATCATCCAAGAATACTGTCGGAAAGTTCCAGACAACAAGAATCTTCTTGACTTCCTCAAGGATCTTCTTCTTGGTCAAAGCTGCCACCAACTTCTTACACTTTCTCTTCCCCTGAAATGTTACTGCTGGTTCTCCTAGTGCCTTCACCATAACTTCCTTACTCTTGCATTCGAAACTAGCATTATAGATTGACATCCAGTCTATGCCAATGATTATATCGCCTCCCAAGACTCCCAACTCTATGAGAACGAATCCAAAAAAAATTACTTCGATCTCGAGGTCACAACCAGCATAGTACCGATCAGTAGTCAATATTTCTCCTGAAGGGGTAGCTACTGCCAGAACCTTGCCGGGAAAAATTTTGGGCTCAAACCCTAACTATTTTGCAAATTTAGGACACACAAAAGTGTGTGACAATCCAGTATCAAACAAAATAGTAGCTTTTATTCTATTTACTAGAAGTTCTCCTGTTACATAATAAATTATATCCTTCAGTACATAACATCCTTCTAATATAAGACTTGAAATAACAGCATAAACTCTATTTAGATGCTCCCATGCCGGTGATGACATTGTCGGCATCCTCAGCGTCCTCTTCTGTCAGAGCGAACACTCGCCTTTGTCAGTACGGTTTCCCATTCTTCCCTGATGGGTCCCTGCTGCATTCCTTGGGTTCAGTTTGCGGGCAGAGCGGCCGAATATGCCCTTCCTTGCCACAGTTGTAGCAAGACTTGACCCTCTGCGGTTTAGGACATCTAGTTGCAATATGGCACGTCTTTCCACATTTATAGAAAGTGTCTGGCCGTCCAGCTACAGCAACAGCGTTTGCCCCAGTAGGCTTGAACTTCTGCGCTGGGGGTTGTCCCTTGAAGTTGTGTGATGTTGCAGGCCTCTTGCCAGCATTCCAGCTGTTCTTCTTGTTCTGCACGAATTTGTACTGTTCCATATTAGATTCTGTGGTTGTAGCCCTCTGTACAAGCTTATCAAATTTTTAGATCCCAAGGGGTATCATACGAGACCTCAGTCCTGGCCTCAGACCCTGCTCGAATTTCCTCGCCTTCTTGGCCTCGTCGATCACTAACTCAAGCGCATATCTTGAGAGCTGAGTGAACTTCGTCTCATACTCTCTGACTGACAAGCTTCCCTATTGCAGTCTTAGGAATTCCATTTCCTTCTTTTCTTGCACATCCATTGGGAAGTAATGGTTTCGGAACTCCTCCAAGAAATCTTCACAAGTAATAGGTTCATCTCCCAGGGTCCGCTAGACTGCCACTAGACTCTGGCGTCATTCTCTAACTGGATAGTGGCTAGCTTCACCTTACTAGTCTCAGGAGTCTCCAATACCTCAAACACCGTTTCAATCTATCGGATCCAATCATCAGCTGCATCAGGATCCGCCTTGCCTTCAAAAATGGGTGGTTTCATCCTCTTGAAAGATTCCACCAACTTGATAGCCTCTGGTACTTGCACTGCCTGCCCTGCCCTTGTGTTTCGATTCACACCTGCGGCAGAAGGGTTGAGTGTTTGGTACACACGGGCCAGTTCTGTTTCCAAGTCAAGTCGGCTGCCTTCTCCGCTTGATCCTTCGCCATTTCTTGTCATTCTTCTGGCCATTTCTGGTTCATAAAATTTCATCAATCATCAAGAATACCATAGAACTTTCTTCCAACTCAATTTATTTATTTTCTAAAAATAAATTTTATACATTCAGAAATAAAATTGGTCCATACATCCATACATAAAACACCAGAAAACTCCAAATTTTCCTACAAACATAAAACAGTCTAGACTCTGTAGTTCCTCTTGGCTTCTCTGAACTCACCCCGTAGATATCAGTTTTCTTCTGCAACTTCTCGCATCTTTGACGGCATTCTTGCTTCCCCCAACGAGCTTTGTTTTCTAGCTAGGTAAAATGCAGAGCATTCCTGTGTCGACACTTCTCTAGTTCCCATACTCGCTGACTTAGAGCTGCAATGTTCTGGTTATCCTCCGCATGATGCGCCTCCCTGTGGTTTACTCTCCACTGGTGGATTCCCATCTTCTTATGGAGGGAAGAGATGATATGGTCCTTTTTGTCTCAAAGCGGCTCTTCGTCCGAAGATTCATCTTGGGAATCAGGTGTAGGTGGAGTGATTTCCCATGATTCTGGCAATTCTCCTCCTCCTCTGCTGGGTCCTCTTCTTCTTCGAGTTCTTCTTCTTCTTCTTCAGGGTCCTCATTGAATAGTTTCTCTTCCACTTCATCCACCGGGTTTTGGTTATCAGCCATCTTATAGGGAAAGGGAGGAGAAGATATCAGTGTATAGAGCAACGCAAATGTAAACTAACTTACATTTAAATCTCTATAAACTGAACTCACACTTCTAATGTCCACCCAAATGTGTTGTCCTTATAATTTTGTATTACTTATTAAAGTCGAATCTGATACCACTCTACAATGCCCCGAATTCCAAATACAGGTAATTCGTAGCAAAACATGATCTTTTACTTCAAATTTATACAAATTTATAAGGAATTTAAATCATTTTATTTACAATATGTTCTTTACAACAGCACAGCAGAAAATGAATACAATACAATCTACAATAAGGAAAATTCTTCAATCTTGTGACAACTCATCATAGTGACTTCAAGCCCATACCAAGTCCAATCCTGCAACTGAGAAACTGTGTGCACGTCAGTTGTATATAACTGACGCAATGCTATAATACAACAATTCTTTAATTTAGCAAACACAAACTTGAATGCGAAAAGGAAAAGTGGTTATCCTAGTCGTGTCAGTTTATGCTATGAACTTAATGCCTAATGCAGACATTTTCTACTTATGATGATACTATTGCATACTTGTTCGGATTCTATGCATATCATACTACATAGGTCCGAGGGCAAGCCTTTATCGCACTCCTCATTATAGGATTCAATCGCTCGTTATGAAAATTCTACTATGGTAACAAAGCAAGGTTTAGACATTCCACGAGTACAGATTCCAAATTTTCAAAAAAAAAAAAGAAGAGTATATTGTTAAGAAATTTCAAAAAAGTATGTTACCAAATTTAATAAGGAAATCTATATAAAGTACATTGCACGTGCTAAATAAATTGAAGTATTTCTACCCATCCCCACTATACTTTGGAAGGACAAAAAATGGTCCACAGGAATATTAAAAACCGAAACAATTTCTAAAAGTTAAAAAAAATGTTGTGAAATTGAAATAAAAATTAGAAGAGAATAAGGGGGCAAGTGTGTCGGGCACTCTAACAAACTAGAGTCTTAGGGAGACATCTCAAAATCTATATTAATTTTGACAATCCAAAACAAAAAACTACACCAATAGATGTCATATATATTACAGAAACTAGATATTGCATAATTTGAAATGAATTCGATGAGTTTTACCACTCATCATTCGACTTAAAAATGGAGTGATTTTTATTTACAAAGTGCCAATTTTTTTGTTGCATGATAAATTGTTAAATCTCATCAAATTTATTTAAAATTTTGCATACATTTATTTTTAAAGATTAAATCATATCTAACGACTTTTAATTTGATGGTCGAGATATGAGTTTTGAGATGTCTTTCTAAGCAAGTTAGTTTGATTGCCCTTATCCTCAAAATAAAAATGTAATATTTTGCTAAATGAATTTATTGCTGTCCGTTCAAAATTAAAGGAATTTGAATTTGAATTTAATAAAGAGAATACAAGTTTAAAATAATAATAATAATAATAATAATAATAATAATAATAATAATAATTGGGTAGGGTAGCTAGGGCACATGCATTTGAATGAAGTAACCTAGTTATATTATAATTAAGCGTTGAGACTTGTACAACTTCTAGACAACCGAATCACTTAAATAAGAAATCGAAATGTAACTTTTTCAACTTCAAGTTATATCAACCATCTCATGGAATATGGGCTTCATAGTCTCTTCGGTTAACTTGTTGGATTTTGAGTCGATCCGTCGACGCGAACGTTGTAGAGCTTGTGAGACAAATTTTCTTTATGATTAGCATCTCATGGAATATTTGGGGTATTCGGTGTCTAACCAAGCAACAAGCCATTTTTCAAATGATTTCTTCCTCCCATTGTGATTTGATCTCCATTCAAGAATCTAAGCTTGATTCCTCCTCTCCTGCCATCTTAAGAGCTATCGGTGGTTCTTTAATCTCCAACTGGATTTCCCTTCACGCAGTCGGTTCGAGGGGAGGAATCCTCTTAGGGTTTAAAGGATCCTGTTTTTCCTTCATTTCAACTCATAGATTATCTTTCTTTCTTATTATTCGTCTTCTCTGGGCCGAATTCAAACGTGTTCTAACGGTGGTATCGGTTTACGGACCATCCACATCGGATAGACGCGATGAATTTTGGCACAAATTTTATTCCTGTCATAATTTCATTCAGGGCTTCTGTTTCTTCTGTGGTGATTTTAATGTCATCAGATTTGCCTTTGAGAGATCAGGTATTGCGGCGCACCCCGTTGATTCCTTCTGTTTTAATGCTTGTATCCGTTCTCTGCATCTGTCTGAATTACCCCTCAATGGTAGAGCTTTTACCTGGTCCAATATGAGGTCATCGCCTACTATGGCTAAGCTCGATCGTTTTCACATCTCTCCTGAGTGGATCAACTTTTTCCACAATTCTTTTGTCAAATCCTGGCCCAATTGTGATCGGATCATGTGCCTATCGCCTTGTATTCGAATTTCAATTTTGCCAGACCCTTCAAATTTTGTTTTGAAAATTTCTGGTTGCAAAATCAAATCTTCGTCAATCTCATCATAGAGTGTCTTGCATCCATCACGGGTTCTTCCGGTCTCGGTCGCCTACTCCTCAAGCTTCATGCTATTAAATACGGCTGTAAAATATGGAGTAAAGAGAGGTTTGCTAATGCTAACTTCCTGAAAAATGTCTTCATCTCTTCCATTGAATCGATTGATAAACTTGAGGAGCAAGGCCCTATTTCGGAATCCCTTTGTTCACAACGTATTGCTTGTAAAAGTGAGTATGCTTCCATTCTCCACAACGATCACATTAAATGGGCCCAGCTAGCGAAGTTTCGCGGGCTTAAGGAGAGTGATGGCAACACCGCCTTTTTCCACAACTTTGCGTCGCATCGGCAGCGTTGCAACCGCATCACCTCTATTGTTGAGAATGGTGATGAATTTTCTTCTGATTCTGATATCCACGCCACATTCCTATGGTTCTTTAGAGAACTATTAGTATCTACTAAACATCAAGTTTTTCAGCTGGACTGGTTCCAATTATTTGGCCAGCAGTCTCACGACCTTTTCGGTCTGGAAGCCCCTTTCTCTTTGGATGAGATTAAACTCGCGGTCTTCACCTTAAAAGGTAATTCTACCCCAGGTCCGGATGGTTTCCCTGCCTTCTTCTTCCAAAGATTTTGGGATTGTCTGAAAGACGATCTCTTCAAAATGTTCTCTGACCTTCACCAAGGGTCATTCTCTTTTGACCGTATTAATTACGCTCACATCGTTCTCATTCCCAAGGTTATGGGTGCTAACTCGGTAGCCAACTTTAGGCCGATCAGTCTCATCAACACTACCTTCAAAATCATTATGAAAGTTCTTTCTAACCGCCTGAGCACAATTATTTCGCCCTTGATCGACCCTGCTCAATCGGGCTTTATAAAAGATTGCTTTATCCTGGATAGTGTGGCTTCGGCCCAAGAAGTTATTACCGAATGCTACAGATCCAATTCCGAGGGTATTCTGCTAAAACTAGACTTTCAAAAAGCTTATGACAGTGTTAGCTGGGATTTACTTTTTGATATCCTACTTCACGGCGGTTTTGGTCCAAAATGGATCGCCTGGATTAAATCCAGCTTGTTCGCTGGTACCTCTTCCATTATCATCAATGGTGCAGAAGGTCACAAATTCAAGTGTAAGTGTGGCCTTCTCCAGGGTGATCCTATTTCTTCTCTCTTATTTTTTCTTATTACCGATGTGTTCAGTAAGTTGCTCCGCAACGCTTGGGATGCGGGTGTCATTGAAGGCCTCGGGGGTTCCCATAGTTACCAGGGAGTGCTAAACCTTCAATACGCCGATGACACCATCAACTTTGCCAAACCGAGCAGGAGCACTTTACGCAATCTAAAGCTTCTACTTTATATTTTTGAGAGCGCCTCCGGGTTATCCATTAACTTTCAAAAATCTTCAGTCATTTGACTGGGAGGGTCTCCCAACCGGCAAGTGGAAATTGCAAATTTTTTAAATTGCGTTTCTGCCGATTTCCCCATCCAATACCTTGGAATTCCATTGCGCTGGGGGAAGCTCCATAAACCTGATTGGATGTGTATGATTGATAAAGAAGAATAGAGACTTAACCTTTGGTCAGGCAAGCACCTCTCTCACGGAGGCAGCCTTGTTCTGGTCAACTCCGTTCTCTCTTCTATTCCATTGTATATGATGTCTTTCTTTTTCGTCCCTGCTTGGGTTATCAAGATGATTGACCAAATCAGAAGGAATTTCTTCTGGTCTGGTAATAACTTTTATAAAGCTGGTACCCACCTCTGCTGTTGGCAGAGAATTTGTACCTCCAAGGCGGCAGGTGGCCTAGGGATTATCAACCTTAGGCATCAAAAAAAAAGTTATATCAACCATCCATACTACTGAAAAAGCTAAATTAAACATTGAGATATGGTACTCACGTTTAATGATGTCCCTGAAAGAAGGAAAGTAGGGCAGAAAGTTGTAGTCGTTGAACCACCAACCCGCCCTGCTAAGGTCTCCACAGATTAATCGTCATGGCTCCCACCCAACCAAAGGTGAAAAAGTTCCTAATAAGGAATGTGAAATTAGATCGCATTTTGGAGGCTCGCAAAGCTGCTATGTTGACTAACCGTAGTTGTTCCCCTAGTAGTTTTACCTAAATAGAATTAAGAAAAACAAATAAATAACATGAAATGCATTATCTATTCTAAGGAAATGTGAAGCAGTGGATAAATGGTGTGAAACTCATCATTGCAAATGGCTAACGCAATAGAACTAAGGCAGCTTAGCCTTAAACCCTATAGTATGGGTGTGAAAAAAATAGTGTAATGGTAATGAGATATCAAAAATAAAATTTTAGTTTATGAAATTAAATTTTCAAATTGAGTGATATTATTTAAATGGATAAAAGTGGATGAGTAAGTCACCACTATCAAAGGAGTATCTGGATGGTGTACAAGATTTCATTATATTCGCCAAGCAATATTCTCGTGATCCCAACTTTACATTTTCCATGTCGTCGGTGCGTGAACTGCCATTTGATTCCATGCGACGAAGTACAGACACATTTGGTGATTAATGGTTTTTTGTAAGGGTACACACAGTGGTTCTGCCATGGAGAGCATGCCAAATCGATTCTGGTTGGACCGGCTGTGTTAGAAGACGAAGACATACCCTTAGTGAATGACGATGATAGTGTTGCCGATGAGATGCAAAATTTAGTGCGGGATGCTTTTTGAATTCATAACAATCCAATGCACACAAATAGTCCACCAACCCAAGTACATGATGAACCGACTGAAACCCCGCACACTGGTGGTGGAGCAGTGGGTGGAGTGGAGGGTGGAAGGCAATACCCTGAAGTAAACAAAGAATTTGAAGCATTTACTAAGTTGTTGGAAGATGCTAGTACACCCTTGTATCGTGATCGCATCAAATTTTTGAATTCCTCATTCATCGTGAGGTTACTTCAGATCAAATGTCTGAACAGTTGGTCTACCAAGTCCTTTACTATTGAGAAAATAATTGGTAAACTTGAATACCCCAAATCAACCTTCCGAAAGTACCGAACGGTTCTGGAATGCACTGAATTGATCGGCTTTGACTGCAACAAGAAGAAAGTGTGAGAATGGCTCGAGGCGTGGATTGCACTTTCTTTAAGAAGTTATTCGGCCAATTCTGAAAATGAATCGTTGATCACCAAACACTCCCCCTAGGATACAACGAGCTTCTGTTTATAGTATTTCCTAGTACTCCAGTGGCAACACGTACCAACTTGCACCCCAAAAAAAGGGAATCGCACAATAACTGAAAGGAGGATGAAATACTATTTTTCTCTGCATTTCCTTTTTAACAGAAATCTGCTTTTTAAAACTAAAGAAGAGAAAAATGCTTTCTTTATTTTTTCCATTAAAACCAGGATTTATTTTCATCATAAAAGATCATTTACTACCATAAAAATGTTTCATTGAATTTTTTTTACTGGTCAAAAACGGCTAGTAGCATTTGATGAGAATTTTTTTTTGATCTGTTCAAAATCCGAAAATTAAAAGCCAGTTTAAAAACAAATCCTTTTTTTTTCAAGAGACCCCTAAGGCCCTAAGGCCAGGCCCGGTCAAAGATATATAAATATATATATATATATATATATATATATATATATATATATATATATATATATATATATATATATATAATATGTGGAAGACGGGAATTGATCCTCCAACCTCATGTGAGCCCAAAACTTTAACCATTGGGCCACAAGACAATGTTGACAATAAATAATAAAAGAAGTGTTTTAAATGTATACCAAATTCCAACAAATCCCCACTTATTTAAAACACTAATTTGAAGAGAAGCGATTTTTCAAAAGTATAGAACCATGCATAAGTAAGGTGTCCGGAGACTTGAATATTATATAGTGGACAGTCCCCAAAATGCAAAAAGAATGAGTGATCTTAAGTCTTGAACTCATTTCTCATATTCACATAGTGAAGGAAAGCCACACATGATTCTACAAGGTGCAAGTTCTAAATGCCAGCACATTCCGGCCTTGTGCTTTGTCCCAGTATAGGTGAATGTTATAGAAAATCAGCCTCATTCTCAAAGAAGCGACCACACTTCACAAATACCCCAGTGAGTCTATCAAAAGTGCTCTTGTAGCTAGACACTCCTCCCATACAGAGATATAGAACTCATTAAGAGCTAAACTCATCTTTACTAACGCTACAAGACATCATGCACATGCACATCAAGATGGACTAAGGAGTGGTAAACTCCTAGATTGCATGATTCCAATCACAGTATGGTTTGTTTTTCCCATTGAACCTATGTCTTGGGATCTTCAGTCGTATAGGTTTGGTTCCCACCATATGTGATTCTAAATGGGCTTCAGTCCCATCCTTATCAATGTTCCAAAGTTAATGTCGAGACAATCCTTTCGTTAAAAGATTTGAAAGGTTACTTTATGATCTCACAAAATCCACAGTAACAGCACCAGACGTGAGGAGCTCGCTCACCGTACTGTGCTTGCGACGAATCGCTCTCTTACCGTTATAGTAAGTATTTTGTACTTCGGCTATGGCAGCAGTACTATCTGAGTGGATTATGATCGGAGGTATAGGCCTACTCCATGAAGGAATGTAAGACAAGAGGTTCCTCAACCAGTTTGCCTCCTCACTAGCTGCAGCTAGAGCAACTAACTCAGACTCCATAGTAGAGTAAGTTAGGATAGTCTGTTTTTTTGACCTCCAAGAAACAGCACCACTAGTGATACTAAAATTGCAGCCACTATTTAGGAGCTTGCTTAAGACCATATAGATTCTTATTCAGCTTGTAAACTTTGTGTTCCTACACTGGAATCACAAAACCTTCAGGCTGATCCATATAAAGTTCCTCTTCAAGTTCTCCATTAAGGAATGCTATTTTAATATCCATCTGGTGAATCAATAAATTATACATAGCAGAAATAGCTAATAAAACTCTAATGATAGCCACACGAGTCAGATGAGAGTAAGTGTCAAAGAAGTCTATATTTTCTTTTTGAACATATCCTTTAGCTACTAATCTAGCTTTAAACTTTTCAATACTACCATCGGGTTTTAGTTTCCTCGTAAGAATCCATTTGCATCCTATAGAATGACTACCACGAGGTAAGTCCATTAATTCCTAAGTACCATTAGAGGTTAGTGAATCCATCTTGTCATTTATGGCTTCTTCCCTCAAATTGACATCAGGTGAAGTTAAGGCCTCTTTGATAGAACTAGGATCAGATTCTAAAGCATATACAACATAATCATTATCAAAATTTTTAGTAGTTCTAGCACGTTTACTTCTACGAGGTACATAATCAATATTATGAGAATCAACATTAAGAGGAGTATTAGCTTGGTACACCAGAAGAAGTAGAGGGTTGTGAACCCCACTATTCCTCAACAAGTAAGGAAATTTATCCTCGTAAAAACCAACATCTAAAGAATCAATAATCACATTATTATTTAAGTCTAAAAATCTTGAAACCTTACTGTTATCTGCATAACCAATAAAAACACATTCATATGCTCTACTTGTATGTTTGATTTGTTTAGGATCAGATTTTCTAACATATGCTAAACAACCCTAAACTCTAAAATAATCAATATTAGGCTTTCTATTTCTCCATAATTCGTATGGTGATGTATCAGAAGATAGATGCAGAATTCTATTTAAAACATGGCAACCAGATAAAAGAGCTTCACCCCATAAAGATTTCAGTGCACTTGAACTAATAAGAGAAGCAACTACCAATTCAATAAAAGTTATCTATTCTTTCTTTTCGCTTTTCCATTAGATTCAGATGAATAAGGTGCAGTAGTCTTATGAATAATTCCTAATGATTCAAATAAACAAGGAAGATCAAAAGGAACCCTGAATTTCTTAAGTTTCTTTAAACAAGAAACCCTAAATTTCTTCAATTAATCCAGCAAAGATTGTTCTGATACCAATTGTTGGAATTTTATATACACTTAAGAACATGCATAAAACATTAATAACAACCTAAAACATGTTTCTATAAGTATAGATCTTAATCATGTTGCAAAAGTGCTTTAATATAAAATCTTAAATCATGAAACTGTAGATCTTTGCTAAATCAAAAGAAGAAGAACATTAAAAGCGGAAGCACTAACCTGAAGCCATTGATGGAGATTGCGTAGAGGGTTTGGATCTTCCTATATGATACGCACTTCTATGAGAGACCGTCTCTCTATTCTTCTGTTGATGGGATGACAGATGGAATAAGAAGATGCGTATATATAGGGGACCATAACCCTAATTGATGATTATTGATTTTCAATTTTGCCCATCACAAAATAAGAATTTACTTTACGGTCTCTACACGTGTTATATCACACTTTAAATTATATGTTTTTAACCCATTACTTAATCTTGATTAGATCACTTTAATTTGGGTTAAACTTTAGAATAACAATTATACATTTTGTCTAGGATGCAGTGATGTGAATTGGATATCTAGTGATCAAGAGCTTACAGGTACCGAAGGAGCAATACCAGAAGAACTTGGTGAGCAAACTCTCTGAAGATCGAAGCTGGACTTTAGACTGCCTTAGCTATCCCTTGTTATTTGCGTATTTCATTGCTTTTATCATACTTTGTACTTTGTATTCTTGGGCTTTTATGACCCGAAGTCTGTTTTATCCCAGATGTTGGATTATTATTTAGTGAATTTATTTCATGATTATTTTGGAGTTTATTCATTGTTTATGTGGTTATTCTTTTCTCTACATGGTTGTATTCTCTTGTATATTGTTGAGTTAATCAGTTACAGCTTATGGATGATGTATAATCATTCGCTGGACCTTCGTTACGTGCTCGTATTTCCGTATTTTGTGAAGTAGTGCGTAACACGTAATTATGAACTGTATTATACAAGATATCAGGCTATACTTGAAGGATGCAGTGATGTGAATTGGATATCTAGTGATAAATCACAATCCACTAGTGGTTATTTGTTTACACTAGGTTGTGCAGCAGTTTCTTGGAAATCTTCGAAACAAACAGTGATCTCTAAATCCACGATGGAATCTGAATTTATAGCAATGGACAAATATAGGGAAGAGACTGAATGGTTACGCCACTTCCTTGAGGATATTCCAAGGGGAACAAAGCCTGTGCCTCCAATCTGCATACATTTTGATAGTCAATCTGCAATTTATAGACCACAAAGCAATATGTATCATGGTAAATCTAGACATATTCGTCGAAGATATAATATCATTATACAACTACTCTCTACTAGGGTTATTTCTATGGACTATGTAAAGTCAAAAGATAACATTGCGAAGTCCCTAACCAAAGGATTAAACAAAGAGTTAGTTGATAAATCATCGAGGGGAATGTGACTAAAACCCATAAAAGAATAAGTCGATATAATGAACACCCAACCTAGTTGACTGGAGATCCCAGGATATATGTTCAAAAGGACAACTAAATTGTAAAGACCATATTGGATCACTGTGGGGATTTTCCCATATCTATTCCTATGATGAAACAGTGATACCCATAAGGCTAGAGGCTAAGCTAGGCTTTTAATGATTCTTATGTGTCAGAAATCCGAGCATAGTAATGCGGGTTACTCTTAACTAAGAAATCATATATGTGAGAAGGAAGAAGGACCGCTTCCAAGGGAATAATGTAGGACAATATTCCTGTTAAACTCTTGCAGAACCAGACGCATGTTCATGGCCAAAATGAACATAACAATGAGAACTAAAATACGTTAGGAAGATTCCTGTGTGAGATATGTCATCGTTTACACAAATGACAGTCAGTTCAAGGACATCGAGTCTACTATTCAGTTAGTAAAGTAAACATATTTTCATAAGGGAATGTTCAAAGGGTTACACCTACCTATCCTATGCAGGTTTCAACCGATGAATTCTATCACCAAGTCAATCGTGTTAGTTTGTCATGTCTGTGGTCGTCAATTTCATTTATGTGGGGAATGTTAGAAAATGGGTATTTTATACACCATTTACGAACCATTTTTGAGCAATTTTCTAAATAAGACCTTCTATAAATTAGTGAGAGATCTTGATGAATTTGTGTTCTCCTTCGTGAGTAGATCAAAATCATATATTTATTTGCTCAAAACGGTTCTCGGCTGAATGAGAAATTATCTCCCAAAGTGAGGCAGTTGATTTCTGAAAAACGAGTTAAGGGATTTTAGTCCCACATCGGAAAAATCAAAGGAATTAGAAAATGATATATAATAACCTCTTTCCTGGCATTGTAAGATAGCAATCCAAGATGCTCTATCTCTCCCGCGCGCAGGGGGGGTGCAAATATCGGACCAGATTACATGCGGCTTGTGTGTACCCGCACGTTCTGCAGACACGAATGCCGGACCGACGTGAACCCACCCCGTGCAGAGCCATTTTTTTGCTACAGTTTTTGTTTTTCTAATCTGTAACGGCTGAAATAAATGCATAAACGGTTTTGTCTCCCATTTATTCACGTTTTAAACCGTAGAAACGGTTTTGTCCACCGTTACAGTAGTGAATTCAAGCTTCTGCCTGCCGTTACAGTTGGTGCATTAAATGAGTTGTCTGCTGTTATAGTGGATGCAGTCAATGAGTTGTCTGGCATTACAATTCTCACCCTGGCCCTATAAATAGATGCCCCCTCTCCCCTGAATAAAAATTACTAAAAACACTACTCCCCCCCCTCTGTCCTGTTCTTCTACTTCCTCTGTCCGGTCATTCGGTGATAGATTTCAAGGTCTGTTCAGTTCGAGAGCGTGGCGTAGGGCCTACGTCAACACTCTATTGTTGTTATATCATGGGAGATAGACATATCAGCAAACTCCATCACCCGGACGAGGCGAATCTTTTTTAAGGAGATTGTGTGATACATAAACCTCGACATAAATCGGTTTGGTTTTGTTATTTTCATTTTATTGGTTTTCTTCTTCTCCTCCTTCTCTGCTTTTGTGCCTCTCAATCATACCTGGTTTTATTACAAACGAATTTTTACAACAGAAAATAACCCCATATTTGAAAAAAAAAAAAAAGAGAGAAGGAGAGAAAGAGAGAGAGAGAACGCTCACAATCTGTAATCGTTTCTGCTTGCTTCATAGTAGATGCAGAATTGGAAAAGAAACATTGTGTCTACAAAACAAAACCCATTAAAACCCACCCAAAAAAATTCCCAAAAAATCATTTTTTTCATAAAAAGAACTTACTTGATAATACAAGGAGCAAATGGGTAGGAGACAGGGTTTCTTATCCATAACGAATGCATGACACCAAAAGGGCAATGTGGGTCTTGTTTATGAGGGGTTCTTATGGAGGAATAGAGGGTGGGCGCGACAGGGGGGAGGTAACCAGATGATTAGTGTAGGGAGGCGGGGCGGGAGCGTGCTGTAGGGAGGCCCGGGGAGGGTGGCTTAGCGGCAGGAGAAGAAACGGGGGTGTGTGTAAGGGAGAATGCGAGAATGCTTTTGTGCTTGGGTTTTCTTTTAACAGAGATGCGGCTGTTTCTTTCTTCTCATATGGGCTGTACGTTCACCACAAGTGTGTGTTTGGTGGATTTAGTTTACCGTGTATCGTACGGGCTTGCATAGTTACGTAATTAGGGTTTGTATGGTTAACCCCTAACTCTCGCATTAAAATAGTAGAGATATATAGTAATCTGCATGTGCAATGCACGTTCTAATCAAAAAATTTTAATAGAGTAAATAAGAAGACCTAATCTGGCCTCGAACCTAAGACATCTCCTTACTCATACATACTCTTTACAAATTACCCCTAGTGGTATAAACTTTTATTTTATATAAGTGACACTTTTATAAATAATTATGTCGTAAATAAATTTGAACTTTGAGGATATTATGGTAACTAACCACAATTGAATAAATGAATGGTTAATATAATTCCTACTTAAAAATGAATGGTTGAGATTTGATGATTGATTGTCTATAAATTATATTTTGTCTATAAATGACAACCCCAACTCTCCCATTATAGTTTACTAGTAATCTGCACATGTGATGCACGTTGTGATTAATTTTTTTAATATTTTTTTATATAGTAAATAATAAGACGTAATCTAGCCTCGAACCCGAGATCTCCCTTTACTCATCATATACTCTTTACAAATTACTCCTAGTGGCACAAACTTTTATTTTCTATGAGTGACACTTTTGTAAATAATTATGCCGTAAATAAATTTAAACTTTAAGGGTATTATGGTAACTAACAATAGTTGAGTAATGAATGATTAATATAACTCCTGCTTAAAAATGAATGGATGAGATTAGAAGGTTAAATGTTTACAAATTACTGGTTGTATACAAATGACAACCCCAACCCTCCCATAATAATATTACTAGTAATCTGCACGTGCAATGCACAACCTAATAATTTTTTCTTCTTCTTTTTAAATTAAATAAAAAGACATAATTTGACCTCGAAACTGAGACCTCCCATTACTCATCACGTACTCTTTACAAATTATCTATAGTGGTATCAACTGTTATTTTATATAAGAGGTACTTTTGTAAATAACTATGTCGTAAATAAATTTGAACTTTGAGGGTGTTATGGTAACTAACGACAGTTGAGTAAATGAATGGTTAATATAACTCTCAAAAAAAAAATGGTTGAGATTATATGGTTGAATGTCTACAAATGATAATGTAAACCCCATTTCTACAAATACGTATTTTCTGAGTATTTTTCTGTATTTCGATATTTATAAATTTGTTATTTGTTAAATTCGTTTTGAATTTTGTGTTTAAGTATTTTTCTAAACAATAGTTATAATAATTTCAAATAAACTTTGTTTCCATTTCTACTTGATCAACTATTTACATTTTAACTCAAATCAAAAATATTATTACTGTTTGGATTATTTCGACAAATTCCTATTTTTATATAATAATATCGCTCTGATAATTTCTATTGTTGTTGTTAGTATTTTTATTCTTATTGTTATTTTTTTATTATTAATTGATATTATTAGTATTATTACTTTTATTGGCATGGTTACTATTATTATTCTTATTGTTTCGAAATTATTTTTTATTATTGTTGTTATTATTATTTTCTCCGTCAGTCAATTATCAAAACATATCTGTTCTTATTTAATAATTGTATTTTTAATTGTTAAATAATTTATGTAATGTGATACGAGTTATATTTTTGTTATAAATCATATTTTTACCAGATATCCTATTATTTTGTATTTGGGTTTATATTGATCAATTATAGTCATATCCAATGTATTTTTATTTATTGGGTCTAATACCCAATTACCAGATAACCCAATATCCTACTTTTCCCTATAGATACTAATATCTATTTAATAAACCCTAATCTTATTAATCTCCTTCAGCCGTCATTAACCCCTAATCCCCCCAACCCTCTCTCTCCTTCTCCGTTCCTTCAACCCAGCCGCTCCATTCCGTCGCTCCTCCCGTTCTCTCCGACCCTTCTCCTCGTCATCCCCGTGCTGCCGCCATCCGCCGCCAGTCGTCGAGCACCATTTCTCCCTCCGTTGTCTCTCCCGCTTGAACCCATCTTTGCCATCGCCATTAACCCATCGCCTGCACCTCGTCGCCTTCATCTTCGCCCTCCGCTCACCCCCGCAACCACCGCAGAACCCTCCCGCCTCGTCGTCGTCGTCCAAGCCCGAACACTTCCCCATCGGCGTCTTCTCCTATTTTCAAGCGAAAAAAGAGTTCGCTCTCGCCGTCGAAGCCTCGCCGTTGCCGTCGCTTCCCGACCGCAGCGCCACCATCGTCAGTGCTGCCGCCTTACCGTGGTGTCGTCGCCTTCATCCCGAGCGCCGCCAGTCGCCGAGGTTTCTCCTGCTCTCTCCTTCTCTCTCTTGGTCGAGTGGGGAAGAAGGGAGACAGTGAGTGGTTTGATTCGGTGTGTGGTGTTTTGTGGAGTGGGGGGATCTCGATTCGGTGTGCGGTGTTTGTTGTTTTGCCTAGTGGGAGATCCGATCCGCCGTTTGCTGTTTTGCCTCCGATCCGATCTTGAGTTTGGGTGTTGCTGTTCTGTTGGGTGTTGTTCGCTGTTTTGTTTTGCACTTGACTCGCACGTGTTCTTGTGGATCGTCGCCCGGGATTCCAATCCCATTATTCTATATTATTCGAATTAATCGTCTAACAGGCAAGTATCTTCTTGAACTAGTATTTTATTTTGTTCAAGATCCCTTTGATCTCTGCAAGTAGATCCCGTCCTTTTCTTATCATGCTGTATTTGACAATTCCATTAAGTTTATCGAGGGTTTACACGAGCTAACCCGACATACTCTTAACATCGTGCCGCTCTCTTTGATCTAAAACCTAGTCCCTATTGTTTCATGCATATGCACTTACATAAAAAATAACTAGATCCATGTTATAGATTGTTTGATGAATTATATACATGTTAGATTGCTTTGATTTAATTAACTGATTACTATGCCTGTGAAAATTACATCTAAGAAACTGAAATTATGCATGTTAAACATCTACTAACACTTTGATTATTAATTTGCATGAAATATATGATTGTATGATTTAATTATAGCCTATCCATATCAAAATAAATTCTGGACTGCTGTGTGTTCCATTTTGAATCAGATTTTCGACCATGTTGCTGTCATATTTAGAAATAACTTTCTGAACATGAAATTTAGCCTCAGATGTCTAGTTTACTATCTTTTTTGCGGATTTGAATTCTGATGTGTAATCTGTTAGATATCATCATTTTAGTACAACTGTGTCAGAATTTCCAGATTCATAAATGCATGCGTATCTTGCTGTTATATAATTTATTTTACCATGCTAACAGTAAAATAAAAATCTAAAATAAATCTAGCTGAATCTAGACATGTGTAGAAACCGTCTAGAATTTTTCTAGATTTATTTGATGAGTTTTCTGACCAGAAACAAATAGGTGAACACAGATTACATCATGCTGTCTGAACATAAAATCTGAATAGAATAGAGTTTTCACCCTAGTTTCTGTATCTTTTATATGCCTTATATATATTTGTTGGAACCGTGTGCAAGTCTAGTTTCTAGAACTTTTGACGGATATAGATTTGCTATTTTGTAGTAGCAGTAATCCATGTTTTAGTACAGCAAGGTCATGCTGTCCTGATTATGTGATTGTGCGTATTTAATGTGTTTGCTTCATGATTTATCTGTAACGCATAGAATTAGTCACACTTAGTATCCTACAACATTGACACCTTCTTGCATGCTTACATAGGATGAAAATAAACTAATAAAAAGCTGGGGTATTATGGATAGACTTGGTAGTGAACAATCGGAAACTGTACTCCGCCGGGCCCTACCGCCTGACCTGCACTGTCACTGAACATAAAACACCGCCTGAAAAGCACTGTCCCTAAACATAAAACACCATCTGATAATCACTGGGTCGAGTACACGAACCAAGAATTCACCATCAGTCTAAAACGTTCACTGTGTGTATGCCGAACCTGTAGTATAGGATGCAGTAGTATGTGCACTAGATAGGCAAATAAAATGATTAATAACCTGCATGCTTGATCCTGTATACTTGACATCACGCATTACATGGGTGATTACTGTAGACCATTGATATTATTGCCGGCCTTTGCTTTGTTCTTTGACTTTGATCATGTCCCTTTTCTTTGATATTCATGCTTTCTTATCCTCTGTTTTCTCAATTTGCTGTAAGGACGCTCTTTTCTCTATTTTTAGATCAAGATTTTACAGGTACTGAATGAGCAATACCAGAAGAACTTGGTGAGCAAACTCTCTGAAGATCGAAGCTGGACCATTAGACTGCCATAGCTATCCATTGTTATTTGTTTATTTCATTGCTTTTATCATACTTTGTACTTTGTATTCTTGGGCTTTATGACCCGAAATTTATTTTATCCCAAATGTTGGATTATTATTTGATGAATTTATTTCATGATTAATTTGAAGTTTATTCATTGTTTATGTGGTTACATTTCTTTTGCGTGGTTGTATTCTCTTATATATTGTTGAGTTAATCCGTTACAGTTTATGGATGATGTATAATCATTCGCTGGGTCTTTGTTACGTGCTCGTATTCCGTATTTTGGGAAGCGGGGCGTGACAGATAACCCCAACTCTCTCATTATAAGATTACTAGTAATCTGCACGTGCGATGCACGTTCTAATTAAATTTTCACATATATTAATAATAAGATAATCTGGCCTCGAACTTGAGACCTCCCTTTACTCATCACATACTCTTTATAAATTACCCCCAGTGACGCAAACTTTTATTTTATATGAGTGACACTTTTACAAATAATTATGTCTTAAATATATGAACTTTGAGGGTATTATGGTAACTAACAACAGTATAGTAAATGAATGGTTAATATAACTTTCACTTAAAAATAAATTGTTGAGATTAGATAGTTGAATGGCCACAAATGACAACCCCAACCTCTCCCATTATAATATTAGGGTTATTATATATATATATATATAAATAAATAATATTATAATGCAAGAAGACCTTAGTGTCATTTGTCAATCTACCAACACGTGAATCACACGTGCATAACTAATATGAAGGAGGTCTCAGGTTCGAAGCCTCACTATGTCAGATTTTTTACTTTAATTTTTTATATATATTAAACATGCATAACATGTGTAAATTACCATCCATTTATCTATCTATAATATAATATATTTACTTACTATTTGATGGAAGCGTTTATCACAAATAAACAAATTTTAATATTTTTTTGTCACAAAAGATACACTACTTTTGTCACCAAACAAACATGTGCATCTCCAAATCTATTTTTCAACACGTGCATTGCACGTACACATCAAAGTTTTTCCTTCTTAATTTTTAAAAAATACGTGTGTTGCCCATTCGGCTCAATTTTTAAAATTAAGGTATTTATCCCAAGTGCTAATTACTATTGACTTACGTCTATTGCACATTTAACTCCAACTCTTTATCAAAACGTGCATCGTACGTGAAATATACTAGTATATATTTATTAGAGATTTTTATTAGAGACTAGAGATTAGAGCATCCACAGTCGTTTGCTATATTTCCCATATTCTCATTTTATAAGAATTTTATAAGAATGCAGCGCTGCAGTCGTTTGCTATTTTCTTATAAAATAGCAAACGAGCTACAGTGACTTCTCAAATATGAGAAACGAAGTTGCGAATCTCAAATTATAGAAGACGAGACATTATGTATCGTCTTAATATTTTTAATTTTTTTTAATATAATCGGACGAGACAACTTGTCTCGTCCCGTATTTTTTATTTTTTAAAACCCCTCGGCCGGGACATGATGTCCCGTCCCATGACTTTTGTAATTTTTTTTTTCATGATCCAACGGATCAGATTAGCCCGAAAAAAAAAATAAAAAAAATCAAAAAAACACCTCGGACGGGACATGTCCCGTCCAGGTATTCAGGAAGTATTAGAATTAGGTTTAGTTGGTTTAATTTAGGTTAAGTAGGTGATTAAATAGGTTTAGGTTATATTTTAATAATTAATTTATTTAATTAATATATTTTAATAGTTAATCGGGAATTAATTAAATCTTTAAAAAAAATAAAATAACGGACGAAACAAGTTGTCTCGTCCTATCCAAATTTTAGCAAAATATAGCGAATAACCACTGCACACCTTTCGATCTATTCTATTTTTATACTTGCCATTTGCCAAAAAAATAAGAAACACCATTGTGGATGCTCTTAGAGGGGTGAGATTAGAGATGAAGCCGGTTAGTCCTTTCTTTCAACGAAAAAAAAAAAAGGAAAAAAAAAGAAAAAAAAAAAACACTGAATCTCAAAGACCCGGCCCGTAATCAACTCCCAATTGTTTGGACGGTCCAAGCATCATAAACCCCACCTTGCGGGCCCTAATATCTCCGTTGAGATAAATGATCTGATAAATCTAGGGCATCCCTTCCTCCACTGTAGCCGCCGTTTTTGTTTCTCTCCCTCTCTCCCTGTTTCTCTTGCGATCGCTTCATTCGATCCAAGATGAAGGTAATAATGCTCAACCCAGATTTTCAAACCCACCCATCATTCCTCTTCTTGTTTTAGATTCATATATTCGGTTAACTTGAGACTCTGTTTTGTATGTGTGTGTGTGGTGTTAACAGTTCAATATCGCCAATCCCACCACTGGATGCCAGAAGAAGCTCGAAATCGACGATGACCAGAAGCTGTAAGTGATCCAACTCCTGGATCTGGATGAAGCTGTGCGATGTGTGAATAAGGAGAGAATGCTGCGAGAATGCTGCGAGAAGGGAGCGGGAAGATAGCAGGAGCTGAAGCTGAATATGTGGTATCAGTTTGCGTATCAGTCCAAGGGATATTATTTGTCTTTCAGGGGGTTAATTGTAAAAAGTGTGGAAATTAGCAAATAAGGCCAACTGAATTGTAACTAACTGTCTTAGCACGTGTTGTGTGCGTGGCCTGGGTTTATAAATAGCCTGTTTTGTAAAGATTGGAACTATGAATAAGAAATTGCAGCTTTTGTTCATCCTTCCTTCTTCTTTCTCTTGTGTCTCCTTCACTGTGTTGAAGTCGAAGCCATGCCAAGAAGAAGAGGAGTCTCAGCCGCTGCCATTAATGGCGGAAGGCTTGGAACATTGGTATCAGAGCCAGAGATTGAGCACGCTGCTGTCGCCGATCAAGATCTTGATCAAGAACCAATTCAAGAAACTGAGAACTCTATCCATCCAAGATCTGGATCACAATTCGGATCTGGAAGAAAGAGTCAGGATGCGAGGGGATCCACCGGTCATGGTGTTGAGCCCCACAAGCGTCCCAGTTTGGAAGATAGGTTCGAAAGATTGGAGATGACGTTGGATCGTCTTCTTCAAGAACCAAGGAACTGGAGACCACATCGCAGACATGAATCTTGGAGTTCTGAGAGTGATGAAGATGAGTTAGCAAGAGAAAGAAACTATGAGGAATTGGGAAGGAGACGTCGTCGCTATCGTCGACATGGGAGGCCACATCCAGGAAGATCAAGAAACTTGGATCATCATGAGAGGCAAATTGGAAGGAGAGAGGCAAGGAATGATGGTGGTCGTCAACAAGAAGGTAATACGTTCTTTCCTAAACACCCAAAAATTGAATTGCCAAGCTTTGATGGAACAGAGGATATTACCAATTGGATCTACCATATGGAGCACCACTTCTTTACACAGAAGATTAACCATTATGATCGGTTATCTTTTTGTCTGTATTACTTGAGGGGAGAAGCTCTCCTTTGGTGGAGATGGTTCGAACAGCAAGAAGAAGGGGAAATTGACTGGGAGGTGTTAAAGGAGGAGTTGATGTTACAATTCGGACCCTCGGAGCTTGATGATCCCGAAGCTACTCTATATAAATTACAGCAAACAGGTACTGTAGCTGAATATCATAGAGAGTTTTTGAAGTATAGCCAGTTAGCTAAACCTCTAGCTAAAACTTCTTTAGTCAGTTGTTACATTTCGGGGTTGAGAAGTGAATTGAGGAAAGAAGTAAAGCTCAAAAATCCTATCAGTGTGTTAGCAGCTTATAGAGAAGCCATAGCTAGGGAGGAAATTATTAATGATCAAAAGAAGGCATGGAGAGCCAACAATCAGAGTAGAAGCACCTTTGCCACTAACAGCTATAAATCTCAAACACCTGCAGCCCTTCCTTTGGCAACTCAGGGTAAAGTAAATGCTGAAACATTGTTGTCAACTCACTCTAATAATCCTAAACCCAAGGATCAGCAACTCTTACAATTCATGAAGGAAAGAAGGGAGAAGGGATTGTGCTTTCATTGTGATGAGAAATTTGTGAGAGGCCATAAGTGTGCGGGTAGATCTATGATGCAAATGATGGGATCGTGTGAGGGGAGTGTGTTGATGCAAATGTTGGGAAAATTGGAAGAGGATACTGATGATATGGATGAGCTATCAGAAGAGGAAAAAGAAGTTGTTGCTGCAAGGTGTAAAGATGAAAGTCAGGTGTCGAAAGTTGTGCAAATGTCTGAAGAAGGAATAGCAGCTATATCCCTTAACACTCTCACTGGTAGTACTACTCTGAGGACCTTCAGAATACAAGGGTATATCGCTAATTACCCAGTGTGTGCGCTCTTAGATACGGGAGCAACTCACAATTTCATTGATGAGAAGATAGTAAGGAAGACTGGGCTACCTGTGAACCCGCAAGTTAAACTTGATGTCACCGTAGCTGGGGGAATTATGCTGAAGGGATTGGGTTTATGTGAAGGGGTCACTTTTGTTTGCCAAGGGGTTCCGATTGTAGCAGACTTCTACATATTAGCCATGGATACTAGCCAGTTAGTATTGGGTGCTCAATGGATGGAAACTCTTGGGGATGTGATTTGGAATCTGAGGGATAAAAGAGTTCAATTTGAACTAGGTGGGAAGCAGTGTACATTGAAGGGAGTGTCATCACATGGTATGGAAATGTCTTCAGCTAAGACTATGTCTAGAGCTTTGTTGCAGTCCAAATCTGCATGGTTGCTCCAAATGGTAGGCGTCACAAATTCTCATAACAAGCCACCTACAATTCCCTCCCAAATCCAACAGTTACTAGATAGATATCCTGAAGTGTTTGCTGAAGAGATAGGACTACCTCCAAGAAGGGATGTAGATCATACTATACCCCTCATTCCTGGGTCCAAGCCAATTAGTTTGCGTCCCTATAGACACCCATGGCATCAAAAGAATGAAATTGAGAAGCTGGTGAAAGAGATGTTACACTCAGGAGTCATTCGACCAAGTCATAGTCCTTATTCTTCTCCGATTGTAATGGTGAAGAAATCAGATGGTTCTTGGCGAATGTGTGTCGACTATAGGGCTTTAAATGATATTACTGTGAAGAATAAGTTTCCTATTCCGGTGATAGATGAGCTTTTAGATGAACTCTATGGGGCTAAGGTGTTTAGCAAACTTGATCTCCGGAGTGGATATCATCAGATAAGAATGGATGAGAATGATATTCACAAAACAGCATTCCGCACACATGAAGGCCACTATGAGTTCTTAGTTATGCCATTTGGCTTAACTAATGCTCCTTCCACCTTCCAATCTTTAATGAATTCCGTGTTCAAGCCCTATTTGCGTCGATTTGTGCTAGTATTTTTCGACGACATACTGGTTTATAGTGGTGATATGGAAGCTCATTTGGAGCATTTGTCGATAGTTTTACAAACTCTCCAAGATAACCAATTGATTGCAAAAGTTAGTAAATGTTCATTTGGAGTGGAGGAGGTTGAGTACCTGGGTCACATTGTGTCAGCTCAAGGCGTCGCAGTTGATCAAGAGAAGATTAAGTCCATTATCAATTGGCCAATACCCAAGTCAGTAAAAGCTTTAAGAGGATTCTTGGGATTAACAGGTTACTATCGCAAGTTTATAGCTCATTATAGTACCTTAGCATGGCCACTTGTGAAATTGACAAAGAAGGGAGCTTTTGAGTGGCAAGAAGAATCTCAAAAAGCCTTTGAGAAATTGAAGCTGATACTTTCCACTCCCCCAGTTCTACAACTTCCTAACTTTACTTTACCATTTGAGTTGGAATGTGACGCTAGTGCTACGGGTATTGGAGCTGTTCTCCAACAGAAGAAGCGTCCAATTGCATTCCTCAGTCAAGAATTAAAGGGTAAAGCTAAGTATTTGTCAACGTATGAAAAAGAAATGTTGGCAGTACTTTTATCAGTTAAGAAGTGGCGACAATACTTATTGGGTAGATCCTTTATCATCCACACTGACCACAAGCCTCTCAAATACCTGTTAGAGCAACGGTTGTACACTGAAGCTCAACAATTATGGCTGCTCAAGCTACATGGTTATCACTTCAAAGTTGAGTATAAGAAAGGGAAGGAAAATGTAATAGCTGATGGACTTTCACGTCAGTTTGAAGAAGTAGAAGAAGCTTCCTTGTCCACTATGATGGTGGTCAAGCCCATTTGGTTGGATCAAATTAAGGAATTGATAGATACAGATCCTTTCTATGTTGATATTAAGAAGGTAATCTCCGAAGGAAGTGATGATAGATTGGCATTAGTGGAGGGGGTAATCTACTATAGTGGTCGAATATTGTTGAGTCCCACATCATCAGCAAAGTCTCTCTTCTTGGAAGAAGTGCACTGCACACCTCAAGGGGGTCATATGGGCATGGACAAAACTTGGTTGCAGCTTAAAAAAATAGTGTTCTGGCAAGGTATGAAGAGAGATTTAAAGCACTTCATCAGATCCTGTGAGGTCTGTCAGCGAAATAAGTATTTGAGTACTTCACCCGCAGGCCTACTACAGCCCCTTCCAATTCCAGATAACATTTGGGAAGATATAAGTATGGATTTCATCGATGGACTACCCCGAAGTGCTGGCTTCACTACTATATTGGTGGTAGTCGACAGGTTATCCAAATTCTGCCATTTCATACCTCTATCACATCCTTATACAGCCAAGATAGTTGCTTCTACTCTCTTTAAGTGTGTGTTCAAGTTGTATGGCCTTCCAAAAAGTATAGTGAGTGATAGGGATGCTATCTTCACTAGTAACTTTTGGCGAGAGTTACTAGCTATTCATGGCACCAAACTTTGTTTGAGTTCAGCATTCCATCCGCAATCTGATGGACAAACCGAAGTTATTAATAGGGTGCTTGAGATCTATTTGCGGTGCTTCACATCTTATCGACCCCAGGATTGGTCGGAATGGTTAGCTTGGGCTGAATTCAGTTACAATACCCATGTACACAGCTCTACGGGTATATCTCCCTATCAGGTGGTGTTTGGAAAAACTCCTCCGAACGTTCTTTCTTATATTCCCAAGACAGCAAGGGTTCAATCTGTTGAAGACACTTTGGTTTCGAGAGATATAGTCCTTCAGATACTCAAGGACAATCTGGCAAAAGCACAGCAACAAATGCAGCGCAAGGCCAACCAACACCGTAGTGATAGAGTGTTTGAAGTAGGGGACTGGGTTTATTTGAAACTTCAGCCTTATCGTCAGATTTCAGTAGGGGGAAGAAGGATTCATAAATTGGCTGCTCTATATTATGGCCCCTATTTGATATTGGAGAAGATTGGGTCGGTGGCTTACAAGTTGCAGCTTCCAAGTGAATCACGCATCCATGATGTTTTTCATGTATCTCAATTGAAAGCTTTTGTGCCCCGGGAAGTTGAATCTTCAGTTGTTTCTTCAAGATTACCCCAATATTATGTAGAAGACTCTCCACAACCCATTAAGGTTTTGGATCGCAGAATGGTGCCTAGGAGGGGAATTGCGGTTACGGAGGTCTTAATTCAATGGAAGCATGGCCACGAAAGTGAAGCCACTTGGGAGAGCTATTGGGACATCTATTGGCGATTCCCGTCCTTTCGCATAGTCCTGGAATCTTTTGAAGGGGGAAGAATTGATCCAACTCCTGGATCTGGATGAAGCTGTGCGATGTGTGAATAAGGAGAGAATGCTGCGAGAATGCTGCGAGAAGGGAGCGGGAAGATAGCAGGAGCTGAAGCTGAATATGTGGTATCAGTTTGCGTATCAGTCCAAGGGATATTATTTGTCTTTCAGGGGGTTAATTGTAAAAAGTGTGGAAATTAGCAAATAAGGCCAACTGAATTGTAACTAACTGTCTTAGCACGTGTTGTGTGCGTGGCCTGGGTTTATAAATAGCCTGTTTTGTAAAGATTGGAACTATGAATAAGAAATTGCAGCTTTTGTTCATCCTTCCTTCTTCTTTCTCTTGTGTCTCCTTCACTGTGTTGAAGTCGAAGCCATGCCAAGAAGAAGAGGAGTCTCAGCCGCTGCCATTAATGGCGGAAGGCTTGGAACAGTAAGGTTTTTATTTATTTTTTTTATAAAAAAAATCTGATTGCATTATGCGATGAAATTATATTGTGGTTTGTGGAAACATTCTAATTTGTATCAAATAAAAGAATAGGTTCTTAGTACATTTATTGGTATACTTTACCATTCCGTTATAATCCCGATCCGATCGAGCGATGGATCGTTGTAACTTCTAATGACACCCATGAATCAAATAAGAAAAATGAAGAAAACAGAGCAAGGAGGAAGAAGAAGAAGAGAAGGAAGAAGAAGATAGAGGATAGAGCTTAATTCATATTCATTCATGATTGAAAATGAGATTACAATAGGGTATTAATAGTGCTAGCTATCACCTAAGCCCATGCACAACGCACCTTAACCCTGCTTCTCTAATACAAGGACCTAACTGCAAAATAAGCACAACAATTAAGAAATTGCACAATGACTGAAACACAAAACAAAAATACTGATACGGGATTATTTATGATAGAAAAAGAAGATGCAGATTAGAGAACTGCATCAATCCTTCCCCCTTATTTTGACCTTGTCCTCAAGGTCAATGTGGCGATTATCTTCAACATCAAGAGACCCATCCAAAACCTCTCCAAATACGCGACCGTGTTGCTGTTTTGAGTAGCATCATGCCCAAGTTCAACAAGTGTTCATATTAGATGTTGAAGGAATTGTAGCATATTTCAAAGATGATTTCTCAGGTGCATTTCCATCACTGCTTCTTATCATGAAATCTAGAGAAACTTGTTTCTCTGGCTGCTTAGGCATTTCCCTTCCTGCTTCTTGAGCTCCCATTTCTCTATTTCCTTCATTGGCTTTGTTCACCATTATGGACATAGAGGAACCTACAAACAGAGCCTTGCCCTTGTCTGTCATTTCATTCTTGAGCGGCATGAGTCCTGAGGAGCACTTGTTAAGAGAAGACGTGGAAGCAGAAGGAGCATCTTGGAAAAGGTTGAGAACTTGTGAGCAGCTGCCTTCTTCATTATTATCTTCTGAAGTTGTCCCCTGCATCTCCACCAAGTTAGAACCAGAATTTGAAGAATCCAAAAATTCAGCCATATCTAACTTCTCATATTTTTCTTTCAACAGGAACTTCTTCTGAGATGAATATGAACCACAATATAATGTTACAGGAACCATCCACTGTCCTTCACCTGAGGCTCCACTTGACAAAAACTCTTCACCTGAGGCTCTACTTGACCAAAATTGAGATTGCTCAAATTCAATTTTTCTCTCTTTAGCATTCACAGAGACTACTGGGTGTCCTTTCTCCCGAAACTCTTTATCTGTCTTAACAAATGCTGCAACCAAAGCTCTTGGTAGAGCAGCAAGCCACTCATCCCTGCTAAGGCCTGAAGGAAGAGCACTTAAGACATTGTTCAAGTGGTTCTCCTTGACGTATATGGGAGCTGAATTTCCATTATGAACATCAAAAATCAAAATATCCTGACTTGAATCAACAACTTCTGCATCATTATCAGGTCTTCCAATGGCTCCATATCTAGGTGACAAAAGCCTTGTTAGTGAGTTTTCTCTTTGCTCTGTTGGGCAAAGAACTAAGGGTGAGAGTCATGGCAGCCTCCAAAACCAAGCTTTCATCAGGGATGACACTATCTTCAATAGTAGTGAATGCTACTTCCCTTTCTTCTATCAAATTCCTTGTTGCAGACATCAGATCATCAGAACAATATCCTCCAAGCATCGCAATCTTCATTAGAAAATGCATATCTATATGAACCTGATCAAAACAGCTACAGTGCCGAATACAAGAGGATTCTACAGTGGTTGTCCAAAACTCTTGGTTATCAGAAAGCCAAACCATCACTGTCTCCATTATCTCTTTTGGTAGAATCTTAATCTTTTCACCCTCACCATCAGAGATGGACTCTGAAGGTTGTTGTAATTTTCTCAGCCTCATAAACAATGCCTGCATTAAGGTAACAAACTTTCTGTCACTGCTAGTAAGGCAGTATTCCACTTTTTTACCAATCTCTGAAAGAGATGATCTGTCTCTTAATATACCCAGGGTTAGAAATCAGCCCAGGACCCCATTATCCGAAGTACTAAACATGTGAACAACTTCTTTGAACAGCCCAGGACCCCATTATCCGAAGTACTAAACATGTGAACAACTTCTTTGAACTGAACCACATGCAGCTGCAATACTTCTTCCATACTATGTTTGGTCAATTCCATCAAAATTGGTACCAACAATATTCTCTATGATTTTAATAGAGAGCAAAGTGAAATAGCACAATTTGTAGCTTCAACTGCCAAAGTTATGCCCCCATTCATCTCCGAAATGGGATTAATATAAGCATCAAAATTTTCACTGAATGTTCCAATCCCTTCTCTGACCCAAAGATTAAGCTCTGAAGCATATGGATAAGTCTCTCCATACAATATGACGAAGCACCTTGCAACTTTCAATATGACGAAGCACCTTGCAGCTTCCTGTGAGAACTCAATTAGAAGCACAGGCAGTTTATAATAACAGACTGTCTCTACTTGATGGTAGAGTTGACCAGATGCAAAACTTTGAAATAGATTTCCAATGCCTTTTTTCCCCAAAATGGTCTTACCAAAATCTTTATCTCCCATTGAAACCTCACCAGAAGTTAAAAGTATATCAATCCCAGAATTAAACGCCGCATCCAAAGCCTTAGTAAGACTCTTCATCATCAGAAGCTATACCAAGATCAACAACTTTGCGGTGTTGTTGAATAGCAGTAGCAAGAAGCATCGCTCAGTTAGAATTTCTTATCTGGTTTCGACTTAGAGTCTGAGTCATTGGCTCAACTAACTCTTCGCCCGTGGAAAGCACACCAACAATTGGCTTGGGGTAAACCTTAACCATCGTAACTCCCATAGTGGCAAGCAAACTCTTTTCAGGATTGCCAATTTGCTCACCAGACCTCAAGACAATTTTGTCTTTGGCAATATCACAACCCACTGGACGAATATCATGTTCCTCTGGCACTCCCAATATTCTAACATGCCTGAAGCTATCTCCACTGTCAATTCTTATGTTTGAACCAGCTGCATCAGTGACATCAATGCTATCTGTACCCTTCAATTCCCAATTTCTAGCCTTGAATGCAAAAGGCTTTAACGTGAGTGCACCAACAAGAGCTGGGGAAGTCATTGTTTTGGTTGCACTTGATCTGGCTGGCTAGTTTTCCCATTATCATTTGAATTAGCAGGAGTCACTTCATTCTCTATCAGGACAGTTGTCTCTGTTGTCTCCAAATTATCGTCTACTACAAGTGCATCTGCTTGAGTGCTAATGTCTTCTTCATCAGCAACCTCAACTTGGGATGATATGATTTGTTCATCAATTTGTTCCTCTATCTTCTTCGACAACATCAACAACAAGAACAATTTGAGATTTTTCGACTTTCTTACCAGATATCAGTGCCATGTCATGTAGGGAATGGTGAGAGGGCGGAGGACAACTCATAAATTTCTCTTGGAGGTACTCTCTATATTGAAGTGGTGTAGGATATCGTTTAGCTTTCTCTTGGTAGTATTCCATATAATAAGGAGGTGGAGGTTGTTTCCTGACTTTCTCTTGTGCTCTTCAGATACTGATTCACCCATTTCGTTGATTGGTGAGCATGGGTGATTGGAGGTGATAGAACTGAAGAGGAATTCGATCGAACACGTGGTGGACAAGGTGGTTGTTGCGGTGAATTCGCAGTTGGGTTTGTTTGGAAAATTCGTTGAACACTTGGTGGGTTTATGGATGTTGCAGAAGAATTAACAAGAAATGAAGAGGTGGAAGTGGTGGTAGCAGTAGCAGCAGTTGTCCTGAAACCCAAACCATCAAAAGCATAAGGTTCTTAGATTGCGGGTGGGCTTCCCTTCCCATAGGCGTTGTGATAAGGAGGGGTTGTAGTTGAGTAGTTGGTGTGAGGAGGTGAGTAGAGGTAGTTGTTGAAGGTGATTGAAGTGGAGTTTGAAGAGGGAAAATATGGAGTGGATGCTGTTGCCGCTGATCCGAAAAGAGGGCAAAGATGCGGCAATTCGTGGTCCTGAGGTTGAGGATTTTGAGGTATTGGTGGAGGGTAGTAAGATGGATTTTGTAGACTTGGGTGGTTGATCGACTGAGGGGAGAAGACAAGGCAGGTGGCGGCGGTGGTGTTGATGGTGGATGTCGGAGGAGGGTGGGTTGAGTTTGTCGATGGGGTTGGCAGGGAGTTTGTCGATGGCAGCGGTGGGAAAGGAGAAAGCTCTGATACCATTGCTACAATCCTAATCCGATTGAGCGATGGATCGTTGTAACTTCTAATGGTACCCATGAATCAAATAAGAAAAAGGAAGAAAACAGGGCAAGGAGGAAGAAGAAGAAGAGAAAGAAGAAGAAGATAGAGGATAGAGCTTAATTCATATTCATTCATAGTTGAAAATGAGATTACAATAGGGTATTAATAGTGCTAGCTATCACCTAAGCCCGTGCACAATGCACCTTAACCCTCCTTCTCTAATACAAAGACCTAACTGCAAAACAAGCACAACAATTAAGAAATTGCACAAGCATTGAGACACAAAACAAAAATACCGATACGGGATTATTTGTGATAGAAAGAGAAGATGCAGATTAGAGAACTACATCACATTCAGACTTTGGGGAGAGAGAGAGAGAGAGAGAGAGAGAGAGAGAGAGAGAGAGAGAGAGAGAGAGAGAATGTCATTTGATCTTATGTTGCGCGTTATTTTTTAGTTACTAGATAAGAATTTAGAGACCTAAAGAATTTAGGTTGTTTTTGTTACGAGTTTATCACAACAAATTGTTGGTTAAAAAGTTTGTTTCTCTCCAGTTCACAGTTCTAAAAATCGGTCGACATCTAGTTCTCTTAGCTCCATTGAGTATATTCACTGCAGGGTTCTTAATTGTGGAACCATATTAAATTCTGTATAATCCCGGCTTTATTCTGTTGTGCTGAACCATTTGCAGTGTTAATAACTAGATGTATGAACTAATCTTTCTTCGTTTTAGTTCATTATTTTTTCACTATTGTTAGTTTCCTTGCGACACATGTTTTCTTGTTATTTTGTTCTCTACATGTTTATTTTAGCTATATCAATGTCTTCATGTAGAGCTCTATTTTGATATTTTCCCGTTAATTTGAAGTATTTTCACATAACACAAGAATCAGAAGCCTGATTTTCCTATTACTGAATTGATGGTCAGTTCCTATGTGTAAGTCGAACACATTTTTGCATCGGAAGAAAGATCATATGCATATCTGCACTTACCTACCTATTTGACATTTGTATCTGCACTCTCTCTCTCTTCTGTAAGGAACTGCCTGTCTTTTCTTTCTCTTTGTTGTGTTTGTATCCTGTGAAGGTCTCCTTTTCTGTGTCTGCATTCATGTTTCTTAGATGTCAAAAATACATAATTCAATATCAATTTTTGTCGTTTCATAGAACTTTGTTTGTAGTCCCTAATTGATGCCATCATGATTTTTGGTCTTAGCCCTTAGAAACATTGATTTTTCTATATTTTTTCCTTGGAAAGCATCGATTTATATCTGATTACATTGTTGGTTTGTTGTTTGTACGTGTCCTGATGAAATTTTATAATTCTATGATTTTTTTGTTAACTCCATGACATTATGTTCTCACAATCTTTGAATGGTTTGTCAGCAATGTTGTCAAAACCGGACTAGACCGGTTGGGTGGACCGGTTTCAACTGGAACCAGGCCATGAACCCGTCTGGCTCTGGCTTAAACCAGAAATCTCCAATGAACTGCATAAACCGGTGCGAACCACTTTAAACGGGTTCTAATTTAACAGGGCGGTTCAAACAATTAGTTCTTTTATTAATTGTTGTTTTTGTAACATTGGAACAAAAATATATCGTACAATTACAATGGTGGCCCCTTCTTACACTGAACCCTGTTCAACTTAATTAAACCAAGGTTGGACTGGAAAAATTGAATTGGCCCCTTACTGGTTTGAAAGCTGGTTCGGTTCTAACAACTTTGTATGTCACTTCAGTGTCTCTGTATACATTTAAGTGTGTAAACAGTGATCCATTTTTTAAAGCTTTCTAGTCCATAACCTGATATTCTTATTTGATTTGACAGCCGGGCTTTTTATGACAAGAGGATCTCTCAGGAAGTCAGTGGTGATGCTCTTGGTGAGGTATGACTGGACAATTTCACATTAGTATGCATTCAATTTTGCATTTACAGTACAAACTTTTGCTTGTAATATCTACTAGAACTTGTCTAATATGTCTGGTTTCCATATTTAATTTTGATATACTCAGGAGTTCAAAGGCTATGTTTTCAAGATCATGGGAGGTTGTGACAAGCAAGGTTTTCCCATGAAGCAGGGAGTTTTGACTCCTGGACGTGTTCGCCTTCTGCTACACAGAGGTGAGTCGGTTCATTTATGGTTAATTATATTTTTAAAATTGGTAATAATACACAGAGGTGAGTCGGTTCATTTATGGTTAATTATATTTTTAAAATTGGTAATAATATTTTGTTACAACATCTGAAGAGTTATTTAGATGTTCAAGGTTCAACTTTTATCTGTTTTAGTAATCCTATTTATTTGATATCAAGTGGTGCTTAATCAAACCGAATATTCAAAATTATGTGGGGATTACCTTTTTTGGTAGTAGGAAACTGGAAAATGACAATAATATTTGGGTAATCAGAAGGATTACCTACATGTCTAAACTTCAATTGCATATCAAGTTGTGCTTAATTGGACTGAATACACAAATTATATTACTTTGCTAGATTCACAGCAGTTAAACTCATCCCATTTAGCCTCTTTCTGATCAGTCACTCAATTCATGTACTTAATTGTCACTCACCTAGGTGATTGATTCCATAAATGTCATTTTCTGTGTTTATATAATTGTCTTGTATTTAGAAGCACAAGCATGGTCACTGCTGGACATGTTTTTGACGTAGTGTACAACATGACATAATTTTGAAATGTACATATTTTAAAATATTTGGGGAACAGGTTTGTCACTTGCATTGCAACATATTTCTTTCTGCATTGCAACATATTTTGAAATACATTTTCCCCTCATTTCCTACAGAAGATGTCCATAATATCTAAGTGCATATCTCAACATATGTTTTACAAATTAAGGATATAGTTTAGAATTGGGCGTATGTGTCTGAGAAGTGTAGGCATATGCTATTAGTCATGTGCTTGACATGGTTCAGTCTCGCAGTAGAAACTTTTGAGGAACTTACCAACCCCAATTCTGCCCGACTTATGGTAGGATTCAATCTCTTTTTAACCTGTGACTAACGAATCCTGAGTATTTGAACCATACATTCTAATTGTAAATCAACATGAGAAATTATAATCCCGGGATTCCAAATTAGCGCACTGGTCAAATTGTGACAATTGCTTTCTGAATAATTCATCCTAAAACCAAACTCCATTATATTAGATGCTGATTTTTAGAGGTTGAGTAGGAAGTATATTAACTTCTCCGTTTGTCTTATCAAAGCAAACTTGTAATTGTTAATTGAATAGATATAATTGTGTTTTTTTGCAGGAACCCCTTGCTTCCGTGGGTTCGGAAGGCGCAATGGTGAGCGCAGAAGGAAATCTGTTCGTGGGTGCATTGTTAGCCCTGACCTTTCAGTTTTGAACTTGGTCATTGTTAAGAAAGGGGAGAATGATCTTCCTGGCTTGACTGATGTCGAGAAGCCTAGAATGAGGGGACCCAAGAGGGCTTCCAAAATCCGCAAGCTGTTCAACCTTTCCAAGGAAGATGATGTCCGCAAGTATGTCAATACATACCGCCGAACATTCACAAACAAAGCAGGTTCGTGGTGTATAATTCTTGGTCTGTAAATTCCATGCGTTATTTTCTAATGCATCTTCTTATCTTAACTGGTGCAATGCTTCTGTTAGTTTGGCGGGTAGTTGTCTGCTTTCTTCCAAATCTGTGTGCATTACTTAGGTTACTTTTGCAATTCAATTGTCTTGTACATCTTGTTGTTGTCTGTAGGCAAGAAATGCAGCAAGGCACCGAAAATCCAGAGGCTAGTGACACCTCTGACTATTCAGAGGAAGCGATCAAGAATTGCTGAAAAGAAGAAGAGAATTGTCAAGGCCAAATCTGAAGCTGCTGAGTACCAGAAGCTCCTAGCCACCCGTCTCAAGGAGCAGAGAGACCACAGGAGTGAGAGCTTGGCCAGGAAGAGATCCAGGCTTTCTGCTGCTGCTTCCAAGACAGTTTCTGTTTCCGCTTAAACAAAACACTCGTGAAGCAGACATTGCCTGAGCTGATCATGGTGTTGCTATCTTTCCTAGGCAAAGTGGCTTGCCTTTTCTGCCTTGTGTTTGACATAATTTTGACTGCTCTATAGTTTCTGTATGAATGTCAGAATTGCGCTTTTGAGCTTTAAAAGATTTTGATTTTAAGTTGCTTTATTGATTATGTTATTTTTCATTTTGAATTTTGAACCTAAAGATGGTAAACTCCTATGTAAATTGAGTTAAATTATTAGTGGCCCGTTGCTTGTTCAAATTGTAGTCACTGTCGATTATTTTATGAACTGAAAGTTTGGATTAATAGTGGTTGTGTTTTTTTTATAGAATTGATTATCTATTGCTATTTATCATTTTCATTTTGAACTATTGATGGTCTTTTCTGATGTTACTCTGGTTAAAGACAATGCAATTTTGATAAAAATTTCATTTATTTTTGCTAATTTGTGTTGCTTTCTACGAAACTGATGTCTGCTTATTACTGAGTAGAGTGAATGGTGGTAGGGGCTTCAACATTTTATGCAATGACATAGCTCCAAATCATTTCACTTATTTCTTTTCTAGTTTCCTTCAATTTATCATGCTTGGTGCTGATTATTGTTTGTTTGCGACGATTGTACTCTGGAATTTGTTTCTCAGCAATATTAGCTTGTCAAAGCCAAAGTGGATGATATTCTAGATGTTTTCTCCTCGCTCACTGTATAGACTCCGCTTTGCTCCATTTAGTTTTTCCTAGTGGAGTTTCAGTCTTCCCTCAGAAATGCCTCTCTGGTGAGAGGGCGTATATAGATTTAGTAGTTTGACTTGACATCCTAATGGCAACTGATATGTTTAGCGTGAAGTAGGGGTGGCGAACGGGCCGAACGGGCCGGGCCGGGCCCAACCCGCGCGGGTTGGCACGCTGGAGTGGGCGGGCCGGGCCGGGTTGGGTTGTTATGCGGGCCGGGCCGGGCCGGGTCAGATTCTGATTTGGGTGGCCCGCCCAACCAGTGAACCCATTAGGGCTCAACCCGGGTTGGGCCGGGTCGACCCGCGGGTTGGCCCGTTTAATATATAATTTTTTTTTATTTTTTTTTTTTTTATTTTATTTTATTTTTTTTTGTGGGTATCTTAAATCGAACTAATAATAATAATAATTTTACAAATGATGTATACAATTATACAAACAACCATATTTTTGTTTGATGAATATTACATTTTTTTTAAAATTATAATACTAAGTAAGTAATACTACTAATAAGTAATAAATTATACAATTCTTCTAATATCCCCAAATGATGTTTAATTATAATACTAAGTCTAACTGTCTAAGTATGTAATTCAGTAATAATACTAATAAGTAATAATACTACAATTCTTAAAATTGAATCAAATATCCCCAAATGATGTTTAATTATAATACTAAGTAAGTAATAATACTATTATACTAATAAACAAAAAAAATCGTAATAATAATAATAAGATTGAAAGAGTGAAATTGACAATAAATTTTGAAATTTTATTCATATGAATTAAAGTTGTACAATTTGAACAATTTATAACGAAATGAAAAATTCAATTCACAAATAAGTTTTATACAATAACATATTTCTTAGTTCTTATGTACAATTTTAATTGACTACAATTTTTCTAATTTAACAAAACAAGAAAAGCTATTGTTGTTGTTGTTGTTGTTGTTGTTGGTCTTCAGGCGAGTTGCTCCCACTTGTGGAACTCGATAGTGCTTTCCCTTGCGTCCTATCTTTAGCCTTCAGCCAGTCTTCTGTGCATACGAGCATCTCTAACGTCTCGGGCTTCATCCGATTCCTGTAATCTGATAGAACCCTGCCACTTGTAGAAAATGCACTCTCAGAAGCAACTGTAGAGACAGGAGGAGTTAGTAAATCTTTAGCCATAATTGATAGAATACTAAAAGTGTGTTCATGTTCTTTCCACCACTGTAAAATATCTAGTGCAGAAGTAAAAGGCTCAGCATCTTGTTGGTTATACCAATTTAATTCATTTGGTTGATTAGTCCTAGGTTTTTTAGATTGAATTTTTTCAAGTAAACTAAATGTTCTATCACCAATTCTACTTTTACCTTTAGAACTACCAGAAGAAGAACTAACTATAGAAGTTGTACTACTAGAAGCAAAACGTCTATCATAATAATCATACAAGTTATTTAACGTAGATTCAAATTTAACTAAAAAACTAGCGCAATCAATTGTTAATTCTACAATGTTATCTAAATATCCAAAAAATATTTCTATCAAATTCTTCGTACCTTCAAATTTGATACGAGGATCCATAACAGTAGCAACACAAATCAACATAGGAGGAGGAAAATAATACTTCAAAAATTTAGTAAATGCAGGTTTTACAATGTCACTAATATGGGTATCATTTAACATTTCGTTAAATGTTTGAACCATGCTAACTAATTCAATAAAAATGCTACTAGAAGTAGATTCATATGTTTTTGAAAATTTTAAAGTTGCGGTTTTAAAAGGTTCTAAAAATTTCAACAAAGATTCAGCAAAAAACCAATCGGCGGC
Organism: Hemerocallis citrina; assembly: GCA_017893485.1. NCBI lineage: Eukaryota > Viridiplantae > Streptophyta > Magnoliopsida > Asparagales > Asphodelaceae > Hemerocallis > Hemerocallis citrina. The sequence goes on along the minus strand of CM030366.1, from coordinate 74,731,119 downwards.
AGTCATTTGAAAATTAGGCATATTTTGTGCGATACAAAAATCATTTACAACTGCTTTATATTCGGTGACAACATTTAGTAAATCAAAAGTAGAATTCCATCGGTGTCTAACATCCTTTGGAAATTTTCTAAAAGGAACATGTCTAGCTCTACACCAAGCTTTCCATTCTTGTAGAATGCTTGGTTTTAATGCAATGAAATGTACACAATCTCTAATTTTAATTATATATGGATCAGCTATACCTAATGCATCTTGAACACATAAATTTATAATATGACATGCACACCTAACATGAAAAATATTGTCAGATGGAGGGTTTAATATTCTTTTTAAAGTATTAATTGCTACATTGTTGTTAGATGCATTATCAAAACTAATAGCCATAATTTTATCGCGAATATGAAAAACATCACAAATTTCTAAAATACGGTTTGCTATTTCAGCGCCACTATGGGGATACGGCAACGACGCAAGTGATATGATTCTTTTATTAAGAATCCAATCATTGTCGATCCAATGACAGGTTATTCCCATCGTTGGAATATTGTTGACACCCGTCCAACAATCCGAAGTTAAACTAACCCTACAAGTTAAACTATATAAAATTGCAATCAACGCGTCCTTCATTTCCATGTACACTTTAAAACAATCCGATTTGCAAGTATTTCTCGGAATTCTTTTAAAATGAGGGTTTAAGGCCGTTTGATTAAAATTTTCCAAGTTCCTACTATCGGAATAGGTAAATGGTAACTCATCCTTAATTACTAATCGGGCCATTTCCCGACGAACAAGTTCGGGATCATAAGGGTGGCTATCTACTTGACCGGTCCTAGGGTTTATTCTTTGTTGGCCTTGTAGTTGATCAAGAAGATCTTTATGATTATTTAGGATGTGCCTACTAAGTGTACCGGTTCCGTCACCCTTTTTGAATTTGTATAGTTTATCACATGATTTACACGCTTTCACACCTACACCCGGAGTATTTTCGTCCGGGATATAATGATAAAACTTATGCCAATCGCTAGTTTCTCCTCTACTTTTCCTACTACTACGGGGTTGTGTGGTGTCGGTTTGTTGTTGTTGTTCTTATTCTAATTGTTCATGTCCAACATCATCGTGTGTACCCTATTGTTCCATAGTAGGATCAATGTAATCTTGGGCGGGCTCAGTAATTGGGACAATTGGTGGCCTACGTGAAGATGAGGAAGAATCTTGTCCACTACGACCGCTACCGCGTGATCTAGACATAGTGTAGTAATGTGGTATGTAAAAAAAAATCTACAATGTAGGAGGGGACGAGCGGTGAATTATACAAAAAAAAACTAAAAAACAAGAGGGTTAAGATAGAGAAGTTCAAAAAACGAACAATAATTTTAACTACAACGCAAAAAAAATAATAACAAGAGAAAAGAGATAGAGATATTTTGATACCGTTCACCGTGGAATACGCGTATAAAATAAAACCGTGAAAATTAGAATATAATAGAAAAGATGGAGGAGGGCTTTGCCGATTTCGCAATTGAAGAGTTGAAGTAGATTTGAGTCGATGGTTGAAGAGAGTTGAAGACGTTGAATTTTGTTCTCCGATACGACCGAAATTTGATCGTGTATACGCCTCCTTGTACACTTGTTTGATGATTACTACAATTTTTCAATTTTTTTTTTTTTTTTTGATGTATTATTAGTAGAGAGAGTAAGAGAGGGAGGTGTGATTTTTTTGGAGATTTTTGGGGGCTATTTATAGACTTAGAATTGGGAAAAAACAAAAAAAAAAAAATAAAAAAAAAATAAACTATCTAACGGCAGCAGCAACGGCTCTAAGAGCCGTTGGCTGCATGCCAACGCTGTGAAGCCCAACGGCACCTAAGCCCAACGGTCAGCCCGGCCTCGAACCGCGGGTTTCGACCCGTTCGACCCGCGGGTCGAACGGTCGACCCGTCACGGGTCGGTAGGTCGAAATTCGCGGGTCGACCCGCGGGTTGGCGGGTCCAATTCGCGGGTTGACCGGGTTCGTGGGCCGGGTTTGGCGAATCAAATTCGGGAAAAAAGCGACCCGGGTCGACCCGGTCCTATTCACCGGGTTCGACCCGAACCCGTGAAATCCTTATGCGGGCCGGGTTCGTGGGCCGGGTCGCGGGTGGGTCGCTGGTTGACCCGGCCCAGTTGCCACCCCTAGCGTGAAGTTTGCAGGTTCCAGTCATTTCTTGCATTATCAACTTTGATCTCTATGTGGTGATGATTCGTTCCTGCATGATCAACTTTGGAGCTGCATGTGGAGGATGATGGCTAGACAGCCAAAACAACTAAGGTGTGGGTATTTGCCTCAACGAAAGGAACTGCTCCCAAAAGACAACTCACACAACAGGAGGACAGAACGAAATAGTTCGTACATACATAAAATTTCAACCTGAAAATTTTTTGTATTTTTTGTGAAAATATATACCTATAAACTTCTCTTACATGATATATATATATATCCTCGAGTTGGCCATAAGAGACCTTCATTTCAGTTGCAAATACATCATCAGCATCAGCATCAATCCAAGAAGATCACAAATCTAGACACAAATTAGAGCCAAAAGTCTCTTAATATCTACTCAAGAATCCATCATCAGCGTAGAGTCTCTACTCCAGACTGACCCTGCTGCCGAAGACTGTTAACTACCCTGCAATTCCTCCTGATCTCCCCTGGTCGACCTGACTACTACATCTTCACCATCCCTTGAACAAATGCTGAAATGAACGCATCCTCACCGACGCTGAACCTCCACACCAACTCCCGTGTCCTCGCATCCCCTGAAAACAGCGTCTGGTCTGAGTTAAAAAAACCCCATCTTTTCACCCAGTCCTGAATTTTTTTCCAAACTGTCCCACTTTTTGAAAGTTTTTTCCAAACTGCCCTACTTTTTTTAAAAATTTCCAAACTGTCTCACTCGCTTTCTAAAAAAGTGAGTGATATGGCTAAAAATGGGATTAAATTGGAACCGTCCAGATTGGGCACGAATCTCGAAGCTCGGGGGTAAAAGGGTAATTTCACACACAAGCGGGTCCAAAGCGGGTTCTGAATCTCCTTCTCACAGATCCAATAACCCACCAATGGGTCCGCTCCAATTGGGCAAGGGTCCCGACCCGAAGTGAGCCCAGACTAGCAAGAGACAAATCAGGGCCACTGATTTGACCCAATCAACGGGCCTGATTTGCTCTCACCGGGAATCAAGGAAAGATTTCCTAAACAGACTGAGGATTTTGCTCCCGGCTGTTACACAGAAAATCAGACCCTTAAACGGCTCCCCGGGCGACTATAAATACCACCCCTCTACCACCATGACCAGGTTAATCACTTTTTCACCACTTTTAAGCTCTTTCTTAATCTCTTCTGATTACTAACAAGAGCGTCGGAGGGTGCGTCGCCGGAATCAACCCCGGCGTCTCGCACTTCCTTGCAGGTTGCGCCAGGAGCAAGAAGGCTTGAGTCAACTGTTCAGGTTGTTCCCGGACTCACAAATTCTATCTGTTTACCCCCACACCGAAATCAGCGGTAACAGATTGGCGCCGTCTGTGGGAACACAACCACACGAACAGCCTCAGCACCTTCTCTGTCGTCCTCTCCAACCATGCCTCCAAAGAAGGTCAGATCCCGAGGGTCAAACCGTGGAGCTAATCCTGCCGACCCTACAGAGGAAGCCCCCTTCAATCCTATTCCTCAACTCGACCTTCCTCCTCCGGCCCAGCAGGGCCAACCTCCTCTTCCCAAGCAGCAACCCAACAATGGCCCTTCCGGCCATAACGGTCGGAAGCAGAAGCAGCCCCTCAACCCGGACCATGTCTTGGTCCATAATGGGTCCTCGGACTCGATGGCTTCTCATCATCCCGACCTCCGCAACACGCTCCTGAACCGCCAGAAGGACGACGACCTCCGCACCCACCTTGACGAGAGGCGGGCCCGAGAGGGAGCCTCCCGCCAGCGTCAGGGTGAGCGGTCTCCTCGTCGCCGAGACGGTAGGAGGTCCCCGGACCGCAGGGGCCGGGCAATGTCTCCCGAACGCAGGAGGAGGAGGCCGCATTCCCCTGCGGATCGGCATCCTCGGAGGAACAATGACACACCGATCACTCGTGCCGAGTTCCTGCAATTTCAGGACACTGTGCTACAGGCCCTCAACCTTCGGCAGAACGTCCAAAATGCTCAGAGGGCTCCGACGCCCCCGAGGGACCCCAGTCCTCGCCGCCGAACCCGAAGTCCTTCCCCGGCTCCCAGCCGCCAGCGGCAGCAATACAGTCCACGCCGATCCCAGGACTACCGGCGCCGCAGTCCGTGCTCCCCCTCCTATGAAGAGGAGTCCGGGGGGTCATACGATTACCAGCGGAGGGACGACGCCCTCATCCACCGTCTCCATGAGGTGGAAAGGCGTATTGGCCGCATGGACAGGGAGGAGGAGTCCCGAGCAGGAACCGTCCGTCCCAGCCGACCCCCTTTCTCGCGGTCGATCATGGAGGCCCACATACCGAGGGGCTTCAAACCTCCGCAGTTTGAAACGTACTCAGGGGAATCCGATCCGGTCGATCACGTCGAAAGCTTCAAGACCCTGATGCTGATCCATCAAGCTTTCGACGCCGTGCTCTGCAGGACCTTCCCTGCCACCCTCAGAGGGTCGGCTCGGGAATGGTATTCCAGACTCGCCCCCTTCTCCATCTTCTCGTTCGAGCAGTTTGAGACACTGTTCATAACTCACTTCGTGAGTAGCAGGCGAGCTGAGAAGACAAGCCTCTCCCTACTGAACCTGCGGCAGGAAAGGGAAGAGAAGCTGCGGGACTATGTGAAGAGATTCACCGCAGAGGTTAGGTCTATCGCCTCCTTAGACCAGTCAGTGGCGACCGTGGCGTTCCAGTCGAACGTTCTCAACGCCAACCTCCGATCGTCCCTAGCCAAGAAGCCCCCGCATGACTTCGCCGACCTCCTCCTGAGGTGCGAGAAGTACATCCGAGCAGAGGAGGCTGAAGCCCTTCCGAGCTTCGGGGGGCCCTCCTCAGGGTCGAAGAGGAAGGCGACGGGGGAAGAGGGGTCTAAGAAAGCTCAAAAGGACAATGGCGGTCAGCGTCGCCCTCCCCCCAGGTTCGAGAAGTTCACTCCCCTTACCACTAACGTCTCTACAATCCTAATGGAAGTGGAGAAGGAGGGGGTCATCCCTCCAGCTCCGAGGATGCACACCCCGGCAAAGCGGAGGAACAAAGATAAATGGTGTCGTTACCATCGGGACCACGGCCATGACACGAACGACTGCCGGGCTTTGAGAGATGAGATCGAAGCCCTCATCCGGAGGGGGCAGTTGGCCAAATTCGTGAAGGCTAACGATCGGGCGGACCGCAATTCTCCTCCGCCTCGGGGGGCTAACAAGCGTTCCGAGCGACGCGAAGAGACACCCGAGTTCGAGGAGGAACGGATTCTGCACCTGATCCACGGAGGCCCCATGGGGGGCTCCTCTAATTCCTCCCGGAAGGCCTTCGTCCGAGAGGTCAACTCGGTTCACAGTGCCCCTCCCCCCAAAGGTGTCGGCGTCCCTGTGTCTTTCTCCGATGCCGACCTCGAAGGGGTCCGAACCCCACACTGTGATGCCCTCGTCATCGACCTCCGCATGGCCAACTTCAAGGTGCAGAGGATTTTAGTAGACAATGGAAGTTCGGTCAATATTCTCTTCCTCTCGGCCTTCCGAGGCCTGCAGCTGTTCCGGGACCGTCTCAAACCGGCCGGTTACACACTCCACGGGTTCACGGGGGTCCCGGTAACTGTCGAGGGGGTGATAACCCTAGACGTAACCGCAGGAAGCACCCCTACTACCCGGACCGAGCCGATGGACTTCATGGTCGTCGACGTCCCGGCGGCGTATAATGTCATCCTAGGCCAACCCGGCCTAGCCGCCTTGGAAGCTGTCCCCTCGGCGTACCATTTGAAGATGAAGTTCTCCACTCGGTCGGGAGTAGGGGAAGTCAGGGGAAGCCAAGAAACAGCCCGGAAGTGCTACATGACTTCCACCGGGGGACCAGTGCTCTCGCTCGAGACACTAGAAATCCCCGAGCCGAAAGCTCGGCCAACGTCCGAGCCGGCGGACGAGTTAGAAGAAGTACTTTTCTCGGACGAGGACCCGAGCCGGAAGTTCCTCATCAGCAAGTCCTTGCCGACCGCACTGTGCTCGGACCTGATTCAATGCATCCGGGATAACCGTGACTTGTTCGCTTGGTCGGCCGCGGACATACCCGGCATTTCCGAGGAGCTGCTCGTCCATCGCCTGAGTGTCGAACCGGGGTGCAAACCGGTTCAGCAGAAGAGGCGAAAGTTCGCTCCCGAGCGACAGCAGGCTATCAAGGAGGAGGTGGATAAACTGCTGAAGGCCAAGTTCATACAGGAGGTAAATTACCCCCAGTGGCTGTCGAATGTTGTAATGGTCAAGAAGTCCAATGGCTCGTGGAGGATATGCATTGACTTCACCGACCTGAACAAGGCGTGTCCGAAGGATCCATTCCCTCTCCCGAACATCGACACCCTTATTGACGCCACCTCGGGCCATGAGCTCCTCAGCTTCATGGACGCCTTCTCGGGGTACAATCAAATCCGAATGTTCCCCCCGGACATTCCGAAGACCTCCTTCGTCACCGACCAAGGCCTCTACTGCTACCGGGTCATGCCGTTCGGTTTGAAGAACGCGGGCGCCACCTACCAGCGCCTCGTCAACAAGGTCTTCCAGAGCCAGATTGGCCGAAACATGGAGGTGTACGTTGACGACATGCTCGTCAAGAGCATCCGGGGCACAGACCATATAGCCGACCTCCAGGAGGCCTTCGGCGTGTTGAGAAGGCACAACATGCGGCTGAACCCGAATAAGTGCGCGTTCGGGGTCTCTTCGGGAAAGTTCCTCGGCTTCAATGTAAGCCAACGAGGAATCGAAGCTAATCCCGAAAAGATTAAGGCCATATTAGACATGGCCCCGCCTCGGAACATCAAGGAGGTGCAGAAGCTTACCGGTCGGCTCGCCGCTATCGGTCGGTTCCTCTCGAATTCAGGGGAAAAGTGCCTCCCCTTCTTCAAAGCACTCAGGGGGGCTAAGGGTTTTGAATGGGGCCAACCACAACAGGAGTCGTTCGACCAGCTGAAGGCCTACTTGGTGAACCCCCCTCTGCTCAGCAAACCGGTCCCGGGCGAGACTCTCTTCGTTTACTTGGCTGCTTCCGAGCAGACCTTGAGAGGTGTCTTGGTGAGAGAGGAGGACCGAACCCAAAGGCCTATCTACTACGTGAGCAAGGTGCTTCGGGACGCCGAGCTCTGCTATCCGAAGATAGAGAAGATGGCCTATGCCCTAGTCACGGCGGCGAGGAAGCTTCGGCCATACTTTCAGTCCCACTCGATCGTCGTCCTCACCGACCAACCCCTAAAACAGATCCTCTACAAGCCTGAGACCTCGGGCCGGCTGATGAAGTGGTCCATAGAGCTGAGCCAGCATGACATCTCTTACCAGCCTCGGACAGCAATTAAGGCGCAGGCACTCGCCGACTTCATCGTAGAGTCCACTATCCCTGAGGTCGGCCACGTCCCGAATGGACCCCCCATTTGGACAGTCTTCGTGGACGGATCCTCTTGTAATGAAGGAAGCGGTGCCGGCATCATTCTGAACGGCCCTGACAACTTCGTCCTCCAGTACGCGATCCGTATGAACTTCAAGGCCTCGAACAACGAGGCGGAGTACGAGGCTCTCATTGCCGGTCTTGGACTTGCACGGAATGCTGGGGCACAGCGCCTCCGAATCCACAGCGATTCCCAGCTCGTCGTGAACCAAGTCTTGGACGAATACGAGGCACGAGACGAGCGGATGGCGAAGTACCTCACCAAGGTTCGGGCCCTCATGAACCGGTTCGAGGAGGCGCTCATCCAGAGGGTCCCTCGTGAAGAGAACTCACAGGCCGATGCCCTCTCCAAGTTGGCCTCGTCCTCACTTCAAGGTCTCAAACAGACCGTATTGATCGAAGTCCTCTCTAAGCCGAGCATCGAAGACGAGACACCTGGCTCGGCGGAATCGTTGCCGGTCATGTTACAAGATAATTGGATGAAGCCTTTAGTGGAATTCCTAAGGGACGGGCTCCTACCCGAAGACCCCAAAGAGGCTCGCCGAGTCAGAACCCGGGCCGAGCGGTATGTCTTGATCGAGGGCATCCTATACAAACGCTCTTTCTCCCAAATAGAAGGCCGACCGTACCTAAGGTGCCTCTCTCCGGATCAGGCCGAATATGCCCTACAAGAGCTCCACGAAGGCATCGGAGGGGCACACTCAGGATTTAGGTCCTTGGCCCGGAAAGCTTTGAATTATGGGTACTTCTGGCCGACCCTCCTTCAAGACGCCGAGCGACACGTTCGCCAATGCCGCTCTTGTCACAACCGTTGAACTACACCGATGGTTTGGAGTCCAACACTCGGCTCGACTTTACCTCCTCGGCTCGCCTCCGAGCGAGCCAGGGGTAGATTGCCGTTCGGAATTGCTCCCACAACCGTTGAACTACATCGATGGTTCGGAGTCCAACACTCAGCTCGACTTTACCTCCTCGGCTCGCCTCCGAGCGAGCCAGGGGTAGATCGCTGTTCGGAATTGCTCCCACAACCGTTGAACTACACTGATGGTTCGGAGTCCAACACTCGGCTCGACTTTACCTCCTCGGCTCGCCTCCGAGCGAGCCAGGGGTAGATCGCCGTTTGGAATTGCTCCCACAACCATTGGACTACAACGATGGACCCGGAGTCCAACACTTAGCTCCCAGTCCCCCCAAGCTTGCTTCGCAGCAAACCGGGACTGGTCCGCCCCTCTGCTCCGTCAGTGGAGGGACACCGAAGCTACGTTCGGCCACATAATCCGAGTTCTCCTACCTAATAGCCGAAGCCCGAAGCCCTACGCCTTCAGTCGGCTACCGAGCAAGTGCCTTCCCGAGCTCGCAAACGGAGAAAAGTCACTTTCTCCTCAACTTTCGCGCCTGATCTCGATCAGACGGCTCAGATCTTGCCACCTGCGCTAAACGACAAGATAGCATTTTCTTGGGAACTGAGCTGCCTCGAGATTCGTGCCTACGTTCAACGGCTCAAGATCTTGCCGCCTGCACTAAACGACAAGATAGCGCTTTCTCGGGGACAGAGCCGCCTAGGAACTCGCGCCGTACCTTGTCAGAGTCACTAAACGACAAAATACCGTACATATAGGAACCCGTTCGGTTCAACGCTCTCGCCGACAGAACTAACACGCTCGGTTCAAAGACCTCGGCGCGACCAACACAGTTATGAGCAAAACAAATGTGCAGAGCAATGAAAGATATTTTATTAAACAACCAGGCTGTAGTACAAAGCGCATCTGTTCCATGGTTACAAAGTGTTTGCAAATGAAATACACGACACCGACCCACTACACTTGGCCCTCATATGGAAATATCCTCACTAGACTGTTCGGCCGACTGTTCGTCCTCCTCGGTTGGTAGCTCCCCTGCATCGTTCCGGAGCTTCACTACCACAGTCTGCAAGTGTCGAATCTCCGAGAGCAAATAATCCCGCTCGGCTATGATCTTCGACTGGTTGTGCCGAATACACTTGACCCGAAGAGCATTGCTGAACGCGGTTTGCGAATCCTCGTCCCCTTCTGCAGGGCTCAACTCAGCGATCCTATTCTCCAGACGTTGGATCTCGGCTTCCCGTAGGTCGAGGACGGACAAAAGGTGAGCCCGCTCACCCTCAGCTCGGCGTAACTCCAGCTCGATGCTTCTAGGACTCAGAGCCGCCGTCCCAGAGGTGGCTTCGGATTCAGAGTCATCATCCGAGCCGTGGAGATCAGCATACGAATCGGCCGCCTCGAGCTGAAAAAAGGGGAAAGCAAATAACAAAATTTCAATGTGCTGCCGAAGTCCAACACTTGGAAATTCTCTGAAGAAACTTTCAGATTTGCATTTCATATATATATAGTGGCTTCACATACATCACGACCGACTCTACTACAACGTTTTACAACAAGTCAAAGGGGATGAAAAACGACATGATCAGGGCCTCTTCGGAAGGGGAATGCTTCGGTTTAGGGAAACGCGAGGACGACGAGGCTTGCCCTCCGAGCTCGATCCTAAACCAACGAAGCGTGAACCCCCTTCGCTGCTGGCTCTAACTGCGGCGCCGGCCGAGGCCCCGCTCGACGAGACGGCCGCACTGCTCTGAGCGTCCACTGGACTCCGCCTGGTCATAGGCGAGCGTGTCGCAAGTTCGTAAAACGTAATCCCCCTCTCGCTCTCTTCGCGAGTGCACGACGTGCTACGAACGTTAGCCCTCTCCGGCACAGGTTTGAGCGACGCGATCTCTTCCTCCAGTTCAATGATTCTGTCTCTCAGAGCGTCGTCCTTCGCCGACTTCTTCGGACGAGAAGGCCTTGACGAGCCAGAGGCGTTGGCACCATCGGCCGCGAGCTGGCGGAAGTGGGTGACCTCGATTCCCCTATCTATCGTGATCCTTCTGAGCCTGTCGACTTCGGCCAATAACCTCTTGCGCTCGGCCGACGCCTTCTCCAGCTCGGATGTCAGCTTCTCTTCCTCCGCCAAGCGTTCTTTCTCCGCTAATTCCAAGTGTTGAACCTCAGCCAAAAGGTCGTCATTCTTCTGCTCGGCGACAATAAGCTCTCTACGGAGCCGCTCGACTTCCCCTTCGGGACAAGGAGCTTGGGGGTACTTCCGCAGTTGCCACAGCTCGCGACAGTACCTCCGCACAGCTGCCTTCGTCTCCTCCAGCTTGCCGAGCAGGAGAAACCTATTCTGTCGGCTCTGCCAGAGTTCGCCCTTCGTTTTCGCCAGCTCCTTCCGAAGGTATGCAACCTCCGTGATCGGACCGAACTTCACCTGTAAAACGGAGATAAATCCGATGGGACAATACATGGAAACATCTACAACTAGTCATACGCAAATCCGAGGCTCAACACTTGGATAAATTTTTGCCAAACAAAATATTTTCATTCAAAATCGAGGTGAAAGTTTTACACAAGCGGTGGCCAGTCCGCAGTTAGGCTTACAAAAGAAAAAAGACTAAAAAAGACAACCGAGTCAGGGGTCGACCTTTTTGTCGTTAGGGTCCGTTGACCCCCCGGCCTTGTCCTCGCCTCCGCCCTCGCCTCCGTCCTCGCTCCCGCTCTCCTTCTCGGAGTCGTCCTCCTCCTCGTCCTCGGCTTCGGTCTCCCCTGGGCCTTCGACGCGTTCCGTCTCTCCCTCGGGGCCGAGCAACCCCTCGGGAACACCCTCCTCCCCTTCCACGAGGTCGTAAAAGTGGTAGGAGGACGTGTCGAAGCCCGGGTTCTTGGCGGCAACGTGGAGCAGGGCTCGACCGTAGGCTTCCTCCATGTTCTGGAGCATGTGCTGCGCGGCCTCCTCCTGCACGGCCTTCCTCACCTTCTTCACCTTCTTCTGGTGCTTGGCCATGATCCTCTCGGCCCTCTTCCGAGCCTTCTCCGCTTCCGACCGGGCTTGGCCAGCTCCTCCTTCAGCTCGGCTGCCTCCTTCTCCGACGCCTCAAACTTGGCTGCCGTGTCCTTCGACAGCTGATTGGCGTCGGCCAGCTGCTTCTCCAACCCCGCCACTTCGGTAGCCCTCTTCGTCGAGAGGAGCTGCTCGGCATCAAGCCGCTGCGTGGCCTTGACGCGCTCCGCCCTCTCCCGCTCCTGCTCCTGCTCCTTGTTCGCAAACTCCTCGAGCAGAAAATTGAAGTGGCAGAGGGTCTGAAAAAGAACAGCAGATTAAAATCCGAACCCAAAGACTTAGAAAAAATTCTAAGAAAGAACTTTTGATGAGGAAGAGCTCGGCCTACTTACCGACATAGTATTCCGAGCAATCTGCATCGCGGCGTCCCCTGCTAGCCCGGCCTTCAGGGTCGCTCGGTCCTTCGGGGTCGGCAGGTGCCTCACCGCCTCCATGCAAATATTGCCGTCGCCCAAGAAGCCGTCGACATTCATCACCTGCCAGTCAGGGACGAATATCTGCTTGTGGCGCTCGGTTAAGATCTTCTCCGCATCGACAGTAAGAGGTGGAACTTGGAGGGACAGCACCTCCTTCACGCCGAACGTACCGCTCGACGAACCGGGAGCATCCACCTTCGGGGTCGGAGTCGGCACCTCCAAAGCAGGGGGGTCGAGAACCCTGATCTCCCCCTGCTCGAGGACCGCAACCTTCGGTTGGTCGGCAGTCTTCTCGACCGAAGGCTTCTTCGAGGCTCGGCTGTCCTGAGGCCCTGCCGAAGGCCTCTTCTTCTTCGCCTCCTGCTCCGACCGGCCCTTCGCCACCAGAGCTTTGTAATCCAGCTTCATCGTCTCTGCAAAAGCCGAATGAAAAAACTTAGAAAAAATTTCATGAACTTTAAACAAAGAGTATAAATACCAGAAGTATATTAGGGTCGATCGGACTGAGACCCCCACGGAACAGATCCTCCTCGGTAATATCTTTCCAGCTTAGCGCTGGCAGGGCGAGGAGCTTCCTCTGGACCTCTGCCTCCTCATCACTCAGCGCCGCCTCCTTCTTAGTCCGCTTGGGCAGACCCTCCTTTGCCCAAACCGTCGGTATCACCCACGGCGCCGGAGCTCGGATGAGGAAGTACTTCTCCTTCCAATGTTTGATCGAGTCCAGATTCTCGATCAGCTTCACGCCCATCCGGGGCGAAAGATAGAACCTCTGTTCGTCCCTCCTTGGCTGACAGGGTCGATAGAGACTCCGAAAGAGGAACATACTCGGCTTATCGCCGACCTCTTGGCATCGGAGGACGAAAGCCATGATGTGCCTCCATGTGTTCGGCATCAGCTGGGCGGGGCTCAAACCGTACCATGTCAGAACATCAACCACGAACGGGTGGAGGGGAAAGCGGAGTCCGGCAATAAGGGAGTCGACCGGAAAGACGCACACGTCCGACGAGGACTTTGTGTTGGCTCGGAAACCCGGCTCGGGGAGGAGCAGTCCATAGTCGGCAGGGATCCGGAAGCCCTCTCGGATCAGGTGAAGGTCACCCTCGGTGAGAGACGAGATGGTATGATCCACCTCGGACAGCTCCCTCGGCTCGTTCTCCTCCACCAACTTAGCCGTGCCTTGAGTTACTCTCTCCAAGGTGTCCTCGGCGTAGTCCCGTACGCCTCCCACGCTCGACAGAGAAATGGGCTGCCGACCGAACGCTCCCGCCGTCTTTGGCGTTTCCACGATCGTGACCACGGCCTTCCCCTCCCGGGACACCGCCGCAACCTCTTTAGGCAACTCGGCCACTTCGCCCTCTCTGTCCGGACGAACGACATTCTGATCGCTCGGCTCCACTACCTCCTTTCCTTTATCCCCTCGGCCAACGGCTTGCTCCGAGGCGGGGGTCTCATCCGTGATCTTAACCATTTTTTCTAAAAGAGAAGGGAAAGAGACTGACCTTGAAGTGATAGGTACGGTCAGAAAGTTCGCCGGAGACAAGGAACGCTACCGCGACAGCTAGCAACGCCACCAGAGAGCTGAAAACTTCGAAGGCAAAGTAAAAACTGAAGAGAGAGAGAGAGTAAAAGTGAAAAATGATACTTGGTCTAAGGGGGGGGTGAAGATTTATAGTAAAATGGAACGTCCTTTGGACTTCCAAACGAAAGAGCGCGACTTTTGGGCTGCTCTCGAAACGTCGCGAAGGCCCAACACAACTGCCTTCCTCACCAAGTCAACTAGCTCGGCGCAAGGGGATCTGAATCCGAGCTACACGCAATCCGAGCCAGATTGCAGAGCCTCCGGTCGGCTCCGAGCAAGTGCCTTTCCGAGCCTGCAAACGGAGAAAACGCACTTTCTCCTTAATTTTCGTGCACGATCTCGATCAGACGGCCCAGATCTCGCCGAGGACGCTAAACGACAAGATAGTGTTTTCTCGAGAAATGCGCCCGTCTCGAGATGCGAGCCGTCTTCCAACGGTTCAAATTGCGCCAACTCGCTCGGATTGCCTATACCTGCTCCACACCCCACCTATGACTAGAGAAACCAGAGAAAGTTTCGATTCAAAGTTTTAAGGCACCGCCCTCGGCGAGCGCCCCCCGGGCCCCGGGTCTCGGTCGGTATTCCGCCGACCCACGGGCCCCGGTCGAAAGCAAATCAACACTCAGAGATCGAGAGGAACACACCATTCCGAGCTAGTTGGTTATAACTGTGAAGGTTCGGCCTGATAAAGGACTCTGGCAACAGAGCCTTCACAGTTGCAAACAAACAAGCTCGGAACGCCGAAGATCATGGCGAAAGAACGACCGCTCGTCCTTCCGAAGCAACTTGGCCCCCGGTTCCGAATTTGGATCGTCACCTCTTCCACCATGATCTCCTCCGACCCCGCCACCCACCTCGGGATAGCCGGAGTCGGCAGAAGACCTTGGTGGAAGAACGACCACCCATCATCCCGGAGCGACCCTTACCTCGGGTTCGGATCACAGTTGTCACTACTCCTGCCTCGATCTCCCCCGACCCTGACACCCACAATGAGGACCGTCAGGAACGAGAGAAGAAAAAGACAGTAGAGTGACCACCCCTCCGAACCTATCAAGGTCAAGACCCCACAAGACTGGCGTCCGCCAGAGGCAGACACCACCGAGGTCTAAAACTCAACATTACTGCGACTGAAATGACAAGGGGAATGGAGTACTTATAGCTTAACCTCCAAGAACCAGTCATTATGACCCTCAGAAGTTGAAATGCCACGCATTAATTGAAGGAGTTAACCTTAATGACCTGGGGAAGGTGGAACGCCGCACAAACCCCGGAGCACCATTAATATCCTTGGGAACAGGATCGTCTCGAGACGAATTGCGCCGCGTCACTCGTCCTGCCGAAACCCCTGTCTCCGGTCGGATTCCGAGCAAGTGCCCTTCCGAGCTCGCAAATGGAGAAAACACACTTTCTCCTCAACTTTCGCGCGTGATCTCAATTAGACGGCCCAGATCTCGCCGAGGACACTAAACGACAAGATAGTATTTTCTTGAGAAATGTGCCCGTCTTGAGATGCGCGTCGTCATCCAATGGCTCAGACTGCGCCACGTCGCTCGTCCTCCCGAAACCCCCTGTCTCCGGTCGGACTCCGAGCAAGTGCCTTTTCGAGCTCGCAAACGGAGAAAACACACTTTCTCCTCAACTTTCGCGCATGATCTCAATCAGACGGCCCAGATCTCGCCGAGGACACTAAACGACAAGATAGTATTTTCTTGAGAACTGTGCCCGTCTCGAGATGCGCGTCGTCATCCAACGGTTCAGATTGCGCCACGTCGCTCGAACTGCCGAAACCCCATACCTCCGGTCGGCAGCCGAGCAAGTGCCATTCCGAGCTCGTAAACGGAGAAAAAAGACACCGAGCTACTACGACCGTTGGATCTCTCAGAAATTCGTGCTTCTAATGATGAACGGTCCAGATTGCGCCACGTGCGCTAAAAGACAAGATAGCAGTTTCTTGGGAAACGCGCCACCATCCGATGGCTCAGATTGCGCCATGTCGCTCGGAACGCCGAACCCCCTAGTCTCCGGTCGGCAGCCGAGCAAGTGCCATTCCGAGCTCGCAAACGAAGGAAAAATCTGCCGAGCGATGGAGACCGTCAGATCTCTCAGAAAATCACGCTCGACGACGATCAGAGGTCCAGATTGTGCCACGCCATAAATCAGTATTAAAAATCATTTTTTATTTATTTAAATCGCTTTATTTATTTAAAAATTGCGAAAAATTGCTAAAAATTCGGGAAATTTAACTAAAAATTCTAGAAAATAATTGAAAATTCGGGGGTATATTTTTGGGCCCCTGAACGAACAATTATTGCCCAGAATGCACTGTTAGGGCCCCCCGAACGATTAGTAAACACATCGCAAAATTAAATAAGTAACCCGAAAAAAATAGATGAAAGACGCCAAATACTCGATATGGCTAGGAAACAGCACATGACATCAAAAAGTAACCTCACTACCCCCTTCAAGATCCTAAGTCCTCCACATGGACTCCGATACAACTCTGCTAGCCACCAAAACAGTCAAACTACTCCTCAAAGGCTGATCACGCTCAGTCTTTAGGAGTGGGGGGCTCGTGATATGGCTAAAAATGGGGTTAAATCGGAACCGTCCAGATTGGGCACGAATCTCGAAGCTCGGGGGTAAAAGGGTAATTTCACACACAAGCGGGTCCAAAGCGGGTTCTGAATCTCCTTCTCACAGATCCAATAACCCACCAATGAGTCCGCTCCAATTGGGCACGGGTCCCGACCCGAAGTGAGCCCAGACTAGCAAGAGACAAATCAGGGCGACTGATTTGACCCAATCAACGGGCCTGATTTGCTCTCACCGGGAATCAAGGAAAGATTTCCTAAACAGACTGAGGATTTTGCTCCCGGCTGTTACACAGGAAATCAGACCCTTAAACGGCTTCCCGGGCGACTATAAATACCACCCCTCTACCACCATGACCAGGTTAATCACTTTTTCACCACTTTTAAGCTCTTTCTTAATCTCTTCTGATTACTGACAAGAGCGTCGGAGGGTGCATCGCCGGAATCAACCCCGGTGTCTCGCACTTCCTTGCAGGTTGCGCCAGGAGCAAGAAGGCTTGAGTCAACTGTTCAGGTTGTTCCCGGACTGACAAATTCTATCTGTTTACCCCTACACCGAAATCAGCAGTAACAGTAAGTGTGGTTAAAATTTCATCGCTTTTTCAGAAAGAGTGTGAGGCTTTTGATTTTTGAAATTCTAGACTCGTTTTCGGAAAAATCGATTGGCTTTTAACCAAACTTGCATTTTCAAAAACGAATGGGTCGTTTTGGTAAATACTTTCGAAAGTGGGTCAGTTTGGTAAATACTTTTAAAAAGTGGGTCATTTTGGTAACAAGTCCGATGGTAATTTGGTCCTTTTATCCCCATTCTGTAAAAGTGAACTCCAACATTCAATGCAATTTTATGGCTATTAACCACATGGAGCTTATTGGAATGTGCACCACATTATGAGTACATGAAAATAGCGAATTATATAGAATAAGAACGTTTATTAGTGAATAATGTGGAAAAAAGTCATGCAATTAAATTATCAAATACTTAAAGGGAGTGAGAAAAACGAAAAAATACAAGGTGTCAACATAAATCAAACGAGTGCAATAGAACAGCAACTAAAGCACCACATACAAAAATGAGAAGGAAGACCAGGTCCAGACACAAAAGCAGATTTATAAATTGACATCTCTCTTTGTTTATATATACCAACAGATAAAATTCAATATACTACGTCAAAAGAACCTTACATCTCTCTCTCTTTTTCTCACTAACAGACATATATGCACAGCCAGTTCTCGATCCAGTTTATGCGCTCAGACAAACACACACTGACGATACACACACAACTAGCACTCAATCCAGGTTCCCTTGCGTTTACGGCTTGCTACTATGTTGTCAATTTCATACATGCTTCTTATTGGCCAGTCAGGATTACTCAAACTCTGCAACCAAAAACAGGACAAAATTATAACATTATTATGATGAAATCCCTTGAACATAGTTTCTAGGACAATTTAAAGAGGAGGGGCATATTCTTGGAATAAAATCGTACACTCATTTGGGCATATAATTATGATTGTGAGATGGTTAGTTGTATCTTCTTGAGACACATTTGCCTCGTATATTATATCTTCGAAAATTAGAAAATAACATGGATGAAATAATTAATGTACACTAATAATTTAGCTCTATTCTCAGAAGATTTGCTAACTAAGTCATTCAGTCAAATTTTTTCGTGTACCTGCAAGCTCATCATTTAGAGTTGGGGGAAAATGTCCGTTAGAGCAAGTTACGCATAACAAGTAGTAAACGCAAAGAACAAGAAAACATGGTATACCAAGAAATCATGAACTAGAACAAAATCAATGATCAATAACAAGGGTTGATAATACGTTCAAAAGACTATAATCAAAGATGTAATAGTCGAGACAACAATCCACAATTAAGTTGATAACTATAATCATGACAAGAATGTATGTGTCAATCTTAAGCTCATCATCTAATGCACGTAATTCTGCGTCCCATACCACAAGTTCGATGCATGCAAACAATGATTGTTTAGACTATAGTGGTGAATTCTACAGATCGTGTACTTTGCAACAATAATCAATAATCAATAATCCATAACCATAATCAATCGAACAATAAGGAACCCTTCTCCGAGTATAGTTTCTGACGTTGTTCACTACTAAGTCGACCCTTATTATTCCGACTTGTTATTATTTTATTAGATTCAAATATGGTCATGCAATGGGTACAGAAGTATCGAGGCGATGTCAAGGAGGTGTCAAGGCTATACAATTTATGGTATAATTAATTCTATTCACTAGATGCAAAATCAAACATGGTTATACTTAATAACACAAAAGCACACATTCTGGACAGCAAATGTTGTTGTACAAAAACTGACTTTTTCGTTGCTACGGGAAAGTAAATCAGGTTCCATCAGGGGCTACACAAACTAGACTCCCTGCCGGTTCCAACGCATATTCACACGATATGTTATGATTACAATAGCTATGTGTAAAATCTCATTTTTTACTGGTTTCATGTTCAGGCAGCAGGTTAGGGTCAAATTTTTATATATAAAGTTTGCTGTAAAAATCATTTTAAAATCTTATAAAAATTATAATTTAGTTCTTAACAGTGTTCAGCAAAAATATGACTAATCTCAGGTCTAAATTTTTAATTTAATTTACGGTTTCAATTAGTTAAACATGATAATGTATTTTCAGACTGTATTCTGGAATTCAGATGTTACATCACGAGAATCTGAATAGCTTGCAATCTGTATGTAGGATTGTAAAATCGTCAGATAGTATGGATTCTAGACACAGAGAGATACAACTCTCATTTAATAAGTTTTACATAATATTATCTACAGCTAGGTCAAAAGTCTAGTTCTTTACTGAACTAGTGCTCTGGCAGCAACCTAGGGTCATGTTCTCATATATATAATGGGTCCGGAAATTCATCAATTAATCTTATAAAAATTTCAAAGTGACTCCTAATCATGTCTAGTAACATTCTAGTTAATCTCAAGCCTTCATTTTACTGATAACACACTATTTTAAATATGAAATTGTGTCGATAAGCCTCCAGACGGAAATCTGGAATTAAAAATCTAGCAGTGTTAAATATATGCTAACTTGCAGTCTATAAATCGGAATTTAGATCTGTTGAATGTTCTGGAAACTAGATTCAAAGGTCTATGACTTTTATTTATAAAGGTTAAATTAATTTTAACAGAAACTGGGTCAAAAGTTCATTACAAGATGGTATAAACAGCATGGTAAGAATAAAACACGCTCTTACGCAACAATCATGATAATCAATTCACATATTCATATAATAGGAAATGAACTAGCATTTATACTCAATAATTAGGATGGATTCCTACTCTTAACATGGCAAAATTATCATTGTTACGGTATTAAATTTACAAATCAAGTTATAACATCATATACAACCGAAAAGCATTCAAATCATTATTTCTTCTACATATACGTGTTTCTAGTTTATGTTCGTGTAGTGTATGCATAAGATGACGGATAACATGACTTAGAATTGAGTCAAGGGTATGACACGAAAAGAAAACTACTACTTGGTTTTGCCGATGAATCCGTAATAGTTTTTTTGAGAGGTATCGAGCAAAATAAGTTACGACAATAAAATAGGGCTACTTGCGGAGATCAAAAGAATTCTTGAACTAGAACAACAAGTTGGTTTAAGAGAAACTTGCCTTATATGACGATAATTTCGAATATGAACGAACGACGGAAAGGAGAGGATCGGATGGCGACAACACGTACAACGGCAGCAAGAAGCTTCGGCAGGAAATACGGCAAGAGAACCGCAGCAAAGGAGTGGATCGGGTGCAGCAAGATGGGTGGAGGTGATCGCGAGGTGCTACGGCGACGAGGCAGGAGTTGGCTGACGGTGGTTGCGACGATGGAAGAAACACACGGCAGCAAGCGGGGACAAGGGCGACGAGGAGGGTTGTTGTCGGGGTGAGACAGTGGGAGGAACCGCTTTGGGGACATCGATGGTGCGGGTGTTCGGGAGGAGACAGTCGGGAAGTGAGGGGTGAAGTGCAGGCGACGACAATGGCAGTGGTCAGGAGGAGCTAGCGGTGGGGAGATGGGTTTGATGAGCTGGAGAGGAAGAAGTAAGGAGATGAAGAGAGAGAGAGAGACGACTGATGATGAGGGGGTCATTAGTTAGGGTTTAATTAGTGGGGTAAGGTATTAATTAATGGGGGGTGATTATATAGGGAATTATTTCTATGGACTTGGGTTTGGATTCTAAAAATAATAAATCAGTTAATGTGTTTGGGCTTCAAAATAAATAAATCAAATTGTAGTATAATCGAATGTAATAGAATATTAGTGTTCACAAAATAGACGGTTAATCAAATAATAAAAGAAACAAGATTATAGAATTGAATAGGGTTTTTATGCATTAATCAAAATACCAATTGGTAATAAGATAAAATGAAGTTTAATTTGGGTTTGGGTTTACACAATAAATAAAAAAATAATTAACTAGTGATAAATGATAGTATGGATTGAAATTTTTGGGCTCAAACAAATTAATCGGATATTCAAATGAAAGCAATGAGGTTCAAGTGAATAGAAGAATTTATAGAAAAGTTGAAATATAAGAATATGGAGAAGAGAAAAAGAGAAATTCGTATAATCAGAAACAGAGGTTACAAGAAGGTAGATTTATTCACTTACCAGTATGCGAGTTTCTTGTATTTTTCCCTAAATTGTATGCGAGTTTATATGCTAATAGTTATCTTGGTTAACAACTTCAATTCAAATCTTAGAATTAAGTAGTAGTCGAATATTTAGTAATTCGCTAAAGATTTCTAGACTCTAAATTTGCTTAATATATGCAAACCCCCTTCATTAGAAAATATTGTTAGGTTGCATAAGCACCATGGCCTATTATTAAAAGACTGGAACATACGTACACAAATTTACTCTAGCAATCTGTATATTCTGATAGGGAGGTTTTCCGAGAACAATTGTAAGGTAAGTTTAATGTCCCTAGTCAAGTATTATTGTGAATTAGGATAACAATAATACATAGAGACTAGTATGTGCGTAGACTGATGACCATATCTCACGGGTCATAGATATGAGATATGAAGTCTTCACATGGGTACATATTAGAGTAATAATGTGCTGGACTGAACCACGATGAGAACGCTGCATGGATCGATACGTGAGTGTCATAAGCGGTTCTCACAGTGACCATGTACGTAGTCCTTTGACTTGAAGTCACTACAGTTCCTTAGTTGTATGTTTTAATGTCGTCAAACGTTGCCTGTAATAAGGTGATTATAAAGTCGACTATTGGATATACAACAAATCATGTGGAAAATGTGAATGACTTAGATAGGATTTGTCCCTCTTACATAAAAGGAGCGATATCTATGGACCCCTTGATTGAGTGAAACTGTAAAATGCATGATCGTGCACAAATGAGTCAACATGAGATATTGAGCTCATTTTTTATAGTAAGTCTACTCAGACATCAAGAAACCAAATATTGAACTACACAAGGGTGACATGCTCTATACCTTGTGGTCAATTAAGATATCTGGACAAAGAGACTAGACTACATAGTAACATTGGTCACGGATAGGCTATATCAAATTACTAACATTTTCGTTACTTGAGTAGCAGTGATGTATTGCTAGCTACCGCTCACTGTTTGTAATACTAGAATATGATTTTAGTATTACTGTCAACGTAATGGGAACCTACAGGGTAACACACTTAGAATGGATCAAAATTGAGATTTAAATTCATAAGATAAATTTAATTGGGGATTCAAGTAAGACTTGGACTCTTGACATTGGTTGGACATTTAATTAGATTAAATAGGCTGACTAAAGTTCAAAGGCCCACACACAAATTTGACCCATGTCAGATTATGAGCCCAACAGCCTCATTACTCTCTTAGGGTTGATTTTCTGTACCTATATATATGATACGTATCTGTAGAAAAGTCACACATAAGAAAACCCTAGTCGTCATAAAAATTGTGTGTGAGATCGTGAGGAACATCCCCTTCCCGCAGCTAGCACCGCGGCATGAGGAAAAGCAATAGCAGGGTTAGAGACTGGTATGGTCGACTAGTCGGTCAACCGTACACCTAATCGCATGTTGTACTGGGTTTGGCCATGATCGACCGCACTTATGGTGCAGTCGACCGACCGCGGTGCTGTGTTATTTTGGGCCTCGATTTGTTAGATCGTTTCAACTCAATCTTCAACTCCAAGTCAGATCGTACGACTCTTATTCAGTTCTTCTACAAGATATATCGGACAACTGAGAATCAAGATTAACCTAAGGTTCTCTCTATTCATCTTCTATATATTGTTGTAGCCTCCAATATGGGAGGAAAAGTACTTCATTGATTATTTTCTCCATTGCAAAGAGATGCTTGAGAAAGATAGTTCTTGGTGAGTGAGTTTAAGTTCTTGTATTGAGTGAATCATTAACTCATTGTAATCGCTACTAGTTGAATATTATATCTCCCTATATTTCTCATCCGAATTAAGCATGAGCTAACCGGGATAAATCTCATGTTTATGTTCGATTGGTGGATCTATTTGCTTGGGTATTCGATTGACTCGTCCTATCTACTTCCGCCCACCAGGGTGTTCGTAGACACACCATCCCAACACCTGTTCAGATATATATATATATATATATATATATATATATATATATATATATATATATATATATATATATATATATATAACCCTTCCATTGTGCACTCATTTAGTGTGTAGTCTCCCACAGCCGTCCGATCCAGACTCGGATCATGATCTTAATCGGGCAGCTTTACTTTCTTCGCTCTTCTCAAGTAATGTTGATGGTAGTTTGGTCATTTTATGCATACAACACCCCTTTTCTATCTCCTCTCTCACTTTTCTCTCTCCTTTCTCACTTTTCTCTCTCAATTATCTCTCTCAAAACCCTACAATTTCTTTGTCCCCTCACATTCCACCCCCAAATCAAACGACGAAACCCTAGCACCACCATCTTTAAAGCTTCCGATGCCCCCGACGCGTGATGCCCGATGCCTCTCGCTCCTCTCCCCTAACACCTCTCTCAAGCTCTGCCTGAAACTCGAGCCACCCTCGAACTCCATCCCCTAGCATTTTGAAGAAAAGAAGTATAGAAAGATTCAACAAGAAGCATTTTCAACTCTCTCAACTCTCAAGCTAATTTTACAATTTTTTGAAGAAAATAAGTGAAGAAACATTTAACAACAAGCATTATCTTCTCAATTTTCTTTTGCAATTCTTCTATTACAATATCAATTTTATTATTTAATAGTTGTTAGTTGTAAAATTATTTGCTTGTTAATTTCTTATATAAATTGTTAATATAAAGTCAATATTTTTCATACAATAAAATGACATCATCATGTTCACGTAGAAGTAGCCAAAAGAGTACACAAGAATCCACATCCTGCACCGCTTATATTCCACAATTTAAAACTGATAGTATTAAATAAGAAGATAGTGTTCCTGAGTTTTCCCAATCTGCTAATCCAAAAACACAATTCGATGAAATCCTTATTAAAGATACTGAAACCTAAAACACCAAAATCCAACATTCTTCCCGAAAACATAGAGAATCTACTTCTGATGTCCACCGTCATTATACAGGAAGGAAGATTCCTCTTGTTCTATAGAGGAAAAAAAGTGATGTAAGTATTATGCAATAGTTTACAGATGTTAAAGGGTACCAGGACGGGTACACTTACACGCCATTTAAACAATAGACACTCGAAAAAAAAAGAGCTTACCCAACAAAAGATCAACCCTAAGACCGGTCGTGTAGATAGTTTTAGTTACGATCATGATCTCATTCGTAGTGAAATGGTAAAACTAGTTATTAAGGACGAGTTATCGTTTTCTTATATAGAAAGTAGGAACCTAGAAGCCTTTAACCAAACCACTCTAAACCTCCATTTTAAGCGAATTCTTAGAAATACCATTATATCCGATTGTTTTAAAATTTATCAAAACCTTAGGGAATTTTTACTTGCTACTTTGATTAGTTTAACTTGTAGGATTACGCTAACCTCCGACTGTTGAAAAGGTATTAACAATATTCTACTTATGTGCATCACCTGTCATTAGATCCTTAAAAAGAGAATCATATATTTTGGATATATTATGTACCCTCATTAGGCAAAAGTTATCGCATCACACGTCATATAAGCATGCACTAACTTTTCTATTACTGGTAAAAATTTTACTATTGGTTTTTGATAATGCCTCGAATAATATGAAGACAATTTCTGCATTAAATGACGCTTTACATCCTATAGAGTCTGAAATGTTTCATATTAGAGTTGCATGTTATATTCTAAACTTGTGTGTGCAGATGCATTGAAGAAGGCCGAATCATATTTGAGTGCACTAAGAGATTGTATGCATTTCATAGATTTGAGTGGTTCTAATCTTCATGCATTTAAACAATGGTGTAAGCGTAAGGGAATGAATTTTAGAAAATTCCCGTAAAATGTTAAATACTGTTGGAATTCTACTTACGATCTATTTGTTGTTGATTTAGAATACAAAGATGTTATAAATGAATTTTGTATTGCAAAAATCATGAAATTTTTTCAAATGAGTGATTACACTTGGGTTTATGTCCAAAGTTTGTGTGCATTTTTAGAACATTTTAAAATTGCAACCGTTGAATTTTTAAAATTTTATGAATCCACTTCTAGCGGTATTTTAGTTACATTATTTAAGATGATGAAATCTTTTGAACAAATGTTGAATGGTGCTTACATTTGCCTCACTGTTGTTCCCGCTTATAAAAAAATGTTAAATATTTTCATCATCTTCCTATAAATTATTGTGTTTCTAGTGTAATGGATCCACGTATCAAGTTATATAGTACGAAGAATTTGATTAATATGTTTTATAGTATGGTAGAAAATATTGCTTTTGATTCTGATGAATTTGTAGTTAACTTTGAATTAATATTGAATAATTTATACAATAGTTATGATAAATAATTTTGATTTACTTCCCATACTCAACACACAATTAGTAAGACATCTTCTTCAAGAGTTAAGGTTATTGCAATTGATGATACAGATATATAGTCTTATCCAAGCTAAAAAAATCTAGGACTAATAATACACTTAATGGTCTTCACTGGTATAATGCACAACCTCCACTGCCGTTTGAACAAAATATTGATGTGGTCCTTTGGTGGTAGGTCATTGAACTTGAGAAGGAATTGTGTGACACCGGAGACTTTGGAGATGCTGGTGTGTAGTGAAGAAGAGTAGATGGCTCAGGGAATAACAAACTACTAAAAAAGTAGCAACACTCCAGAAAACGAATCATGAAAACAAACTCCCAAAGATTGAAGAAAACTGAAGACAACTCCCAAAGATTGAAGACTAAAGATTGAAGATTTGTAGAGTAAGAAGCTTATTAGGAAATTTATAGCAATGAGATTCTAGATTTATGTTAAGTTGAGGTGCACGACATTAGTCCTCTCCAATCTCTTCAAACTAACTTTATGCTATCCTAAACTCTAGATCCCCCCATATCATGTAAATTTTAAATTATGTAACTTGTATGTATTATAACAAGTTCTTTTTATTTTGATTTTTGCATATCATTCCATAGTTCAAAAATTAAGGAAAAAAATGTACTTTTTTTAAATATGATTGATGGTTCTTGTACATCCGAATTTTTACAATATTGATATATTTAATATGTTTAGAAAAATAGAAAAATGTGTTAATGAAATTAAATAAGATACAAAAAAATTAACAAATTGAAAAAAATCTGGGTTAGCCTGGCCCGGGTCCCAGGTGTTCCGGCTTGGGAGCCGATCTGGGCTGACCTCCCCCTTTTTTTAACCAACCCATACTCGGAACCAGACCGCTACATGTTAATAATAATTGAAAATAATAATAATAATAATAATAATAATAATAATAATAATAATAATAATAATAATAATAATAATAATAATAATATACATATAATACTGTATACGTTAATACGTACATAATGTATACATATGTACATATACATATATATAGGTATATAGTATGTTGGTTGGGAAATGATAAAAAAACTTATCTCACAAAACAGGTTTTTTTGTTTTCAAAAAACTCATTTTAAACATAGCTTTTGAGTGTGAAATTTTAAAATGAGTTTTTCAAAAAATTGTATCCAACCAAAATTACCCTATGTTTTGATTTTAAAAACTGAAAACTGTGTTTAAAACCTGAAACAAACGCAGAGTTTGTATACTATTATATATATAATATGTATGGGTTTGTTTGTATGTATATACAGTATATATACTTTAATACATACATACTGTATACTTATACATACATACTGATATATAATAATATATAATAATATATAATAATAATAATAATAATAATAATAATAATAATAATAATAACAATAATAATATATACATACTATTATATATACAAACTGTATACATATATATACTTATACATACATATTGTATATAGACATAATATACTCTGATACATACATAATGTATACATATACATACATACATATTGATATATAATAATAATAATAATAATAATAATAATAATAATAATAATAATAATAATAATAATTATATATTATATATTATATATTATATAATAATAGATAATAATAATATATACATATATACATATAATACTGTATACGTACATAATGTATACATATGTGCATATACATATATATAGGTATACAGTATGTTGGTTGGGAAATGAAAAGAACTTATCTCAAAAAATATGTTTTTTCTGTTTTCAAAAAATTCATTTTAAACATAGCTTTTGAGTGTGAAATTTTAAAATGAGTTTTTCAAAAAATTTGTATCCAAACAAAATTACCATATGTTCTGATTTTAAAAACTGAAAACTATGTTTAAAACCCGAAACAAACGCAGAGTTAGTATACTATTATATATACAGTGTGTATGGGTTTGTATGTATGTATATACAGTATATATACTATGATACATACATACTGTGTACATATACATTCATACATATTAATACATACATACATACTGATATATAATAATCTATATAATAAATTACAAAGAAAGCTATCAAGTGGCTCTCCTTCAGTCTCTCCTAAAATCAATGGCCCAGATTGATTCTCACAAAACATATTTTCCCGCCCAAAATTTCAAACCCCACAATTTCAAAAATCACACACACTCTTTCTCTTTCCCCAAATACCCCCTTCTCTCTATTTCTCACTGCCTCCGTCTCTTTCGCTCTCTCTCATTGTCTCCCTCTCTCTTCCCGCTCCCTCTCACTATCTCACTCGCTCTCTCTCAGTCCGACGCCTCTTGAGTGCCGCCCTCCCGCCGATGACCCTTCATGTCACCCCACAGCGGCC
Source organism: Hemerocallis citrina (assembly GCA_017893485.1). Lineage (NCBI taxonomy): Eukaryota > Viridiplantae > Streptophyta > Magnoliopsida > Asparagales > Asphodelaceae > Hemerocallis > Hemerocallis citrina. The sequence goes on along the minus strand of CM030366.1, from coordinate 74,703,620 downwards.
CCCCACCTCCAGTCGCGACCCCCTATTTCCGTCCAACGCCAGCCAAAACCTCGACGGCAGATGAAGCACCCGTCGGCACTCACTATGTTTAGTGAGATTGCAAAGGCATCCAAGGGGACTTTGTCGCTGAATCTGTGAGTGAAGTCCATTGATTTCATTTTCTTGATTTAATTTGTGTCTTTTTTTTGGGGGGGGGGGTTGTGAGTTGAACTGGGTTTGATTTGCATTGTAGATGAGGGATGCAGTTAGAGGGGTTTGCCAGGCACTTTCCGATTGCTATTGTTAGTAGCAGATGTCGCCATAAGGTACCTTTTTTTTGTTGCAATCTCAGTTCATCGGCTTCATTTCGTTGAAATTGATGCAGATTTGGGTTCTCGAAATTCTGGTTTTAGGTGTATAATTTTGTGAGGCTAGCCGAGTTGTATTATGCTAGCAGCCATGGGATGAATATCAAGGGTCCTGAAAAACGCATGAAGTTCATCAAAAACAAGGTGAGTAAAAGAAAAACACATCTCATTTTCTTTGCTATTTAAAAACCAAATCAAAATTTGGGATCATACTTATTGTTCTCAATTTGTGTGGTTCAGGCAAAGCCATTGCTGTTTCAGGCAGTCGGTGGGTTCTTGCCTATGATTGATGAGGTGGGTGGGTATCTTTATTTTGTTGTTTTCTTTTATAATCATGATGCCTTATTAGATTCATGCATATGGTACTGTATTTGAAACTGGGTTTGTTTGTAATATGTTGTTGAAGGTGTACAAGGTGTTAACGAAGAAAACTGAGTCCACGCCAGGGGCGACGGTAGAGAACAACAAGTTATGTGTCTCTGTTCACTTCAGATGTGTGGCTGAAAAGGTAAAAGTTTGGGATCAAGCTTACATCGAAAATCCTTACTTTGTTTGTTAATTAACATATTCATATTTTTGTATTCAACTTTTTTATGTAAACAGAATTGGAGTGCATTGGCTAAGCAGGTGAGGTCAGTGCTAGAAGACTACCCCATGTTGAAGCTAACTAAAGGGAGAAAGGTGTGTGTTTCAACTCTCTATAGTTCTCTATAGTTCTCATTTTGTTACAGTTTGCAGTTTGCTATCTATCTTTGTATCTTGATTATAACTTTGAGGGAAACTTGGTTTCTGCAGGTTTTTGAGATTCGTCCTACGATCAAGTGGGACAAAGGCAAGGCCTTGGAGTTCCTGCTCGAGTCACTTGGTATGCTTTTGGATTTACTTTCAGACACATTCATTCACATCATTTTCATTCAATTTGTTTGGTTAAATTTTAATCAATCATAATTAAGCAAACATGTCAACTTCTACAACTTTCGCTCTGTTTCTAGGATTTGCCGACAATAATAATGTTTGGCCTGTTTACATTGGCGATGACCGTACTGATGAGGATGCCTTTAAGGTAACATAAGAGTAATCTATTTTAAAGAATGCTTGCAAATCTTAGTTACTGATGAAGATGCCTTCAAGATTTTAGTTAGTGTTAAATTTCACGCCATTAAATTTAGTTGGAAAACATGGGAGTGAAATGAGTTGAAGTGGTGGGTTTAAGAATTAGCTGATACCTTATGTTTATTGGCCGCAATGTGTTGCTTTGGAATAAGTCAGATTTGAGATTTTTTTTGAAATGTTATATTCGGTTTGTCGGATACCCTGGAAACAAGTTTATAGACATTATTTGACATTCAACACTTAAATTGGAGTAAAAGGATGTACACAATATTTTAACCTATTATTGGATGTAATATATCTAATTTGAAACTCGGATTGAAATGAACTGGAATCAATGAAAGCTGAAATATAAAGGAGAAGGGTAGAGGCAAAATTCTAGATTGGGATTTTCCTCATTTAGATTGTTATTTAGGGGCCTCTTGTAGGAATGCATTTACTTTTGCACTTGGCTTTACGTGTACCCTAGAATTAAGTGTAATTTGGAGAACACCACATAATCTTTTCAACTGCGACCCCATCCAACCACCGAATCCCTCACCGTCACCGATTTCAAAGTCCTGACCACAGCCTGAGTTGATCCCGACCACCAATTTCACCATCTCTACATCTCAGGTATACTTCACCGCACACCGATCAAAATTGTTGGGTTTGTGTTACATTTAGTTGACCCCGACCACTGACTGCAGTCGTTTTGTTGGGTTTGTGTTAGATTTGGGTTTTCATGTGTTATTTTTTTTATGCGTAACCTAATTCTCATCTAAAGATTGAATTGTAACTTAATTCTCATTTAAACAAAACTGACTGCATTGTAGATTGGATTTTTAGGTGCATTGTAGATTGGATTTTATGTGAATTGTAGTTAGAATTTTGGTTAGAACTGTTAGAATTTTTAGTTAGAATTTTTTACTTTGCAAACCTTGGGTTTTGATTGAGTTAGTGTTAGAGGATAGTTTCTGGCTTGAGTATTATATGTACAATTATATGTAGGATAGTTTCTGGCTTGAGTATTATATGTACAATTATATGTAGGATAGTTTCTGGCTTAAGTATTGTTTTTGAGAGAGGTGTAATTAGGGGAAGACACGGTCTTTCTTATATTCACTCTAACTAAAGAAGTTAACTACAATATCCGGATTTTAGCTACTTGAATGTAATATCCTAATTTAGCCATAACTTAGTATTGCAATTGCGAAACAATATCTAATATTTTCGAAAAACACTAATCAATACTGAACTTGATAAAGAACATTTCTGTGGAGAAGGTGTTGAAACCGAAACTGCTAAACCAGATTTTCCTGGAGTAGATGTTAAAACTGAAAACACTCAACTGGTTTGTCCTTTGGGTAAAGCTTTCATTATATCTCAGCTGATCATAGAGGAAAACATGTACTCCAACATGCACGATGAATAACAAAAATAACCGCTAAATGTATTGCCATTCCTCAAACTCCAGCAAAAGAAGCTATTTTCATACGTACAATATTTCAAACCTTAACTGTACAAAAGAATGGTGAACTCCTTTAACTTCTCCTTTGATTGTTGAATATCCACTTGTAGTTTTTTATTTACACCCAGTTGTTGTTCGAATTTGAGTATTTTCTTCAACGCAACCTAAATTACTTTTGTCCATTTTTAGATAAGGTGAGCTAGGAAAATTAAATAGTTTTTGTTCTTCAGCCAGTTTCAAAACATTTTCCATTTCAGGCAAACTAATTCTTAGTCCATTCTAGAAAATGACTAAGTGAATAGATAGATGTATGTAGTAACCTATGAATTCATTGTGACACTGATTGTATTTTTGAATTCATTGTGACAGTGATTGTATTTTTAGTGGAAACAACATAGATAGATGTATGTAGTAACCTTTAAATTCATTGTGACAGTGATCGTATTTTTGAAACTTCAAGCAAAAAAAGGCAGATTGTTTTACAGATAATCCTGCATTTTTTTGTGGTACTATGTTTTTCGTTCTTGGAGGTGATGATGATAGTGCATATATGTCCACTGCTAAGGTGTGATTGAATTTTTGGTTATTTGTTCAAACATGTCAATGCAATCTTATTACCTGTTTAGTTCTTTCTGCGGAAATTTTATAAAAGTCAAGTGAACAGGGTATTTACTGATATGTAGAAGATGATAAGTTATAGTAAATAACACTCCTTGACCAACTTGACTTGCAAAAAAGAAATATACTTTTATTACAGTAATTTTTTTTCATACCTCCCGTAAAAAAATGCTACATGTGATAGCGTTGAGGCAATGGTGGCGAACCCAAACCCATAAGTTAGAGCAAAGAACATACTCAAGTTGATTCTTCCCTGCTATTGATATGCTTCCATGTCAATTTCAAAGCGGTTGTGGACGATAGTAGTGATATTGTAAGCTTGCCCATCGGCTGTAAACAAATGCGATGAAAAAATTGGGAAATTCTTTGCATTGTAGAGGTTGATCCCCCAGTAAGCGACTGGGATAGCAATGTAAACAATCATTACATATCCAATGAATATGTTGGCGATAACGAAGAAAGGATAAACAAGCGGGCTGAAGAGGAAGGAGGAGACTGCTGACTAGTCAAGAGTGAAGGCACCAAGGCCTAAACCTTTCATCCCAGACCTTAATTGTTGGGCTGTGATGCTTTTTGAAATACCCAGCAGACCTACGAGATGTTTGTGAGGGTTGGGAAGAGGTAACCAGGGACTGCGTTCCATGCAAAGCCGCATATCAGGGCAATGGTGAAGAATTTGGCACGAGACATTCTTTGCTCCTCTTTCTCAGGCAAGGCTCTGCAAGTATGAGTCAAAACTATTATTACCAAAATATAGTTTTATCAGTTATATCATTTTGTGGTACACGAAAGGTTAATGGATATGATTTAATGAAGGCAAGAGTGTCTTGAATTTTAATATTTGCTTCTTGGAAAATTTTAAGTTCAAGTAGTGTCTAGTGTTTTAAATTTAATTTATTTATATGTTTATATTCTTACGTAATCTATAACGCTGGCGAGGCAGTAGTAATAGTTGATTCAGGCGTAGGAGAGAGACTATTAGAAATGAGAGCAGTGATTATACGTTAACTTGAACCTCATCTGAGCCTCAATTTTTTAATCTAAATTTGTGATTCATTTCGTTTTATAATCCTTATTTTTTGAATAGGCATTTGTTGTGTTGTTCCTACTTACAGTTCGTTCATTTTAGACGATATTATATTTTTGTTTTCCCACCACCTTGGTAGAACGATAGTATAGCAAGCACAAGAAGATTATACATTTTTCGCATTCCTGTTAATCAGTGCTTCTACTTTTGTGATCCATTAACATTCAGTGCTTCTAGTTTTGATGGTCACTCTGTTGGAATGATTGTATTCATATGCTCCAATTACATTCAAAATTGTTTTTTTTCCATTACAGGTGCAATTCCTACGACAAAGAAAATGTAGGGGTTACCATTCCAGATGAACACGTGCTTAATCTGATATCCCTTCGCAAGGTATGCTTAACCCCTTATGTGTATTCAATGCTCATTATTGATATTTTTTTAATTCTTACTTTTTAGCCAACCAATGTAGAGAAAGGAAGCAACGAATTATTCTGGCAAAGGAAGAGCAAGGAAAATGAATGGAGAATCTTTTTTTCGTAGTGTTACTTTTTTTGGCAGTTAACTTCAGTTATGTAGAATGAGGGTAGTTAAGAAAATCTGTGTAATATTTAGTATTTTGGGAGATTTTGTAAGTACTGTATGTGATGATGATATATAGTGATGGGATATAGTATATGTTAAAACCCGTACTCGCAAAGTATTGGAGTATTGGGCTCTGTGTGTAGTTTTTCAAAGATTTTTCTAAAAGTCCATTACGTTTTCAAACAAATTTTTTGTTTTTTATTTTGTATCTTGCATCATGTGAATATATTTGCCCCCAGAGCCTAATATATATGATGTCTGTGTGATGTTGCTTGGATTGGCCGGGGGAGGATTGATATTAACTGCCTGTGATGTGATATTTTTAATTGTTAGCAGGATTCCGTAAGAAATTGCTGTAAAAGGGCTAATATTTTAGGAGAGATTCTGCCGAAATTTTTACTAAAATTCCTATTAGTATTCTAGAATAGAAATAAGGATTTAATTGAGTAGGTGTAGAAAAATTTAAAAAATAAAATCATACATGGTAATAGTTAACTAATAGTAAGCTTTATTATACAAATATGTTGGGATGATGAAGAGCATTTTGGGTTCGAACCGTTGAGTTTGAAGGCAATCTCTTTTGTACAGCAGTCATTTTGAAAGGTATTGGTTTGAAAAATGCATTTTCCTACAAACTATTAGTGTTGGTTTTTTTAAGTTCTCATTGGTTTTGACTTGATTGATTCCTTTTTTATTAAAATGATTTTTCAGGTCTCTTCATTATGGCAGGTTTAGTCGTCTATCCATCAACAATTTTCATGTTCTCAGAATGTTTGTTATGCCTGATAGTTGGGCTTATGTATTTTGTGTGAATCACTCCGTAATTATTTTGAGGGGTTGGGGCCAATGTTAGTTCTACTAGCATGTACCTCTCTCTTTTTTTTTAAATCTATAACTACATTCAAGAATGTAAAATATCTCATACATTGAAATATATAAAAAATTTGGTCCAACAAGTAGATTTCAGATCAAATTTGTAGTACACTGTCCAGCATATGGATATAGATATATTAATATGGAGATGGAATTGTACTCGATCACATTTAACAAAAGGTTTTAACATGTACATCACAACAAGCTTTCTCTCTCTCTCTCCCTCTCTCTTTTTTAACCTCTTCTAAAATCATACATGGTTAACTACATGAAAATATGACAATGGGGAATTAACTCATGCAGTTTGAGGCGATAACTGCATTAGCAATTGAATTGCTACTTATGGCAGACTACAAATATGACAATGGGGAATCTCTTATGTTAAAGTCACACATAGCAAGTAATTTTGATCCACTATTGTTGTAGATTCACAGTATTCTTTTTCAATCCCGAGCTCCTGACAAATGATCCTGTAAGATATAAACCAATAAACAACTTAATTCAGAATATATCAATGTCTACTGCCAAATACACATCTGCATAAATCATTTTTCACAAAGACGTGCGTATATTTAACTTTTTACAGAGCGTTTATATACTGCACCGTTCTCGAAAATGTGCCGTAGGCACGTGTCCACGGGCATACCTAGTATATAATAATATATAATAATTTATTATGATAAGCATATATATAAGAATAGTAAATACTAATAATAATATACATATAATTATATAATAATAATAATAATGATAATAATAATAATAATAATAATAATAATAATAATAATAATATATATTATATATTATGTAATAATATATAATAATAATATATACATATATACATATAATATAATATACGTACATAATGTATACATATGTACATATACATATATATATGTAAACAGTATGTTGGTTGGGAAATGAAAAAAACTTATCTCAGAAAACAGGTTTTTTCTGTTTTCAAAAAACTCATTTAAAACATAGTTTTTGAGTGTAAAATTTTAAAATGAGTTTTGCAAAAAATTGTATCCAAACAAAATTAACCTATATTTTGATTTTAAAAACAGAAAACAGTGTTTAAAACCCGAAACAAATGCAGAGTAAAAATCTGCAAGGCATAATAAACTTACTCGTTTTTATGAAAACAATACAAATAAACATAAACAAACTTGTGAGCAAAATCTATATCTTCAAGAGTTGGTTAGTCTTCCAAGTTCAAGAGCATGACTTGTTAAATTTAATAAAAATGCTAAACCCTCAACTCTTAGAACATATTCGGAGTTATGACCTATTGGCTGGGCTAACCTAAGTTCGAATACTATTGGCTGCGCTTAAAACACGGATTAAGAAAAATGAAAATTACCGCTGCAACAAATCAGATCTTGGTTCATAAATACGGCCCTCAACTTAAGCGGGGCGTGCTAAAATTAATGTACGCACCAAGCTCTCAACTCTTACCATCACTTGTCTGGTTGGGAACATATTAGGTCCCTCGTTTGACCATGATTTTCCATCCAGGAAGTAGATCAAACATTTATATTAAGAAAAGTTATTTTTTAAAAAGGAAAAAAAATGAATAGATAATTAGTACCTGGAGGAAGATTTCTAACAAGCATATTATCAAGAGAGATGCTACACGTACATTGGTTTCTATCCAAATATGCATTGGACTTGTCTTTTAGTGATTATTAAATTTTATCCATTTGTCTTTTAGTGAGGGATGGACCCAATGATCACTAAAAAGCAAGTCCAATGATGAGGACATCGGCTCCATTTTGTTTCATTTTGTGATTTAGCCCTATGTAGTAGTTTTACAATTTGCACCATTTATTTTATGCATTAGAATATTTTGAAGATTTGCATTGAGATTTGTTTTGAGCCTATATATAGGCCTTGAGATGTAATACCCCGTAATTTCGAAGAGTAAATAAATAAATAAATAAATAAATAAATAAATAAATAAATATATATATATATATATATATATATATATATAATAGTTGGATGGCATATTGGTAATATAAAGGGAGATTATATTAAAAGGGGGTCCCACGGAGAGAAACCCATATCGGGAGTAGACAAAGAATAGTTTAATATAAATAAAATTGTCTTTGATCAAGAGTCACCTAATTGGTTAACCACCTTTTCAGAGGCAGCCTGTGGTGAGCAGTTGTACTACATAGTATCTAATTTGTCTTTTAAAAATAATAAAAATTGTCTGAGTAATGGGGCGGGGCGTTACAAATGGTATCAGAGCTGACTTTCGACCCCGAGTGTGGAAGAGGGCCTCAGTATGATCTGCGGTGTTGAGAGTCATTGATCTCCGGGATCGGGGTATGATCTGCGGATGTTGAGAGTGATTGATCTCCGGATCGAGGATAATGCCACATCGGCTAGAAAGAAGGATCCTGCGCTAGATGGCATGCCCCGTACTCAGTGAGGATGCTGATTTCTAAAGGTGGGGTGTATGTAATACCTCGTAATTTCGAAGAGTAAATAAATATATATATAATATATATTAAATAGATGGATCGCATATTGGTAATATAAAGGGAGAGAGAATATATTAGAAGGGGGTCCCACGGAGAGAAACCTATATCGGGAGTAGACAAAGAATAGTTTAATATAAATAAAATTGCCTATGAACAAGAGTCACCTAATTGGTTAACCACCTTTTGAGAGGCAGTCTGTGGTGAGTAGTTGTACTACATAGTATCTAATTTGTCTTCTAAAAATAATAAAAATTGTCTGAGTATTGGGACGTGGCGTTACATGAGAATAATGAGAAAGTATGCTATTATTGAGTGAAAAAATTTATTGTGTTGAGTTATTGCTCTACAATATTTTCTTGTGCGTATGAGACCATATGAAATTATTAGGGTTTGTAAGAAATCCTAAGAAAGTATTAGGGTTTGTGAGAAGCTTTAATTACACCCAAAATCCCTAATTTTATCCCAAACCCCAAATCCTAACCCTAATTAATTAAACCATAATCTAATCCCCTCTCTCTTTTTCCTTCTTCTTCGTCATCTCCTTCTCACAACCCACGAACCCATCAGCCACCACACCATGACCACGTCAACAACCAGCCCTATTTTCTAACAGTCAGATTTGATTCTTTTGATTGGTAGATATTGGTGTTTGGTATTTGGGTAGTGTAAGCCCTATTTTCAGATTTTATTGTATTTTGTATTCTTTTGATTATTGTATTTGGATTCATTTGTTATAGTGTATTTTGTCTTTTCTTAGATTCTTTTGTTCTCTCCTGATCGATCTGTGTTCTTTTGGTTGGATCCTGTTGTCTTTACAAATTTCGCTCTTTCCAGTTTGAGTTTGATTTGTTCTCCTTTGTGTTCGTCTCATCTCATTGCATTTATTTTTTTCTTTTTGGAGTCAAAACCGTTACCCAGAACCCATATAATCTCAACGCAAAATCCTAATTCTTGATTCCCTATAAATAATCCTATTAAACTCTAATATTTTTTATTCTCTCTCTCTCCTCCGTCGTTACTCTCTCTCCCCGATCCCATACTTCCCCTTCTCTCTATTTTGCTGCACCCAAAACCAACCGAAAACACCCCTACCCCGCTGCTAACTCTGATCGTCCTTCACCACCGCTGCCACCATCATCATCTTCTCCATCCCCTCGCCCTCGTCATCGTCGCATTTTCCCCGTCGTGTTTCCCGTTCATCCTCGCCGTAACCCAATTCATCCGAGTTCTCATCGCCATTTCCCATCGCCTTCATCCTTCATCACCTCCGTGCACTTCACCAGTATTACTGCCGTCCCTCGCCGCTCCATTGCAGTCCCCTAGCATCGTCGTTCGAGCCCCGGAGTCGCCGTTGTTGCCGCTCTCTGTTTCCAACCGAAAAACAAAGTTTGCCGTCATCGAGGTTGCCGTCGCCACCATCACTTCCCGACCGTGGTGCCGATGCCGCTTCGCCCCCGCTGCAGTGCCGCACAGTTGCCGCCGTATGCCGCCTCTCTCTCTCTCTCCTTGCCGAGGAAGGAGACGACCATCTATTGGTCGGGGCCGCTGTTTCGTGTTCGGCCACAGCAGATCCCATCTTGATGTCCCGTGTTTAGGTCCGATCCAGTGTGTAGGAGGCCACCCATTGGACAGTTTTTCCGTTCCGTGTTCTGGGCGCATCAGATCTAGTTTTGCTGTTCTGTCCTGATCCGGTGTGAGGTTTTTCTCTTGGCTTTAGCTGTTGCTGTTGGTTCTTCGCACGTGTTTTTGGGATTTTTCGCCCGGAATTTTGATCCCGTTATTCCTATTTAATTGTATTTGCAATATAACAGGCAAGTCTCTTCTTGAACCCCTTTATTGTTTGTGTTCAAGATTATTTGATCTCCTGGAAGTAGATCCCGTCCATTTGGCTATCAAAACTGCTTTTGACAATTCCGTTAAGATTATCGAGAGTTTACACGAGCTAACCCGACGTACTTTTAACATCGTGCTATCTCTTTGATCTTAAACTCAGTCCCCATTGTTTCATGCATATACACATTTAAATAACTAGATTCATGTATAAGACTGCTTGATAAATTGAACATGTTAAATTGAACGTGCTAGATTGAATTTAATTGATGAATTGAAACCATGACTGTGATTATTGTATCTTAAACCTTAGAAATTTGCATGTTGACACCTAGGATCACCTTGATTACCAATTTGCATGCTATATGTGATCGTATGATTTATTTGTTACCTTTTTATGTTAAGTTTATTTCTGGTCTGCTATAAGTTTCACTTTGAATCAGATTTTTAACCATGCTAATGACATATTTTGAAAGAACTTGCTGAATATAAATTGTAGGCCTAGATGTTTAAATCATTTTTCTCTGGTCCAAATTTAAATTCCAATTTTTCATCTGCTAGATATCATCTTTTTAGTACAACTGTGTTAGTAATTCCAGATTCATAATTTCATGCATATCCTGGAGTTTCTTATTTTATTTGACCCTGTTAAAAGTAAAGGAAAAATCTGAAATAAATTAGGCTGGACCTGGACATGTATAGCTACTTACTTGAATTTTTGTAGACTTCTTTAATGAGTTATCCGACCCGAAACAATTAGTTGAACACAACTTACTGCATGCTGACTGAACATAAAACCTGATTAGAATAGAGTTTTCACCCTAGTTTCGGTATCTTTTATATGACTTAATTATACTCACTGGAACCGTGAGGAAGTCTACTTTCCAGATCTTCTGGCGAATTTAGGTTTTCTATTTTGTAGTGACCATAATTCATGTTTTGGTACAGCAAGGTCATGCTATCCTGATTTTGTGAAATGCGTTTATATGATGTGCTTGCCTCATGCTTTGTCCGTAATGCCTAGAATTAGTCACACATAGTAATATACAATATTGACACCCTCTTGATTGCTCACATAGGATGAAAATAAAATATTAAAAAGCCGGAGTTTTATGGGTAGACTTGGTAGTGAATGATCGGGAAATGTACTCGGTAAGGCCTCATCGTTATATTGTATTATCTTAGAAGGAGGAGTATTGATTGCAATAATTTTGATGATTTATGATTGTAAATTATCTTTATCAATGCCGTGTACACGAACCGTGAATTCAATATCGGTCTAAAACGATCACTATGCTTGCGTCGAACCTATGGAATGGGATGCAGTAGTACGTGCACTAGATAGGCTAATAAAATACTTAATAACCTACATCTCATGCTCGATCTTGACTTGACATCACTCATTACATGCATGATTATTGTACACCTTTGATATTATTGCCTGCTCTTTGTTTTGTACTTTGTCTTTGACCATGTTTCTTTCCTTTGATATTCATGCTGTCCTATTATCCTTTGTTTTCTCTACTTGTTGCCCACGACTTGCTCTAAGAGCACTCTTTTCTTTCTTTTTAGATCAAGATTTTACAGGTACTGAAGGATCTGTTCCCAAAGGAATTGGTGTGCAACGTTTCTAGAGTTGGGACCAGTCTCCGCTGTATAGATTTCATTTGCTACTAGATTTATTTTCTTGAACATTGTTATAACTTGTACTTTGTTTTCGGCATTATGACCCGTAGTTTGTTTTGATCCCAGATGTTGGATATTTATACTATTGGTATTTCATTTATTATTGAAATTTATCCTTGTTTCATGTGGTTATATTTCTTGCGTGGTTGTATTTTGTTGTTCTTATTGCTGAGTTAGTCTGGTACAGCTTATGGATGATGTTTACATCATTCGCTGTGCCTACGTTACGTACTCATGTTCCGTATTTTGGAAAGCGGGGCGTGACAGGTAGAATCTAGATTCAAATCTAGCGGCATTGTAACACTATCTTTGTAACCCCCGTTGCAGCAAATACATATTCATGAGTGTTTTTTGTATTTTGATTATTTATAAATTCATCTTGTTTTCAATTCATTTTGGATCTTCTATCAAAGTTTTTTCTAATCGACAATTATATTTATTTCGAATGATGATATATTTTAACTTTATTTTCTATTCCTAATTGATCAACTATTTATATTTTAGCCCAAATCAAATATATTATTACTATTTTCATTTTAATAAATTTGTTAAACTCAAATCCTATATATATATATATATATATATATATATATATATATATATATATATATATATATATATATATATATATATATATATATTGTTATATATATATATTGTTATGTATTATTATTATTATCATTATAATAATAATAATAATAATAATAATAATAATTATTGTTATTATTTCTTGATTGTTTACCAAAATTCATCTGTTGTTATTTATTAATTTGTGAAGGTCCATAGATCTTAATCCACATATTATTATTATTTATTATTTTAAGTACAAACAAAGTATATTATTAATATATGATTATTCTAATTATTTGTGAAATGTTAAATCTTAATCAAATTGTATTCTTCCAATTATTTTTATTTTTTTTTGAACTCTGAAATTTTTGTACAGCCTATTTAAATTTTGTATGTTGAATACTCTAATTTATCTAATATATCTTGATTTATTTTTCTATTGGATTTAAACCCAAACCCGCTAACCCATTAACCCGTTAACCCAAATCCCTTACTTAATGTAATACCCCATATTTTTAAATAATTTTTTTATGATTAATAAATGAATTAAAATAATTTTTGGTGATTTAATAAATATTTTTCTGAAAATTTATCTTTTTACATGTGCAAAACACATGCAAATATTTTTTTGGGAAATTCAAAAGTCAAAAATTATTTTGGAAAAACCCATTATTTATTTTTAGATATTATTTTTGAATTTTATAGATTTTTCTGATAATTATTGGACCTATTTGCAAATATTACAAAAGAGGGACTTTTGTGCAAAATTACCACTTGGAGTGAAAACTCCAGATTTTTAGATTTTTGGGCTAGGTATGATGCTTGGTCAACTCAGAGGTAAAGAGTTTACTTTTTTGTTTTAATAAATTTGGTTTAGTTTGCAAGTTTTGATAAAGAAGGGTTTTTTTTGCAAAATTGTCACTTAGAGGGGCAAAAGTGCAATTTCGTTTTTTTGGGTTCTCAAAATAGTGCCGACTGATAATAAAGAGGTTACTTTTGTTTTTAAATCTTAATTAAGTTGGTTTTATCTAATTTCCAAGTATAAGGATTATATATGTAAAGATAATTTAAAAGAGGTATTTTGCAAATCTATTTACAAAAACCCTGAAACTTATTTTCCAACCTATAAAAGAGTGGGGTGCAGCCGTTCCTTGCTACAAAATGCAAAGGGATTTCTTATTATTATTTTCTTGGAGTTTTAAAGCGAGGATCTTGGTTTTCTTGCGGAAGGAAGGATTTTCTTATTTCTTATTTTTCTTCGGTTGATTCTTCGATAAGGTGAGTGACATATGTTTGTTTTCTTTTGTTCCTAGCTTGTTGTATGTGGTGATTTATCTATTAGAAAACATGTTAGATGATGGTATGTAGATATAATGAATTTTGATGAGTTGATGAACTAAAAATTGAATCTTTTCATGAAACTATACTATTTATGATTTAAACCCTAATTAGATGACTTGAGATTGTTAAAGAACCCAATATAAATTATGGGTATGTTATTTTCTATCATATTCTTGTTGATTTGATCATGTATATTGAGTTTTATGATGTTACTGTAAGAAAGTAAACAAATTTGATTGAAAATGACCCTTACTGTGTGTATACACCCATATGCTCTGTTTTGATTTACTGATGAAGTAAAACTTAATTGATTACCTGTTACATTTGATTTTATCCATGAGTAAAATATTGTGAATGTTGTGCATAATTCTATTAAAAGTTCAAGATGGGTTATTGAGTTAAAAGACCATATTTTGGATATGAAAGAGGAGTATTGTTTCGGGTATGATGCTATATGGCCAAAATTGGTTTTTGTGAATTTTTGTGAAGATTTCGATTGGACTTGAGTTGTTTTAGTACTGAGGTAACTTTGGACCTTAAACTACACATAAACAATGGATTCTTATTGATAATTGATGTACAACTACACACATATACACATTCATGTATATAACCAACTGTTTGAAGTTTTTGTGAATTTTGATGGAGTTGTGATTGGGTATCAATTGTTGTGGTTTTGAGATTGTTTTAAACATTTCACTACTCTTATTTTATGGGGTTTTGATATTTAAACTGATGCTTAATTTACCCTATGCATATATATGAATACTACTTTGCTGTTTTGAAAGATTTTTGTGAAAGTTCTATTTTGAGATCTTGATATGTTTTGATGTGTCTTAATAACTTCTACATGTTATATAAGATATGTCTAAGCATCTTAGGAAGTTTGGTTTTGGTTTCACAAGGTTTTATCGTCGTATCAGTTTAAAACATGCACAAACTGCAACCTGCTATAGTCGACAGTCTACCGAACTAGAGTCGACAGTCGACTGGGCAGTTACTGATTTTGGATTTTGTTTGCAATAACAGTCGACTGCTTCGTCTTTGAACTGAGTCGACAGTCGACTGTCGGTATAATTGAATTTTGGATTTTTGCAGGACAATCGACTGACCATATTCAATAGTCGACTGTCACTAACCTGACTGATGAGTTTTATTGAGTTTTCGAATTTTTTGCAGGACAGTCGACTGATTATTCTCAACAGTCGACTGTCACTGTCCTTGTTGATGGGTTTTTTTGAGTTTTTTGATGTTTCTTTAAATGATTATTTCTTCGATTATGGATTCTTAATCTACTGTTTTAAATGATGTTTTGCTATGGATTATAGTATTTTACAAAGGGTTGTATTTCGTTCAAACTTGTATTTCTACAACTTCATATAGTAAAATAAATATGTTTTCTTCGAAGTAATTGATGTTTTGTGGTATTCTGTGATTTCAAAATATGGTTTTCTGTTATTTAATGGATTTAATATTTATTTGAATTCAAGAATTTTATGAACACATTAAATGAATTTGGTTTTTGTTGATTTAAGAAGTTTTCTTCATATAATCGTTTTGATGATGGATTTGTAAGTTTTATTGAAAGTTTTTGTGTTGATATTCGTTTTGTGAATCTCTAGGAGTTAAGTGGGAGTCCTGTGAACCGGCAGATGAGATTTTGTTGATTTAGACCAGTTGGGTCTTGGGGTTGTTATTGTATTAAGTCCGGCAGGATACACTAACTCTAGAGATGAGAAATTTGTGTTTTTTATAATAACCAACTTAAGGATAGGCACTAGTGGGGATGTGATAGAACTTGGGAAACGTAAGTATATGCTCTTGGTTTTGGTCCAACGGATGCATTCCAGGACTTGTGTGTTCATCTGTCTCGAGAGGACATTTGTATGTTCGCATGTCGAGGGTCTGCAGGCCTATTCACGAAGCATGCAGGGTGCATTTGCGTGTTGAGGATCGGCGGGCCTATTCACAGGATGTACCTGGTGTATCTGCATGTTGAGGGCCTCGCAAGCCTATTCGTGGGGTACACGGCAGGAAGGTGATTTTCCGGTTTTGTTGAGCTATTCTTACATGATGCTTGCACGTCGAGGGCTGTGATGCCTATTCGCGGAGTATTTTGGATCTTGTTTCCATCATCGTAGTAGGATTAGTTGCATAACGAGAGATTTAACCCTATCAAGTGGAGAACGATAAGGGCTTGCACCGGACCTATGTATTATGGGATACATAGAATCCGACAAGTATGCATTAGAGGGTCAACATATAGCATTGATGTTTTCTTGACTTGGTTTTATGCAAGTTGTTTTCTGTTTTTCTACATTTGACACTTAGTCTAGTTTCACTTGATGTTTTCATGCCCTACTATTTACTATCTTACATTCCTTGAAGTTTTCATGTTTTATTTATTGTTATTCCTCATTCTGTCTATTCTTGCTGTTGGTACATGTTGTTTATGACTTTATGCCTTATATTTTATTTATGTTGCTTTTCTTTTGATGTCACCCACACTGTTATGACTGACCCCTGTAGTTTTGGGGG
The DNA here is from genome assembly GCA_017893485.1 of Hemerocallis citrina. Lineage (NCBI taxonomy): Eukaryota > Viridiplantae > Streptophyta > Magnoliopsida > Asparagales > Asphodelaceae > Hemerocallis > Hemerocallis citrina. Next base: position 74,687,153 of record CM030366.1, on the reverse strand, counting down.
TTAGGGTTATCTCTAACCTCATGTTTTATAGGTAGGTGACTATAGCTTTGGGATTTGGATACTTGTGCTAAATTGATGTTATGGCTTATGTAAATTGTAAAAGACTGTGTTGTAAAAGAAAAGATTGTAATTCAAGGTGTTTGTTTTTCCGCTGTGTTTTGTAAAGAATTAATGTAATAAAAGTTGAAAAATTTTATCTGTAATTTTGGCCATGTTTACTATTACAATTGAGGTTGATGCTGAGAATTGTGCCACGTATTTCTGAGATATCATATTGGAAATTTGGGGCGCTACAAAGATTAATATGTAATACCCCGTATTTCATAAAAGTATAATATATAATATTTATATTAAAGTAAAGGGGAGAGAGGTTGAAGGGGGCCCACGTTGAGATAAAAAGAGAGCAACAACACATTTGTGTGTTGGTTGAGGGATGATGACGTCATCCATGTGTGGGGCCCTCGGGATTTGATTTCGGAAGTAACAGCAAAGGCAGAGTTGCCTTGGTTGGTATGGTGACGTACCGGGGGGAGGGGGGGGGGGGGGCATCACTGTGTACAGGATTTGTGAAGTAGAGATGTGATTGTATAAAGTAATCCCATATCGGAAGTATTCAAGAAATAATTTAATATAAATAAAATTGCCTATGATCAAGAGTCACCTAATTGGTTAACCACCTTTTGAGAGGCAGCCTGTGGTGGGCAGTTGTACTATAAGTATTAATTTGTCTTCTAAAAATAATAAAAATTGTCTGAGTATTGGGGCGGAGCGTTACAAATGGTATCAGAGCCGGCTTTCAACATCGGGTATGGGAGAGGGCCTTAGTTCGATCTGCGGTGTGAGATAGTCCCTGGAATTATTGAGGTGTGTACCTGTGGTGTGGGACTGATCTCCGGAATTATTGGGATCGAGGACGACCCCACATCGGCTAGAAAGAAGGATCTTGTGCTTGATGGCATGCCCCGTACTCAGTGAGGACGCTGATTTCTAAAGGTGGGGTGTATGTAATACCCCGTATTTCATGAAAGTATAATATATAATATATATATTAAAGTAAGGGGGAGAGAAGGGTTGAAATAAAAAGAGAGCAACAACACATTTGTGTGATGGTTGAAGGATGATGACTTCATCCATGTGTGGGACCCTCGGGATTTGATTTCGGAAGTAACAGCAAAGGCAGAGTTGCCTTGGTTTGTACGGTGACGTGGCAGGGGGGTCCCACGGGGGGGGGGGGGGACTTGTGAAGTAGAGATGTGATTGTATAAAGTAATCCCATATCGGTAGTATTCAAGGAATAATTTAATATAAATAAAACTGCCTATGAGCAAAAGTCACCTAATTGGTTAACCACCTTTTGAGAGCCAGCCTGTGGTGGACAGTTGTACTATAAGTATTAATTTGTCTTCTAAAAATAATGAAAATTGTCTGAGTATTGGGGCGGGGCGTTACACTTAACCCTAATTCTAATCCTATATATAACCCCTAATTAAACCTAATTAATCACCCCCGCCGCTCTATCCCCTTCCCCTATTTTTGAAACCCATCTTTAACCCATTGCCAACTCCAACCCCTTACCGCTCATCGCCTCGTCTTCCCCGCCGTCAACCCCCTGCGCACTGCTCTGCCGCTCGACCAACCGAAACCCACACCAAGCCGTCATCCTCTCCGATCACCACCCTTTCCACCACCGTCGAAGCCACCCTCAGTCGACCACACTGCACCTCCGTCTTCAACCTCGTCGTCTGCATCCCAAGTTCTGTAACCACCCCCGTCACCACCCATCGCGTTTCTTGTCTTCGTCTCTCATCGCCGCCACCGAAGTCACAGCCCATCGTCACTCCCTCGCCAAGCCCTCACAGCACCATCCACTGCTCCTCTACCATCATTGCCGCCCTGATCATCACCTCCACCTTCGACCATCGCCCTTCATCTGCTCACCCTGCATCCCTTCTCACCGTCACCATCATCCCACCACTTACCTCTCGACTGTGCACCTCTCGACCACCCTGCTCCTTCCTCTATCACCAGCAACTGTCGAAACCCATCCCCTGCATCAACTGCCACTACACCCGAGAACAGTTGCCGCTCTCGCCTTGCCGTCGACTACCCCTCTTGCCAGGGCCACAAGTCCCTGCCTTGCTGTTGTTGTTGTGCACGTGTGTCGCACGTGCTACTGTTGCTGTGTTGTGTTTGCTGTTGGAGATCTTGTTATCGCTGTTGCACGTGCTCTTCCCATAGTTTGCACGTGTATCATCGTCGTCGGGACTCTAGTCCCGTTATTCTATTATATCTGGATTAATCGTCTAAAAAGCAAGCGTTCTCTTGAACCCTCTTGCCAAACAGTTAAAATCTTCGGTTATACCTGATTAAGCCTTGATTTATCGCTAATCGGAGGCTAAGAAATTATTTTTTAGCGATTTATAATATTTTAAAAGTTAGCAATTCAATCTGGTATAATTGACCGATTAGTGATTAATCAACCGATTTTATATGGCCGATTCACCGATTCTCTAATTTTCATGCTCGTTTGCATTATTTGGGCTCAATTCGACCCAAACACAAATCCCAATCCAAAATTCAAACCCGACATGTCGCTGCTCTCTTCTTCTTCCTCACGCAAATCCAAACCCAAACAGATTCTCTTCAAATCCAAACCCAAAATGGTTCTCTTCTTTCTCGAGCAAACTCAAACCCGACCCGCCGTCGCCCCCTACGCAGTTGCATACTTGACTCGACCTGCATCTACTGCATCTCATCCTCTTGCTGCTCGCGTTGCTCCTCCCCTATTGTTTTTGTTTGATAGAACCGACAATCCGATCCACATCCAGAATCCAAACTTAGCTCAAACCAAGCACTCTCTTCTTTTTCTCTATAACTATATATTTCTATTTGATAATCTCATAATAGTTTTATGTTAGGATTTAGAGTTGCTACATATATATATATATATATATATATATATATATATATATATATATATATATAAAGATTTTTCCGATTTAATACCCAATTATTTTCCAATTAACCGATTAATAACTAATCGCTCCTGGACCGATTAGTTCCAAAATTCGATTTTAACTGCCTAGCCCTCTGGTTGTTTCTAGTTCAAGAAATAATTTTGTTTTCCGCAAGTAACTCGATTATTATTCGTCATGTTTTATCTGCTTGTTACCATTCAAAGAGACTAATACGGATTCATCAGAAAAACCAAGTAGTAGTCCTCTTTTCGTGTCTGTTTCCTTGACTCAAACCCATGTCCCATTGCATTTCATAATGTGCATACACTACACGAACAATATCACAATCATGTTATATATAGTTGGTTGATTGGATGCTTTTGTTTGGATTTGGGTTGGTTCGAAGAATCAAATACTATGAATGAGATAATATGGTCCTGTTAATAGTAGGAAATTCATCCTATTAATCAGGTAGATTTTCTATAAATTAATTGCCATGGAATTGTATACTTGCATATTTAAATAGTTGACAATTAAACTGAATTTGCTTGCTGGCCTGCTGCCTATTTAATACTGCCTTGAAGTTTTGAATCACTTGCTGTGGGAATTTGATAAAACCTTGTGAATAGCTTCTGTAGCCCCATGAATCTACTTTTCAAGACTTTTGAAGGATCTGGAATTCGATTTATAACTTGTAAGTTATAACATTTTTGATACTGTTGGGCAAATTTCCAGATTTCTGATTACAAGAATATTGGCATGAATAATTGATTAAAATTGATGCTAACGTTAAAGTTTAGACTTGTGATTAATCTAGATATGACTAGACATGATTATGAGTCACCCTAAATTTTTGTAGAATTATTTGATAAATTTTCTAACTTGATATATTTATGCAAACATGATTCTAGATTGCTGCCTGCATGCTAGTTTAGTAAAGAACCTCAGTTTGACCTGATTCTATTTGTCATTGATTAAAACTTATTGAATGAGAATTGTAGCTCTCTGTGTCTAGAATTCCGATCATCAGACTGTTTTGTAATTCGATTTACGGATTGCAAGATATTCAGATTTTCGTGTTGTAACGTCTGCATTCTAGATTACAGGCTGAAAAACGCATTATCATGTTTAACTAGTGGAAACAGTGGATTAAATTAATAATTAAAACATGAGAATTGTGTTGTTGTCACTGAACATTGTTAGGAATTTGATTATGAATTTTAATAGAGTTATGATTAACTTTCACATACAAGAGTTTAACTACAACCATGCTGCCTGAACATGAAACCAGTAAACAGTGAAAATTTTAACCTAGATACTGTATTTATGATATGTCGTGTGTATATGAGTTGGAAATAGTAAGGAGTCAAGTTTCTAGAACTCCCGAGGGATCTTGATTTTCTTGCCTGTAGCAACGGGAAAGTTTATTTTTGTATATCAAGGTCTCGCTGTCTAGAATTTATATCTTCTTGTATATAAGTATGAATATAATATTTCTTGCATTTTATAATTGTATCCTACATCCTGCATTGCATGTCTCTTGATATCCTCTTGATCCTGTCTTGATACTCGTCCTCATTGATGCATGTTCTTGTTTAATTATTATGAAAGGAATAACAAGCTGGGGTAATATGGAAAAGAATCTTGTAGTGAATAAAATAGGAGTGTGTACTCGGAAGGAGGCCCGTGTTTCTCGTAATAGTAACCCATGATTACATGACATGACTCTTGATACTCGATTACAAGTTATATGGAACTAAGTGCCATGTCTAGAGCCGACGGGATCCACCTCTAGTATCCATTACACGATTACATGAGATGACACTATTCTTGGTTACTTGACATTATGCTTGGTTACACGTTATAATTCTTGTTAGTGTCACTGGAAGATCCAAGTACATGACCCTATAGAATTCACCATTAGAGTCTAAACGTTAACATGTTTTTATGCACCCTACCTGTGGTATAGGACGCAAAATTGCGTGCATTAGTTAGGATTTATAAAAGAATGCTAGACATAAGATTTATACTGAGCACTTGCATGATTCCTATGATCCTTGTTTACATGTTTACATGCTTCCTGTTACTCGTTTACATGCTTCCTGTTACTCGTTTACATGCTTCCTGTTACTCGTTTACATGATACACTTGTTACTTGTTCCATGCCTAATTACACGATCTCTTGTTCTTGTTGCTTGTTCCTTGCCATGCATGTTTTCTTGCTCATGTTGCTTGTTCCTTGCTGTGCCTGTTTTCTTATTCACTGTTTGTTGCTACTTGCTATCCGGTGCTTGTTCTAACGGACATTTTTCCACCACTCTAGATGTTGATTTCACAAGTACAGCAGATGAATTAGCTGAAGGGCTTGGTGAACGATTATCCTAGATGATGAAGTTGGATTCTTTTCTTTAGCATGGTTTTAGTTTCTTGTTTCGAACTTTCATTGTCACCATTGCTGTTCGTTTTGCACATTGTTTTCGGGCATTTTGTTTCGCAGTTTATTCCAGGTGTTGGATGTTACTTTGTGAATTTCTTCCATGGTTATATTTAAAGTTTATTCATGGTTTATGTGATTGTATTCTTGCATGCATGGTTGTGATTATTCATTGTATTGTTGAGTCGATCATTACAGCTTATGAATGACGTATTATGTCCTTCGCTGGGCCTTAGCTGCGTGCCTGTGTTTTCATATTTTGGGAAGCAGGGCGTGATAGGTTTTTAGTGGTATTAGAGCTGTGGTTTTTGGGCGATGTGTTTGTCATGTTTGGTTAACATGTTAGTCAGGTTGGCTCTAGCCAGGTTAACTCAATAATATGCTCACCACGTTGGTCACAGGAACATGTAATAACCACCATATAATCTAGGTACTAATCTTATTTGATCCACTTTTTTTAATCCCTTCATATTCAGTTCCTTCATTTCTTATTTTCTTCATCCCTAACAGTCGTCCTTATTCATTGATTCCTTATTAGATATAATTTCATTCATTTCCTACCCATATTCTTTTGATTCTTGAGTTATACATTTTTTTTTATTTCTGCTTGTTTCGTCGATTAGCGTACTTGATTTACAACAACATGTCATCAGCTTGGAGCATCACCAGAAGAGGAAGTGTCATCTTTTGCTCCAAGATGTGCAAGCAGAGTCCAAGGATCCCAGGAAGTGTTCAGAATCCCATGTTGCCAGGAGTTCGAACTTCATGTTAGAGAGATGTCGTTTGGACGTGTCAAGGATATGGTGAGCCCAGAAGCAGACTGCTGGATTTAATTCACGCAGATGACGGGTTCTTCCCGATCAGAGTGGTGCAGCGGAAGCATGGTGGGCCCATAACCCACAGGTTCGAGATCCTCATGTTTTGTCTCCTTCCTTGCATTGTTTGCTACCTTCCATTACTTGCATTCATCCTCATCTGTTGACTCATTATTCGGTTCAATTCTTTCCTGTCCACTCTCTCTTCGACTCCAGTTCTATCTACTCCTTCATCTTCTTGCTTCGTTTTCTCAAAAGTATTGTTTTGTTTCTTTCCTTCTCATACTATTTTCTTCCATGCATTCCATTCGTCATCATGCATCATTCACTATTTGACATCAAACTATCTACGTTCTTTCTTATTCTGGTGCTGCCACCACTTCGTTTCTTTCCCTCTAAATTCTCCGTTTTGTTATCCCACAAGTTTGCTTTTGCTTTGTCCTACGTTCCGCCTGATTGAATTTCGAGGATGAAATTCTTTTTGTAAGGTGGGTAGGATTGTAACTGCCGTAGCCGCAAATACATATTCCTGAGTATTTTTTGTATTTTGACTATTTATAAGTTCATCTTGTTTTAAATTCATTTTGGATCTTCAATCAAAGTCTTTTCTAATCGAAAATTATGTTTATTTCGAATGATGATATATTTTGACTTTATTACTTATTCCTAATTGATCGACTATTTATATTTTAGCCCAAATCAAATATATTATTACTATTTGGGTTTTAATAAATTTGTTAAACTCAAATACTATTTTGATATATATATATATGGTCCTCTTGGATTACCTATCTCAATAAAGTCTATGATTGGTTCGAGGAACGTCTCGAGATTCAAGCGATTGATATATTATTATCATTATCATTATCATTATTATTATTATTATTATTATTATTATTATTATTATTATTATTATTGTTATTATTTCTTGATTGTTTATTAAAATTCATCTGTTGTTATTTATTAATTTGTGAAGGTCCATAGATCTTAATCCATCTATTATTATTATTTATTATTTTAAAGTCCGAACAAAGTATATTATTACTATATGATTATTCTAATTATTTGTGAAAAGTTATATCTTAATCCAATTGCATTCTTCCAATTAATTTTATTTTTGTTGAAACCTGAAATTTTTGTACAACCTATATAAATTTTGTATGTTGAATATTCTAATTTATCTAATATATCTGTATTTATTTTTCTATCGGATTTAAACCCAAACCTGCTAACCCATTAATCTGTTAACCCAAACCCCTTACATAACCCTAATTCTATTCCTATATATAACCCCTAATTAAACCTAATTAATCACCCCCGCTGCTCTATCCCCTTCCCCTGTTTCCCAATCCCATCTTCAACCCATAGCCAACTTCAACCCCCTGCCACTCATCGCCTCGTCTTCCCCGCCGTCAACCCCCTGCGCACCGCTCCGCCGCTCGACCAACCGAAACCCACACCAAGTCATCATTCTCTCCGATCCCCACCCTCTCCTCCACCGTCGAAGCCACCCGCAGTCGATCGCACTGCACCTCCGTTTTCATCCTTGTTGTCTGCATCCCAAGTTCTACAACTTCCTCCGTCGCCACCCATCGCCTGCCTCGTCTTCGTCTCTCATCACCGCCACCGAAGTCACAGCCCATCGTCACACCCTCGTCGAGCCCTTGCAGCACCATCTGCTACTCATCTACCACTGTTGCCCCCCGTGATCATCTCCTCCACCTTCGACCATCGCCCTCCATCCGCTCACCCTACATCCCTTCTCACCGTCACCATCATCCCACCGCTTACCCCTCGACTATGCGCCCCTCGACCACCCTGCTCCTTCCTCTGTTGCCAGTAACTATCGAAACCCATCCCATGCATCAACCACCACTGCACCCGAGAACAGTCACTGCTCTTGCCTTGCCGTCGACCACCCCCCTGCCAATGCTGCAAGTCTCTACCTTGCTATTTTTGTTGTGCACTTGTGTCGCACGTGCTACTATTGTTGCGTTGTGTTTGCTGTTGGAGATCTTGTTGTTCCTGTTGCACGTGCTCCGTCTGTAGTTTGCACGTGTATCGTCGCTGTCGGGACTCTAGTCCCGTTATTCTATTATATCTGGATTAATCGTCTAAAAGGCAAGCTTTCTCTTGAACCCTCTGGTTGTTTCTAGTTCAAGAAATAATTTTGTTTTCCGCAAGTAGCTCATTTATAATTCGTCATGTTTAATCTGCTTGTTGCCCGTCAAAGAGACTACTATGGATTCATCGGCGAAACCAAGTAGTAGTCCTTTTTTCGTGTCTGTTTCCTTGACTCAAACCCATGTCCCGTTGCATTTCATAATGTGCATACACTACACGAACAATATCAAGATCATGTTATAAATAGTAGGTTGATTGGATGTTTTTTATTTGTATTCAAGTTGGTTCGAAGAATTAAATACTATGAATGAGATAATATGATCATGTTAATAGTAGGAAATTCATTCTATTAATCAAGTAGAATTTCTGTAAATTAATTGTCATGGAATTGTATACTTGCATTTTTAAATAGTTGATAATTAACCTGAATTTGCTTGTTGCCCAGCTGCCTATTTGATATTGCCTTGAAGTTTTGAATCACTTGCTCCTTGAATTTGATAAAATCTTGTAAAAAGATTTTGTAGCCCCATGAATCTACTTTCCAAGAATCTTAACGGATCTGGAATTTGATTTATAACTTGTAAAATATCACATTTTTAATACAGTTGGGTCGCAAATTTCCAGATTTCTGATTACAAGAATATTGGCATGAATTATTGATTAAAATAGATGCTAATGGTAAAGTTTAGACTTGTTATTAATCTGGATATGACTAAACATGTTTGTAGAATTATTTCATAAATTTTCTGACTTGATATATTTATGCAAACATGAAACTAGATTGCCGCCTGCATGCTAGTTCAGTAAAGAACCTCATTTTTATCCTGATTATATTTGTCATTGATTAAAAGTTATTGAATGAGAATTGTAGCTCTCTCTTTCAGGAATTCAGATAATTTGACTGTTTTGCAATTCGATTTATAGATTGCAAGATATTCAGATTTTCGTGCTGTAACATCTGCATTTCAGATTACAGAATGAAAAATGCGTTATCATGATTAACTAGTGGAAACAGAGGATTAAATTAATAATTAAGGCCTGAGAATTGTTTTGTTGTCACTGAACATTGTTAGGAATTTGGTTATGAATTTTATTATGAATTTTAATAGAGTTATGATCATCTGACTGTTTCTGGATTGAGAATTGTAGCTCTCTGTTTCTGGAATTCAGATCATCTGACTATTTTGCAATTTGATTTATAGATTGTAAGATATTCAGATTTTCGTGCTGTAACATCTGCATTTCAGATTACAGAATGAAAAATGCGTTATCATGATTAACTAGTGGAAAAAGAGGATTAAATTAATAATTAAGACCCGAGAATTGTTTTGTTGTCACTGAACATTGTTAGGAATTTGATTATGATTTTTATTATGAATTTTAATAGAGTTATGATCAACTTTCAGATACTAGAGTTTAACTACAACCATGCTGCCTAAACATGAAACCAATAAAGAGTGAAATTTTACACTTAGATCTTGTATTTATGATGTATCGTGTATATATGCGTTGGAACCAGCAGAGAGTTTAGTTTCTAAAACTCCTGAAGTCTTGATTTGCTATCCTGTAGCAACGGAAAAATCTATTTTTTTATAGCAAGGTCTTACTGTCAAGAATTTGTATCTTCTTGTATATAAGTATGAATATATTATTTCCTGCATTTTATAAATTGTATCCTACATCCTGCATCACATGTCTCTTGATATCCTCTTGATCCTGTCTTGATACTCGTCCTCATTGATGCATGTTCATGTTTAATTATTATGAAAAGAATAACAAGCTGGGGTAATAAGGAAAAGAATCTTGTAATGAATAATATAAGAGTGTGTACTCGGAAGGAGGCCCGTATTTCTCGTAATAGTGACCCATGATTACATGACATGACTCTTGATACTCAATTACAAGTTATATGGAACTACGTGCCACGTCTAGAGCCGACGGGGCCACCTCTTGTATCCATTACACGATTACATGGCATGACACGATTCTTGGTTACTTGACATTTTGCTTGGTTACACGTTATGATTTTTGTTAGTGTCACTGGAAGACCCGAGTACATGACCCTATAGAACTCACCATTAGAGTCTAAACGTTAACTTATTTGTATGCACCCAACCTGTGGTATGGGACACATGATTGCGTGCATTAGTTAGAATTTATAAAAGAATGCTAGACATAAGATTTACACTGAGCACTTGCATGATTCTTGATTACAAGTTACATGATCTATGTTTACATGTTTACTTGCTTCATGTTACTCGTTTACATGCATCCTGTTACTCGTTTACATGCTTCCTGTTACCCGTTTACATGATACACTTTTTACTTGTTCCATGCTTGATTACAGGATCTCTTGTTCACGTTGCTAGTTACTATCCGGTGCTTGCTCTAACGGACATTTTTTCACCACTCTTGGTGTTGAATTCACAGGTACAGAAGATGAATTTGATGATGGGCTTGGTGAATGATTATCCTTGATGATGAAGCTGGATTCTTTTCTTTAGCGTGCTTTTAGTTTCTTGTTTCGAACTTTCATTGTCACTATTGGTGTTCGTTTTGCACATTGTTTTCGAGCGTTTTGTCCCACAGTTTATTCCAGATGTTGGATATTAATTTGTGAATTTATTATGTGGTTATATTTGAAGTTCATTCATGGTTTATGTGATTGTATTCTTGCTTGCGTGGTTGTGATTATTCATTGTACTGTTGAATTGATCGTTACAGCTTATGAATGACGTAAGATATCGTTCGCTGGGCCTTAGTTGCGTTCTTGTGTTTCCATATTTTGGGAAGAGGGGCGTGACAGTCTTCGAACTCTATAACTTCTTTCCACTTCTCAAATATTTGTGATGCTGCTTATCATCTCTAGATTATTATCTAAATTTATCGTCATCCACAAATATTGAGCGTGTGTGTTTCTCCTTTCCAAGTAGAGTACGAATCATTATTGAATATCTTACTTGCTAATCACACTTAGGTATGTTTGTTGATTGTTAGGCTCGAACTTTAATTGGGTTTATTAACTTACTTCATTTCTTGAAAATCTATCAAACCAATCATTAGCTTATTTTCTAACTTAATCGGCCTTACATATTGGTAAACTTAATCTTTTAATATTCTCAGAAATTCTCTCCCTAGAGTTAAGTTTACATCACCCAATGTGTATTTGGGGTAGAAACCAATATATGTGTAGCATTTCTCTTATCAAGAACCCTAGTTGCCTAACTGTATTTGAATATTGCACTTTTAAGTTTTGTCGAGCTACTACAAGGACAGTCAATCAAAACCCCATCATCACTATTGATCAGAAACCTACTCCATAATTACTTTCATAAAAAGCATCAAACTACTTTGTTTTCACATCGCTCTTTACTATTTGAATGAGTAAAATCAGAGCCGCTAAATCTTAGTAAGCATCTCAAAGCTTCACACGACCAATACAGTAATTTCATATCAGCAGAAGGCCTATCAGAAGAACATGGGCCATTTTCAGGACCATCGGCCCAACCAGATCCACAATGAAGGCTTGCTTACAGCCTAAGAAAGGGGGATTTCTAGCTAATTACAGCTATCAGTCAGATCCCCAGATATTAAGGAATTAAATAACTTATTTAATCCCTTAATCAAGGGAACCTTTAGTCAAATCTTAAGAGATTCCCTTCCATGTCTATTCTTAGCCTATAAACATCTTCTCCCTTCAATCAATCAAAGGTAATCAATCTTTTACCACTAGAAACTCATTTCTTTTTTATGGGTTATTGACTTGAGCGGCGGAGGGTCTTTTGACGGGGCTAGCCCCGGTGTTTAGAATTTGTACAGGATTGCCGGCGATATCTTAGTTTTCCAGCCCAAATCCAAGCGCTCTCAATAGTTCACAATCAGATCAAGGAGACTTCAGCCATCCTCAATTCAGATCTGATTGATGGTCCATGTAATATCCCGATCGACTATTAATAATATTATTTTATTAGCGTTCGACTACTTGATTATTTTATATTTTTCTTCACCATTGTGATTCTTTTAGCCATGACAACCCAATAGATAATTAGGGATTATTAGGTACTAAACCTAGGGTTACAAGACATAAGAGGGTTAAGAATCCTTCTAGAAAATTTCTTCCCCCACATCAACCTCCTCCCCACATAACACCTCCCCCACTCTCCCCCTCCTCCTAAGCATGGCCGGCCCCAAAAGGTGGGAGGGCCCTTGTAAAATTGTGTAGATGCACAATTTAAATCTCCACCCTCCTTCCCTCCTATAAATACCCCCTTCATTCTCCATCATCTTACTTTAGAAACATCAAAGAAAAAAAAAAGAGTAAGGAAAAGAATGAGGGTTCTAACTTGAGAGTTTTAATTGTAGGTTGCTAGAAGTCCTAGGAGAAAGAAGGAAAGTAGCCTAGTCTTCCATCAAGAAAGAAACAAGGTGGGGGGTTCTCATATGGTTTGTATGTTTGTTTGTTGTTTGTTTGTCTATTGAATGATGATTTTTGATGTTCTTCTTCTTCTTACCCTCTTGTTTACCTTTCCTTTTTTGGTATGGTTATTATGTTGTATGAATCATCTAAAAATGGTTCTTTTGTTTGTTGTTGTGTGATAAAAAAGTAAACTACTTGGACTAAATTAACACATGCATATAAGTTTGTAAATACAACCATGTAAGGTTGTAGGACTTGATTATGAAACATACATAAGGCATATGATTATTGTTACAACCATGTAAGGTTGTAGGACCTATGATTGAACTTTGAGAACGTATGTAGATTAAACCTAAAATAAAGTGTTCTTATTTGTTGTATTATTGTTTAGTTTTAATCTTAAAGTATGAAAAAGAAAGAAACTAACTAAATCACTAGTTGTAGAATAACTAATAAAAAGATCTTCTCTTTTTGTTTAACCACTAGTTATAGCTAATAAAAAGATTTTCTCTTTTATTTAACCACTAGTTGTAACTAATAAAAAGATCTTCTCTTTTATTTAAATCACTAGTTAGTTGTAAAAAGGATCTCTTTTATGCCCACTAGTTAATAAAGATCTCTTTTGTAGTAATTTAAATTGTAGATGTTTATGATAAATTTTAGTTGATACTTATAGTAGTAGTAGTAGATATGCATGTTTCTAATAAAAATGTAGTAGTAGTAGATATGTATGCTTCTACTAAGTAGCAATAGTAGATGTATGTTTCATTAAAAGTAGTAATAGTAGATGTATGCTTCCATTGTTGTAGGATTACTTCTAAAAATAATTAGAAGCCATGTTTATGTTCTACATGTTGTAAGATTATTCCTAAAAATATTTAGAAGCTATTCTCATGCTTTACATGTTGTAGGATTATCCCTAAAATTATTTAGAAGCTATTTTCATGCTATACATGTTGTAGGATCATTCCTAAAAATATTTAGAAGCTATGTTTATGCTTCAATTGTTGTAGGATTACTTCTAAAAATAATTAGAAGCCATGTTTATGTTCTACATGTTGTAGGATTATCCCTAAAATTATTTAGAAGCTATTTTCATGCTATACATGTTGTAGGATCATTCCTAAAAATATTTAGAAGCTATGTTTATGCTTCAATTGTTGTAGGATTACTTCTAAAAATAATTAGAAGCCATGTTTATGTTCTACATGTTGTAGGATTATCCCTAAAATTATTTAGAAGCTATTTTCATGCTATACATGTTGTAGGATCATTCCTAAAAATATTTAGAAGCTATGTTTATGCTTCAATTGTTGTAGGATTACTTCTAAAAATAATTAGAAGCCATGTTTATGTTCTACATGTTGTAGGATTATCCCTAAAATTATTTAGAAGCTATTTTCATGCTATACATGTTGTAGGATTATTCCTAAAAATATTTAGAAGCTATGTTTATGCTTCAATTGTTGTAGGATTACTTCTAAAAATAATTAGAAGCCATGTTTATGTTCTACATGTTGTAGGATTATCCCTAAAATTATTTAGAAGCTATTTTCATGCTATACATGTTGTAGGATTATTCCTAAAAATAATTAGAAGCTATGTTTATGCTTCAATTGTTGTAGGATCACTTCTAAAAATAATTAGAAGCCATGTTTATGCTTTACATGTTGTAGGATCACTTCTAAAAATATTAGAAGTCATATTCATGCTTTACATGTTGTAGGATTTATTCTAAAAATATCCATCATATTAGGAATGATACATATGCTTAGAATGATGGTTGGATTGATGTAAAATTACTTACCATATTTTAGGGATGATGTAGAAGTATATACATATGCTTGAGAATGTTGTATGTTCATACTAGTGATGTGTATACATGCTTGAGAATGCTATGTGTTCATACTAGTTATATATGTATCCATGCTTGGGATCGCTACAAATGCATGCTAAAACACATCCACAATCAAGAGTGTTATAAGTTGATGGTTATGTCATATATACCATGTTTTAGTGGTGGTAGGTTGATGCTTGCAATTGCATACCATGATCGAATTGCCATAGGATAAGCAATAAGAAAGAGCCATGTGGAAATGGTAGGAATAACTACCTTGTTGTAGTTAGTGTTAGTATGGAACCATAGCATATGAGCACCCTTCATTCATAGCAATAAGGGTTGAGAAGTGCTAGTAGTTGTAGCTTGAGAAAAAGCTAGTTTAGGGTCTTCAAGTACCCTAAGGGTCATCGACCATCAAGACCACATCCTATCCCTTAGGGTAAAATGGATAGATCTCACCTCGGGCGTCGACGGGTCTTAACCAATGTAGGTTGACCGTGGGCCGAGAGTGTTGGTAGAATCCAAGTTAGGGGTAGGAATGAGTGAGAGGAATATTATTATTAGAGTCTTGGGTCGAGGGACCACGAGTTGGACCATGATTGGAAACTATGCAAGATTGCATAGAGATAATAACCTCATTAGGATAGTGACTTATAAAAATCATCCCTTAACCTTTTGCCCGAAAGAAGGGAGTTGGTAGTAGGGTGCACCGTACGACCATACCTTTCTTTAGGGCCGATCTTAGGTGGGGTACTGGGTTGTACCTTCCCGTCAAAGGGATACGTACGGTGCCGTCTCACAAGTTGAGGACACGGGTTGCGTATCTCGCGCTGTTAATTCCTGAAATACCGTGGCTGGGGTGCCACAGGATGCATGGTGCAGTCCTGCGTTTGCTAGACCCCAGAGAGTGCCACAGGGTAGGCTTCGCGCTGCCCTGCGCTTGCGAAACTCTATGGTTTAATTTTGGAACGACGCCCGATATACTGGGGTCGAGTGAGGTCGGCATGCCGGGTAGTAGTGGAAAACGGAGACACCATAAGCAGTCTGCATAAGGGGACTTGACCTCTTCTGCAACCTCACAGAGTCATGGAGTATTGTCAGGAACAGGTTGTGTACAATTAGAATTCATAACGCGGGTTCAATCCCGATATATGGAGAAACGGCTTGAGATGGAGTCGCATGTAGTATGGGCTGCATGTTGCTTTCGGAGACTCGCTGGCATTAGAGTAGGAGCATCCGGTTTAGTTGACATGGCATTAGAATATGAGCATCCTGGTTTAGTTGGCATGGCATTAGGATATGAGCATCCTGGTTTAGTTGACATGGCATTAGAATACGAGTATCCCAACTCAGTTGACAGTGTATTAGTGTTCCAGTTTAGTGGACAGTGCATTGGCATTCCAGTTTGATTGACATTTGTTGGATTCTTGCACTCACGAACACTTAAACTACACCGACATACTTTACTATGTTTGTATATATTGTTTGGAGATCCGCTGCTATATGATCAGCCTTTAAGCGTCAGTGAATACTGACGTCCCCACTTCCATAGGTGCTGGACCGCAAAAAATACAGGTGCGAGATTCAGGAGGACTCAAGGCAAGGAAAGTGAGCAGTCAACGTCAAGTTTTAATTTCCGCTGTAACAACTATTTCATGTATACTCTGATGTGATCTAGTGTATTGATGGGAACACTCGGCCTGTAATATTGAGTTAATAAAAAGTTTCAAATTTTCCTGTTTTTCTGTGTTTTGTGACTTATTGAAGGAAAGGTCTTGGCTCGTGTCTTGGTTTCCCGGTATATGGAAATCGGGGCGCTACAGAGTGGTATCAGAGCCGACTTCAATTTATAGTCCAAACATAGAAGGAAAATACACTTAGGTACCTTGTAGGGGTTAGGCTTCCTTTTAGCTAGTTGTGAACAATTATAATTCATATTGTTGTTCCTTCAACTTATGTATTATGATGTTCTATATCTATGCTAATTTCCGTATCCACTCCATACAGGATGTCAAACGGAGCAGTTCCCCCAGGGAATGGAGTGATACACGGAGTTGCAATTGAGGTGGGCTCGGACTTGGAACCCCTCACAGATGGGGACGAGTCACCGATTGGAGTAGGATTGGCCAATGGAGGCGCCGCAGCTGCCGCAGCAGGGGGTGCCCCTGCCAATGGCCAGAACCCAGCACCACCACCGCCACCACCTCCCCCACCTAACCCAATACAGCAAGCTTTCGACCAGGTCTTTCAGGATCTGGAAACATGGGGATGGTGCCATGTATGCCTGGAAAACAGGATGGACTCCTGTGAGTTCGCAGTCCTCAACAATGAGAAGGAAATAGCTGAGTTGAGGAGGGCAAGGGCAAGGGCAGACCGCAAGCTAGTAATCCTGAAGCACACCCACCGTGTGCAATTTGCGCGCCTGGAGCGCAGATGCGCGGAGCTGCAGGCACAGGTTTCACAGCTACTCGCACTGTTGGCACCACCTGGCGAAGGGGACGGGACCTCTAGTAGTACTGATTAGGTAGTTAGGTGCCCTAGGCTATTTTGTTGTTTTGGGATATTTTGCTTCCTACTGTGAGATATAAATGTAAGGAAGGTAGTGACTATGTAAGACCTGGGGTTATGATATAATGAAGTTAGCTTTATGTTTTCTGCAAATCTTATGTGCGTGATAAATTAAATGAATGTCATTTTTTGTAACAATTATGATGCCCTGTGTATTCCGTTACTCTCTTCTACCAGATGTCACGCAGGACCAGGAGTGGTAGGACCGACAATCTGGAAGGCGAGGGCAGTGGAGGCAATGGCACAGGCCTTGATTTGGAGACGGAATTTGCTCGTATGTACCAGGCCTTGGGTGACCTCGCAGAAGCGAGCCGAAACAATGTGCAACATCCAGGAGCACCCGGAGGTAATCGGGGAGTAGCAGCTACCGACCCTGTCAAAATGGTCGAATCATTCCGAAGGATGAGGCCGCCTGTTTTTGAAGGCAAGGCAGACCCGACAGCGGCTGACGACTGGATTCGTCAAGTCGAGATAGTGTTTGAGGTGATGCTGACGCCAGAGGATAGCAAGGTCAGGTTAGCCAGCGTTTTGCTAGAAAAAGATGCCGGAGTCTGGTGGCAATCAGTAAAGAGAGGCATGGGCGAAGGGCCCATTACCTAGGAGGATTTTCTGGCAGAATTCAGACAACACTATTTCCCACTAGACGTGCAGGAGGAAAAAGCCATGGAGTTCCACAACCTGAAGCAGGGAAACATGACGGTCCGAGAATATGAGACCAAGTTCACCCAGCTTTCCCGCTATGCTCCGGAAATGGTACAAGATGAAGTCAAAAAGACCAAGAGGTTTGAGCAGGGGCTCAGGCCCGCACTTAGGACCAAGATGATACCGCTTTGCATCCGGAGGTTCGAGAAGCTAGTCCGTCGAGCAGCTACGACGGAATTGGACATGAATAAAGGGCCAGAACTGCAAGGAAACACTGGAGGGTGGAACAAGGGGAAAAGGCCTGCACCAGCGTCAGGATTCAGAAGCCAGGGTGGGAATCAAAAGTTTCAGAAGAGGGTTAGCAACATCAGCAACATCAAGCCAGGGAGCTGTTTCGCGTGTGGCGAACCAGGGCATTTCAAGAGCCAATGCCCCAAGAATGGGAACCCTCTGAATGGTGCCCGCTCCTGTTACAATTGCGGGGAGGTCGGTCATATCCGGCCAAACTGTCCCCAACTTCAAAGGGGCTATGGAGGGCCGGCTCCCAGGGCAAACAAGAAGGGGATAAACCGCCAGGGGAAAGTATTTGCGCTCACAGAAGAAGACGCCAATGAAGACGAGGGAGTTATCACCGGTAGGTGAAGGAGTATGACTAAGCTTTTGTAGTATTTTGAATATTTTGGCATAAGTTAGTATTGATGTAACCGCTTTTGTAAACAGGTTGGATTAATATAAATGAAATCCAGGCAACTGTTTTATTTGATAGTGGATCATCTCATTCCTTTGTGTCTGGAGCATTCTCTAAGAAGTTGAAACGCACCCAGGAGGCAACTCCGGAGTCAGTTTTGCTAGTAGGTACCCCGTCCGGAGCAACTCTCCCTGCAAGTTCATGCTACCAGGGGTGCAATCTCAGGATCGACAGAGAGACCTTGAGTATAGACTTGCTAGAGTTGGGCTTTGTAGGGACGGACGTGATTATCGGGATGGACTGGATGTCCAAGCATAATGCTAGCATCGATTGCAAGGAGAAGAGGGTCACCATTACCCCATCCGGAGGACGGGAGCTTGTGTTCCAAGGAAGGAAGAAACAGAACGAGGAAATTCTCGCAGCTACGACTAAGATACCAGTGCCAAGTGAAGTCAAGGTGATACCAATCGTACGAAAATTTCCCCGCGTATTTTTGGAAGAATTACCTGGACTCCCACCACACAGGGATGTGGAATTCAGCATTACTATCCAGCCGGGCAGCGCACCAGTGTCAAAGACACCCTATCGGATGGCACCAGTAGAGCAGAAGGAAGTAAAGGAGCAAATTGAAGAACTGCTGCAAAGAGGATTCATCAGGCCAAGTGCTTCACCCTGGGGAGCGCCTGTGCTACTAGTGAAGAAGAAGGATGGAACCTCAAGAATGTGCATCGATTATCGGGAGCTGAACAAGGTAACGATTCGGAATCAGTACCCCATTCCCAGGATCGATGACCTGTTTGATCAGCTTCAGGGAGCGGCTGTATTCTCGAAGATTGACCTGCGCTCAGGCTACCATCAAGTTCGGGTCAGAGAAGAAGATATACCCAAGACTGCGTTCCGGACTCGGCACGGTCACTACGAATTTTTAGTAATGCCATTCGGGGTGACAAACGCTCCAGCAATCTTCATGGACATGATGAACCGCATCTTGCGACCATTCATCAACTCCTTCGTAGTTGTCTTCCTAGACGACATCTTGGTATATTCAAAAACAGAAGAGGACCATGCTGAGCACCTAACTGCAGTATTGGCCAAGCTACGAGAGCACCAGCTATATGCCAAGCTGACGAAATGTGAATTTTGGAAGTCAGAAGTGGCATTCTTGGGTCATGTCCTTTCTAAGGAGGGAGTAGCTACAGACCCGCAGAAGATAGAGGCAGTAAAAGATTGGCCTCAGCCGAGAACTGTGAAGGAGGTCAGAAGCTTCTTAGGCATGACTGGGTACTACAGGAAGTTCATCCAGAACTATGCCAGAATTGCCGTGCCACTTACTGCCCTGACCAAGAAGAACGTAAGTTTTGATTGGGCTGAGAAGTGTGAAGGTAGTTTCCAAGAGCTGAAGAATAGACTGATTACCGCACCAGTTTTGGTTCTACCTCAACCAGACAAGGGATACGTAATCTTCAGTGATGCTTCGCTTTTGGGGTTCGGCTGTGTTCTGATGCAAGAGGGAAGAGTCATAGCATATGGATCAAGGCAACTTCGGCCGCACGAGAAGAATTACCCGACACATGACTTGGAATTAGCCGCAATAATCTTTGCTCTGAAATTGTGGCGGCACTATGTCTATGGATCGAAGGTGGAAATGTTTACCGACCATAAAAGCCTGAAGTATATCTACCAACAAAAAGACTTGAATCTCAGGCAAAGGCGATGGTTGGAGGTTCTGGAAGACATAAGACCAGAAATTCTATACCACCCGGGAAAAGCCAATGTCGTGGCCGATGCGCTCAGTAGAAAACGAATTGTAGCCATGCTCACGGTGATGAGACGAGAGCTACAAGATGAGATCAGACAAGCCGGCATTGAACTAGTGGTTGACGATTTAAGTGCCATTTTGGCCAATCTAGAGCTACATCCTAGTCTGAACGACCAAGTCAAGAAGGCTCAATGGGGTGATGCAGAGATTGAAGCACAAAAATTACTAGTCAACGAAGGAAGAACCCCAGAGTTCAGTATAAAGGAAGGAACGCTTTGGCTTGGGAGCAGGTTGTGTGTGCCAAAGATCGACGAGTTGCGAGAAGAAATCATGAAGGAAGCACACTCCACCTTACTCACAGTCCACCCAGGAAGCACAAAGATGTATAAGGATATAAAACAACACTTTTGGTGGGCTGGAATGAAGCGAGATGTGGCAAAGTTTGTGGCCAAATGCCTTACATGTCAGAAAGTCAAGGCGGAGAACCAGAGACCAGGAGGTTTGCTACAGCCCCTACCCATTCCAGAATGGAAATGGGAGAACATCAGCATGGACTTCATCACGGGACTACCCAGAAGTTCAAAAGGGAACGACTCAATTTGGGTAATAGTGGACCGCTTGACAAAATCCGCACATTTTCTCCCAGTAAAGACAACTTGGTCGGTAGAAAAGCTGGCCGAAGTCTACATAGAAAGCGTTGTGAAGCTACATGGGGTGCCAGTGTCAATCGTTTCCGACCGGGATGCCAGGTTTACGTCCCGATTTTGGCAAAGTCTGCAAGAGGCCTTGGGAACAAGACTAGATTTTAGCACAGCTTTTCACCCACAAACGGATGGGCAGACAGAGAGAGTTAACAGAATTCTCGAGGACATGCTGAGAGCGTGCATAATGGACTTCGGGGGAAGTTGGGAACGACACTTAGCATTGGTAGAGTTTGCGTATAATAACAGCTACCAAGCAAGTATTGGGATGGCTCCATATGAAGCATTGTATGGAAGGAGATGCAGGACCCCAGTGTGCTGGTTTGAAGTGGGTGAAAGACAAATGTTCGGGCCTGAAATAGTGCAACAAACGTCCGAAAAGATCGAGCTAATCAGGGAAAGGATGCGAGCAGCACAAACAAGACAGAAGAGCTATGCTGACAACCGCCGGCGAGACCTAGAATTCGAGGAAGGCGATTCGGTATTCCTGAAGGTCTCACCTACAAGGGGAGTGGTCAGATTCGGAAGAGGCGGCAAGCTAGCACCAAGATATATTGGACCCTACCAAATTTTGAAAAGGATCGGGAAGACGGCATACAAACTAGAGCTACCAGCCGAATTGTCCCAGGTACATGATGTATTCCACGTTTCAATGCTGAAGAAATATGTGCCAGATCCAAGTCACCAGCTGCCAGATGTCCCTGAAGATCTACAAGTGGACCTTGCATATAAGGAGCGGCCGGTGAAGATCATCGATCGTCAGGATAAAGTACTAAGAAACAAGATTATTCCAATGGTCAAGGTTCTCTGGAGGAACCAACTCGTGGGAGAAGCCACTTGGGAGACAGAAAGCCAGATGAAGCTCTCTTTTCCCGAGTTGTTTTGAGTATTATTGTTTCTCCTCGCCCCACTTAGTGCAGTTCTGAGGACAGAACTATTCTAAGGAGGGAGTATTGTAATATCCCGATCGACTATTAATAATATTATTTTATTAGCGTTCGACTACTTGATTATTTTATATTTTTCTTCACCATTGTGATTCTTTTAGCCATGACAACCCAATAGATAATTAGGGATTATTAGGTACTAAACCTAGGGTTACAAGACATAAGAGGGTTAAGAATCCTTCTAGAAAATTTCTTCCCCCACATCAACCTCCTCCCCACATAACACCTCCCCCACTCTCCCCCTCCTCCTAAGCATGGCCGGCCCCAAAAGGTGGGAGGGCCCTTGTAAAATTGTGTAGATGCACAATTTAAATCTCCACCCTCCTTCCCTCCTATAAATACCCCCTTCATTCTCCATCATCTTACTTTAGAAACATCAAAGAAAAAAAAAAAGAGTAAGGAAAAGAATGAGGGTTCTAACTTGAGAGTTTTAATTGTAGGTTGCTAGAAGTCCTAGGAGAAAGAAGGAAAGTAGCCTAGTCTTCCATCAAGAAAGAAACAAGGTGGGGGGTTCTCATATGGTTTGTATGTTTGTTTGTTGTTTGTTTGTCTATTGAATGATGATTTTTGATGTTCTTCTTCTTCTTACCCTCTTGTTTACCTTTCCTTTTTTGGTATGGTTATTATGTTGTATGAATCATCTAAAAATGGTTCTTTTGTTTGTTGTTGTGTGATAAAAAAGTAAACTACTTGGACTAAATTAACACATGCATATAAGTTTGTAAATACAACCATGTAAGGTTGTAGGACTTGATTATGAAACATACATAAGGCATATGATTATTGTTACAACCATGTAAGGTTGTAGGACCTATGATTGAACTTTGAGAACGTATGTAGATTAAACCTAAAATAAAGTGTTCTTATTTGTTGTATTATTGTTTAGTTTTAATCTTAAAGTATGAAAAAGAAAGAAACTAACTAAATCACTAGTTGTAGAATAACTAATAAAAAGATCTTCTCTTTTTGTTTAACCACTAGTTATAGCTAATAAAAAGATTTTCTCTTTTATTTAACCACTAGTTGTAACTAATAAAAAGATCTTCTCTTTTATTTAAATCACTAGTTAGTTGTAAAAAGGATCTCTTTTATGCCCACTAGTTAATAAAGATCTCTTTTGTAGTAATTTAAATTGTAGATGTTTATGATAAATTTTAGTTGATACTTATAGTAGTAGTAGTAGATATGCATGTTTCTAATAAAAATGTAGTAGTAGTAGATATGTATGCTTCTACTAAGTAGCAATAGTAGATGTATGTTTCATTAAAAGTAGTAATAGTAGATGTATGCTTCCATTGTTGTAGGATTACTTCTAAAAATAATTAGAAGCCATGTTTATGTTCTACATGTTGTAAGATTATTCCTAAAAATATTTAGAAGCTATTCTCATGCTTTACATGTTGTAGGATTATCCCTAAAATTATTTAGAAGCTATTTTCATGCTATACATGTTGTAGGATCATTCCTAAAAATATTTAGAAGCTATGTTTATGCTTCAATTGTTGTAGGATTACTTCTAAAAATAATTAGAAGCCATGTTTATGTTCTACATGTTGTAGGATTATCCCTAAAATTATTTAGAAGCTATTTTCATGCTATACATGTTGTAGGATCATTCCTAAAATATTTAGAAGCTATGTTTATGCTTCAATTGTTGTAGGATTACTTCTAAAAATAATTAGAAGCCATGTTTATGTTCTACATGTTGTAGGATTATCCCTAAAATTATTTAGAAGCTATTTTCATGCTATACATGTTGTAGGATCATTCCTAAAAATATTTAGAAGCTATGTTTATGCTTCAATTGTTGTAGGATTACTTCTAAAAATAATTAGAAGCCATGTTTATGTTCTACATGTTGTAGGATTATCCCTAAAATTATTTAGAAGCTATTTTCATGCTATACATGTTGTAGGATTATTCCTAAAAATATTTAGAAGCTATGTTTATGCTTCAATTGTTGTAGGATTACTTCTAAAAATAATTAGAAGCCATGTTTATGTTCTACATGTTGTAGGATTATCCCTAAAATTATTTAGAAGCTATTTTCATGCTATACATGTTGTAGGATTATTCCTAAAAATAATTAGAAGCTATGTTTATGCTTCAATTGTTGTAGGATCACTTCTAAAAATAATTAGAAGCCATGTTTATGCTTTACATGTTGTAGGATCACTTCTAAAAATATTAGAAGTCATATTCATGCTTTACATGTTGTAGGATTTATTCTAAAAATATCCATCATATTAGGAATGATACATATGCTTAGAATGATGGTTGGATTGATGTAAAATTACTTACCATATTTTAGGGATGATGTAGAAGTATATACATATGCTTGAGAATGTTGTATGTTCATACTAGTGATGTGTATACATGCTTGAGAATGCTATGTGTTCATACTAGTTATATATGTATCCATGCTTGGGATCGCTACAAATGCATGCTAAAACACATCCACAATCAAGAGTGTTATAAGTTGATGGTTATGTCATATATACCATGTTTTAGTGGTGGTAGGTTGATGCTTGCAATTGCATACCATGATCGAATTGCCATAGGATAAGCAATAAGAAAGAGCCATGTGGAAATGGTAGGAATAACTACCTTGTTGTAGTTAGTGTTAGTATGGAACCATAGCATATGAGCACCCTTCATTCATAGCAATAAGGGTTGAGAAGTGCTAGTAGTTGTAGCTTGAGAAAAAGCTAGTTTAGGGTCTTCAAGTACCCTAAGGGTCATCGACCATCAAGACCACATCCTATCCCTTAGGGTAAAATGGATAGATCTCACCTCGGGCGTCGACGGGTCTTAACCAATGTAGGTTGACCGTGGGCCGAGAGTGTTGGTAGAATCCAAGTTAGGGGTAGGAATGAGTGAGAGGAATATTATTATTAGAGTCTTGGGTCGAGGGACCACGAGTTGGACCATGATTGGAAACTATGCAAGATTGCATAGAGATAATAACCTCATTAGGATAGTGACTTATAAAAATCATCCCTTAACCTTTTGCCCGAAAGAAGGGAGTTGGTAGTAGGGTGCACCGTACGACCATACCTTTCTTTAGGGCCGATCTTAGGTGGGGTACTGGGTTGTACCTTCCCGTCAAAGGGATACGTACGGTGCCGTCTCACAAGTTGAGGACACGGGTTGCGTATCTCGCGCTGTTAATTCCTGAAATACCGTGGCTGGGGTGCCACAGGATGCATGGTGCAGTCCTGCGTTTGCTAGACCCCAGAGAGTGCCACAGGGTAGGCTTCGCACTGCCCTGCGCTTGCGAAACTCTATGGTTTGATTTTGGAACGACGCCCGATATACTGGGGTCGAGTGAGGTCCGGCATGCCGGGTAGTAGTGGAAAACGGAGACACCATAAGCAGTCTGCATAAGGGGACTTGACCTCTTCTGCAACCTCACAGAGTCATGGAGTATTGTCAGGAACAGGTTGTGTACAATTAGAATTCATAACGCGGGTTCAATCCCGATATATGGAGAAACGGCTTGAGATGGAGTCGCATGTAGTATGGGCTGCATGTTGCTTTCGGAGACTCGCTGGCATTAGAGTAGGAGCATCCGGTTTAGTTGACATGGCATTAGAATATGAGCATCCTGGTTTAGTTGGCATGGCATTAGGATATGAGCATCCTGGTTTAGTTGACATGGCATTAGAATACGAGTATCCCAACTCAGTTGACAGTGTATTAGTGTTCCAGTTTAGTGGACAGTGCATTGGCATTCCAGTTTGATTGACATTTGTTGGATTCTTGCACTCACGAACACTTAAACTACACCGACATACTTTACTATGTTTGTATATATTATTTGGAGATCCGCTGCTATATGATCAGCCTTTAAGCGTCAGTGAATACTGACGTCCCCACTTCCATAGGTGCTGGACCGCAAAAAATACAGGTGCGAGATTCAGGAGGACTCAAGGCAAGGAAAGTGAGCAGTCAACGTCAAGTTTTAATTTCCGCTGTAACAACTATTTCATGTATACTCTGATGTGATCTAGTGTATTGATGGGAACACTCGGCCTGTAATATTGAGTTAATAAAAAGTTTCAAATTTTCCTGTTTTTCTGTGTTTTGTGACTTATTGAAGGAAAGGTCTTGGCTCGTGTCTTGGTTTCCCGGTATATGGAAATCGGGGCGCTACAGTCCAAATTGTAAGTTTCATATTTAAAAACACTCATTATCTGATTGCTTCCACACTAGAAAAAAACAGCAACAGATTGGTACAGTCTGTGGGAAACTACAGATCTACCTCTTCGATCAAATATCACCAGTAAAAATAATTTTTTCAACCACGCCTCTAACTAGAAAGACGAAGGCAGTTGCTATTGCCATCCGCCAGGGTGATCCTCCCCCTCAGTCGTCGCAACCTCCCTGCCAGCCGTCGCTGTCCCTGCTTCCATTGCCACCGCCTCCTCCTGGTAGGGCTGTGTAGGTAGGCTCCCGTCTCAACCAACCCGAGTCCCGTCCGATAGGAAACTGGGCGTCGGTCTGCACATCCACTCCCTCTACTGTACCCCCTTCACAGCTAGATCTCTGCACTGTCATCAACTTCAGACAGTAGGGGACAGACCTCTGTCGGCTCTAAGATGAAACACACGACCAAGGTGAAGTCCCCACTTAGTGCACCAAGGGAGTTAAAGAAGCCCTTCTCCTCGACAATAGAAATCATGTCGAGCGCTCTCACCAAGAGGGCAAACATGCGAGAAGAGCTCGACTCCAATTAGTCGGCAGGCTCCCAAGAACAATAGAGAAGAGGAGGCACTCCTCACCCGGGCTGAGTTCATGAATTCAAAGACAAAGTACTCCAAGCCCTACAGGTTGACCTGAACAGAGGCCCTCTGACAAGCAATCCCCATCCAAGAGCTATGCAACACTAAGAGTCCCATCGGTAAACCTGATCGAGGGACAGGAAGATCCAATCATCCATCACTTTCGAGAGATGGAGGACCACCTCACCAGGATCAACCAAGCGGAAGGTCACCAAGACAAAAGCTTCCGCCCCAGCCGACCTCCCTTATCCAAATCAACCCTGGAGGCCCACGTTCCCGAAAGCTTCAAGGCACTGACTTTTGAGCCCTATAACTGTGAATCTGACCCAGCGGATCTTATCGAGAGTTTTAAAACTCTCATGATGATCCATCAAGCCTTGGACGCGCTCCTCTGCAAAAATTTCCTTACAATTTTGGAAGGGTCAGCGCAGGAATGGTACTCACGTCTCTCTCTAGGGTCTATCTTCTCCATTGATCAAATCGATTAGCTCTTCTTCGCGCACTTTGTCAATAGTTGCAAGTCCAAGAAATTGAGTGTCTCTCTTCTCGAGTTAAAACAAAAGGGAGGAAATTCGTTCAAAGATATAGTCAGGCACTTCATGGCTGAGGCCTGATCCATCCCTACCCTGGACTCGGCGGTGGCAGCTACTGCTTTTCAACACAATGTCACCCACGATGCCCTCAAAGCATCCCTCGTGAAGAAGCTTTCTTGGGACTTCTCCAAACTCTTGTTGAGGAGTGAGAAGTACAGTTGAGCTGAAGAAGTTATCCATCATCCATCCATTGGGCTGAGGGGCATCTTCATTTGGGAACAAAAGAAAAATAAAAAATGATGAAGGAACCCAAGAAGTCTCAGATGGATATTTCTGGTCAACACTGCCTGCCTCTGGCACCTCGCTTTGACAAATTCACCCCTCAATGCTAGCATATTAATGGTTCTAATGGAGATCGAAGGGGAAGGATTGCTCCGTCCCCCTCCTAGGATGAACATGCCTGGTAAGAATAAGGACAAGAGTCTATGGTGTTGATTCCATAGGAACCATGGCCACAACACCAACTACTGCCGAGCCCTCAAAGATGAGATCGAAGTTCTGATTCAGTGAAGCTACATCTCCAAGTACATCCGAAAAGATAAGGTTGAGCCTCATCCAGCTCAAGGATCCAACATGCACACAGAGAAAGATTCTGAGCCCTAAGACTCGAAACCCATGGTAGTCTTCAACTCAATTCACGGAGGACCCATGGGCGGGGAGTCTAACTCCTCCCGAAAAGCATGCATCCAGGAAGTAAACTGAATGCAAAACTTCCTTCATTCCAAGAGCTTGGGGGTTCCAGTAACTTTCTCTGACAAGGACCTGGAAGGCATCTGAACGCGTCATTGCGAAGTGCTAGTAATTAGCCTTTGCATGGCGAATCACAAAGTGCGCCGCATCTTGGTAGAAAACGGTAGGAAGGCCTCAAGCTCTCCACGAACCGTCTTAAACCCATCGGGTACAACCTCCTTGGGTTCTCCAGGTCTGGTCCAAATTGAAGGAATAGTCACCCTCTATGTGTGTAATGCCCCGAATTTCATATACTGAAAAATTCGTGACACAAACAGAATCTTTTACATCAATTGAGTATATAAACATAATTTGATACAAGAAAATGCAGAAATCTTACTATAAGTCCAAACCACTTGGATTGATCAGATGACGGGTTCAGGATGTCATACTTCTATGTTAAGACCTCATGCACCCTTACCTGCAAAACCACAATCTGTGGGCTCGTCAGTTTGTAAGGTCGACGGTAAAATCCCAACAACTTCAACTAACTCCCAAAACATGTGTAAGTTAATGTAAATGTTATGTAAATGGTCTAATAGAACAAAAAACTTGAATCAATGTATATGTTAAATATAAATGGAAAATAGTCATTTATACAATGTCATATGAATGTATGTGGAACTAATTTACTTAAGTGTGAAACATATACTTACTATGCTAACATGCATAATTTAAATATGCTCCTCTAATGCACACTCGTTTGGAACGTTATACTACACATACAACATAGTTTCTGAATGCAAGCTACTAGGGTTTCTTCTCATTACAGTGTTCAATCTCTCTCTATGCAATACCTAAACTTAATAATTTGTACTCCAACGCGTAATCACGTGTAAGTCAACCGTAGGATATTGGACCTTACCGGCTTACCTCTAGTGCATACATCATAGATTTACCAGGCGTATCGTTAGTCACGAACCCTAGCAAGTCGTTCTCCTGTAACTACGGACCTTACCGTCCTACCCCTACCCCACACACATGGATTTACCGGGCATATCTTCGGTCTCGAACATTCCTAGGAACCTCAGCTCTTTACTGGCCATGTTCATCATTATTTTAGTCATACATTTCTAAGGCAAAATATTAATTTAATTAATGCAAGATCTTATTCTAAGTGATGAAAAATATAATCTGACTTAACGATCCCTATTTCGGACTTACATTTCACATAAACTGGAATCTTGGTCATACCAACCATATTCCACTTATCCCTCGGAGTTCTCTAACTCTTGGCGGACTCGGGCATCGCCTAAGTCACAATCATTCCTTTACATTTGACCAAGTTAATCTCTCAGATTCATGGACCTTACCGGTGTACCCCTAGCCCACATATGTGGATTTACTGGGTGTATCCTCAGTCTTATATATAGAATATTTATTGTTTGAGTATTCAACTCTGACTTTGGATAAAAATTTAGTAGTCTTGCAAAAATCATATAAATTACAATAACTATCCGAAAAAGGGATTTCTTAGTTTCATATGAAACCTAAATGAGTCTACTACAACATTATAGTTAAGAACATGTAAATTTAACTACAATTAATTTGTCTAGATCCATATGCAAAATAGTAGGTTTAGATTCCAGAAAATTGTAGCTCTTGCTACTAATAAAAAACACAAAAAATCCCACAGTTCATGGAAATTTGGTTTCTTAGAATCAAAAGAAAGATTAACGAATATAATTCAAATTCTTAGTTTTGAGTTTTTTCAAAATAATGCATAAAAATGTTAAAATGGTCAAAAATAAAAAAGTAGATAAATTTCCAGAACAAAGGCAAACTGTCAACCTGTCCTAAGTTCAAATCTGTTTAAAAAACTAAACGATATCCAAACCTCATGAATTTTTGTGAACATATTACTGATATACTAGATTCACATATAAAAAATTCAGCTTTAAATTCCATATGTTTTGAGAGAAATGATTTTTTAGAAATAAGCATGATACTCAGAACAGAATTATAGAATATGTCATGTTTCTATTCTTAACCAAGAATGAGTTCATATTTATTTAAAATACCAAATGACATCCAAAAGTCATAAAATTTTGAGATGTTATAGACATATACAAGATACACATATAAAAGTTTCATCTTTATATTTCATCAAGTTAAAGAGAAATAATTTTCAGAAGTAAGTCCAAAATTCAGGACATAAACTGTAAAACGTTTACAAGTTAATCTTATTATAATTTTACAATTAATTAACAACAATTCACATATGATTCAATTAATCTAAGCATGAATAATCATCCAATATGACATATATAACTTCTCTAACATGCGTACACCCTACAATATAATTGAAATTAGAGTAGTAAGTTGTTACCTACCTATAATTTTTGAAATTGATTGCCTCTTAGCTCCACGAAGCGTTCCAACACCAAATAGATAAACTTAAACTTAAGAAAACTTGAACTCCAAAGATCTTCAGTTTAGGTGGAAGAGAAGAGAGGAAGGGGGGGGGGGGGTGCATTTTTGTTTTTATATACCAATACTCATAAGCTACTATATTGAATAATTTCATTAAGGTCCTTTTTCATGATACTTATTTTCTAGATGTCTTTAACACAATTGCTCTTATGTTCTAATTCAAAAATAAAATATTAAATATGCATATGGGTCATTCCCAAATATTTATATACCACAAACTAACATCTACAAATATTCAAGGTATTACATAAGATATTATACACAATTGTACAGAACACCCGTGCATAACACATGCGGGAGTAAAATTATCATAACTCAATTTTGCAGGGTGTTACAATGTGACTACGGGAAAGGCCCCAGCTACCCGAACTGAGGAAATGGACATTATGGTCATCTATGTGAAATCCACCTATAACGTTGTCTTTGGCTGCTCCGGCCTGGCGGATCTTCATGCCATGGCCTCCGCCTTCTACATGAAGTTGAAGTTACCCACATTAGCGAGAGTGGTAGAAGTTAAGGAGAGCCAAGAAGCGGCTTGTGCATGTTACAACCACAATGTGGGTATCAGTTTTCTCCCTTGATGTCATAAAACTCCCTCAAAAGAGGAATCATGATTTAGAGCCCGTTGATGAACTAGAAGATATCTCGTTCTCCCAGGAAGAGCATTTCAAGTGTTTTCCAGTGAGTAAAACTCTCTCCCACCCAGTCAATGAGCAACTTGTCAGTTGCATTAGGGAGAACCATGACTTGTTTGCTTGGATCGCCGCTGCATGCCCGACATCTAGAAGACTTGATTATGCACCGCCTCAGTGTTAACCTGGGCATCAAGCCGGTCCAGCAAAAGCACCGTAAGTTCATTCTGAAAGGCAGCATGTGGCCAAGGAAATGGTCAATAAACTTCCAGTCGCTTGCTTTATTCAAGAGGTTAGCTACCCCGAGTGGCTGGCCAACATAATCATGGTGAAGAAAGCAAATGACAAGTGGAAGATTTGTATTGACTTCACCGATCTCAACAAACTATGTCTGAAAGACCCCTTCCCTCTCCCCAGCATTGATGCACTGATCAATGCCACATCTAGACACGAGCTACTCAGTTTCATGGATGCCTTGTCAGGATACAATTAAATCCAAATGTTTCCTCCAGACAATCTGAACACATCCTTCATCACCGATCAATGTCTCTATTTTTATCTAATCATTCCCTTTGGGCTGAAGAACAATGGATCCACTTACTAGCGCCTAGTGAACAAAATCTTTAAGGAACAGTCGGTCATAAAATGGATGTCAATGTGGACGACATGCTTGTGAAGAGCCTTAAGAAGAAGGACCATGTGATCGGCCTCCAAGAAGGTTTCAATGTCCTCTGGAAGCATAATATAAGGTTGAACCCCTCCAAGTGTGCCTTCGGGGTCTCCTCAGAAAAATTCTTAGGATTTGTGGTTAGCTAGAGGGGAATCGAAGCCAACCCGGTGAAGATCCAATCTATACTAGACATGTCTTCCCCATCCAACAATAAAGAAGTCTAGAGACTTACAGGGCGCCTCGTCTCCATTAGATGCTTCCTCTCCAAGACGGGGAGAAGTGCCTCCCATTTTTCAAAGCACTTCGGGGAGCAAAGGGCTTCGAGTGGGGACAAATGTAGGAAGAAGCTTTTGAACAGCTCAAAGCATATTTGCCCACTCCTAAGGAAATCGGAGCTAGGCTAGGTGCTCCACCTCTACCTGGCCACTTTAGATCAGACCCTTAGTGTCGTCTTAGTGAGAGAAGAGGACATGATTCTTAAGATGATCTACTATGTGATCAAATTCCTTCATGACACCGAGCTTTGTTATTCTAAAATGGAAAAGATGGCCTACGCTCTTATCATGGCCGCCTGCAAACTTCATCAATACTTCCAAGCACACTCCATCTTGGTTTTCACCGAACAACACTTCAAGCAAGTGCTTCACAAGCCAGAGACATCTGTGCGACTTATGAAATGGTCCATCAAAATGAGACAGCACGACATCGATTACCAACCAAGGACGACCATCAAGGCAAAATATTTTTCCGAATTCATCGTCGAAAGTAATATCACTAATTTCCCTGAGGAAGACAGTGACCCCCTGGTCTAGAGTGTCTACGCTGATGGTTCCTCTTGCATCAAAGAAAGCAGTGTCGGGTCATCATACTCGATCCAGATGAGTTCACCCTCCAGTACTCACTCCACCTCAATTTTCTGGCTTCCAACAACGAGGACGAATACGAGGCACTAATAGCTGGCCTCCTCTTAGCCGAGTGAGAGCATAAATATATTCTTTAGTCGAATGAGTCTTGTACAAACACTCCTACATTCTCATAAAAGGCAGACCTTACTTACAATGCCTCTCTCTCGAAGGGGCCAAATATGCTCTAAGAGAAGTACATGAAGGAATTGAAGGAGGCCACATGGGTGCGAGGTCCCTCGCTCAGAAAATTCTCAATCACGGGTATTACTGGCCCGCGCTCCTTGACGAATCCTAAGAATATGTCGGTCAGTGCGTTTCCTACCAGAGGTTCTCCCCAATTAAGAGGGTGCCCCAAGCTGACCTTAGCTCAATATCAAGCCCGATCCCCTTCACCATGTGGGGAATGAACTCACTTGGACTGTCCCCCCCCCCCCCCCCCCCCCCCCCCCCCCCCCCCCCCCCCGCGGCAACTGGACAGAGAAACTTCTTAGTGGTAGCTATTGACTGCTTCCCGAAGTGGAACGAAGCAGAACCCTTAGCATCCATCACTGAGCATAAGATTCAATAGTTCTTCTGGAATAATATTGTTTGCAGGTTCAGGATCCCCCGAATTCTCGTCACCAACAACAAAACTCAATTTTCTGCCAAGGGATTCCACAAATTCTGCACCGACCTGGGGATTGAACAAAAATTGTTTTCCATCTCACATCCCTAGACCAACGGCCAAGATGAGAACGCCAATCGACATATCCTTGAAGGTCTCAAGAAGAGGCTTGATGAATCTTCGTTCAATCTCACCTTCGGCTTTGAAGCATTGATTACCCTAGAGGTCAGACTACTTATCCTCGTCTTCAATATTTTAATGAATAAAAAAACTTGAATGACCTTTGGGGAAATCTCATTGAATAAGTTCGCGAGAAGTCTGTCATACAAAGACATATCTATCAGCAAAAAGTGGATAAATTCTACAACAAGAAGGTCGGTCTAACAAACCTCAAGAAATGGGACCTCGTCCTAAGAAAGGTAGAGATCTTCGACCCATGCAAAAAGGATAAACTTGCCCCAAACTGGGAAGGACCATATAAGGTCTCCGAAGTCGTCCTACCAGGAGCTTATCGACTCGAAAACCTCGGGGGTAAGGGGATACAAAGAACTTAGAACGTCGATCATTTGATGAAGTTCAACGAGAGTGCTTGACGCCCTCCAGTAGATTTTTAAGATTTGGCACAAGACCGGTCTTCACAACGGTCAGAGCATGTAATAAAGGCTAGCTTCGAAGGCAGGTATTTAGATTTGTTTTCAATAAAAATTAGCATTTTCTTTCAAAATTTTTGTAAAACTCCGTGGATGATGAAAACTCGTTAACCCTTCGAGTGGCAAGTTCGGAATCCAACTATTCCCTAGAGTTGCTCCATAACTTGTTAACTCCTTGAATAACAAGTTCGGATTCCAAACCCATGGCTCAAAGCTACTCCCGCAACTTCCTGTAGAGCAAGTTCGAAGATGGGCTTATCATTCAAAATTGCTCCTACAACTTGTTAACTCCTGAAACAACAAGTTAGGAGCTCAAACTCATGGCTCCAAGCTACTCTGGCAATTCGCTGATAAGCAAGTTTGGAGATTGGCTCATCATTCAAAAATACTTACAACACTTTAACTTCTCAAACAACAAGTTCGGTGCTCAAACTCGTCGCTCGAAGTCGCTCCCAGAGCCTTAGTCCCACTTTACCACTCAGTTTTGTTCTTTATATGCCAAAACTTCCATTTAACTTGATATTCATTAGCAAAATTACTAAATAATGAATTGTTCTGTTACCTTTTATCCTGATCAATGTGTGTTTCAGGAACTTGGGACGGAAAAAATGATTGCCACATGCCATTTATCAGAGGGTCATTATCAGCTGGTCATTGTTCCTACCTCATTTACATGCTTGAGTGTTTGCATGCCTTTAGATTTGCACTGCAAGTTGGGACATCAGTCCTTACAGAAT
Source organism: Hemerocallis citrina (assembly GCA_017893485.1). Taxonomy (NCBI): domain Eukaryota; kingdom Viridiplantae; phylum Streptophyta; class Magnoliopsida; order Asparagales; family Asphodelaceae; genus Hemerocallis; species Hemerocallis citrina. Next base: position 74,652,524 of record CM030366.1, on the reverse strand, counting down.
TTGAAGAAGTTGAAACTTAAATTATGTTCTTGTAACTCCTATTCCTCGTATCCGTATTTTTATACTGTATTTTTGCCCATTGTACTCTTTTATCTATTTGAGATCCTGTGTCTTGTTTCCATTCGAATAAAATCATTAATTTATTTTCGACTCAATTTTTGGTACCTTTGTCTAATTCAATTGTATGTGCTCATTGTGTCGTTCTCCATGAAGAATGAGCTATTTTATGTCAATCATCTCTTTATTCCCCATTTTAATGCAATTTGACCAATTCTCCAATTGGATCCCTCTCGAAGCGGATACCCTATAACCCATAAACCCAAACCCTATACTATATATAACCCTAATCTACCCTAACCCTAACCCCATTTACTGTTTTAACCCAATCACCTCCACCGTTTTCTTCTTCTTTCTCCTTCGATTCGAAACCCAATTCGCCTCCTTCCTCGCATCGCCTCCTCGCCCTCCGATCGTCTCCCTCACCATTACCTTCGACCCTCCATCCCTTCGTCAACCACCACACTGCCATCACCCACCATCGTCCTCCGTCGCCTCCTCCATCTCACCACCAAAAACTCACACCGCCATAACCCATTTCATCATCTCCGACCACTGCACCACCCCCTCGACCTCCTCCCCACCTCTGTCCACGCCGCGATCACTCCCCGAACCACTCCTTTGCCCCTCCCCTTTTTCAAAACCCATAAACAGGATCGCTGCGCGTCGCTCCTCGACGTCGCGCAGCCACAGCCGTCACCGCCGTGCTACCCCATCGCCGCGTCACTCCTCGACGTAGTGCCGCTGTCGAAGACCCTTCCGTCGCCATTCTCTCTTGTTCTCTGTTTCGTCGAAGAAGAGAACGAAGAAGAAAAAGAACGGGGTTGGCGGGATTCGATCTCAACCATCGGATCGCATCAAGATCCGTGCGATCGAGCCCAGTCTGATCGCTGTTCGGTGTTCGGCCACAACGAATCCAGCATCACTGTATCCTGTTCTGGCACAGATCCGCTGCATAGGAGGATTTTGATTCGCTGTGTTCGGTGTTCGCTATTTTGTCGCGCCAAATCCCGACTTGCTGTACGCTATTTGGCTGATCTGGTGTGGGAAAATTTTCACTCTACAGTTGATTTTCACACGTGCTTTTGGGAGACTTCGCCCGGGATTTTTCGACCCCATTTCTCCAACTAACGGATCTATTCGTCGTCAGTCAAGGCAAGTATTCCTCTTGTACACATTTTTGTTCTAGTACAAGCATCCCTTGAAAATACTACTAATAGTTAGAAATTGTGACTCCTCCTTGATTGTCGTTGTTAATCAAATATTAATCCCCATCAATTTCATAATCTTAAGAGTCACAATAATTTCATTGTATTATATTACAACTACTTGAACTCATTTTATCCCTGAACACATGAACACATGAATGAAGGAGCCATAGATTTGTAGACATATGTTATATCTTGTATTTGATGAACTTGCACCCATTTAGCTTGAAAAACAATTATTACTTGCTGTTTCGATAACCATTGCCCTGTATTTATATCACACATTAACCTAGACGCCTAATAAGAAATTTCATGTAACCTATACTAGTAAGATATTCCCACATGTTGCTGTCCTGAATCTTGTTATGCTGTTTTGACCCATTTAACATTAGAATCTGAATCCGAGCCCTGAATAGAAAATGTAGCTCTAGATGTCTAGATGTCGATAGCCTCTGGAATTTTTGAATTTTAAGTTACGGTCTAGGAGATATCATAGTTTTGGTACAGTAACGTCGTGCTGTCCAGATTTGGGATTTTCGTTGTTCGTGTTATTCTTATTCATGTCAACCCTTGAATATGCCATATAAATATCCTAAACTTGTCCCATGTCCATGATTATGATTTCTTGACTGGTCTCACACACTTGCATGCTTGCTTGATAAATAATAATAATAAATAACAAGCCGGGGTTTAAGGGAAAGACCATAGTAGTGGACGATATAGGTAAGTGTTCTCGGAAGGGGGCCCGTGTTTCCCAGTACTCGGTTCATGAACTTGTTGCACTTGATGTATTCATGGAGTCAGTTACTTGGCTCATGAACTTGTTGTATTCATGAACCCACTGTGTGGTTCTTGAACTTGTTAGTATTCACGGACTCGCTTCGTGAACTTGTTATTTATTTTCATATTCATGAACCGTGCTTGCTTGATACTTGATACCTGAGTACGCCGCCCTATAAAATCCTTTACTAGGTCTAAATGAAAGTGTGTTAACTGTAACAACCATGTAGTAAAAGTATGGATGCATGAAATGCTACCTAGATAGTAATAACTACAAAACTTGAACATGTTACATGCTTCCACGACACTTGACTACTTGATACTAGGAACTTGACACATGAAACCCGATACATGAAACTTGAACTGGATACATGTTACTTGATACTTGACAACTTGTTACTTGAGACTTGACACTTGAATATAATACTTGACACTAGACTTGGCACTTGTTGCATGACACTAGACTTGAGACTTGTCACTTGATGTTAGATACCCCTACATGTTCACATGTCACTTGTTTCACCATTAGTATTTGTTATCCAGCCTGTTTACTAAAATGTCCCTCTTGCTAGCTAGTTCTTGATTTTATCCCCTACTTGTTATATTCCTGTTACATTCTTGATTCCAATTTTCCATTACTTGTACTCGTTTTTACTATTTGTGGCCCTAGCTTGCACTAAAGGCATTTTCTCTTGTTTTTCCCTGTTTTTTCTTTTTATATTTATTAAGCAGACTTTGGAGACGAGCTACCCGCTGGAATTGGTGAGCAAAAGTTCTAGCTTTCAAGTGGAGAAAGGACTTGATTAGACTACCTGTTCTCTTGAATTATTTGTTTTTCTTGAATTATTATTTCTTGCTCTTTAAGAACTTGTAACGGGCTGATGTTCCCGAATTTTAACTTGATCCAGACTTGAAACTACTTGGATGTTATTATTATAATTTCAATGGTTTCTGTTGCTAATAATTTATTCATGCATGCTTGGTTATATATATATCTCTCTTATATTCTTGTTGTGATGCTGAGTCGATCCTACAGCTTATGAATGATGTTAAGATCATTCGCTAGGCTTCGTCATGCACTCGTATTCTGTATTTTGGGAAGCAGGGCATGACAGTTCTCTTAAGATCATCTCTATTCGTTCCGTATATTTTCAGAATTTGGGAAAATAAGAGTTGTAGTCGTTCCCTATATTGAAAATTTTGAGTTTTGGAGGAACAATACTCTTCTATATTTGAGAGTAGAAATATGAATTGCCAAAATATAGCAATCGGAAGATCAAGTTTCGTCCGTTAACAAATTTTTCTGTAAAAATGATCGGACGCAATATGATTTTTCATCCCATAATATTTTTTTTTATAAAAATATCAGAAGCTAAATGATTTTCCGTCCCACAATTTTATTTTTTTTAATGTATCGGATGCTAAAACAAGTTTAGTCAGAATTTTATTAAAAAAATTATATTTAACGGGATATCAAATCCCGTCCGATGCCTTTTCTTCCCAATTGTAATTTTTTTTATAGAATTAGGCCTATAAAAATTATTATGGGTAGATTTTAGGAATTAATTAATATTTAATGAAGAATTAAGATGTAATTAAGTTTTAATTAAGATTAATTTAAGATTTAATTAAGATTCTTAATTATAAAAAATTCTCGAACCGGATTTCATCTCCCATCCGTGCTTTTTTTTAAAAAAGATATATAAGGAAAATTTCGAACAGGAATTCGTATCCCGTCCGTGCATTTTTTTTAAACAAACTCAAATTTTGAGTTCAAATGACTATAGCTTAAACTATAATTTATATTTCTAAATACCAAATTTGGAAATTTTGAGTCTCAACAACTACAGATGCTCTAAGGAGTTATCTTATGAGTCATGTCAATTGGGTAAACACTTGCCTACATCTTACCTTCCTAGAGTTAGTAAATGGTCAAGTCGACCTTTCTGTTTAGTTCATTCTGATGTTTGGGGACCTTGTCATATTCAATATCAGTTTGGTGGTGGTTTTAGATATTTTGTTACCTTTGTTGATGACTACTCTCGAGTAACTTGGTTATATTTTATAAAATCTCGGTGTGAAGTTTTCTATATTTTTAAATCATTCTGTGCTGAGGTCAGAACTCGGTTGGATGTTTTCGTTCAAATTTTGCGTAGTGATAATGTCAAATAGTATTTTACTTCTGAATTCACTAGTTTTATGTCTTCTTGCAATATTCTTCATGAGTCATCTTGTCCTTACACCCTTCAAAAAAGGGTGTTGCAAACGCAAGAACCGTCACTCATTGGAGGTTGCAAGGATCATGCTTCTTCATAGACATGTTCCTCAACGTTTCTAGGAGGGGGAGGGCATGCGCTCCTTACTGCATTTTATCTTATCCACTGCATGCCATCGTCCGTGTTAGATGGTCGGACACCATTCTCCATGTTATTTCCATCTACTGATCTATTTCCACTCCCTCCCCAAAAACTTGATTGTGCTAGTTTTGTTCATGATCACCGTCCTAGTCATAAGCTAGATCCTCGTTCTATTCAATATATTTTTCTAGGATATTCGTATTCTCAAAAAGGTTATAAATGTTACAGTCTAAAGTAGTATCGCTGCTTTATTTCTACTAATGTCACCTATCTTGAGTCTCAATCTTATTTCTCAACCACTTCATCTTATCCTACTCCACCTCCATCCGATTAGAGTGATACTAAAATTCTTACCTACCCTGATCATTCGGTCTCTACTTTTTCGGTATTTGTGAGACAATGGCCTTCACCACTACCCATAAGACCTGCAATCACTCAAGTGTTCCAACTACGTAAGAACACCGCTTCCGACCCAGTTCATGCTATTGTGCATATTGTTCCCTCATCTCCAATTACTGATACACATTGCTTGAGCCTACAACTACATTCCCTGTTATATCCACTGAATCCACACATATTGTTCCCCGTGATAGTGAACCTTATAATCTCGATCTTCTCACTGCTTTACGCAAAGTGAACAACTCCACTGCACATCCTTTATATAGTCATCTGCCCATTCCAACTTCATCTTTACTTTGTACACTTACCATGTTCCTAAGTCATTATCAGAGGCACTATCATACTCTTCTTAGAGTCAGGCTATGTGGGAAGAGTTGACTGCTCTAAAGGAAAATGGTTCATAGGATCAAGTTTCCCTTCCATCTGGCAAACATTGTGTTTGTTGTAAGTGAGTGGAGTTTGATAAAGTAAACCCATATGGTTCTCTGGCTTGCTTAAAATCTCGATTGGTTGCTAAAGGTTATTCGCATACTTATGGTGTTGATTATGATAAGACATTCTCTCTTGAGGCCAAAATGTCTTCTGTTCAGATCATTGTTGCCTTGGTTGCTCATTTTCATTGGCTGCTCCACCAACTTGTTGTCAAGAATGTATTTCTCAATGAAATTCTTGAGGGAAAAGAGTACATGGAGCAGTCTCCCAGTTTTATTAGTAAAGTTGAGCCTAAAAAGTCTGTTGCTTGAAACGGTCTTTGTATGGACTCAAACAGTCTCCCCGTGCTTGGCCGTTTCACTGAGGTTGTCACGAGTTTTGGGTTGATGATGAGTAATAATGATCATTCTGTGTTCTATCGACATCATTAGAGGAAGATGCTCATTTTAGTTAAATAGGTTGATAACATTGTGATTATAGAAGATGATCAGAATGACATTCAAGATTTGAAATTTTATATTCAACATAAGTTTCAGATTAAAGATCTCGGGCGATTGAAGTATTTTTTAAGGATCGAGGTAGCTCAATATAAGGAAGGAATTTTATTATCACAGAGAAAGTATGTGTTGGATATACTGGATATACTTACTGAGAGCAGTATGTTAGGGTACAAGCCATCACACACTCCAATGGACCCAAACTATAAGTTATTGCCAAATCAGGGAGACATATTGAAAGTGTTAAGTTTCGAGGGCAATCACAAATTACACAGCGGAAAAAACACAAAAATATCGAAACCTATCTATGGATCCATGTGAAAATCATAAATCGTGTTTAGGAGTTATACCTTAAAGGTGGATCTGCTGTATCCAAAATATATCAATCACAGCACTACAAAGGTTGTGGCTCCTTTACTGTATCCACATGAACAGTTCAAATCAAGCTCTCTCTCACGCTGTGGTGCTAGCTGCAGGAAGGGGATGTTCCTCATGACCTCTCTCTCTCTCATAATTTCTGTGACGACTAGAGTTTTCTCATGTGGCTTTTCCACATAAATATATCGTATATATAGGTGCAGAAAATCAACCCTAGGAGAGTGGTGAGGTGGTTGGGTTCACAATCTGACATGGATCAAATTCATGTGTGGTCCTTCCAACTTTAGTTGACTCATTTAATCTAATTAATTACCCAACCAAGTCATGAGTCCAAGTATTACTAGATACCCAATTAAATTCATCTCATGAATTTAAATCCTAATTTCGATCCAATCTAAGTGTGTGACCATGTAGGTTCCCATTACGTTGACAGTAATACTAAAATCATATTCTATTGTTACAAATAGTGAGTGGTATCTAGCAATACATCACTGCTACTTAAGTAACGGGAATGCAGTAATTTGACCTAACCTATCCGTGACCAATGCTACCATGTAGTGTAGTCCTTTTGTCCAAATATCGTAATTGACCACAAGGCATAGAGCGTGTCACCCATGTATAGTTCAATCTTTGATTTCTCAATGTCCGAGTAGACTTACTAAAATAAATGAGCTCAATATCTCATATTGGCTCATTTGAGCACGGTCATGCATTTCGCAGTCTCACTCAATCAAGGGGTCCGTAAATATCTCTCATGGTATGTAGGAGAGACAAATCCTATCTAAGTCACTCACATTCCTCTATTATTTGTAGTATATCCAATAGTCGACTTTATAATCACCTTATTACAGGCAACGTTTGAACGGCATTAAAATATATAACTTATCATATAGAGAACCATAGTAACTTCATGTCAAAGGATTACGTACACCATGGTCACTGTGAGAACTACTTATGATACCCACGTAACGATCTATGCAGCGTTCTCATGGTGGGTCAGTTCAGTACATTATTACTCTAATATGTAGCCATGTGAAGACTTGATATTTCATATCCATGACCCGTGAGAATGGTCATTAGTCTATGCACACACTAGTCTTTATTTGTTGTTGTTGTCCTAATTCACAATAATACTTGAATAGGGATATTTAAGAATAGGTTCTGAATTCAGTCGATAAGATCTCACAATCAAGTCATGCACTTGATATAAGGAATTTATTATGTTCATTTAATTTACAATAAATAAAATGCCTCAATAAAAAATAAATATCATGATGCAATGTAAACTAGTAATGTCAATACACAACTGGTCTCTAGGGCATACACCAACAAGAAGATCTAGGGAGATACAGGAGGCTTGTAGGAAAGTGAATTATTTTACAATTACTCGTCCAAATATTGCCTATTCAGTGAGTATGGTGAGTCAATTCATGACTACATTTCATTCGATTCATTGAGATGCAGTTATGAAAATTCTTCGGTACTTGAAGAGTTGTCCGGGCAGAGAATTTAGGTATACTAATGGTGGATATTGTTGAATTGTTGGCTTCTCAATGTCGATTGAGCTGGTTGCCAGACCACTAGGGGATCCACCACATGATATTGTGCATTTTTCGGGGGAAATTAGTTTCTTGGAGGAGAAAGAAAAAGAATGTGGTCTCTTGTTCGAGTGCGGAATCTGAGTAACGTGTTCTGGCTAATGTTATGTGTGAGTGGTTCAAGCGTTAGCTTAGTGAGTTGGGGGTTTTCCAACATGAGTTAATGCGTCTATATAGTGACAACCAGTATATTATACATATAACCACTAATATTATGTTTCATGAATGAACCAAGCATATTCAAGTTGATTGTCATGTGATCACAACAAATTTAGTAGCACTCTGTATGAGCCTCTGCAGATAGAGGCTAGACATTTAGCTCTAATCATCAGCCAATTGATACTCTCATAAAGCACCTTGCTAGAGGCAGAATACAATTCATCAATGACAAGTTGGGCATGCATGATATATATGCTCTAACTTGAGAAGTATTAGACATATTGTTATTTTTAGTAGAGTCCATGCTTACATATTTTGTATATATACTAGATATCATATCCAGTTATGTGAATCAATAAAAAAAATAACATACATTCTCAGGGTGTATTAGAAATGTCTTAGGTAGTGGCGGAGGGAGGAAGAGAGTAGGGGGACATTTGGGACCCCAAAATTTTTGTAAAATCCCCTAATATAGACCAAAATTTTTATTTGGCCCCCCAGTTAAAAAAAAATTGTGACCTCCAAGTCTAATCCACCTCTTATTAAAGGCTCAAAATAGTGGTATGAGTTTTGGGCTAAAAATTAATAGTGATACTTATTATTTGATCTGTGTAATCATTGGATAAAATTTTGAATAAGAAACTGGTGTGTACACAAGTTACAAGTATATTTATTCATTTGAGTCGTATCTCTTAGCCTCTAGTACTATAATAGTATAAATAGTGTAGTATGATTATTGATTAGTATTACTCTTACCAAATTTAGAGTACAACTGTACAAGTGCGAAAAAATACATGATACTAAAAATATAAATTCGAATATTTACTTTGATTATAATTTTATTTTGATCCAATTACTTTAATTCTTCAAAACAAAAGTAAAATAAGAGATTTTCGGCAACAATTATGTCGATGCCGGGAGAAAAAAAATTGGGACCCCCATTTTTATTTGTCTGGCTCCGCCACTGTCTTTAGGGTACATTGTTTTTGGTGGACTTGTCCATTCTTGTACCATTCATAATTATTCTTGGTGATTAGCATTTTGAAAGTTGGAAGTGACGAGAAAGTATCCAAATGTATTATCCCATTATTTTAAAGAAGAAAAGGGGCTGCATTTGCCAATGTACTGTAATACCCCGCAAAATAGCATATGGCTATTTTGCACGATAACCCGTGCATTAACTAAGTGTTGCACACGATTACATTTTTCTCCTAGAAATTATCAGTTAAATCGAGAGATTTCAGACATACAGGCTGTTCTGAATCCGATGAAGTAAACTCGGAATATCGTCTCGATTAAACTGTAGTTTTGTCCTGATCGTTTTGACCAGACAATTTGTGGGAGGAAATTATAATTTCCATAAAGCATGTATTTTATGGGATTTTAATATATAGGTATTGGTTATTTTCTATTAAAGCTAGTGCTTGAATTGAATATGAGTTGTATTTGTGCACTAGGGTTAGAATAGGAAATTGGTGACCTAGGGTTCCTTGACCTAACCTAGGGTTAGGAACCCTAGTATCTCATCATGGATTGGATCTTGATGAGATCCAATGGTGGGATTAATTCACCATGTGAAAGTTGACCATGAAGAAAGGAAGCTTCCTAGGAGCTTCAAGGAAGCTTCCATGAAGCTTCCTTGCTTGATTTGTTGGCACTCAATCCACCCTTCATTCCTCCACCCATCCTACTCTCCATCTCAACCATACACCTCACCACCATCCACCCCACACCCACCCCTCCTTGGCCGGCCCATATAATCCCCCTCCCATTCTCACCTCACTCCATTTTTCAACTCCATTTCATTTCTCCTCCTAAGCTTCTCCATTCCTTGTTCCAAAAAAAGTAATATATATATATATATATATATATATATATATATATATATATATATATATGTATATGTAAGAAAGGGGAAGAAGTCTACTAGAGTAGAAGGAGTAGTAGAGAAGGAGAAGAAGAAGTATAGGAGAAGGTGTTGGGCCAAGCTACACAAATACAAAGAGCAAGGCAAGCAAGCAAGCAAGCTAGGAGAAAAGCTACAAGGAGATTCTTTTGCAAAACTTCAAGTGGGTGATCTTTTGAACATTTGTATTTATTTTTGTTTTGGTATGAATGGATGTGTAGTAGTGGTAGACATGATTTGGTTACCATGATTGAGTATGAGTAGTGTTAGGAAAAGATAAATTGTATGGTAGAGAATAACTTTTGAGTTTGATTATGTAGCATGATTGTGAGGGTATATTGGAAAATTTCTTACACCCAAACGGTTTGGAATCTTGGGCTAAAATTCTGGGACGTTGTTCTTCTATGTATGTAGAGTATCCATGATTTTTTTCATAATATTTGGACGCATTTTAGTAGCCCAAACAGCGGGTCCAAGTCCGGACAGTAAGCAGCCAGAATGGCTGCTGGCTGTGATGATTTTTGGGTGTCTTTCCGATTTTATATCTCGGAAATGACAGGGTATTTTGAGTTGAAAATTTTTGTGGACGCTGTTGTATATGTCTACAACCATATTCTTAAATTTCGTAATTTTCCGAGGTCGTTTGATGCCCCAAAAAAATAGTAGAATGCGATGGGTCCGTAGGTGTCGGCTGAAGCTGATTGCGCTTTGTGCTGAAGTTCAAAAAGCCATAACTTCGTGTACGTTTATCATTTCGCTACGAAATTTTGGGTGTAGCTTCGGGTAGGAGTCTACTTGATGAATCTCAAATTTGAGATTTTTTAGAGATCATTTGACGAGGTTTCAAAAGTGATGAGTGAGGGGCAGTAAATAACCTGCTGAAAAAGAACAGCTGAAAATATTGCTATGTTTGAGGAGTCATAGATCTTTGTGCAAAATGAATTTGAATGCGAATTTTGGACACAATAAAGTGGTATATGTGGAGATTGAGAATCCCAAATTTCATGAGCATTGGACTTAAGGTTGATTTATTATTTAATTTCGAAGTAGACTATGTTCGGCCTAGTGCAAGTTGTCTAGTCCATGAAGATGGATATTCCTGGACTTATCGGTTAAGAATTTGGACGACTGGAAAACTAGAGATTTGCAGTAGGGAGTCATAGATTTCTAACCCAATTGGAATTTTATAATTCCAGTGTGTAGGTTGGATGTTATGATTTTCCAAAGTTGGGATAGATCCGGCCTTGTCGAGGGAATGTTTGCTAGAGAAATCAACTTTTCCCTTGTTGTGCACACGATGAAAATAGGTATCTTCAAGGACCTTAAGGATTGACTCTGAGGACGTGTCCAACTAGGAAGTCAAAGTAGACACTCCCAGCTTTCCATAGGACCCAGGGTCGAGCAATTCCGATGAGTGAGCGACTTCTATAACATTGGGGAGGTGCAACAAGTGCAAGAAGGAATATACTGCTAAGAATATATGGGTTATTTTGGGTGCCAAGATGATTGAGAGAGTCGCCCACTGGGGGATTGCAGTGGATCTCCCTACCCTTCAAGAAGTATGAATATATTATATTTCGATGAGCATAGCTTGGGTCACAGCTACAGCTATTTCTTGAATTATTTTATCGAACAATTGATAAGGAACCCTCGGTGTAAGGGGGATCATGAGCTATCGGGTTTTAATGATGTTTTAGCAATTCATTTGGAACTTGGATAAGTTCCTGTGCTTAATACTCATGGTGGACATGAGTGAGTTGAGATATAGCTCTGGTCGATTATGTTTGGTGTCTTAATGTTCGAGTCTGTCAATGGTCAGGAATTGATGGTTATGTGTATGCTTACCTTCATTTGAATTGTATTGCATCCTTGGGGCACCGTTGGACTACTCGCTGAGGGTCGCGGGCCGGGATTATTTGGTCACTGACCGGTGAAGGTATGGGAAATCAGTGGAGGTGATTCCTGTGATGATTATTGGTTGACAGACCGGACAGGCTCGACATTATTGATCGATACCGGGTGTGATCTGGGTAACAACTTATTTTCAGCAACTGCATTGATTAGGTTTTCTTTATTTTTGCTCGATGACCGAATTGGTGTTAGAGGTGATCCCCTATAATCCAACTCGTTCTGAGAATTAGCGGTAGGCGGCAATACTATGGGGTGGTCTCTTCCTGTCAGTAGGGATACGTGCGGCTGCACTTATCTTGCACTGTTGATTCCTGAGGTACCGTGGTAAGGACGGATGGGATCCAGGCACATGCTAGTGGACACGAACGGGTCGTATGGGATACAACGCTTTAGGTATGCTGCGGTATATCTTTAAGTTCGTCACGGCTGTCGACTGCAGGACGGTGGGACCGTTGACTGCAGAGCGGTGGGACCGCATATCTTAAGTTCGTCACGGCTTTCAAGGAGGGTCTGAGGCAACGATGATGGGTGACAACGGACAGCGCCCCGAAGAATTTATGTTATTTATCTCCTCAACCATGTCATACTATCAGGAACAGGAAGTGAACCAATTTAGAATGCATTGCATGACAAGGGATTGAACCCTATATTCAGGAAAACGAACTCCTTGGAAGGTATGTAGTATGGGATGCATACATTTCCATCGAAGTTGATTTTAGGAAAGTATGCAGTATGGGATGCATGCGTTCCCAACGAATCGCATTAGAGTAAGTGCATCGTGTGCATTCTTGTTCGTGCATTAGATTAGACAATGTCATGTTTTGGCCTGGAACGTATGTAGTATGGGATGCATGTGTATCCAGAGTCCCAAGGTTGCTTGTATTACAATAAGGCAAGTGATCAGCACATTAGTTGTTAGACCATGGCATACACGAACACCAGGGAATTAGGATGCACGTTTTCCTTTTCATTCAAATGGTTTGTGGTTGCCAGTTTGGAGATCGCTGTTTCCTTATCAGCATTGCGTCAGTAGAATTACTGACGTACCTCACATTTTAGGTACATGAATATCAGGTCACAAGCACAGGAGATCCCAAGATCAGCAGGGCACCCAAGGAGAGATGACAGTATACGTGCCTACCATTCGAATGGGTGTAGAAATATCAGAGTCGCGTAGCAGAAGGTTCAAGCCGAGGGACAAGTTCCTGGAAAGCAGATAGACCACTCAGCAGAGTTCTCAGCAATGACCAATCGACTGCTGATCTGGAAGACAACTGACAGCGTTGCCAGAGGAGCCTGATTATTCTTCGTGATCAGCTGTAATAAGTTATGTAATTTGTGTTCCTTGTTCAAGGACATTTTGATATTGTAATTATTGATGTAATAACTCTAATGGCAATAAAAGTGTTTAAATTTCCATGTTATTTACTGTGTTGAGATGCATTTGAAGGCAAAGATTCTGGTTGTGTCACGGATGTCCGGTATTGGAGATCCGGGGCGTTACATGTACTATATAAGAGCATCCACAGTCGTTTGCTTATTTGGCATTTTTGCCATTTTTTTGGTACTGTAGAGCACACAGTCGTCATCTATTTTGCCATTTTTTAGCAATCCGTGTACAGTAGAAAGGGAGAAATAGCAATCGAAATAGCAAAATGCATATTATAGCTGACGAAACATCATGTTTCGTCTGGATTATTTAATTATATTGTTAATTGATCGGACGAAACATGATGTTTCGTCCGAATTAAAAAAAAATATAAAAACCAAATAAAATAACTTTTAAGGATGGGAATAAACATGATGTTTCGTCCCATGTTTCGTCCCATTCCTTAAAAAAAAAAAATTAAACAAAAACCAAAAGACACTTTCACCCTTCATCTCATCCAACCATTCAATACATAGTATTTTCAAAGGAGGTAAACAAGACATTTCCCATGGCAATAATAATTAAAAAAAAAAAAGCAAAAAGCAAAAACCCTCCCACCAAACCTGGACGACACATCATGTGTCGTCCCAACCCATCTTTGAATTTTTTTTTTAATTTTATTTCGGAATGAACATCATGCTTCGTCCGACTTTCATTTTTTATTTTTTATATTTTTTTCTTTGGGACGAAACATCATGTTTCGTCCCGTATTTTTTATTAATATTTTCTAACTTTCGGCCCGTATAAATTATTTTTTTATTATGAGACGAAACATCATGCTTCGTCTGATAGTTTTTTAACAAATTTATGCATTTTTTACCATTCGACGACTGCAGCAAAACGAAGAAATGCATTGCTAAAATATGCATTTTGCCATTTTCCCCATTGAACGACTGTGGATGCTCTAACCAGCATCGAACCAAAGTAGTACATTGTTTAGTTGAGATAATAAAGGCTAAATTAAAAAAATTCTCACCTAAGTATTAGTCATTTTATTTAAAAAAGTAAACTCAATTTTTTTTAAAAAAAATCTCCATCGACTATATTTTAAACACAATTTTAAAAATTAAAACCTCACTCACCTATAGCTTGTAAACATAGTTGGGAATTGTTTTTTTTATTTTAAAGTTGAATGCTATTTTTTTAAACTAGAGAATACATGAGTGAGATTTTTTTATATTTAGCTGATAATATATTCCACCTTTTCCCCTCGAAATATGAGATATACCCTTTGTGTACATTCTGTTTGTTTTGTTGGATTTATGTCATGCATACTATGTTCGATGTGAAGAGAAAACGATGAAGAGCGAAAAGATTCGAAGTGTCGTTGGTGGAGGAAGAAAAAGCAACAGCAACAGCAGCAGGAATCATCAAGTCAGGGGACAATCGACCAACCAAGCCGTTTGACTTAGTGGATCCCATTGCAGTCGGCTGCGTTTGGATATAGTCGACCGACAGCTGTTGGAAGCAGCATACGGGTTGGGTCTGGGTGATCTGCTTTGAGCCTACTTTCCTCTCTATGTTAGATCGTATGGTTTTTATCGTGTAGCTTTCTCTTCATGTTCGTATTGATCGGTTGTAACAAACTCAGCAGCAAAATTCCTAACATGTTTACAATATAACTTTTAGGAGGTAACCTACAATCAAGATTAAGTTCGACACCGAATGGGTTTATTCTCCCACTGGTTAAGAGAACTTCACAGTTCAAAAATCACGAAGTCAGTGCAGATTGGTAGTGACCAATAATTGGCTTGCAAAGCTATTCTTTGAATCAGAATAGTAGCAAGAAACTGAATATGAAAAGACTATACTAACCAACTACAAATTAGACAAGAAATCGATACTTACTGTTCAATACCTACTTACTAATAGAACGCTTCTTTGGGAACGGATAAAGTTCAGGATGGCATCCCGGTTGGGTTCACCAGCGACCCGCCTGCGACTCGCCTTGCTCGACCCGACCCGCTTCGACCCGGTTTGGGTTCGGGATGAACCCGAATTCCTTACCTGGTCGACCCGGGTTTAAAAAAATGCGAATTTGACCCGATCGATCCAACCCGCAAACCCGTTGACCGAGTCAAACCCACCCGTGACCCACCACCACCTCAAATCTGCATTTTCGAGCACACATAACCTCTCACCCATCCATATAACCCCATCTCGGACACAGAATTCTGATAACTTGTCATCGAAAATTTGCTGCAATATCTTCTGAATTGCTGAATTTGACTTCTGGCCCTCCATAATTTGCTCCAATGTAGGCTGAAGCCTCAACTACACCAATGAAGCTCACAATCCTTGCAAAACAACTTCGATACCTATCTGATCTAACTCTGCTGCCAATTCCTTCTGAGTCGTGATTAAACATGACAGGCTACTCTTCCGAATAAGCTCATCAGCCACTACATTCGCCTTGCCCGGATGATACTTGATCTCAGGACGAATGTCATCCTACACCTCCAACCATCTTCTCTACTGAAGATTTAGATTCTTCTACTGATAAATATACTTCAAGTTTTTGTGGTCAGTATACATGTTGACCTTTTTCCCATATACATAATGCCTCCACTACTTCAAGGCAAAGATGATAGCAGCAAGCTCCAAATCGTGCGTCGAATAGTTTTTCTCATGAAGACGTATCTGCCTCGAACCATAAGCAATAACCTTCCCCTCTTGCATCAAGACGCAACTCAAACCTCTGAGCGACGCATCACTTTAGACATCATACTCCTTAGCAGCTTGTGGCAAAGCTAGAATATGTGTTGTCGTCAACCTCTCCTTCAATTCCAGAAAACTTACCTCACACTTGTCAGCCCAAGTGAAGTTCACATCCTTTCGAATCAAACCTGTTAACGGAACTGCAATCAGTGCATGGCCTTGAATGAATCACCTATAGTACCCAGCCAAACCCAAGAAACTTCTAACCTCCTTCACATTGGTTGGTTTAGATCAACTTTTCACTGCCTCAACCTCTGAGGATCAGTAACCACTCCCTCCTTAGAAAGGATATGACCAGTGAAAGCCACCTCCAACTTCCAAAAATTCACACTTAGATAGCTTAACATACAAGTCATGATCCTGAAACTTCTTTAACACCTCTGCTAAGTGCTCAGCATGCTAATCCTCCGACTTCGAATAAACTAAAATATCGTCAATGAATACCACCACGAAGGAATCAATGAACGGCCACAAAATCCGATTCATCATATCCATAAACAATATTGGCGCATTCGTGACCCCAAATGGCATCACCAGAAACTCATAAAGTCCATGCCGAGTTTTGAAAGCTGTTTTGCTCACATCTTCCTCCTTAACTCGAACCTGATGATACCCTGACCGCAGATCAATCTTCGAAAATACTGCTGCTCCCTAAAGCCTATCAAACAGATCGTAAATCCATGGAAGCGGATACTTGTTCTGAATGGTCACCTTATTCATTTTCCGATAATCAATGCACATCCTCATTGACCCATCCTTCTTCTTTACTAGCAACACTGGTGCAACCTATTGCGAATCACTCGGCCTGATGAACCCCTTACTCAACAATTCCTTAACTTGCTTCTTAACCTCATCCCGCTCTACAGGTGCCATCCTGTATGGAACCTTAGATATTGGAGCACTTCCTGGCTGAACATTGATGCAAAACTCAATATTTCGCTGTGGCGGTAACCTAGGTAGATCTTCTAAGAACACTGTAGAAAAATCTCTGACGACTGGAATCTCCCTGACTCCTTCTGGAATCAACAACTTCGATATAGCTGCAACTATCTTCGAGTTCCCCTTCTTCCCTTGGAAAGTCACTGCGGGTTCTCCCGGTGCCTTCACTATGACTTCTTTAGTCTTTCATTCAATTGTAGCATCATAAATTGCCATCCAATCAATGCCCACGATCACAACTACATCCAAAACTTGCAGTTCGATGAGATCAATTCCGAAAAGTCTCCCACCAATCTTGATATCACAATCCTCGTAATACCAATCAGCAATCAATTTCTCTCCTGATGGTGTTCCCACTGACAAGACTCTGCCTGGAAAAATCTTAGGTTCCACACTTAAAACTTTAGCAAAATTGGGCGACATAAATTTATGCAAAGAACTAGTATCAAATAAAACCTTTGCTTTTATTCCATTAATCAAAATATATCCTGTTACATGAAGAATGACACTCAAAACTTCATTTTATTCTTAAACAAAGTCTTATTTAATACATCAAATAAATGAATTTAAAATTCTTGCATACCCTGGATCACATCTTCTGAGTTACCTGCATCCTCCTCAGTTAATGCGAACATTTTCTCTTGCCTCTGGAATTTGCCTTCATTCGCACCACCCTTCTTAAGTTGCGGGCAAAATAGCTTGGTATGACCTTCTCGCCCACATTGATAACAAGTCTGCCCCTTTACTGGTTTGGGAGATGCTGACCTGTAGTGGCCTGCTTCTCCATAATTATAGCAAGTCACCCCTTGAACTGCCACTGCCTTCTAATCGGGTCCACCAAATCTACCCTTCTTCTTCGGAAACTTCTTCCCACTCTGATTTGCTAATGCTGGCCTTTTGTTCTTGTTCCAGGTTTTTGCTTCTTTTGGAACTGATCCATGTCCACCTCGGTCATGGCTGCCCTCCTGACAAGTTTGTCGAACCTTCTGATCCCCAAAGGTATCATTTGGGACATTAGATTCGGCCTCAATCCCTGCTAAAATATCCTGGCCTTCTTTGCTTCATCAACAACCAGCTTCGGTGCATACATCGACAGCTGCGTGAACTTAGTCTCATACTCATGCACAGTCATATTATCCTGCTACAGGTTTAGAAACTCCATTGACTTCTTCTCCTGAATGTCCAAGGAAAAATAGTGATCCCTAAACTCTCTAAGAAAAGCTTCCCAAGTTACCTGCTCATCACCAAAAGTCCTCTTCACTGACTGCCACCAAACACCGGCGTCCAACTGCATTGTAGCCAATTTCACTTTATTGGCCTCGATGATTTCCAAAACCTCAAAAACCATCTCCATCTGTCTGATCTAGTCATCAGCTTCATTGGGATTTGTTTGCCCTTCAAAGACTGGAGGCTTCATCCTCTTGAAAGACCTCACTTGCTTGATCGGGTCTGCATTAATAGGTACATGCCTTGCCCCCTGATTCCGAGTTGAACTTGCTGCCAAAAATGCATTCAGAGTCTGATACACCGTGGCAATCTCTGTCTCCAGATCAAGTTTGACCCGTGGGAACCTTCAGCCCCACTACAGAAGTCCATTCATACCCAAACCATTTCATTTGTTTTAGTTTCATGTTCTAATACTCATACTCTAATGTCTACACCTAGATACTCATGCTCTAGTGTCCACACCTAGGTTCATTCCCTATACCATGTTTAACATTACTATTGAAGCTTGCTCTAATACCAACACTGTAGCGCCCCGAATTTTCAATAAATAAAATTAGAAATATGTGGCACAAATTCCAGAATCATCCTCAATTGTAATCATAAACATAGCATCTAAATACAGGAAAAATTAAAACTTTTTATTACATCAACTCTTTTACAAAGCACAACGGAATTTAAACACTTTAAATTATAATTCTTGACAACATGATAAATTACAATTTTTAGTTAACTCCAAGCCCTTTCTTAAATCAACTTTATCCATAACTGGAAACCTACAAAAATCTGAATGAAAAGTGGGCACGTCAGTTAAATTCAACTGACGTCAACTATAGTAATAGTGATACTTCCCATCCTCACAACCACAAGCAATAATAATTAATACATGACAGTAATAATAGAACATGAACAACATCGTAATAATAGATGGAACATAAAACAACAATAAATGAAGCATAAAACATCAAGTGAAGCTAGGCTAAGTGTCAAGTATAAGTAAACATAAAGTAAGCATGCATAAACAAGTCAAGAAAACCACAAATGCATATGATGATTGCTAATGCATAATTGTCGGATTCTACGCATCTCATTCTACATAGGTCCAGTGCAAGCCCTTATCATTCTCAACTTTATTGGGTTCAATCCCACACTATGCAACTAACTTACTACGGTGATTACTTTAAGATTTAGAATATTCTATGAGTATCTAGCCCATGCCCCGATAACTCCAGAGGTCAATCTCTATCCACAGATAATTCTGGAGACTATTTCACTTACACCTGAAAATCTTCGAGAATACCCCACACCGCAAGCAATTGTGCCTCATCACACTAATATCCTATGACGTTGTCTCGATCCCGATAATTTCGGAGATTAATCCCACACAACAGGTGTAACACCCCGCAAAATAGTATATATTTATTTTGCATATTAATCCGTGCACGTTTAAGAATTGCACATGATTATGTATTTTTTCTAATAATAATTAGTTTTAATTGAAAATTTTCAGTTATATTATTCTAAACCTGATAAAGATAGATTCGGGATATCTTCTCAATTAAATTGTGGATATTATCCCGATTGTTTTATCGAGATAATCTTTGGGAATAATAATAGTTTTCATCAAATATATTTTTATATTCAACAAATAAATATTTTATTTGTAAGCATGTGTTTATATATCGATATATCGTTGGAACGTATATTGGATTGTTTATAATAAATGCATTTATAATTATTTGAAATGTGAATATGTCCATATATATTCTATGATTTAAATAATTGAATATGTTTCTCTATATATAGACATATAAATAATTGATTTGAATTGAATGTGATCATACATTGTTTTGCATTAGGGTTAGGGTTTGTTTAACCTAGGGTTATGGTTCCTTGACTTAGGGTTCCTTGACCTAGGGTTATGTAACCCTAGCAGATTGATCTTGGTTTTGTTTTTGATGAGATCCTAGGGTTAAGTTTTTGCCATGAGGATTTCTTCATGAAGAAACCATGTAGCACTTGAAGCTTCTAGCTTTTTGTGTGTTGGCTTTCATCCAACCTTCCATTCCCCGCTCACCCATCCACTTCATCCCCACCCACCAATATGTATATCCGGTCAAACCCCCCTCCTATCTCTCTCCAATTCCATTAAACTCATCTCCATTCTTTCCTTCTTCATGTTTCTTCATTTAGGTGTTCAAAAAATATATATAAAAGAAAGAGTGGAAGAAGAAAAAGAGAGTGAAGAGTAGGGAATAATTAGCTAGAAAAATTTACACTTTGTTGTAGCTTGTGATCAAGTGGAGGCAAGCTAGGAGAAGGAGAGAAAATCTTGAAGGCAAGGCTTAACTTCTCAACTCAAGAAAGGTGGGTATGCTTCAACTTATGTTATGCTTGGACTTAGAAATTTCTAATTTGAAAATAGCTCATAATCTAGACTTAAAATTTTCATGGCATGTTCTACTATGAGTGTAGAGCATACTCTAAATTTTTCATATTTTTCTCGGTTCATTAAGTAGCTCAACAAAATATATCTTTTCGGAAAAGAGAATAGTGAAAAAACTATGTAATTCCTTGTTATGAAGTGAAGTGTGAGAATTCATAACTTGAAATTGGTAAGATATCTTGAGCTAAAATTTTTATGGAAGTACTTGGATATGTTAACAACAATTGTTCCAAATTTCATATTTTTTGAATTTATTTTATATATTTAAAAATTATGTTTGGTCAACTGGTCCAGAGCCAAAAACTGGCTCTGTTCGGTTTCAAAGGTGGAATTCAATAAATCATAACTAATTTATGGTATATAATCTTGCATTAAAATTTTTATTATTGCATCTAATATGTGTCTAGATCATGTATCTCAAATTTTAGAAATTATAGACAAAATTTGATGGGTTTTTAAAATTAGTTTGTAAATAGAGGTTTGGCACACTGCCTGAAAACAGAAAAAAATTTCTACTATATTCAAAAGACTATAACTCTATGCATGTTTTGAATCTTGGTGAAATTTTTGGATATGTTAGACTTGTTTATGTCTAGTTAATGAATCCAAAATTTTATAAGTATTTGACTTATGGTTGAATTGATATTGAATTTTGAATATACCATGTTCAGTTTAAGTTCAGTTCTACCTAGTCTGTGAACTTGAGCTTTTCTGGAACTGTGTGTTTAGAATTTGAAAGAATGATCAACTAAAGGCTTGTAGTAGAGAGTCTTAGCTTTCCAAAATATTTAGAATAATGCAATTCTAGTTTATATATTAAAAGATATGATTTTTCTAATTCTGAACGGAATCAATCCTAGTTGGAATTACTTATTTTGAAGATTGGGGAATTTTGGCTCTACTCCTAAGTCTTGAACTTGTGTGTTAGTAGCATTTATATGTTTGGAATACTTAAATCTATCATGTGTTAAGTGTGTTATCATGTGTATGATGGTTTGAGTTTGATTAAGTTGTTTTGGGGAATCGTCCAGGGTAAAGTATTTTCCTATGACGATCAACCCTTACAATAGAATTGATTTTCCACCTTGAGAAATTGTGAATTTCCTATGCACCATTGGATCGTTTACCGAGAGATGGTTGACCGTGGGCCGGGATACTGGATAAGATCCGAGTCGGAGGTGGTGGTGAGCGATGAAGATTGGGTACCGGTGTTGGGATTGGTAGGCTGGATCTGATATAACTGGGATCTGGATGATTGACCTACAGAGGTGTTGGCAATCGAGGAAGATCGATTCGCTGTATTGGTTTTGTGTTGACAGGCTCGCTTGGGCTAAATCTTTTAGACGCTATACGAGATTGGTTGAATAGCATATTTTGGGTAACTAGATTGTTTTTCTTGATTTTCGCTTGGAAACCAAGTTGGTGTTAGGAGTGATACCCTATAATCCAATTTGTTCTAAGGGCCAGCACTAGACAGTGATAACAAGGGTTGTCTCTTCTTGTCGTAAGGATACGTGCTGAGTTGCGTACCTTGCTCTGTTGATTCTTGAAGTGCCATGGTAAAGGACGAGAAGATTTCCTATCGAAATAGACCCTCGAGTCCGTCATGTTCTAAGTTGGTGATGAGCGGGCCATAGGTGGGGTTCCCTATGAGTCTTGTTGTTTGTCATGGCTTTTGGTGAGATCCAGAGCAGGAAGCCACAGGGACCGATATATGTAAATCTCACCAACCATGTTGTATCTGTCAAGAACAGGTTGAGCACAAGTAGAATGCAATACATGGCGAGGGTTCGAAACCCTAAAACTGGAGAAGACGGCTTGATTTGGAGCATATATAGTATGGGATGCATGTGTTTCCAAAGTCTTGCTGACATTAGATTAGGTGCATCTATTTTCCGTACATTATACTGTACATTAGACTTCAGGTCATGGCATACACAGACACCTAGGAAATTAGGATGCAAGTTTCCGTTTTCATCAAGACTAATTGTGTTTTCAAGTTGAAGATTGATGTTTCTTATCAGCATTGCGTCAGTATATGTACTGATGTGCCCTTTCAATTAGGTGTTGGGAGCCGAATCGCGAATGCAAGAAGACTCAGGACCAGCGGAGCATCTAAGGGGATTATCAAGAGTACCTTCCACTGTTATAGCAGTTGCAGAAATATCAAAGTAGCGTAGCGGAAGGCTCGAGCTGCAGAGCACATCTCAAGGAAGCAGATTGACCGCTCGTTAGAGTTCCAGTGAAGATAAGTTGACTACCATTAAAAAGGGCAGGGAATAAATGTTTGAGTGGTATCTATAATAAATTGATGTAATTTGTATTCCTTGTTCAAAAATAAGATGATGATGTAATAACTCTGATGGCAATAAAAAGAATTAATTTCTGTGTTTTTACTATGTTGAGATGGATTTGAAGGCAAAGATTCTGGTTGTCATGGATGTCCAGTAACGGGGATCCAGGGCATTAAAGCAGGTAATTTCGAAGACTATTTTACTCGCACCTCGATAATTCCGGGGATTATCTCACACCGCAGATCATATGAGGCTCCCTGCCCATGTTTGCTCTCATTTCATTACAACTCCAACTAGTGCCCGTCCTTAGGTTTATTTTTTATTAATTAAGTCACAATTCTTCTCTAGAGTTGGTGTACCCTGCCAGACTTATCTCAACTAAAATCACAACAAGGCTCTACTGGCCAATATCCACAAAAGTCTCAACCGGGGGCATGCCAGGGTCCAACTCAACCTAGAGAGTCTTAAAAACCCCAAAACATCAGTTCAACACTTCTTTGAAATATGTATAAAAAAAACCAAAATTGTATAGCTCATCATGAGAATTTCCTTCAATCCAAAAGAAAAAATTTTGTACCTCCAAGTACAGCCATATCCACATAATTGTCCAATAAAACTGAAACTAACTCAATCAAAACTGAACAAATAGTGGAAAAATAAACTTGTAATAGAATACTTTTTAACTTTGAAAACATATACTTCTAAAACAACGTAAATAGGATTTAATACTTATTGAAGATTGAGAATACATACTTTCTGAAAGTGGTGAAATCTGAATTCAATTATTGCTAAGAAGTCAGAGAAATTAACTTTGCAAATTCGAGAAACAATTGTTCCAAGAATAGAAACCCAGCCAAAACAGTGTGCACAACTCGAGCGTGACGATCGACTGGCAGACGCAGTGCAAAGTGCTACAGTCGACCGGCAGCATTCAAAGCAAAATAACAACAGTGAAGCCCTAGCATTCGACTGGCAGACATAGTTATAATTGTCACAGTCGACCGCTAGTAGAGAAACTAGCACCATACGGCCATGACAGTCGACCGCCACTGCAAGTTCAAAAGAACTGCGGTCGATCGACATGTAGTCTGCAACAGCCAGATTTCGAACTTCTGAAAAAAACTGATACATGGTTATATACAATTTTAAGATTTCCAAAGATGAAAATAAGGAATAAAATAAGTGTATCTTGGCCAAATTACCTCAGTTCATACATCCAACAAACATTTTGTAAACTTCACAAAAGAAGTAAATTTCCAAAACCAAGTTGTTGCAAAAATCAAGATTTTGAAGAACTTCTCATATGAATATTTGAACGCATACAAATGCAGTCAAAAATCCTTCATATACAGTGATATAGGCATAATATGCGTCAAAATTGAAAGCCAACCCTCTATAGTCATACATCAATTCATATCTTTCATCTCACAACTCAACAATATCCAAGTCGTCTTTCCTCACTTCCTTGAACACAAATCCAACTTACTTTAAGAATCAACATGCATAACTCAGTCATTGTCAACTCAAATAAACTCTAATTCCTCCATTATTCATAAGGTTCAAGTTTACACATGATATATTTGCAACAAACAAGCATCTTTCATAAGTAAAGTTTGGATCTTTTCAACTTTAGATAGCAATGCATACAATCTCATACAACTTCTATTTCCTTATCATGGTATATAGGATTATTCAAGCAAAGCATGAGAAAAGCAATACTCTTGTGCAATATTTATTCTCCGACAATCTTTTGATCATCCATGATAAAAATCAATCATCAAAATTTGATTCGTTCATTAAGATTTGCACTTATAATGGATCAATTTCAATTTCACAATCAAACAAGTTCTAACATGCATTCTACTTGATTAATCTTCATATAAATAATTCCACAAAACAAAAAGAAAAGGAAGCATCACCCACCACAAAGAAGACTTAATTGAAGAACAATAGTAGTAGTAAAGAAATGCCCCTTCCTCCTCCTTGTAAAAGTCCAAGATCCAAGCTTTAAACTTCAAGAAAATAATGAGGAAATAGATTTTAGGTTTCACAACAGAGAATAGCGGCTACTACCCCTAATATAGGCCGAGATTTGATCCCCTAGGGTTTCACAAAGTTTACAGGAATACTCCTCAAGAAAATTATTTATTTACATATATGGATCCTTCCAATTATTAGTTAATCAAATCAATTTAAAATAAAACTAAATTAAATCCCCTCACTCTCCTGATTTGGCCGACTAATATGCACAGCCAAAAGAACCGAAATCTGGAGTTTTTACTCCAAGTGGCAATTTTGCATAAAAGTCCTTCATTTTAGTATTTGCAAATATGTCATAATCATTCATAAAAATTCAGAAAATTTATAAATAATATTTAATAATAAATGTGATATTTTCCAAATAGATTTTCTGACTTTGTGTTTCCCAAGAAAAATATTTACACGTGTTTTGCATGTGCAAAAGGACAATTTTCAGAAAAAATGTTTATTAAATCACAAAAATTTATTTTAAATCATTTATTAATTCAAAAAAATCATTTAAAATTCCAGGTTGTTATAGATTCTGTATAGTTTAACGGTGGACTCTAGAACTGGAATCCGTACTCGTGGAATGTCTAAACCTTGCTTTTGTTACCGAGTAGGATTTCATAACGAGGGATTGAACCCTATATTAAGGAGTACGATAAGGGTTTGTCCTCAGACCTATGTAGTGTGGGATGTATAGAATCCGAACAAGTATGCATTAGTGTCATCCTAGTGTAAAGTCTGCATTAGGCATCTAAGTCATATTATACACTAACACAACTAGGACAGTCACTTTTCTTGTTTGCATTCAAGTTTGTGTTTGCTAAATTAAAGAATCATTGTATTATAGTATTGCGTCAATTGTATGCAACTAATGTGCCCATAATTTCCTAGTTGCAGGATTGGACTCAGTATGGACTTGAAGTCACTATGATGAGTTGTTACAAGATTGAAGAAATTTCGTTATTGTATATTGTATTGTATTTATTTAATTCCGTTGTGCTGTTGTAAAGAACATGTTGTACAGAAAAAGTTTTAAATTCCTTGTAAATTTGTACGAATTTGAAGTAAAAGATCCTGTATTTGCTACGAATTACATATCTTTAAAATTTAGGGCGTTATAGAGTGGTATCAAAGCCGCTTCAATAAGTAATACAAATTATAAGGAAAACATAATTAGGGTGGACATTAAAGTGAGTGTCAGTTTGGAGTCATGAATGATGAAGTTATTAAACTTGCATTCATGATAGTCTCCTCGTATACATTGATGTCAGATTATATGCGAACATGTTTTCCATTGGTATCACGAGTGGTATGGTTGGTTTGAACCTACATTCATGATACCTTATACGTAAACTAAGCTTTTCTCTTTTATTTTCTTCGTGTATTTTCCTCATAGTACTTTTCATCATTAACATTTAATATTTTTAAATAAATATTTTCTTATACTATTACTTCACTTTGATATTTATTATTTTATCTACAACCCTTAGTCTTAATATTTTAAGTTTGACTTACTCGTTTTCTTTCTTGATGTTTTATCCTCCTTACTTTTATGCGCTTTTACGAACTTATTTATTTTTGCTATTACTTTTACGTATTCTATTAATTTTTGAATTACTACTTATTAAATTATTATTAAGACTATCATTTTCCTTTGTTATTATTTCTAATAGATTTTGATTTTTGATTGTTGTATGCTTACATTCACTTTACAAATACTTTGATTTCACGATACTATATTTTTCCATTATTTTATGTTGTCTCATTTTGTCACACCCCGCTTCCCAAATTATGGGAATACGAGTACGTAACAAAGGCCCAGCGAATGATGTAAACATCATCCATAAGTTGTACTAGTTTAACTCAATAATATGAAGAAAATAACACAACCACGCATGGATAAATAATCACATAGACAATAAGTAAATTTCTATAACATGAAATAATCCATCAAAGTAATATCCAACATCTTGGAAAAACAAACTTCGGGTCAACAAGGCCCGAAAACAAAGTACAATAATAATAGGAATGTTCAAAATGAAATAGCATAAATAGATAATCAATGCAGCCTATTCCTTGAGCTCCAATCTCTAAAAGTGTTGCTCACCAATTCCTTCGGGTATTATTCCTTGAGTACCTACAAACTCGTGATCTAAAGTAGAAAAATAATGTCCGTTAGAGCAAGTCACGGACAACAAGTAGTGAAAAAAAAAGAACAAGAAAAGCATGGTATATCAAGAATAAGGGATTAGATCAAAGTCAATGTGCAATAACAAGGTTGGTGACAAAGTCAAGGGTCTATAATTAATTATGCAATAATCACTAGTTACAATTAATGATCAGTGTCGATGACAATATTCAGGATCAAGCATGCAAGTGTCAATCTAGGTTTACTATTCATTTTATTAACTTATCTAATGCACGTAATACTGCGTCCCATACCACAGGTTCGGTGCATGCAAACAGTGATCGTTTAGATTGTGATGGTGAACTCTACAGATCATGTACTCGGCATAATAACAATACTTTGCAATCAATAATTAACAATCAATACTCCACCTTCCATAACAATAATCAATGTAAACAATAAGGGACCCTTACCGAGTGCAGTCTCCGATTGTTCACTACCAAGTCAACCCTCAATACCCCAGCTTGTTAATATTTTATTACATCCTAATGTGAGCATGCAAAAAGATGTCAAGGTTGTATAATGCAAGGTGTAGCTAATTCTACTCATTACATGCAAGGCAAAAGTATTTATACCAATCAATAAAATAAAACATACGTTCTGGACACCAAGATGTTGCTGTACAAAAATAGGTGTTTCCATTGCTACAGGTCAGCAAATCCAATTCTGTCAGAGGTTCTAAAAACTAGACTCTCTGCCGGTTCCAAACCATATATACACGGCATAATAAAATCACAGGAACTGGGTGTAAAATTCTATTCTTTACTAACTTTATGTTCAGGCAGCAGGTTAAAGGTCATGTTCACACATACATATCGGGTCTGAATATTTATCAATTAATTTCACAAAAATTCAGGGTGACTCCTAGTCATATCTAGTCTCAACCAAATTAATTTCAAATTTTAATTCTCCTATTAACATTTTCTTTTAATTAACAATTTATGTTGATACATATATAATGGCGAATCTGGAAACCTAGACCTAGCAGCATTAAAAATCTTATATCCTGCACATTGTAACTCGAAATTCAGATCCGTCGAATGTTCTGAAAACTAGACTCACAGAGCTACAATTGTTGTTTACAAAGTTCAATTAAATTCCTACAGCAACTGGTTCAAAAGTGTAATGCAATATGAGACAGACAACAGGCCAGCAAATAGATTAACATGAATTGACAATGATTAAACACGCAAGCATGTGATTTCATGGAAATTCAACAGTACATTCCACTTAATTATCAACATGAAATTTTAACATTTACGAGGCATTTCATGCCAATTAATTCACGAAAACCATATTCAATCGAAACATTCAACATCAATCAACCCTGTAACATGGTTCTAACTTGTATTCATGTATTACGTGCATATGCAATTGTATAATAGGGCATGGGTTTGAGTCAAAGGTAACGACACGAAAAGAGAGAATTATTACTTGGTTTCACCGATGAATCCATAATAACCTCTTGAACAAATATCAAGCAAAGATTTATATGATGATTGGATTATGAACTACTTGTGGGGATCAAAAAAATTCTTGAATGCGAATAATAAAGGGGTTCAAGAAGACTTGCCTTATATGACGATTAATCCGAATGTGATAATAACGGGACGGGCGTCCCGACGACAACACCTGTGCAAACTACGAAAAAATACGTGCAGCGACAAAAACACGTGCAACTACGATGGCACACGAGATCGCGACAACAACAAGATTGACAATAACAACGGCAAGTGGCAATAACAGCAAGGTGACAGCAACAACAGCTGTAAGAGAGCGGCAATGATGGCGGCTACAGCGGTGGTTCTGCGGGTGACGAGAGTCGATGGGTGCTGCAATTGGCAGTTGGAGGAGAGCGGGATGGAGGTGGTGCACTGGCGGTGTTCAACGAGGTGGCTGGCAGGTGCAGGCGGCCGAGGTCGAGAGGCAGCATTGACTATGGAAGAGCAGGCGGTTGCGGAGGTGGATGGCGACAAAAGGACTTCGATGGGTGCGAGGTGTGCAGTCAGGGACAGCAGGGTAGTCAAGGGCAACGATGGCGATGGCAATGGCAGGGGTGTTAAGGTGGCGAAGGCAGAGATCGATGAGGGCGTTATTGTGGAGTCGCAGTGGGTGGTCGAGCTCGACTGCGAGTGGCAAGGTTGGGTCCCTTCGAAGTCAAAACAGAGGAAGAAGAAGATGAAGAGTTGGGGAGAGAGAGAGAGTCGGGGAGAGAGCGTGTGGGGAGAGAGAGAGATTTAATTAATGAGATTAGGAATAAGTGAGAGAGATTATAGGGATAGTGGAGAGTTAATAGGAGATTAGTGGGGATATGGAGTTATGCAGTTGCATAAATTTAGGGGGAAGATTAATAGGTATCGGTTAGAATATGAAAAGGAACATATTGACTGTTTATGTTTGGTATTTCATACTTGGGCTTTGGATATGGTGAAGTTGAGTTTTGAAAATAAATCAAATATAAGATTGACTTTGATGGCCTTTGAATGAGCTTAACATCATGATCAAATAATAATGATAATAGACTGGGCATACAAAATATACATTAGTTTGGGCTTCAAAGTAAATAAATAAAAGATAAATTAAGATCTATGGGCTTTCATTAATTAATAAACAATCAAGAAGATTAATAATAATAATTATTATTATTGCCGCTGAATCTGGTGTGGGAGCAATAGACAGAATTTGTAGGTTTGTAGGAACTCGAACGGACAGAATCCTACTTCTTCCTTGTTGACTGGTTGACCCCTTGGTGTTCCTGCTGACCTGCACAAATGTTCGAAACACCGAGATGGATCCCGGTGACGAACCCTCCGACGCTCTTGTCAATATCAGAATAAGTAAAGGGAAAGAGCTTGAGTGCACAAAGAGTGATCACCTGTGACAGTTGGAGGTAGGGGGTATTTATAATTGCCATGGCATCTGTTTCGGGATAAGAATGAATCCCTACTTCCCGAAGTGACTGGATTGAAGTGGTTGTAACCACATCCAGCAGATGAGGACGAACTAGGATTTCCATATATCCTATTTGAACTGGTCCTTAACGAGTTTAGACTCGTTCTCAGCTGAACAAATCTGTTCAAGGGTTAATGTGTCCAAGAGGAGAGACCCGGTTTCCAATTCGGACCTATCTGTAGGTAAAATTACCGTCTTGCCTCTGTGACTTTAAGATTCGTGCCCACTTTGAACGGTTCCGATTTAGCCCCATTTTAATCCATATCAGGAGCCCCCCACTCCCAGAGACTATGTGTTACAGCCTTTGGGGAGTAGCTTTTTTGTTCTAATGGTGTATAGGGCTTTATCGTAGCCCTCGAAGGGTGTTCGAATCTCATTGGAGGGGTGACGGTGCTCATCTGGGCGAGTAATGCGCCCAAGTTTGCTCCAAGGCTCTTCTGGATTTTTGTTGATTTTTTCCACCTGTTTTAACTACTTTTCCGAATTAGTTATTTAATTTTGCGAAGCAATGATCTAATTTCAAGAAGCATTAACTAATTATTCTAACAAATAATTATTTATCCAGGAGCTCAAAAATATTTTTTCCCAAATTTGTAATTACTTTTTAGAATTTTTAATTAATTTTTCCTAATTTTAAATTTTTTCCAGCAATTTTTAAATAATTAATTCAAATTTTAATTAAAATAAAAGGATTTATCACCGGATTTATAACGTGGCACAATCTGAATTGCCCATCGTGCGTCGGCACGAAGTTCTGGACGATCAGACGGTGGGGCGGCGTCGAACGTCGTGGATGAATCTACGACCTTGATCTGGTCGTGATGCGAGTTTCGGAGTGATCTGACGGCTCGTGTCGCTAGGCAGAATTTTCTCCGCATGGGCAGCTCAGAACGCCAATTGCTCGGATTCGAATTCCGAGCGACGTGGCATAATCTGGGGCATCCATCTAGCATCGGCACAAATATCTTGAAGATCCAACGGTGGATCTGCAATCGACTTCGTGGCCAAATCAGAGATGCTCATCAGGTCGTAGCACGAATTTTGAGAAGACCAGATGGTTCTCACGGCTTGGCAGCATTTTCTCCGCATAAGCAGCTCGGAATGCCAGTTGCTCGGATTGGGATTCCGAGCGACGTAGCGCAATCTGGACTGTTTGATTTAAGATCAATCGCGAATCTCAAGGCATGAAGGCATGGATCACGAGAAAACATGATTTTGGTCGACGCGGCGAGATCTGAGCCATCTGATCAAGATCTGGTGCGAATCACGAGGAGAAAGTCATTTTTCTCCAATATGCAGCTCGGAATGCAAGTTGCTCGGATTTGGTTTCCGAGCGACGTGGCACTTCTGGACCGTCTAATTGAAGATCAGGCATGAATCTCGAGGCACGAAGGCGTGGATCACAAGAAAATGTGATTTTGGTTGACGCAGCGAGATCTGAGCCGTCTGACCAAGATCTGGCACGAATCACGAGGAGAAAGTCATTTTTCTCCAATACGCACCTCAGAATGCAAGTTGCTCAGATTTGGTTTCCGAGCTACGTGGCACAATCTGGACTGTCTGATTGAAGATCAGGCACGAATTTCGAGGCACGAAGGCATGGATCACGAGAAAACGTGATTTTGGTCTATGCGGCAAGATCTGAGCCGTCTGAGATCTGGCGCGAATCACGAGGAGAAAGTCGTTTTTTCTCCAATACGCAGCTCGGAATGCAAGTTGTTCGGATTTGGTTTTCGAGCGACGTGGCACAATCTGGACCGCCTAATTGAAGATCAAGTGCGAATCTCGAGGCACAAAGGCGTGGATCACGAGAAAACGTGATTTTGGTCGCGCGGCGAGATCTGAGCCGTCTGATTAAGATCTGGTGCGAATCAAGAGGAGAAAGTTGTTTTTCTCCAATACGCAGCTCGGAATGCAGGTTGCTCGAATTTGGTTTCCGAGCAATATGGCATGATCTGGACCGTCTGATTGAAGATCAGGTGCGAATCTCGAGGCACGAAGGAGTGGATCACGAGAAAATGTGATTTTGGTCGACGTGGTGAGATCTGAGCCGTCTGACCAAGATCTGACACGAATCACGAGCAGAAAGTCGTTTTTCTCCAATATGCAGCTCAGAATGCAAGTTGCTCGAATTTGGTTTTCGAGCAACGTGGCACGATCTAGACTATCTGAGTGAAGATCAGGCACAAATCTCGAGGCACGAAGGCATGGATCACGAGAAAATGTGATTTTGGTCGATGCGGCGAGATCTGATCTGTCTGATCAAGATCTGGCGCGAATCACGAGAAGAAAGTCATTTTTCTCCAATACGCAGCTCGAAATGCAAGTTGTTCGGATTTGGTTTCCGAGCGACGTGGCATGATCTGGACCATCTGATTGAAGATCATGCATGAATCTCAAGGCACAAAGGCATGGATCACGAGAAAACGTGATTATGGTCGATGTGGCAAGATCTGAGCCGTCTGATCAAGATCTGGCGCGAATTACGAGGAGAAAGTTGTTTTTCACCAATATGCAGCTCGGAATGCAAGTTGCTCGGATTTGATTTCTGAGTGACGTGGCACGATATGGACCGTCTGATTGAAGATCAGGCGCGAATCTCGAGGACGAAGGCATGGATCACGAGAAAATGTGATTTTGGTCGACGCGGCCAGATCTGAGCCGTCTGACCAAGATCTAGCGTGAATCACGAGGAGAAATTTGTTTTTCTCCAATACGTAACTTGGAATGCAAGTTGCTCGGATTTGGTTTCCGAGCAACGTGGTACGATCTGAACCGTCTGATTGAAGATCATGCACGAATCTCGAGGCACGAAGGCGTGGATCATGAGAAAACATGATTTTGGTCGACGCAGCAAGATCTGAGCTGTCTGACCAAGATCTGGCATGAATCACGAGGAGAAAGTCGTTTTTCTCCAATACACATCTCGGAATGCAAGTTGCTCGGATTTGGTTTTCGAGCGACGTGGCACGATCTGGACCATCTGATTGACGACCAGATGCAAATCTCGAGGCACGAAGGTGTGGATCATGAGAAAACGTGATTTTGGTCGACGCGGCGAGATCTGAGCCGTCTGACCAAGATCTGGCGCGAATCACGAGAAGAAAGTTGTTTTTCTCCAATACGCAGCTCGGAATGCAAGTTGCTTGGATTGGGATTCCGAGCAACGTGGTACAATCTTGGCTGTCTGATTGAAGATCAAGTGCGAATCTCGAGGCAAGAGGCATTTAGGCTTCTGGTGGGCCTCTGTGGGGGCCCAAAGCTTTTGAAAGCCCACCCGAATCTGCCTTAGAGCTATAAGTTTTCACCGCCTCCCCTTCTCCTCATTTCTTACTCTTTCACTTTTACTTCACTTTTCACTCAAGACGTTTTTTGCTCTCGAGCGGTGCTGCTAGCGTTTGTGGCCAAGTGTTTTTATTCTCCGGCGATCTTTTCGACCGTAGACGTCACTTCAAGGTAAATCATCTTAACCTTAACTCAAAATGTCTAGAGTGTCATCGGGGAATGAGACCTCCACCTTGGACCAATATACCGACCAAGCTGTAGTGGCCCCCCCGAGCAAGGGGAAGTGGCGAAGTCAGCCATCGTCAAAACGATAGTGGAGAAGGTGAGGGGGGCTGGTGCACTGGGTCGGCTACCGTCGATGCTGTCGAGCCTCGGAATGGTCAGAAGCTACTCCGGGGATATTTTGTCGAAGGCGGTGCAAGGGAGGTCGGCGGCCTATGAGGAAAACAATCCGAGGGACCCTTCCGAGGTGGACAAAATCTCCTCGGTCATGACCGAGGCAAACCTTCATCAAATCAGGAAGGGGTTCCACATTTCGAAAGAGTACACCCTGCTACTCCCCGGTCCAGGCTTCCGAGCGTGTACGGGGATGTCGCCAGATACCTACATCTTCCCATACGATGCACTTAATACCGGCCTTCGGCTACCCCTGCCACTCTTCGTGGTCAAGGTGCTGCAGTGGTACGGCTTGAGTCCGGTGCAGTTCATGCCGAACATGTGGCGGCACATCATCACCTTCATCCTCCAGTGTTAGGCGGTCGGCATCCAGCCTCAGCTCGTCATTCTTCGCAACCTCTACCGGGTCTGTCGAATGAGCAAGATGGAGTACCGGTACTACCTATCACAAAGGAAGGGGGTCAAATTGATCGAGAACCCGGACTCCATTAAACATTGGAAGAAAAAATATTTTTTGATCCGAGGCCCCGAGCCGTAAGGCTTCCCTACGGTGTGGAAGGAGGAGGTTCCGAAGTGGGCAAAGGCCGAGCCGGTGCTCACTAAAGAAGAAGAGGAGGTCGTGTCGAAGATCCTCGGTCTTCCGACCCTCGGTTGGAAAGATATCATCGAGGAGGTCCTATTCGGTGGGGGTCTCAGTCCGATCGACCCTAGTATGCTTTGTTTACTTCTTTTTCCTTAGCTTATATGTGTTTATTTTTATCTCGCTAACTTTTCTTCTGGTCTTTCTTCTTCAGAGGCCCCCGGCATGGATTTTAAGGCCCTTATGGTGAAGAGGGGCGCGGCAGCGGCGAAGGCGGCAGATAGCAAGAAGGGGAAAAGGATGACGACGGGCCCCCCTTCCAGTCGAGCAACTCAGATGCCCTCAGCTCCTGCGGCCATCGTTGACTTGGTCAGCGACTCTCCCTCGGCTCCACAGGCCGTGCTTCCCTCGGCCGATGCCCCCAAGTCTTCGAGCGGGGCATTCTCGGCCGGAGCTGCACTGGCCCTCGAAGTGCCGCCACTTATGGTCGAAGCGGAGGCCATCCTTACCAAGGAGCACAAGAAGCTCTTCATCCCTGACTGGAGGGTGATGAAGCTTGACGGCTTCCTCGGCGACGCGGCAATGTGCATGCAAGCCGTGCGCCACTTGCCAACCTCGAATGATCGCTCAGCACTAAAGGCTGGCACGGTCAGCGACGACGCGTTGGAGGTCGTTCGCTCGACGATGTCGGTATGTGTTCTCACTCTGCTCACTTTAATTTCGGAGTTCATGATTTTTGGGTTCTCACGCTCTTCTCCTTCCGTTTCCAGATCCTCTGCCACTTCAGCCATATGCTCAAGCAGTTCGCCGAACAAGAGAAGGAGATGACGGCATCGAATGGCCATGAATGGGCAGAGCGTGCCAAGGCCGAGCAACGGCTCTCGGCATCGTGAGCTGCTGAGGTCGGTGCCCTCGAGGCTGCTCTTGCCAAGGCACTTGAGCGCTCAGCGGCCGAGGCGGCCAAGGTCGAGGCATTGGAGAAGGAAAAGGCTCGCCTCGAGGAGGAGCTGGCGAAGGCCCTGAAGGTGTCGGAGGAGGCACTGAAGGAGCATAAGGCGAAAGTGGAAAAGGCAAAAAAAGCCATCCAAGACGAGGCGGAGGCCCACTTGATGATGAACATGGAGGAGGCCTACGCTCGGGCCCTGAAGCATGTGGCGGCTCGTCTCCCCGGCTTCGACAGCTCGGGATACTACTTCTACGAACCGGTTTAGGGCGAGGATCTCATTCCACTGGCTGAGGTCGAGCCCGAAGGGGAAGGCAACGAAGCCGAAGGCGATGGCGAGGAGGTGGCGAATCCCAAAGGGGCGCTCGTTACCTTGCTGAGCGAGGGCGCCTCGGAGCAGCACCTCGAGGTGCCTCCCTGACTTAGTCGTTTCTTTTCTTTCTTTTTTTTCCTTTTTTTTTATGTATCACCTCGTTGCGGACTGGCCACCGCCTAAATTTGAAATGAAAAATTTTCTATCTCTTTTTGCCTAAGTGTTGGAGAAATTTTCTATCTCTTTTTGTCTAAGTGTTGGAGAAATTTTCGAACTCTGTCTAAGTGTACGAGTCGTGAGAACTCAATAGCTCCGTGCTTTTACTCTTTTTAGACCGTTAAAGCGCTACAGATCGCCGAAGCACCTCGGATGGCCGAAGTGGCTCGTCTCAAGGCCGGTCTGGGGGTGACGAGATTGGGGCTCGCGAGGAACCAAGAGCGGCTTCGCAAAGCGGAGTCGGATCTCCGTAAAGCGAAGTATGAGCTGAATCACCTGAGATCAACTTTAGTTCAACGAGACATTGAGAGGAGGCGATTGGAGGGTATCATTAACGAGATGACCCCCGAAGGCGATGACGTGGGCTCGTCGGCAGCTTCCAACCTCGGCTTGAGACTTAGGCGCCTCTCGGCATTCTCTGACTAAGGTGACAACGGGGAGAGACGACCTGAAGAAGGTGACCCTCAAAAAGGGCATGGAGATTGCTCAGCTCTGGCAAACACTCACCGACCCCTCTCGTGGTGCAGGCTCAACGCGGTTGCCACATTTGAAGATAACCGTGAAGGATGATCCGCTTAAAGAGCAAATAGTTGAACTTGAGACAGAGATCGCTCGTCTTCGACCACGATCTGAGGGGAGTAATGTTAGAACTATTTCTTACACTCGTGAGGAGTATAATAGGGGAATATTGTTCCGTGAACTTGCACTTCGCTCGTCCCCCACTCGTAGAAACCCTGGAGACATGCAGAGTGGGGTTGCAGCTTCGTCGAGCGGAGTCTATTAGGGCCACCGTTAGATCGGGTGCAGACAATGCTTCTCGGCTCGCCGGGCTAAGAACGTCCGTTGAGATAGGGCATCGGCAGAAAAATGTTCGTCTCCCCTGGGACTCTTAACCGAAGTATCCCTGCCCCTAGGAGGGGCTTAAGTAGCTTTCGGTGGTTTTGTAAACTTTGGTTTCACAAGTTTTGTATCTCGATGTAAAGTTGAGTCGATTGTCTGTAATTAGACTTGTCTCTCGAACTTTAATGAAATAATACTTGTTTTGCGGACTTGCGTGCTTTGCTGGTGTTTGTAACTATCGACAGTTGTAGGAGCAGTTTCGAATGGTGATCCACCTCGTACTCGCTTAGGAGCGAGTAGTTGAAGCGAAGTTGAACCAAGTGTTGGACTCCAAACTTGTCGTCTAGAGAGTATCAACAGCTGTAGGAGCAATTTCGAATGGTGAACCACTTCGTACTTGCTTTGAAGCGAGTAGTTGAAGCAGAGTCGAACCAAGTGTTGGACTCCAAGCTCGTCGTTTAGAAATTATCGACAGCTGCAGGAGCAATTTCGAATGGTGACCTGCCTCGTACTTGCTTAGGAGCGAGTAATTGAAGCGAAGTCGAACCAAGTGTTGAACTCCAAGCTAGTCGTTTAGAGATTATCAACAGCTGCGGGAACAATTTCGAATGGTGACCCGCCTCGTACTCACTTAGGAGTGAGTAGTTGAAGCGAAGTCGAACCAAGTGTTGGACTCCAAGCTTGTTGTTTTAATGAAGGATTTTTTTTAAGTATTAGACTACTCAAAAATAGAGAACTTGTGGGAGAAGATTGCTTTTATTGAAAACAATTAGGCGGTCGCTTCTAAGTTGCGAACCGCTTTTACATTTAGATAATGATAATACAAGTAAGAACTTTAGACATGTTTTCTGGAGCGCTCTTGGGGAAGTTGCTTGGAGCGGTGTTTAGACACCCTCTTGATACTTCATCAAAGTGCTCCGCGTTCCATGTCCTTGGTATTCTCCTGCCCCCCGGGTCTTTGAGTTGATACGCTCCTGGGCGAATAACTCTGGAGACCTTATACGGTCCTTCCCAATTGGGTGCCAACTTGCCCTTTTTGCTTGGATTGGAAATCAACAACTTTCGGAGCACTAGGTCTCCCTCCTTAAGGTTGGCTGGTCGTACCCTCTTGTTGTAAGACTGAGTGATTCTATGGCGGTAGGTCTCTTGTCGAATTGCAGCTCTCTCGCAGACCTCGTCTATATGGTCTAGGAAGTTGCGAAGTTGGTTCGCATTCTTTGCTTCATTATAGGCTATCAGTCAGGATGAAGGCAGACCCACTTCCAAGGGGATGAGAGCTTCAGAACCATATGTGAGGTTGAAGGGGACTCCCCTGTCGGAGTTCTTTTGGTGGTGCGATAGTCCAAAGCACGTTCGGGAGTTGTTCGACCCACAGCCCCTTGGTGAATTTGTCAAGCCTCTTCTTCAGGCCAGAGAGGATTCATCGATTTGTGTTCTCCGCTTGGCCATTGGACTAAGGGTGAGCTATCGAGGAGAACCGCTGCTGTATGCCGAGGTCGGCGCAGAAGTTGCGATAGGTTGCTTCTGCGAATTGAGTCCCATTGTCGGTTACGAGGATGTGGGGCACTCCGAACCGGAAAATGATATTCTTCCAAAAGAACTTCTGGACCTTGTGCTCGGTAATCGTCGAAAGAGGTTCAGCCTCGATCCACTTTAAGAAGTATTCTATCGCCACAACTAGGAACTTCAGCTGGCCCGGTGCCGGAGGGAAGGGTCCGAGCAAATCCATCCCCCACATTGCGAAGGGGATCAGGCTTGCTAAGGAGGTGAGTTGTGCTTGGGGCAGGCGACGGATCGGGGCAAATTTCTGGTAGGAGTCGCACTGGTGGACGTATTCCTCGGAGTCACTCAGTAGTGTGGGCCAGAAGTAGCCGTAGTTCAGGAGTTTACGGGCAAGGGATCTCGCTCCCAAGTGTACGCCACACATACCATCGTGGGCCTCTTTTAGGGCATAGAGCGCTTCCTCCGGGGAGAGGCACCTCAGATAGGGTCGTCCGTCGATCTGAGTGTAAGAGCGTTTGTACATGACTCTGTCAAGGAGTGTGTACTGCTCGGCTTGTGTCATGATCCTTCTTGCTTCTTTCGGGTCTTCGAGAAGGAGTCCGTCTTTGAGATACTCGATGAGGGGCATCATCCAGTTCTCCCCAAGTTCTAGGGGTAGGCTTCTATTGGCTCCTGGCTATCTTCATCAATACTGGGTCTGAGGAGGACCACTATCAAGATGGTCCGATCTAGACCTTGGAGGGACGAGGACGCGAGCTTAGAGAAAGTATCTGCCTATGCGTTTTCCTCTCGAGGAACCCGCTGGAGTTGAACATCTTCGAATAAGGCTAGAAGCTCCCTAACCTTCACCAAGTACTTGGCCATATGCTCGTCCCTAGCCTTATATTCTTCGGACACCTGGTTGACGACCAACTGGGAGTCGCTGAAGACCTTTACGCGCTCGGCGCCTGCCTTGCGAGCCATGCAGAGTCCCGCTATGAGGGCCTTATACTCTGCTTCATTGTTTGATGCTGGAAAGTTTAGGCAGAGGGAGTATTGGAGGATGAAAGCATCGGGGTCGGTTAAGATGATGCCAGCCCTGCTTCCGTTGGCGCAAGAGGACCCGTCTACATAAACGGTCCAGACCAAGGGGTCGGTAGACGGCTCGCAAGAGTCGGGGATGGTGTTCTCCATAATGAACTCAGCCAGAGCTTGGGCCTTTATTGCCGTTCTGGGCTGGTAGCTGATATCATATTGACTCAGCTCGATGGACAACTTCATGAGCCGCCCGGAGGTCTCGGGCTTGTGGAGAACTTGTTTCAGCGGCTGGTCGGTAAGAACGACCACCGAATGAGATTGGAAGTAGGGGCGGGGCCACCAAGACTAGGGCGAGAGCCATCTTCTCCAGCTTTGGGTAACGGAGTTCGGTGTCCCGGAGTACCTTACTCACATAATAGATGGGCTTCTACGTCCTATCCTTTTCCCTTACAAGGACCGCGCTGAGCGTCTGCTCCGAAGCTGCGAGATAGAGGTAGAGGACCTCCCCTGGTGCCGGCTTGCTCAATATTCCTTGAGCTTGTCGAAGGACTCCTGTTGCTACTGTCCCCATTCGAAGCCTTTAGCCCCCCTGAGGGCCTTGAAGAAGGGGAGGCACTTCTCCCTGGACCTGGAGAGGAATCGCCCAATTGCGGCGAGACGCCCAGTGATCCTCTGTACCTCTTTAACACTGGAGGGGGGGAGCCATCTTGAGAATGGCCTGGATCTTTTCGGGGTTGGCCTCTATGCCCCTCTGGCTGACCATAAACCCCAAGAACTTGCCGAATGAGACTCTGAATGCGTACTGTTCGGGTTTAGTCTCATATTGTGCCTCTTGAGCACTCCGAAGGCTTCTTGGAGGTTAAGAACATATTCCTGCCCTCGGGTGCTCTTAACCAACATGTCGTCTACGTAGACTTTCATGTTTTGGCCAATTTGGTCTTGGAAGACCCTGTTCACCAGGCGCTGATATGTAGCTCCCGCATTTTTCAAGCCGAACGGTATAACTCGATAGCAATAGAGGCCCTGGTCCGTCATGAATGAGGTCTTCGGGATGTCAGGAGGGAACATCCGGTGCTGGTTGTACCCCGAGAAGGTGTCCATGAAACTGAGGAGCTCGTGCCTGGAGGTCGCATCGATCAAGGCATCGATGCTGGGAAGGAGGAAAGGGTCCTTCGGGCACGCCTTATTGAAATCGGTGAAGTCGATGCATATCCTTCAGCTTCCGTTGGCCTTCTTGACCATCAACATATTAGAGAGCCACTCAGGGTAGTTTACCTCCTGAATAAATCGGGCGTTGAGGAGCTTCTCGACCTCCTCTTTGATCGCCTATTGTCGCTCGAGAGCGAACTTTCGCCTCTTCTGTTGGACAGGCTTGACCCCAGGGGCAATGCTCAGATGGTGCATTAGAAGCTCCTCTGAGATCCTAGGCATGTCATCCGCAGTTCGAGCAAAGAGGTCGCGGTTCTCCCGTATGCACTGGGAGATGTCTTGCTTGATGGAGGGGGAGAGAGCCTTGCTAACGCAGAACATTTTAGCGGTATCTTCTTCGAAGAATGCCACTTCTTCCAATTCGTCTACGGGCTCGGAGATAGTTTGACTGCCCTCCTGGGGAAGTTCAAGTGCTTCCAGGGAGAGAACTAGACCCCCCATTGAGGTCATGCAGCACTTCCGAGCCGCTTCTTGGCTTCCCCTCACTTCTGCCACTCCTGAGGGTGTGAGAAACTTCATCTTTATGTGGTAGGCTGAATGGATGGCTTGAAGTGCGGCCAAACCTAGTCTACCCAGGATAACATTATAGAAAGCCTTGATAATTACCACCATGAAGTCCATTGTCACTGTGCGAGTTACCGGGGCCTTTCCAGCAGTTATGTGGAGGGTTATAACTCCCTCGATCGTCACCGAGACCCCAGTGAACCCGTGAAGAGTGTAGCCTACAGGCTTGAGCCTGTCCCTCGACAGTTGGAGGCCCTTGAAAGCCTCCAAGAAAAGGATATTGACGGAGCTTCCGTTGTCCACCAAAATTCAGCGAACATCGAAGTTCGCCATCCGAAGATTGATGACGAGGGCATCACAGTGGGGGTGTGCGGATGCCCTCCAAGTCCTTATCGGAGAACGTCACAGAGAATCCTAGGCCCTTGGGGGGAGGATGGCTCTGCACGAAATTGACTTCCTTAACGAAGGCTTTTCAGGAGGAGTTAGAATCTCCCCCCATTGGGCCTCCGTATATTAGGTACAGGATGGCCTCTGCTTCGACCTCCGGAGTCTCCACATGCTGCTCTACTTGCCTCTTGGCCCCTCTG
The DNA here is from genome assembly GCA_017893485.1 of Hemerocallis citrina. NCBI lineage: Eukaryota > Viridiplantae > Streptophyta > Magnoliopsida > Asparagales > Asphodelaceae > Hemerocallis > Hemerocallis citrina. The sequence goes on along the minus strand of CM030366.1, from coordinate 74,611,231 downwards.
GGCAGTGGGGGCGGATCGGCCCTGTCCTTCCTGACGAAGCGAGTGAGCTAACCTCTCTGGATGAGGGCCTCAATCTCGTCTTTGAGGGCCCGACATTCATCTGTGTCGTGCCTATGGTCCCGGTGGAAACGACCACTTGTTCCGGTCCCTCCTCTTTCCCGGAGTATTCATCTTAGAAGGAGGCGGTAGGAGGCCCTCGTTCCCGATCTCCATCAGGATGGCAGATACACTCGCGTTAAGCGGAGTAAATTTCTCAAATCGAGGGGGAGGACGATGCTGACCCCCATTGTCCTTTTGGAGCTTCTTAGCTCCTTCTTCTGCACCCTTTCGCTTATTCTCGGAAGACGACGCCTCAAAGGTGGGGCGGTAGAGAGCTTCTTCCGCTCGGATGTACTTCTCGCTCCGGAGAAGGAGCTCTGAGAAGTCCCGAGGGGGCTTCTTGGCGAGTGATGCCCTGAGATCTGCATTGAGGACATTGGACTGGAAGGTGACCATGGCCACCGAGGATTCCAAGGAGGCGATAGACCTGGCATCAGCAGTGAAATACTTAATGTAGTCCCTCAATCGTTCGCCCTTCTTTTGACTGAGGAAGAGTAGGGAGTTGCACGTCTTCTCGGTGTGGCGGCTGCTCACGAAATGTGTGAGGAAGAGGCCTTCGAACTAGTTGAAAGAGAAGATAGATGCCGGTGCAAGTCGAGAATACCACTCCCGGGCCAGTCTCTTGAGTGTGGCCGGGAAGGTCTTGCAGAGGACATCGGATGCATGATGGATCATCATGAGAGTTTTGAAACTTTCAATGTGATCTGCGGGGTCCATCTCCCCGGTTTAAGTCTCAAAGTGTGGAGGTTTGAAGTTGTCTGGAACTGGAGCCTCCATGATGGCATGAGAGAATGGGGGCCTGCTTGGGCGGAGGTCCCTTGCCCATCGTTCTTCGTCTCGGTCGAGCTGGCTGAGGCGCCTCTCCATCTCGTGAAGACGGTGGTAGATCGAGTCCTCCCTTCGGTCGTACATTGCTGAGCCCCGAGACTCATCCTCATGTCGAGGAAGGCTGGGGCTGTGTCGGCAATGGCTCTGAGTAGGTGGTGGACTGATAGAACGATGGGGGTGACTCGGAGTAGGCTGAGGACTGCGGGAGCGGCGGCGATGATCGGGAGAAGGGCGGCGATGGCTCGGAGCCGGCTTGGGACTTAGGGAACGGCAGCGATGGCTCGAAGCCGGCCAAGGACTGAGGGAGCGGCGAGGATGGCGAGGAGCTGGCTGAGGGCTGGGAGCCCGATGGCCATTGTTGGGGGCGGCATTGAGCGCTCGGAGGACTGCCTCCTGGAATTGCTAAAATTTCGCTCTTATGACGGGCACCTCCTGCTCCCGATGGGCTCGAGGTGCAGGACGACCTGCCGGGGAGCGACTCCATCTTGGGCGATGCTGGGGCGACTCTCTCCGCCTCTGGGGAGAGTTGGACCCCCCTCAGTCTGATCGGCTTGGTGACCGATCCCTCGGGTGCTCACGGCGAGGGTTCACCTCGCGGGTCTGCCTCTCATCCAGACGGGTACGGAGATCGGGTCCATGCTCGGTCAGCCGATGGTTGAGCACGTCCAGTAGATCCTTCGGAGTGGGAGGACTATGGGAAGACATAGAGTTTGTATCGACGTTGTGGATGGAAACCCGAACCTGATGCACAGGTTGCTTGTGGCAACTTCGTCGAGAGGGTTCCCCGACTGTGGCTTGGGGTCCCAAAGGTTGCAGAATAGATTGTGGAGCCTGTGGTTTGAGCTGCAGGGTTGGTTGGTTGGGTGGAGAGAGGCCCTCCGGAGGAGGAGGAGGAGGATGAGAAGAGGTTGTTCTTCGATTGGAGTTTGCGGGCTTCCTCTTGAGAGGCATGGCTAGGAGTAGCTTTGGTTGGAGGAGGAAGGTTGGATTGCTAGTCGAGACTTTCCCACTGATGGCACCAATCTGTTGCCGCTGAATCTGGTGTGGGGGCAATAGACAGAATTTGTAGGTTCGTAGGAACTCGAACGGACTGAATTATAACACCCCTGCCCTTAGCTCAGACAATTTATGCAATTTATAAGACAAATTAGATACTATGTAGTACAACTACCCACCACAGGCTGCCTCTCAAAAGGTGGTTAACCGATTAGGTGACTCTTGATCATAGGCTATATTATTTCTATGTTATTTTAATCTTATGTTTTATCGATATGGGATAATTTCCCATACTCTCTCACCTGTTTACAAACTCCCGGATGGGGCCCATTTTTGAAAGCCACGTATTTATGTTGTTTACACCTCGTGGCGCCCCCTCCACTTACCATTTCAACATTATTTCAATAAACCAATCCATGCATATTACAGTAACCATATACTATATATTTTTCAACATATATACATATATATTATTTTGAAAACTACATGGTGTTACATGAATCATACTTCTTCCTTGTTGACTGGTTGACCCCTTGGTGCTCCCACAGACCTGCACAAACGGTCGAAACACCGGGATGGATCCCAGTGACGAACCCTCCGACGCTCTTGTCAATACCAGAAAAAGTAAAGGGAAAGAGCTTGAAAGCACAAAGAGTGATCATCTGTGACAGTTGGAGGTAGGCGGTATTTATAGTCGCCATGGGATCTATTTCGAGATAAGAATGAATTCCTACTTCCCGGAGTGACTGGATTGAAGTGGTTGTAACAACCTCCACCGGATGAGGACGAACAAGGATTTCCATATATCCTGTTTGAACTGGTCCTTAATGGGTTTACACCCGTTCTTAGCTGAACAGATCCGTTCAAGGGTTAATGGATCCAAGAGGAGAGACCCGGTTTCCAATTCGGACCCGTCTGTAGGTGAAATTATCATCTTGCCCCTGTGACTTTAAGATTCGTGCCCACTTTGAACGGTTCCGATTTAACCCCATTTTAGCCATATCAATAATAATAATAATAATAATAATCTATATAATAAAACACAAAGAAAGCTATCAAGTGGCTCTCCTTCAATCTCCCCCAAAATCAATGGCTCAGATCTAACCTCACAAAACATATTTCCCCCCCTCCAAAACTCAAATTCAAATCCCCATTCAAAACAACTCCTTTATTTATTTAATTATCTCTCTCTCTCTCTCTTTCTTCTATTCAAAAAATTAAGAAAATAAAAATTTTAAAATTTTAAAAATAAAAAAACTAAAAAATTTTAAATTTTGAAAACTTTAAAAAAAATTCAAAAAAATCAAAAAATTTTAAAAAATTATAAAAAAATTAAAAATATTTATTTATTTTTTAAATATTTAAAAATTGTAAAATTTAAAAAAGTTTACTTTTTTTTAATTTTAGAAATTTTGAAAATTTTGAAAATTTAAAAAAATTCAAAAGAAAAAACAAAAAATTAAAAAAAAATAAAATTTTGGAAATTTTGGAAATTTGAAAAAATTTGAAAATTTGAAAAATCTCAAAGCAAATCCAAATCCAAATCCAATGTCGAACCCCAATCAAGAGGTCGTCGCCGATATTTGATCCGCTGTTGATTCCGTATCGGTGACTCCTCTCCACCAAATCGGGCGCGAATATCAAGCAACTCCGTATCGGTGACTCCCCTCCACCGAATCGAGAGCCTCTATATGCGATGCGATCTAATTTCATCTCATTAACCGAATTCACATTTTAATTTTTAATTTTTTTAATGCAGGGGATTGCTCAGTTTTTTGCTGACTTGAATTTTGTGTGTGCATGAGATTTAAGTTCAGAGATGTATGATTATTTTATTTTGTATTTAGACATACTCATAGTGGTTATGAGATTAGAGTTAACTCTATAAAACTCTATGCAGTGTTTTATAGAGTAACTAGGTTTGCCCGTTGACACGTGCCTACAGCACGTCTTCGAAACGGTGCACCTGGTTTGATTATATAAAATAGTTTTGGACGTCCAGCAAATTAATTGAAGTAGCAAACATATTATATGAGAAAACAGTATATCTACCTTTAAGCTCAACCATCGCCTTCTTAATCATTAACTTGAATTTACCAGGAATGCATATAGTTTGTTAGAAACACTGTATAGTGTTTTTTTTAACTTCAGCATCACTTTTAGATGCTTGTAATAGTTATGCAAGGACATCTATATAATAAAACACAAAGAAAGCTATCAAGTGGCTCTCCTTCAATCTCCCCCAAAATCAATTGCCCAGATCTAACCTCACAAAACATATCCCCCCCCCCCCAAAAGTTTCCCTCCAAAACTCAAATTCAAATCCCCATTCAAAACAACTTCTTTATTTATTTAATTATCTCTCTCTCTCTCTCTCTCTTTCTTCTATTCAAAAAATTAAGAAAATAAAAATTTTAAAATTTTAAAAAATAAAAAAACTAAAAAATTTTAAATTTTGAAAACTTGAAAAAAAAATTCAAAAAAATCAAAAAAATTTAAAAATTATAAAAAAAATTAAAAATATTTATTTACTTTTTAAATATTTAAAAATTGTAAAATTTAAAAAAGTTTACTTTTTTTTTAATTTTAGAAATTTTGAAAATTTTGAAAATTTAAAAAAATTCAAAAGAAAAAACAAAAAATTAAAAAAAAATTAAAAATTTTAAAATTTTGGAAATTTGATAAAATTTGAAAATTTGAAAAATCTCAAAGCAAATCCAAATCCAAATCCAATGTCGAACCCCAATCAAGAGGTCGTCGCCGATATTTGATCCGCTGTTGATTCCGTATCGGTGACTCCTCTCCACCAAATCGGGCGCGAATATCAAGCAACTCCGTATTGGTGACTCCCCTCCACCGAATCGAGAGCCTCTATATGCGATGCGATCTAATTTCATCTCATTAACCGAATTCACATTTTAATTTTTAATTTTTTTAATGGAGGGGATTGCTCAGTTTTTTGCTGACTTGAATTTTGTGTGTGCATGAGATTTAAGTTCAGAGATGTATGATTATTTTATTTTGTATTTAGACATACTCATAGTGGTTATGAGATTAGAGTAAACTCTATAAAACTCTATGCAGTGTTTTATAAAGTAATGTCCTTGCATAACTATTACAAGCATCTAAAAGTGATGCTGAAGTTAAAAAAAACACTATGCAGTATTTGTAACAAACTATATGCATTCTAGGTAAATTCAAATTAATGATTAAGAAGACGATGGTTGAGCTTAAAGTTAGATATACTGTTTTCTCATATAATATGTTTGCTACTTCAATTAATTTACTGGACGTCCAAAACTATTTTATATAACCAAACCAGGTGCACCGTTCCGAAGACGTGCCGTAGGCACGTTTCAACGGGCAAACCTAGTAATAATAATAATAATAATAATAAGATTATATAACAAAAAAGGATTTGGGTTTAACAAATTTATTAAAATAACCCAATAGTAATAATATGTTTAATTTGGGCTAAAACATTAATAATTAATCAAATAAGAGAAAACATAAACTTATGGAATGGAATAAGATTTGTATTAAAATATATAGTGATTTGAAAATGGTTACAAATACAATTAATGATTGGAATGGACTTTAATAGGTGGTCCAAAAATGAATTTAAAACAAAACAAATTTAAGAAAACGGAAAACTTTTATAAATAGTCGAAGACACAAAAAAATTCACAGTAAAATACGTACAGTCGGAAATACACAGTAAAATACGTACACTCGAACTCCAGATTATCATCTTCATTCTTAGACATGTAACTCAAGAAAATTGTATTTTTTTCCTGTTTTTATTACATGTATTAGTATGTTACAAAGTTATAAAAAAAAAAATCATAAAAGTTGAAATGAATAATATATACAATTTTCTTTAACTCATAGTTGTACTTTTTTTGGTACTATTAAATTTATGTTCTAAAAAAATTACAACCCAACCTGCAGCCTGGCCCGACCAGACCCGAAACGGGTTCAACCCGTTCAGGTTCGCGGGTCGAATAGGTCGGGTTTTTAGCAGTTCAACCCAGCCCGAACCGGCCCGGTTAATCGCTCGACCTGACCCAAGCCCGCCCTACAAGCGGGCCAACTCGACCGGTCCCGACCCGACCCGACCCGGAACGCTAGACCCGATCGCCAACCCTAGGATAAAGGCTGACTTGAACATCCAAGATCACAAGAAACATTAAGAAAATTAAAATAAAAGTTCAAAAAAAAAAAAAATTTGAAATGGTGAGAGAGATTCTCGTTCCAAAGTTTATAATAGGAAAAGCTAAATCATACCTTCTTTAGATCACGATAAGCTTGGCCCAGAATCATTGATAGAGATTGTAGAAAATATAATAGAGAGTAATGTTGAGAGTAGATAGCTTAAAACTACAACAATGGCGAAGGGAGGAGCCAGAGTTATATATGCTCATTCTCCGTCATCCTGTAAATAAGAGTTGTATGGCGTCTATTGGAGTCAAATGATTTAGTTTACTTCCACCATACTCTTCTGCTAGTTATTCTATGTTATTGTTCTTTTCAAACCAACTGCGAAGATCAACTCTTTCTATTGTCTATTGGTTTTTTTGGTTTTTGTTTAAATATGTACAACTTGAATCTGCTTGATGCAAGCAGTATTGAACCACTTTCCTCTTTCGGTATTTTAACTGCTTGCATCTTTCTCACTTGTAAAAATATTTTAACATTGTACTACTTTTTTGATGATTTTTAACATTGTACTACAAGTCTACAATAGCAGAATTGTTTACGGTACTGACCCACTTTTTGAAAAGTTTTACCAAAATGCCCCCACTTTCGAAAATATTTACCCAACTGATCCAATTTTGGCTAGGTCCGCATAAAATGCTCTTGACAATAACGACATATGTGATTTTAATGCTGTAGTTTCCAAAAGTTGTATCTGTAAAAAGAAATTGGACCTTGCCGCTTTCTGGAGTAACGACATCAATTCATTTCCTCTCAATCGTGAACTTTCTGACTTCAAAAAAATTTGTAAGTGTGGAAATATCTTATAACTGATGCCGATATTCCCAACAATGACATTCGCATGCGAAATGCCGTTGTTGGGAATAGCGGCATCACTTACAATAGTTAATATATATAAATAGTGGCCCCCTTTCCTCCTTCCCCTTTCACTCTCTCTCTCTCTCTCTCCACTCCCAAGCCCAAAACAGCAAAAACCCTAAAATCCTAGATCTCACTTCTTGTCATTCAATCTGTCATCTTTCATATAACAAATTAATTCACAAAATACTCATCCATAAACCATAATTCTTATCTCCTCTGATTCTCTCTTCTCCTCTCTTTGTTCACTTGGATCTCGGAGGCGATTCATCGAACTTCTCACCTTGAATCCGAAATTGTGCTAGGTATTCCAAAACTCTTAATTTCTTTAGAAATATCGACAATGTTGTATTGAGATTTATATTGACTATGTAGTATATGAGATGTTGTGGAGATTGATATGAGTAGTAATAGTATGAATGGATGTGGAAATTTTTTATATACTAGAATTGACAATGTACTATATGAGATGTGAAAATTTTGTATAAACTAGAATTGTTACATTTTTCAAAGTTAAGAAGATTTATGTGTGAAGAAGACATTACTTATTATTTCATTTTTCTTGAAAAGTCTGCATTCCAAATGGTTGATAAAGGGAGTAGTTGACGTTGAGCTTAAAAAGCAAGCAAATCTTCTTTGCCAAAATAAAAGGAAAAAAATAAGAAAGAAAGCCGCAAGAGTAGGTGTCACGCCCCGCTTCTCGTTATATGAAAACATGAGCACGTAACTGAGGCACAACGAATGATATAAGCATACCAACTCATATCATCCATAAGATGTACAATATCATTAAGCTCAACAACACAATAATGATAATCACATGAACAAGAATATAATACAATAACCAATATATGGGATACAAGAACCTACAATATACTCGAGAATATACACACAGTGAATAGTTCGCCAAGTTTCTTCAGTATCTCATCGTTGTACTTGTATAACATGAACGTTAAAAAAAATAGATGGTACCCGTTGAGCAAGCTACGGGCCGCAAGTAATACAAGCAAAATGGAAACATGAACAAGGATACAATACGATCAAGTACGATACAAGGGCACGTGTAAACTTGTAGACTAGAAACGAGAAACATGTAAACTGGACTTCAATTATATTCAATCGATAACAAAGAATCATGTAATAGGTACATGTCATGTAAGCGGGAATCAGATAACTTGTAAACGGGAATCATATAACTTGTGAACAGGAATCATGTACATGCTCAGTGTTAATCTTATGTCTATCAATCTTTTATAAATCCTAACTAATGCATGCAATTCTATGTCCCATACCACAGATTTCGATGCATACAATCAAGTTAACATTTAGACTCTAATGGTGAATTCTATAGGGTCATGTACTCGAAAAATCATGTAAACAGGATTTATGTAGTCACGTGGTGGATTCTAGAGGTAGCCTCTGTCATCCCACGATGTGGCACTTAGTTCCATGTGACTTGTAAACATATAACATATAACAGAAATGTGTAATCAGGTAATGGATTCTAGAGGTTGCCCCTGTCATCTTACGACGTGGCACTTAGTCCTACATGGCACTTAGTTCCATGTAACATGTGACGGAAATCACCATTTTGGAAAACACGGGTCCCCCTTCCGAGTACAGTCTCCTATATCTCTCACTACTAAGTTTTACCCTTATTACCCCGGCTTGTTATTCATTTATGACAATTAAATATGAACGTGAAACAATGAGAACGTGTATCCGAACATGATCAAGGAGGTATCAAGGGCAATGCATGTAATATATTTTAGTTCATAAATGCAAAGAACAAACATATTTATATTTAAAAACATGAAGATACAATTCTGGACAGCAAGATGTTGTTGTATAATAACTAACTTTTCCGCTGCTATGAAATAGCAAATCAGGTTCCGTCAAGGGTTCTAGAAACTAGACTCCCTGTCGGTTCCAACGCATAATCAAATGATACATTATAGTTACAATAGCTAGGTCAACCAGACAGTTCTCTACTGGAATACTGTTCAAGCAACTGCTTAGTGCAAGGTTCTTATATAAATCAACTGTAAAATCACTTAAAAATCGTTCAAAAATTATAAACTGACTCCAAATCATGTATAGTAACATTCTAGTAAGTCTCATGTCTTAAATTTTCTGATAACACATTGTTTTAGTCAATAAATCATGATGGTGTACTTCAAATCAGTAATCTGAAAATGAGGAGGTTGCAGTACTAAAATCAGCATATTTATCACTCTGTAGATTGGATTTCGGACCCGTCAGAAGTTCTGGAAACTAGATTCAGAGGGCTACAATTTTTGTTTATAAAGTTATAATTGATTTGAAATGTAATTAGGTCATAATTTAATCACTATCTCGGGTAGACAGCATACAGAATTACAACATTTGAAATATATAGCAATTGAAATCCTAAAAATATATGTTCTTATGATTAGAATTTAACAAGCATCCACATGCAGTAGCTAGGATGAGTTCTACTATTTTCATAGCAAGATAGCAAGAATCCCTATTTCTATGACATTAAACATAAAATTAATATTTACATTATTATATCATGATACGATCAAATAGCGTCAATTCTTAATATATATTCATATACTATGCCTCTTATCATGTGTCCGTGTAATGCATGTAATAACGAGGAATATTCAAGATCATATTACGAGTTTGAGATTAATAAGAATCAAGTACGATAGTATATATACTAGTGGATCACGATCAATCAACATGTGAAGGCAAAGAACGAGATTATAACAAGACGAATCAATCAAGACTACTTGCAGGATTCAAAGCAAAGCTTGTACGGGAATAAAAAGAATGTACAAGAGATACTTGCCTTATTATGTGATGGTTACGACAGGAAGAGGAGCGGCTACAGTTACGATGGCGATACATGGGAACGACATGACGGCATGACAGTAGCAAGATGATGTCAGCAACCACAAGGCATCAACAAACGACAATGTTATGTCGGGTGTCGAGAATGGATGGCTATCGATGGTCGGTGTTAAGTGTAGTTGTAGGAGATGTAGACTGCAACAATGGCAATGGCATTGGCAGTGACAGCAGCAGCGAGGAGCCCAGTTGCGACAACGGCGAAAAGGCAGCGGGGCAGCAAGGATAAGGTGAGCTATAGGGTTGTGGGGTGAGCTAAGGGTGTTGTCGACGATGACTGTGGTGTTCAGTGGTGAGCGAGGAAGGCCGGATGGTGCAAGGATGGAAGAGGAGCTTGGGTAGATGAGTGGCTGTCGGGTTGTAGGCGGCGAGCGGGGGGCTGAAGGAGGACTCCTGGGAGAGGAGATAGGGAGGTGGTTGACGGTGGCGATGATGGAGCTACAAGGAGAAGGTGGCGCCAATGGTTCCCAGGGGGGTTTGGTCGCATGCGCGAGAGGGCAGTCGCAGGTCAGTGGACATGGGCTTCGACGAAGGGAGAGATGGCAGTCGGGGGCAACGGCGAGGAGATGGGTCGTGGTGGTCGAGGTACGGCAACGTGCGTGGTGGTCGCGCGAGGGGACTGCGGGCTGTGGTGGGTGTTCGCCTGTGAGGTGGTGGGGTTGATGGAAGAGGTTGTCGGTATGGTGGCGGTGGGTGTTGCGGGATGCAGTAGGAGAATAAGAAGAGGGAAAGTTGGGGGAGTTTTTAATATTAGTTATAATATAATAATAGGGTGATTAATTAGGGGAGTTAGGATTAGTGGGGATATAGAGAGAATTGTGGGGGATTAATGAGATGGAAGCAGGGCCGGCCCTACCCTAGAGGCAGGTAAGGCGGCCGCCTTGGGCCCCCGGAGATTTTGCAATTTTAGGTGCCCAAAATTTGAACTTTCCTTATAAATATAGGTACGTATTTTGCGCGTAAAAAAATGTTATTAGGGGCCCCATTTTGAAAGTTCACCTAGGGCCCCTGGGAACTCAGGGCCGGCCCTGGATGGAAGTTATAGAAGTGAGTAGGGTGGAAATTTGACTGTTGTTTTGTTTGTTTGGTTTAAATAAGAGTATGGGCTTGGGGTTAGGATTTGTATTAGGTTAGAATTTGGGCTTCACAATATAACAAAAACGAAAAGGAAAACAAATAAAATTATAGATAGAAATAAGATTTGGGTTTACGCAATAAATAACCAAATTATAGAATAGATTAGGAGTTTGAGTTTTGACCAAATAATTGAAAAAAAGAATGCAATTGGGTTCAAAAGAGTACAAAGATTTATAGAAAATTGTGAAATACAAGAATACGAGGAAGAAGAAAAATAAAATTCGTACAATCGGGAACGGGGGTTACAGTAGGCCAAATAAAAAGCCGTATCGCTAGAGGTCATAAATTCAAGGGTTTGGCTGGTTGCGATCAGATGTAGGGGATAAGTTTGTTTAGGAGCCACCGCATACGTTGACTCTATAATTTCTTCGTTAGATTTGCGATGGCTCTCGCTGGTCCTCCAAATCCCCTATTGTATTTAAATAAAAATGGTTTGATCATTTAATGGATCAAGCAAGGTCTTTCTTTCTCTTTTCAATCAAAGTTCTGCATACTTGTTAGCTCTTAGTCTCTTGGATTTTGCTCCCACTTCATCTTAATCAAAGCCACAGACACCCCTTCCTTCCATGTCAACAACCTCTCCATTTGGTGATCAAACGTACTCTCGATCTGACATTGATCGAGGGCAAACTACATAACTTACCTGAAACATGAAACATCTTCTTCCTTTACTTTGTAAATGAAACCGCCAACCCACCTTCATCGAAGGGAATGAAAGATTTGTTGCTGAAGGTCGATACCCATTTTGTTTTCATAGTCTCACAAAAGTAGGAGTCGCCAGTACTATTTATGATGTCCCTGAGATTGTAGCAAGGGATTGTCAAAAAACCTTAGTCGGGAGTTGGAGTAGCAATTCCAGTTCTTTCTCCAAGTGAGGAAAGAAATCCATTCAGTAGGAAACATCGAAAGGTAGTACATGCCTTCTCCAACCAGTGAATAAGAGCCATGGAACCCAGGGAACTTGTAAACAAGGCCTAGCCCTATTGAATGGATCCAGTGCCTGCACTGCTTTAGCTAAAAACAAGACCTTACCACCGGTCCTCACAGTTGACCGAATTTTTGTTGTTGATATGAGATTTATATGTATGTATGCATATAAATATGTAGTGTATTGAGATGTCATGGAGATTGTTAGGAGTAGTAGTATGATACGAGTATTGAGACATATTTTTGATATTGATATGAGTAGAGTATTGGTTTCAAGTACTCAATTGTTCAATTTTTAATATATGGGAATTATTCTATTTTTCAAAATGTTGAAGATTTGTGTATGTATGAATGGATATACGAAGTGTGTTTAGATGTTGTCGATATTGAAATGAGTAGTATAATCCCAATACATGAATTTTTTTCATAACGCTTTAATAATGTTGACAGAGAAATTGCGCGACATGGTGGATCGTCATGGCCATTGGGGAGTGGTAGAGGCCAACCACCATCACAAGTAAGAAGTGATTATTATTTTTAGCCTCTAATCTTCATGTCTAGTATGCTTTTCTATAATAACAAGAATTTATATTTTCTTGTAGGATACCAGCAAATCATCTTCTTTGCATGCAGTAGGTGCATCGTCTTCGACCAAATATCTTTGTACTGATTCCGCTATTCAAGATAATGGCAATAGTAGTTTACTTAACGTCAACGGCAATAACGACTGTTGAGACAGAAAGTTCCATAAAGGATTATTAGGAATGTGGCCTCAAATACACGTAGTACGGGACATTGGAAAAGAAGATGAGAAGACAAAGACAGCAAGAGAAAGCAACAATAGCTAGAAGAAGTGCAGCTGGAGGGTTGCAGTAGACCGACCATGACTGCGGTCGACCAACCCGGGTTACAGAGCATTCTTCGAGTGTACAGGGTTCAACAGAGAGACGGATAGTCGACCGTGTAGTCAATCAGTCAAGGTTCGGGTGTTGGGATAGTATAGACTTGGGTTCGATTTCACCGTCACAAATTCTTGATGGTTCTTCATGGAGTACATCTTAACTTGATGTTGGATACTATCTTTAGTTCAAAATCTTTGACTGATATAGAGTTCATCCGTGCTCGATAAGCCGACGGAAGACTGTGGATGTTCATGTACGGTCGCATTGAATATCCACTCACCCGATAAAATCTCATGTACAGGTGCACTCCTGGAACAATTCGGCAAAACCACATTGTTAACTTGTACATTAACGCTAACATCATTAGCCCGATCTTCTCCGACCACCTCATCCTCTTCCTCATGTTCAAGCTCGTGTTCCTCATCTTCTTTTTCTTCTAATAATTCGTTATTAACAATAGCGTTATCGAAGTCTTGCATAACATTTTCGGTGTCGATAATATCTGTTGCCAACGTGAGAGCATGTGCCGGCTTATTTTCTGTGGTACCTGGTTATGTTGGAGTTGTGTTAATATCTTCTTGTGGATGGGGTGTTCTTGCATGCGACTCGACAGTTGGTTTGAAACTCCTAATAGGGCTTGGACTGGGAATAACAAGTGGTCAAGCTCTAACACCCCGTAAAATAAACAACATTATTTTTCTATTATTATTATCATTTTAACTAGTATTGTTAATTTCTATTATTTTCCAATGACTACTATTTTAAAATTATTGTTGTTCATATCTATATTCCTCATTATTTACTTTTATTTCATATGTGCTTTCAATACAAACTAGACTTAATTAATAAAATAAGAAGGAAATATATATATATATATATATATATATATATATATATATATATATATATATATATATATATTCACTTAAGTTCAAGATTTAATAATATTAGTTGATTTCTACCATACGAAATATCTATTTCCTATAATCAACAATTTAAATAATATTATATATATATATATAATATTATTTAAATTGTTGATTATAGGAAATAGATATTTCGTATGGTAGAAATCAACTAATATTATTAAATCTTGAACTTAAGTGAATATATCCCACAAAACCCTAACCCGAAGAACAAAGGAGGCCGACCTATATATATATATATGGGGAGGAGGAGGCTCTCTATTTTGTTATTTTTGGTGGCTATCTTTCTTGGAGCAATTTTGGAGGGGAAGAGTTTTCTTGGATTTTACACAAAGATTTCTATTTTGAGGTGGGCGTTCTTCTACTGTCTTGTATTATTTTGATTTATTGTTTTGATGAATTGAATATAGATCATGCTAGGACTTTCATGAGGACTTATAAATTTTTAACTAGCTTTTTGTTCATGGTTGGATATGTGATGATTGATGTATGCATGATGAATGAATGTGCTATTGATTTTTTTCATGGAACTAGAACTCTATTGATGTTGTGATTATCATGTAAAAAAAAAATAATAAAATAAAATAAATTTTGATTATTGACGTTAGACACATAAAAAAACTCATCTTGATTTATGAACTTGTTATATGATCATGAATTGTGTATTAAATATTGGGTTTTGATATTATAACTTAGAGATCATCATGAATATGCAAAAAAAAAAAAATGCAAACTTTTAGGTAATAAAAATCTAATCTTTATGAGAAATTTTATCAAGAAAGCATACTTCATTTCTACGGTTTTATCATTCACATATATGGGTTATTGGATGCTAATGACTTGCGAGTTTGGGTAAAGATTTGCTCGCGGGTTTGAGGGTGGTTGACCCTCGAGATGATCAAGGTCAGAGAGACTTGATTTTGGATCTGGGATAAATTGCGCCTCGGGACTGCTATGAAATAGTGAAGGTGATCGACTGTTCTGGTTGTTAGGTGCGACTTGGATGATGGGTTTTCCTGGGTTCGAATCCCCTTGGATTTGAGTTTAATTTACTCTTTTTGAAATCTTATTGGGTTAGGTAGGGCTGGTATACCGTACCATACCGTATTATCATTACTCTACCGTCTACCGTACCGGAATACTTGGTACACAAATTTCTCTACCATTACCGTGCCAAGATTTTGGTATTACCGAGTTCGGTACTACCGGAATATTGGTATGGTATTGGTAATACCATGGTACTACCGGACATCAATTAGCTTAAAAAAATAACATTCATATAAATGGCAAATGAAGGATAAATAAGCTCAACATAAATATATATATGAAGAAGTTCCAACATAAATAATTATATATATATATATATATATATATATATATATATATATATATATAGGGAAAAAGGGGTATGAGCAACTTGCTCATTTAGTAAATAAGCAATTGATGATGTGGCATACATGTGATTGGAAAATTCTTAAAAGGGTTCGTTGTCCAATGTATCGCATGCATGCCACATAATCAATTGCTCATTTACTAAATGGGCAAGTTGCTCATATCCCTTTTACCCATATATATATATATATATACATATACATATATATATATATATATACATATATATATATATATATATATATATATGAAGAAGTTCCTTAATCCACCCAGGCCAAACAACAAATCAGGGTTGTAGACTTTATTGTTGTACAATTTCAGAGATGTATAAGTTTCAATATAATATATCTTTATTGTATGAAAATTAGTTTCAACATTCTACAATATGATTGATTTAATATGCTACTCTATTAGATTCAACATTCTGCAATATGCTTAATTAGATATAATTGGATAGCTTCAACATACAGAGAAAGAATGACAACAATTCCCGAAGTTAAGAAGATTCATATATAAAGAATGACAACAGTATTGTTATTTTCCGTTCATAACATTCATGATATTTGATGGTTCTTTCATTTCTGTGTATTGTTCTACTCCTTTTTTTTCCAGTATGTATCTCATTTAGAAGATTCATATATAAATCAATTTAAGGATTATGATACAAATATAATACATAAATAAGATTTCACCTATATTAACTCCTAAAAAAATACAAAAATTAATTTGATAAATCACATCAGAAGATCTTTTACATTCTAAATTCCTAATTACTTGTGAATAATAATACCTAAGATCTCAAGAAAACCCAACAAGAACAAGAAGAAGATGGATTTTATATTAATATACCAACTAAACTCTAATGTTTCCTAATTTGTCAAAAAAATCTTCCAAAAATACCGTACTGATGGGGCTGAAGAAGGTAGGTGGCGTCGCGACAGCGTGGTGCTTCGGCAGCGTAGTGCGTAGGTCAATCAGTGCGTGTGCCCTAGATTCAAAAAAAGAAAAAAAGGAAGAAGGAAAAATAGAAGAATAGTTGAAGTACTAGTATAACTGGGGTGAAAAATTGAAAAAGAAAATAAGAAAAATGGGCCTGGAGCTACGTCTGGGCATGGGTTTTTAAATATAAAAATTAAATTAAATATATATTAATTACTTGGTATGGTACGGTATACCATGGTATCAGTATTGGGTACCAGTACCATACCATATAATTTCGGTATGGTACAATACCGAGATTTCGGTATGGTATTACCAAGATTTCGGTAATATATAGTATGGTAATGGTATGGTACGGTATGGTATGGTAATATGGTATTTTTTGACACCCCTAGGGTTAGGGGCCTGTATGAACAGCGGGGTTTCATTAATTTGGCTAGATGTTTATATAGTTAATTTGATTTGTTTTAATAAAGAGTAATCTCATATTTTTGAGTTTCAAGTTTATTAAATTTCAGAATTTTATAAGTTTCAGTGTTGCGTGAATTTCATATCTTAATCTTTGTTAGATTTTAATGGCTCCAGAATTCGTATATTAGAGATTTTAAATTTCAGATTTCGTGGTTTAAATTCCAGATTTTAGTTGAATGCTTTAGATTTTTATATTCTATATGTTTCAGATTTTGCATGATAAAAATATTTCAGATTTTGGATGATAAAATTTCAGATTTTGTTAGTTTTATGTTTCCCATTTTGCATGATAAAAGTTTTAGATTGGAGTATGTAAATATTTCACATAAGGTAGGATATTGTTATGTTTTTTAAGGAATATAGTTATAGTTTTAGAAATGCATTATTTTATATTTTAATGAATGTCATTTCAGATTTTGGGAAATATATTGTTTCATATGTTAAAGAGTATGAATTTCAGAATTTGTATTGATTTGTTTCAACTTTCAAGATGGTAACCACGAGTTCAAAGAAAAAAAAAAAAAAAAAAATCCCGAACGAATTCGATTTACTTTCTTTTCGGGTCTGGCACATAAAGGATCAGTTCCATTTATTAAAACTCTCATATTTTTATAGCATTGAAATGAACTAGACAGTTGGCCAGCGCATTTGGATTTGGGCGTTGGGCTTTGTGCTGGGTTGTGAGTTCTGACCGGGGGATCATTTAAAAGGTTTTAATTGAGGTTTTTTTTTTCTTCTTTTGATTTTCTTTTCTTTTAAATGGGGATGTTTAACTCAAGTGGTTGATTATAAACACTTAGAGAAATTTATCCTGAGTGTACCAAGTGGACTTTTTGAAATTGATCTGCAACAGGAAGAAAGTGAGAAGTGGCTCGAGGCGTGGGTTGCACTTTCTTTAAGAAACTATTTAACCGATTCTGGAGATGAATCGTTGATCAGCAAACACTTATCCCGGGATACAACGAGCTTCTGATTTACAGTGCTGCCAAGACTCCAATCGCAGCACGTACCAACTTGCACCAGCAATTAAAAAGACAAACAAAAAACCACAGAAAATAGATTTTGAGAAAAGATTGAATGATAGATTTTTTTTTTTTTTTTTCTTCTTCTCTTTTTCTTCCCAAAGATGATCTCTTCTTATAGCTTGTAACCAGGAAGCTATTAATATGTATCCATTAATCAAAAAACGGCTATATAATGAATATCATTTAATTTTTGAAACTGCTATAACATAAAATCTCTTTAAGTTTGAAACAGTTATATTATTAATAGAAAAAACGTTTTGAATTTTGACAGTTCAAAAAGCGGAAAAAAAAAGGTTCTGTTTTTTTTTTCAATAGACCCCAAGACCCCTATGGCCCTAAGGCCCGGCCTGGTCACACATATATATATATATATATATATATATATATATATATATATATATATATATCATGTGGAATGTAGGAATTGAACCCCCAACCTCTTGTGAACTCAAAAATTTAACCATTGGGCCAGGAGACAGTATTGTCAACAAGATGAGTGTTTTGAATGTATAGTCAATTCCAACAATCCCTCACTTATATATTTAAAACACTAATTTTAAAAGAAGTGGTTTTTCAAAAGTATAAAACCATGCATAAGTAAGGTGTCCGAAGACTTGAACCTTACATAGTGGACAATCCCCAAAATGCAAGAATAATGAGTGATCTTAAGTCTTGAACTCATTACCCATTTTTATATAGTAAAGGAAAACCACACGTGATTCTACCAGGTGCAAGTTCTAAATGCCAGCACATTCCGGCCTTGTGCTTATCCCAGTATAGATGAATGTTTTTAGAGAATCAGCTCCATTCTCATAGAAGCGGCCACACTTCAAAAACACCCCGATAAGTCTATCAAGAGTGCTCTTGTAGCTAGACACTCCTCTCATTCAGAGATATAGAGCTCATTAAGAGCCAAGCTCATCCTTACTAACGCTACAATATATCATGCACATACACATCAGGATGGACTAAGGAGTGGTAAACTCCTAGGTTGCATGATTTCAATCACAGTATGACTTGTTTTTTCCATTGAACCTATGTCTTGGGATCTCCATTCGTATAGGTTGGGTTCCCACCAATTGTGATCCTAAATGGGCTTCAGTCCCATCCTTATCGATGTATTGCAAACTTTGTCTCGAGACAATCCTTTCGTCAAAGGATCTACAAGATTACTTTCTGATCTGACAAAATCCACAGTAACAGTACCAGACGTGAGGAGCTCTATCACCGTACTGTGCTTGCGACGAATCGCTAATCTCTTACCTTTATAGTAAGTATTTTGTACTTTAGCTATGGCAGCAGTACTATCTGAGTGGATTAAGATCGGAGGTATAGGCCTTTTCCATGAGGAAATGTAAGACAAGAGGTTCCTCAACCAGCTTGGCTCCTCACTAGCAGCAGCTAGAGCAACTAACTCAGACTCCATAGTAGAGTAAGTTAAAATAGTCTGTTTCTTGGACCTCCAAGAAACAACACCACCACCGATAATAAAAATGTATCCGCTTGTGGCCTTGGAATCATCTGAAAATGAATTCCAATCTGCATCGCTGAATCCCTCAAGGATAGCGGAAAACCTCTCATAATGTAGTCCTAAGTTCATGGTCTTTTTCAAGTACCTCATGACTCTGTCAATAGCATTCCAATGCTCAGAACTAGGACAACTCGTAAATCTACATAATACACCTACAACATATGCAATGTCAGGTCTAGTGCAGTCAGTAGCGTAGCGAAGGCTACCAATAATACTAGCATATTCTTTTAGTCTAACTGCAGCACCAGAATTTTTCAAAAGTTTAACATGAGGGTCACTAGGAGTACATGCAGGTCTACGATCAAAGTAATTGTATTTCTTCAAGATCTTCTCACTGTAATAAGATTGATCAAGGGTAATGCCAGTCTCAGAACGTGTGATTTTCATGCCTAAAATAACATTGGCCTCACCTAGGTCCTTCATATCATAATTTTGACTAAGCATAGTTTGTCTTTGAAATCAATTCAACCGAAGAACCACAAATGAGTAAATCATCTACATATAGACAAAGCATGATGCAACTATCACTGGATGCTTTATAATAAAGGCATTTATCAACATTCTTAATAGAAAAACCATTTGAGAGTAATAATTGATCAATTCTGTCGTGCTACTGTTTAGGAGCTTGCTTAAGACCATATAAAGTCTTATTCAGCTTGCAGACTTTGTGTTCCTACCTTGGAATCACAATACCTTCAGGTTGTTCCATATAAAGTTCATCTTCAAGTTCTCCATTAAGAAAAGATGGTTTAACATCCATCTGGTGGATCAACAAGTTATGCACAGCAGAAATCGCTAATAAAACTCTAATGGTAGTCACACAGGTCACAGGAGAGTAAGTGTCAAAGAAATCTATATTTTCCTTTTGTACATATCCTTTAGCTACTAGTCTAGCTTTAAAATTTTCAATTGTACCATATGGTTTTAGCTTTCTCTTAAGAATCCATTTGCATCCTATAATATGATTACCGCGAGGTAAGTCCACTAACTCCCAAGTACCATTAGAGGTTAGTGAATCCATTTCGTCATTTATGGCTTCTTGCCACAAATCTGCTTCAGGTGAGGTTAAAGCCTCATTGATAGAACTAGGATAAGATTCTAAAGTATATACAACATAGTCATCACCAAAATCTTTAGTAGTTCTAGCACGTTTGCTTCTACGTGGCTCAGAATCTAAATCAACATTAGCATTTGTACTAGTTTGAGGAATGCCAGAGGAAGTTGAGGGTTGTGAACCCCCACTACTACCCCCACTGTTCCTCAATAAGTAAGAAAATTTATCCTCATAAAAATCAGCATCTAAAGATTCAATAATCACATTATTATTTAAGTCAAAAAATCTGGAAGCCTTACTGTTATCTGCATAACCAATAAAAACACATTCATATGCCCTACTTACAAGTTTGATTCTTTTAGGGTCAGGTTTTCTGACATATGCTAAACAATTCCAAACTCTAAAATAATCAATATTAGGCTTTCTACTTCTCCATAATTCGTATGGTGAAGTATCAGAAGATAGATGCGGAATTCTATTTAAAACATGACATACAGATAAGAGAGCTTCACCCTATAAAGATCTGGGTGCTCCAGAACTAATAAGCGAAGCAACTACCAAGTCAGTAAGAGTCCTATTCTTTCTTTCAGCTTTTCCATTAGATTCAGGTGAATA
Source organism: Hemerocallis citrina (assembly GCA_017893485.1). NCBI lineage: Eukaryota > Viridiplantae > Streptophyta > Magnoliopsida > Asparagales > Asphodelaceae > Hemerocallis > Hemerocallis citrina. The sequence goes on along the minus strand of CM030366.1, from coordinate 74,590,418 downwards.
AGGTGCAGTAGTCTCGTGAATAATTCCAAATGATGCATATAATTGTTTAAATTCATTGGAATCATATTCTGTACTTCTGTCACTACGAAATCTCTTAATATTTCTTTCAAATTGATTTTGCACTTCAGTTACATAAGTTCTAAACATGTCAATTGCTTCACTCTTATGTACCATAAGATAAACATGAGTATAATTTGAATGGTCATCAATAAACGTAATGAAATATCTTTTACCATTTCTGGTTAAGGTTCCATCCATCTCACATATGTCAGAATGTATCAAGTCTAAAATTTTTATTTTTTTATCTACACTTTTATGTGAAGTTTTAATTATCTTAGCTTGACTACACGAGGTGCATTTCTCAAATTCATTTAAGTTAACTTTTGGTATCATGCCAAGTTTGCTTATATTTTTTACCAATTTCTTGTTAACATGATATAGTCTAGAGTGCCATAAATTAAAAGAAGACAAAGAGTAAACAGAAGCATTATTCTCATTCATTTCAATATTGAGTTTAAACATCCCATTACAAGCAAATCCCTTTCCTACAAAAATTCCATGTTTAGTTATAACATACTGGTCGAATCCGATGCTATGATGAAAACCAGCCTTGTTGAGTAGGTATCCAGAAATCAAGTTCTTCCTCATATCAGGAGTGTGCAAGACATCCTTGAGGGTAACAGTCCTGCCAGAGGTGAACTCCAAGTCCACCTCTCCAGTGCCCAACACATTGATACAGTGTGAATCGCAAAGTTGCACTTTCTGACCTTCAGTCTCCTTATAAGTTTTGAACCAGCTGCGCTCGTAGCAAACATGCCTAGTAGCACCCGTATCAGCCCACCACCCATCGGTTACACCGACCATGTTGATCTTAGTGATCATAGCCACTAAAGGCCCTTCGATAGCATTTGCCTGTGGTGCAGGCGTACGCGATCGGCAGTTCCTAGCGATATGTCCAAAGCGATGACACTTCCAACACTCGATAGGATCTGTTCCATTGTTGTTGGTTTGGGCTTGTTGGTTATTTTTCTTATTCGGATTCTGACGTCCATTCTGACCATTCTGACAAAAGTTCGAATTGAACTTTTGAATAGCATTCTTCGTGAACGGCTTGTTCTTTGGTTTCAAATGGACCTTCGCTTTGTTCTGTTGAACAAGCAGGATTTCTTCTTTCTGATCTTGTTTTCTGGATTCTAAGCCTAGTTATCAAATTCTCCATGGTCAGATCCTTTGATTTGTGTTGCAGGATATTCTTGTAGTCTTTCCAACCAGGTGGTAACTTGTCAGTCATCACAGCTACTTGAAATTGCTCATCGAGGGGTATTCCCTCTGAAATGATCTCATAAGCAATATGTTGTAACTCGTGTGATTGAATAGTTACCAGCTTGTCGTCGACCATGGTGAATTTGAGATAACGACTGACTGCGAATTTCTTCGAGCCAGCCTCTTCGGTGTCATATTTCTTCTGTAGGGCTTCCCAAACAGACCTAGTCGTATCAGACTGTAAGTAATAGTCATACAGTTCATCGGATAGCCCATTCAAGATGAAGTTTCTACATTTAAAATCGGCATCCTTCCATTCTGCTATGTCATCTAAGATTTGTTCATTATCATTGGCATCAACAGGTTCTGGGTTAGGCATTACAGGACAGTCTTGGGTAAGAACATGGACAACTTCCTTTAGCAACAGATAGAAAAACATTTTGTTCTTCCATCGCTTGAAGTTCAGGCCAGCAAATTTTTCTGGTTTGTTGGTTTCATACTTGCGGTTAGAAACTAAAGCCATTACAGATCACGAAAATAGTTTCTTAAAATTGTTAGAGAAATTGGACCTGAGTGTACCAAGTGGACTTTTTGAAATTGATCTGCAACAGGAAGAAAGTGAGAAGTGGCTCGAGGCATGGGTTGCACTTTCTTTAAGAAACTATTTGGCCGATTCTGGAGATGAATCGTTGATCACCAAACACTTCTCCCGGGATACAACGAGCTTCTGATTTTACAGTACTGCCAAGACTCCAATCGCAGCACGTACCAACTTGCACCAGCAATTAGAAAGACAAACAAAAAACCGAGGAAAATAGATTTTAAGAAAAGATTGAATGAAAGATTTTTTTTTCATCTCTTTTTCTACCCAAAGATGATCTCTTCTTATAGCTTGTAACCATGAAGCTATTAATATATATGCATTAATATAAAAAACGGCTATATAATGAATATCATTTAATTTTTGAAACTGCAATAACATAAAGTCTCTTTAAGTTTGAAATAGTTATATTATTAATAGAAAAAACATTTTGAATTTTGACAGTTCAAAAAGAGAAAAAAAAAGGTTCTGTTTTTTTTTTCAATAGACCCCAACACCCCTATGGCCCTAAGGCCTCACACACACACACACACACACACACACACACATATATATATATATCATGTGGAATGTAGGAATTGAACCCCCAACCTCTCGTGAACTCAAAACTTTAAGCATTGGGTCATGAGACAGTATTGTCAACAAGATGAGTGTTTTGAATGTATAGTCAATTCCAACAATCCCTCACTTATATATTTAAAAAACTAATTTTAAAAGAAGCGGTTTTTCAAAATTATAAAACCATGCATAAGTAAGGTGTCCGAAGACTTGAACCTTACATAGTGGAAAATCTCCAAAATGCAAAAATAATGAGTGATCTTAAGTCTTGAACTCATTACCCATTTTTACATACTGAAGGATAACCACACGTGATTCTACCAGGTGCATGTTCTAAATGCCAGCACATTCCGGCCTTGTGTTTATCCCAGTATAGGTGAATGTTTTTAGAGAATCAGCCCCATTCTCATAGAAGCGGCCACACTTCACATACAACGGTGTGTCTATCAAGAGTGCTCTTGTAGCTAGGCACTCCTCTCATTCAGAGATATAGAGCTCATTAAGATCCAAGCTCATCCTTACTAACGCTACAATATATCATGCACATACACATCAGGATGGACTAAGGAGTGGTAAACTCCTAGGTTGCATGATTTCAATCACAGTATGGCTTGTTTTTCCCATTGAACCTATGTCTTGGAATCTCCAGTCGTATAGGTTGGGTTCCCACCAATTGTGATCCTAAATGGGCTTCATTCCCATCCTTATCGATGTATTCCAAACTTTGTCTCGAGACAATCCTTTCGTCAAAGGATATGTAAGATTACTTTCTGATCTGACAAAATCCACAGTAACAGCACTAGACGTGAGGAACTATTTGGCCGATTCTGGAGATGAATCGTTGATCTCCAAACACTTATCCCAGGATACAAAGAGCTTCTGATTTACAGTGCTGCCAAGACTCCAATCGCTGCACGTACCAACTTGCAGCAGCAATTAGCAAGACAAACAAAAAACTGCAAAAAATAGATTTTGAGAAAAGATTGAATGATAGAATTTTTTTCCTTTTTTTTCTTGTCTTTTTCTTCCCAAAGATGATCTCTTCTTATAGCTTGTAACCAGACGTGAGGAACTATTTGGCCGATTCTGGAGATGAATCGTTGATCACCAAACACTTCTCCCGGGATACAACGAGTTTCTGATTTACAGTGCTGCCAAGACTCCAATCGCAGCACGTACCAACTTGAACCAGCAATTAGCATGACAAACAAAAAACCGCAAAAAATAGATTTTGAGAAAAGATTGAATGATAGATTTTTTTTCTTTTTTTTTCTTGTCTTTTTCTTCCCAAAGATGATCTCTTCTTATAGCTTGTAACCAGGAAGCTATTAATATGTATGCATTAATCAAAAAACGTCTATATAATGAATATCATTTAATTTTTGAAATTGCTATAACATAAAGTCTTTTTAAGTTCGAAACAGTTATATTATTAATAGAAAAATGTTTTGAATTTTGACAGTTCAAAAAGAGAAAGAAAAAAAAAAGGTTCTGTTTTTTTTTTCAATAAACCCCAAGACCCCTAAGGCCCGGCCCAGTCATAGATATATATATATATATATATATATATATATATATATATATATATATATTATTAATTGAAAAATGTTTTAAATTTTGACAGTTCAAAAAGAGAAAGAAAAAAAAAGGTTCTGTTTTTTTTTTCAATAGACCCCAAGACCCCTAAGGCCCGGCCCGGTCATAGATATATATATATATATATATATCATGTGGAATGTAGGAATTGAACCCCCAACCTCTTGTGAACTCAAAACTTTAACCATTGGGCCATGAGACAGTATTGTCAACAAGATGAGTGTTTTGAATGTATACTCAATTCAAACATAAACTAAGGGAATTTTTTTATCTAGAATTTTATTATAGATTCCAGAGTTATTTTTGGATAAATTTCATATTTGGGGAATGAATGATTTCAGATTTATTTTAGAGTTCCTAACTTTCATATTTGTTTGGTTATTCGCAGTTTTTTTTTATTGCTTAACTCTATGTTTAAAGTAGATCAATTTCAGTTATTATAACAATTAATTTTAGATTTTGGAGTTAATTAGTTTTCAGAGTTTGGATTAATTTGTTTTAGTTTTAAGTGGATTAATTTCATATTTATACATATGGAGTTCCAAGTATGGAAAGATATATTATAAATTAAATTATAAGTGTTTTAATAAATTTAAACTAGCTGAATAACTTGGATTGTTTTCCATAAAAGCCAAAGTAAAATGAAGACAATTATGGAGGTAATATTCACTCATTTGAGATAAGATCTTATGGTAATCTAGTTATTTTTTATTAATGATTGATGAGTAGACATTAGAATTGAGTAAAGATTTAATAATCTAATCGAACTAAAACTTGTGTAGACTAGCTCGCTTGATTATGATGATGATTATGTGGAATTTCTAATTGGGGGAGATGACTAAAGATAGACTGAGCTATGAATGAACTAATTTATGATTATTCTAAGATTTAGGGTTAACTTATAAAACCCAAGAGTAGAACGTGGTGATGTTCTAGTGGTGTGGGCTCTAAAGGCTGAGCAATATCCAAGATACCGGCAGGTTGTTATTATTAAAATGTGGAGTTCAGACAAGTTGGGTGAGTCGTCCTAATTATGTTGATTTAAGTTCTGTATGGTGAGCTAGCTCTAAGCAGTGGTGTTGATTCTTGATTTTGATGATTACAACACAATGCAAAGTTGTTGTTTTACTTCCTATATATTACAGGATATACAAAGGCGAAATGTTCTAACAAGCTTCTTAAATCAAGTTGATCAAGCACAACTACGAACAAAGTTCTTATTGCTAATTGATCAAGAAAGCTATAAGGTTGCCAGTTTACAAGATAAAGACGAAGGCTAAAAGCTATCTCAAGACTCAAGACTCAAGAACAAGATATATGCTTCAATTTACTGTATTAAGTGTCTTGTAACAGTTGTAATCTTTTTGTTTTCATTGAGTCTTAGAAACTCTGTAAAAGCCTTGTCACACACACTCACACCAATTGAAACAAAGATTGAAAAGGCTCAGCTGTTAAATACCAGTCGACTACCATAAAGCATCAGTCGACTGTCTTAGTACGAAACTAACTGAACTTATTCAAACTCTGATCAGTCGACTCATAACGGCAACCCAGTCAACTGTTCAAGTCATTTCGACAGTTTGCTGTTTTCAAATTTTGATTTTTTTTATTTCAAAAGGTTATTTTCATTGGTTGACAGTTGGTACAACTGCCTACCAACGTCCAGTATTTCTAACTCTATAAATAGAGAATAGAAATCACTGTGATAAGGTTAACAACTTTCCAAGCTTTTTGTGTTTCAAAGTTTTCAAGCTTTTGGTTCTAAAACAAGAAGAAGCATTCAAAAGCATTCTCTTTCTAAGTCTTGGTTCTCTAAAATCAGTCTTGCATAACAGTGATTTCGTTTGAGACTAATTTCGGAAGTTGACTTAATAGCCACGCATAAAATCACATCCACAACAAGGCTATATGTTGATTGTAACTCTTTTGTTGTTGTTCTTCACTCTCGGGTTGTGAGAGTGGTTTCCTCTCGGTTGGAGAGTAGGGCTCTAGGGTGTAGAGTCAGGTTTGTCACTCTTGGTGGAAGAGTGGGTTGCTTTCTCTAGTTGTGAGAAAGGACTACGGGTTGGACAAGATTGTTATCTAACGCTGTAGGGTGTTCTTGTAATTATTTCAAGAATAGTGTAAAATCTCAAGTGGGTTGCTTGGGGACTGGATGTAGGTCGGGAGGACCGAACCAGGATACTTCGTGTGTACTCTATGGTTGTATCTCTTTGAACTTGCATTCTTTTTCTTACTTTATAGCTTTCTGTGAAACTTGTCTGGACAGTCGACTGTGTACTTTTGTAAGTCGACTGGTCAAACTTGTACTACTTTATCTCTGAAAACTTATGTGATAAGTCGACTGGCTCTTCTATAATTCGACTGATCAGACTCGCTTTAAAAATACTCTTCTTAACTGTCGCTTCAGTCGACTGGTTTATCTCTTCAAGTCGACTGATCAGAAGAAAAGTCTAATTCCACAATTTAATTTTTATAAAACACTATTCACCCCCCCCCCCCCTCTCTCTAGTGTTTCTTGCCTTGCCTACAGGATCCAACACTTGGTATCAAAGCCTAGTTGAGTGCAATGGCAACTACTTCGAATACAAATCAGTACCATGAAGGCCAATCTACACAAAGGCCACTCCTCTTCGATGGAACAAATTACAACTATTGGAAGCATAGAATGAAGATCTACCTTCAGTCCATCAACTATAAAATATGGAACATGATGGAGACCGAGTACACCGCTCCTACCATTCCATATGCACAATGGAATGACGACATGAAGAACCAAACAATGAACAATGCAAAGGCAATGAATGCGTTATTTTGTGCCCTTACAAAGGAGGAGTTCAACCGTGTGTCCAATGCCCGCACATCAAATTTGGCACACACTCGAGGTAACTCATGAAGGAACAAACAAAGTGAAAGAATCTAAAATATCTGTTCTTGTTCACAGGTTTGAAATGTTCCGCATGAAGGAGAATGAGAATGTGTCCGAGATGATTACTTGGTTCACAGACATTACAAACTCACTTGTGGCACTTGGGAAGACATACACTCAAGCCGAGATGGTGAGAAAGGTACTTCGTGCACTAACCCCCGAATGGGAGAAGAAGACCACCGCCATAGAAGAGGCCAATGATTTAACACAACTTTCTCTTGAGAATCTTGTGGGAAATCTTATGGCTTATGAGGTACAACTTGAAGAGCGCAAGAAGGATGCCGTATCACAACAATCAAAGAAGAAGACATTAGCATTCAAAGCCATGTCAGACTCCGAGGATGAAGAAGAAGATGAGGAAAGATTGCCATGTTCACGAGAAGATTCAAAAAGTTCCTAAGAAAAGGTAAGTTTAATTCAAAAACTAAGGATTCTAATGAACCTCCAACTTGTTTCAGGTGTAACAAGGCATGCCATATGAAGAAGGATTGTCTACTAGAGAACGAAAAATCTAAGAGAAAGACATCCAACTTCAAGAAGGATAAGTACACAAAGAACAGGTTCGTGATAAACAAAAAGGCATACCAAGTAACTTGGGATAACAGCGATTCTTCGTCGGAAGAAGAAATTGATGAGACAAACGAGGTCACAAACGTGTGCTTTATGGTATCTCAAAATCAAGTAAGTAATAAGTATGATTCTAATGATTTACTTGATGCTTTCAATAAAATTTTTCGAGAACTTAAAAAGGAAAAGATTAGAGTTAAGAACTTAGAGAAAGTTAATCAAACACTTTCTCAAAAGAATCTTAACCTTGATAAAGAAGTAAAATCTCTAGATATGGATCTTGAATCTCTAAAGAAGAATTATGAAGAGATATCCAAGAACGTATCTAAATTTAATAAAGGAAAAGAGAATTTAAATGATGTTCTTCAAAATCAAGTAAAATCTAGTCAAAAGTTTGGACTTGGTTTTAAAAAGTCACTTGAAAAACCTCATTCTTCTAAGAACACTAGTGTAAAAAAACCTATATCTATTTCTAGTGTTAAGCATAAACTTTATGAATTCTTTGAAAAGCCTAAAATTGTAAGTTCTCCTGATAAAAGCAAATCTAAAATTCAGCCAAACCAACTGCACCCATCCACCAGTCGTCTGTCCAAAGGTACTGAGTCTTATTCAACTAGACAAAATCTCAGATAAGTCGACCTATACTACCTCCCAGTCGACTGATTGATAGTAAAAGTCCACTGCAAGGTGTTGTAAAGTCAACTGGACAGAGCAAATATGTATGAGTTCCAGTCAACCTGAGTTCGAAAGATAGAATTGCTTATATCAATTCTTATATGCTAAATGTATGTAATTCTACTAATTTCATTTCTGCTTATGGTAGAAAATCAAACTCATCATAGGTTTGGTTTCCCACAAACTAATATTTTTTGGACCCAATGAAAAGGGTACCATATTCACATTGAATATTTTATAGGTACCTAAGAAAGATCGTTGGATACTTGACAGTGGATGCTCGAAGCATATGACTGGTCATGCCAACCTCCTATCTTCCATACAAAACATTGATGGAGGAACAGTTTGTAGAACCCCGAATTTCTAATATAATATCAATAAGTGGCACAATTCCCAGCATCAACTTCAATGTAATATTAAACACAGTCCAAAAACACCGATAATTTTTATTTCAACTTTTATTACAACAATCTTTACAAACACGGCGGAATACAAAACACCTTGAATTACAACTTTCTTTCTACAACACTTCTTTAACAAAAGCTCTATTACATCAATTTATCTCATGCATCCAAACCCCCAAGCTCTAGGCAACAACAACCTATAAAACATGAGGCTAAAGATGATCCCTAACCCCCAAAACTAAAGGGGTCAGCCATAATGGTGTAAGTGACATAAAACAAGCAACATAATTAAATCATAAAATATTGAGTCATCAACAACATGTATCATCAGCAAGAATAAAGGAATGAGAAATAACAAATAAGTAAAGCATGAAAACATCAAGGAATATAAGATAGTAAATAGTAATGAAAACGTCAAGTGATTCTAGACTAAGTGTCAAGTGTAGGAAAAACAGGAAAACACAAGCATAAAACCAAGTTAAGGAAAACACAATTCTATATGCTGACTCTCTAATGCATACTTGTCGGATTCTGTGCATTCCATAGTACATAGGTCCGATGCAAGTCCTTAACGATCTCCACTTATAGGGGTAACCCCTCGTTATGCAACTAATCCTACTACGGTGATGGGAAACAAGATCCAGAATACTCCGCGAATAGGCACCACAGCCCTCGACGCGCAAGCATCATGTATGATTGCTAAAAAACAACCGGAGAATCATCTCCCAAACCCGTGTACCCCACGAATAGGCTTGCAAAGCTCTCGACGTGCAAATACACTAGGTACATTCCGTGAATAGGCCTGCCGACCTTCGACACGCGAATGCATCCTGCATGCTCCGTGAATAGGCCTGCAGACCCTCGACACGCGAACATACAAATGTCCTCTCGGGACACAACAACAAACAGTCCTGGAACGCATCCGTTGGACTAACAATCCAGGAGCCTATACTTACGTTTCCCAAGTTCCATCACATCCCCACTAGTGCCTGTCCTTAAGTTGATTATTATTAAACCACCAAAAATCCTCATCTCTAGAGTTAGTATATCCTGCCGGACTTAAATACTCAATAACAACTAAACCAAGACCCCCCAGGTCTAACTCAACAAATCTCAACTGCCGGTTCACAGGACTCCCACTCAACTCCTAGAGATCTCAACAAGACCAAAATTCACAAACCCATTGTCAAAACGATCATAGGGAGAAACCTCTCCAATCAACAAAACCCAAATCTTTATAAAATTCCAGAATCCAAATCCAACAATGAAATATCTTGAAAACATAAGTTCTATAGTAAGATTAATATTTAGAATAGAAAATTATAGATCCGAAAACATTTAAAGAATCAACCGTTCAAAGAACATCAGAATAACTCAAGAAAAGCATCAGAATCAGTCGACTGTAAAAGGTCATCAGTCGACTGCCGAGAGCGAAAAATCAACTTTTTAAAGAAAATAATACTAAGTATTGACGGTCGACTGTAAAATACACCAGTCGACTGTCCAGAAAGAGAATTCCATGACTTTAAGAAAATAATCTAAGTGTTATAAGTCGACTATAAAACTATTGGTCGACTGTCCAGAGAAAAATCCAATAATCTTTTAAGAAATAATTCTAAGGGGTACCAATCGACTGTAAAAGTCCTCAGTCGACTGTCCAGAACGAAATTTCAAGAAAACTAGAGAACATAGCAGCCTGGTCATGTCGGTCGACTGAGAAGTCATACCAGTCGACTGTCGACCTACAGACTACAAACCTTTGGTTGTGCACATTTCAACCGATACGTAGTTTTACTTTATGAAAACGATTTCCACAAAAGCCCATTTCTTATATGATCAAATACAACTTGTAGGATACGTAATAGTCCATAAAACTAAATCAAACTACTTGAATTTATAAAAGTAGTGATTTGTAAATCTCTTTCAAATAAAACATAAATTGTGCATATAATCAAAATAGAGTTTCTTAAAATCAATTACTCATTGAAATTGCTTCGTATTCAGATCCAAATCGTATCAATACCAAAATCTGAAGAAAATCCCAATTTGGGTATATTCATCAAACTCAATCCAATTTATTTCAAATCCAAATCTCAAGACATGATCTCCTAATTCATCAGTCATTCTCAACATTTCCTCAATCTCAATCACCATTATAACTCATACACATAATCAGTTTATAATATTGCCATATCCAGTTTCATTCAACCAATACTCCAAAGTAATAAAAAATCTCATATTTATTAGGTTTATGTATAAAATCTACCATATCCAATCAATCCAACATTGATCCAAAAGAGATGGACTACCCACATACAATTTTTATTTACAAACAACTAGAGTTTCATAAGATCCAATTTTCATCCATCCATCCAATTCATAATGTGCATATTTCTATTCAAACCCTAAACATGCTTTCTAGCAATTAAAATTCAATATCCAAGATCCGTTAAAACATTCATAGATCAAACAACCAAATTATACCACTCACATACATAAAACAAAACAACAAATCACTCACATGCAAAATACACAAAGCAAAACAAACAAGTCACTCACCTCAAATGAAGAATCCAATCAAATTAATGGAGAATAAGCAAAATCCTTCTATTGCGAAATCCAAGATCTTCTCTTTCAATCTCCAAGAAAAAATAAAAACGATCAAACCTTTGTGTTGTGCAGCAAAAGACGGCTGCACTCCACCTCTTTTAAATACTCGGAATAGAAGAATTAGGGTTTTAAAACACATTTGCAAAATAATTCTTTAACAAATTATTACTTTACATATATAAACCTTTCTTTATAAAGTGGTTAAAATAAGTTAAATAAATTAAAACCAAATCAAATCCTTTTACTACTGAGTTTTCCAGCAATCCAGCACAGCCCAGAAATAAAGAAAATTCAGATTTGTACTCAGGGTGGCCATTTGGCACAAAAGTCCTTCTTTTTGTAATATTTGCAAATACATCATAAAATATTCGTAAAAATCCAGAAAATTCAGAAGTAATATCTAATAATACATATTATATTTTCCAATTAAAATATCTGACTTTTACTTTCCAGAAAAACATTTGCAAAAGATCTAACATAAATTCCATATTTGCAAAAACACCATATTTGTTTAAATCTTTACCAAATCGACTCTAAATAAAATTTAAATTTATTTTAATTTCAATGATGACCATGGAAAGCCCAAAATTCAGTAAAAAAAATTTTTCGTTATTTATTTGAGATCCAAACGGTTTTTTACATAAAAGCCCCTCTCTTTCGAGGTATTATAAAAAATAGTTTCTTTACTCAGAAAAATTCCAAAATTTAGAATATACTCTATTATAAGTAGGAGAATTTATTAAAAATATAAAATTGGATATTTACACCAAAAATATTTGCACATGTAAAAAGATAAATCTTCAGAAAATATTTATTAAATCTCCAGAAAATCATTTTAATTCATTTATAAATCTTTAAAATTATATTTAAAAATACGGGGTACTACACAGTTACATTTGGTGACAACAGTACAGGAAAATTCATAGGAATTGGTATGGTCGGTAAGGACACTAACCCCTCTATAGAAGATGTTTTATTAGTTAGTGGACTTAAGCATAACCTATTAAGTATTAGTCAACTTTGTGATAAGGGTTATAAAATCATGTTTGAAAAAGATGCTTGTTTAATTTATGATTCTACCATGCAAAATATAATTTTTCAAGGGTTTAGGAAAAATAACATTTATGAATTGTGTTTGAAAGCATATGAGTTTTCGAATGATTTTTGCTTAATAGCTTCTAATAATGATTTTTGGTTTTGGCATAGACGTTTTGGTCATGTGAATATAAAAAATCTCTCTAAATTGTCTAAGTACAACATAGTTAAAGGGCTGCCAAAACTATCATTTAAAAAGGATAAGTTATGTGATGCATGTCAACTAGGTAAACAAATTAAATCTACTTTTAAAACAAAAGAAGTAATTTTTACTAGTAGGTCACTCGAATTAATTCACATGGATTTATTTGGACCTACTAGAGTTGCTTCTTTAAATAAAAGTAGGTATGTATTTGTTTTAGTAGATGATTTTTCACGATTCACTTGGACTTTCTTTTTAAAACATAAAAATGATGCTTTTGAAGAATTTGCAAATTTTTGTAAACGAATTCAAAATCAAAAGTCTCTAACCATAGTCACTATTAGAAGTGATCATGGTGGAGAATTTGAAAATAAAACGTTTGCAGAATATTGCAACAAGAATGGTATAACTCATTCATTTGCATTTTCTAGAGCTTCACCACAAAATGGAGTGGTTAAAAGGAAGAATAGGACTTTGCAAGAATGTGCACGTACCATACTTGTTGAAAGCAATTTACCTAAGCATTTTTTAGCTGAAGCTGTTGCTACAGCTTGTTATGTTTTAAATAGAATTTTGATTAGGCCTAAGCTAAAGAAAACATGTTATGAGTTATTTTTTGATAGAATTTCGAAGGTCTCTTACTTTAAAATATTTGGATGTAAGTATTTTATTCTGAACACTAAGGATAATTTAGATAAATTTGATCCTAGATCTAATGAGGGTATCTTTGTAGGATACTCAAATAGGAGTAAAGCATATAGAATCTTCAACAAGTCAACAATGACTATTGAAGAATCCATACATGTTGCATTTGATGAATCTCTGTCTTTATCGACTTTAATTGAAGATGATGAAACTAATTCATCACCTTTAAATAAAGTAATTACATCTTTAGAAAAAACTAGTCTTGCAGATAAGTCGACCAATAAGGAAGTCAAGTCGACTGATATGAAATAGTCGACTGAAGAACTTGTCAAGTTGACTGATCATGTTGTGATGTCTTCAACTTTACCAAAAATTTTTGATGAAGTTAGAGATCATCCTCATGACTTAATAATTGGTGACATTTCACATGGTATTCAGACGAGATCACATGTTAATATGATATCTCACACAGCTTTCTTGTCGGATTTTGAACCGAAGAACATACAAGAAGCATGTGAGAATGAATTTTGAATGAATGTCATGCAAGATGAGTTAAACCAATTCATAAGAAATGATGTATGGGATTTAGTTTCACGACCTCCTGATCATACTATAATTGGTACTAAATGGGTATTCAAGAATAAGTTAGATGAATCAGGACAAGTTGTTAGAAACGAAGCTAGACTAATTGCTCAAGGATATAATCAAGAAGAAGGCATAGATTTTGATGAAATATATGCTCCTGTTGCTAGATTAGAATCAATTCGTATCTTATTATCTTTTGATTGTTTTATGAATTTTATACTTTTTCAAATGGATGTTAAAAGTGCATTCCTTAATGGTTTTATAAAGGAAGATATTTATGTTAAACAACCACCAGGTTTTGAACATGAACAATTCCCAAACTACGTTTTTAAATTGAAAAAGGCTTTACACTGTCTTAAATAAGCACCTCGTGCTTGGTATGATCGACTGAAGACTTTTCTTTTAGAAACAGGTTTTGAAATAGGTAAAGTAGATACTACTCTGTTTATTAGAAGAATTAAGAATGATATTTTAATCATACAAATATATGTTGACGACATAATTTTTGGTTCTACTAATCGCAATCTATGTCAAGAGTTTGCTAACACTGTGAAAAATGAATTTGAGATGAGTCACATGGGTGAACTCAATTATTTCCTTGGACTACAAATTAAGCAGTCACAAAATGGCATATTCATTAATCAAGAAAAATATGCCAATGAATTACTCAAACGTTTTAACATGGATAGCACAAGTAGTAAGACCACACCTATGGCTACTACCACTACCCTTGACAAAGATGAATTAGGTAAGAGTGTCGATCAGAAACTCTATCGAGGTATGATTGGGTCACTCTTATATATAACCGCTAGTAGACCAGACATTATGTTTAGTGTATGTTTGTGTGCTAGATATCAGTCAAGTCCTAAAGAATCTCACTTAAAAGCTGTGAAACGCATTTTAAGATATATTAAAGGCACGTCTGATTATGGTATATTTATCCACACACCGACAATTTTCAACTTTTGTCGTATAGTGATGCAGATTTTGCTGGCAGTAAAACTGACCGCAAGAGCACTAGTGGGACATGTCATTTTTTGAGACATTCACTAGTTTCTTGGTGCAGTAAGAAGCAAAATTCGGTATCCCTATCTACTACAGAAGCTGAATATATCGCTGCAAGTTTGGCTTGTGTCCAAATTTTGTGGCTGAAACAAACCTTATTAGACTATGGTATTTCTTTTGAAAAATTTTCAATAATGTGTGATAATACCAGTGCTATTAACTTATCCAAGTATCCGGTTTAACACTCACGTACAAAACATATTGATATTCGACATCATTTTCTACGTGATCATGTTTTAAAGGGAAACATTTCTTTAGACTTTATTTTTACTAATAAACAAGTAGCTGATATTTTTACCAAACCACTTAAAGAAGACACCTTTATAACCTTAAGAAGAGAACTAGGGATTTGTAACTTTCATGATATTTCTTGAATTTGTTTTGATAAGTCGACTTACACACATTGTTCAGTCGACTACCAAGTATTATTTTAAATTTTGTATGAAGTTTTTATGCTCTAGACAGTCGACTGAGCTTAGCACAAAGTCGACTGACCAGTTGTACTAATATTGTGTTCAATATTTTTTTTTTAAACTCTTGACTAAGTCGACTGCCTACTCATACCATTCGACTGTCACGAATCAGTTTTTCTTCAGATTCGAATCTTGGTACATCTTTTTGAGGCGACTGTCCATCTTTTTACTCTTCTTTGACCATATCTAAGCCGTTGATATCCTTTTCCTTTGAACTCGGCCATATATTTCTTGGTAAAAACCCTAAACCTACCCCCTTCCTTTCACTTTTACCCTACCTTTATTTTCCAGATTTGAAGAAGAGAGAAGAGAAGTCGACTGCAACAGTTGCTGCTGCTGTCAATTCCCAGCATTATGAATATCCAATCCGGCTGATTTTTTTTTAGATTTCAAGTCCACTTAAAGTTTTAGAGTCTCCTTGTTGGTATACTCCCTTTCCTCTCTTTTCCTTCTTATTATGGCTCCTAAGAGATCTAAAACATCTAATGTAGATGAGGGTTCATCTTCTAAGGATTACATTCAATATCTTAGAAGTCCCGACCTTATTGAAAAATGGTTCATCATATGTTCCATGATAATTTTTCCGGGTCGGTTTGTCAATTTTTCCGCTTTTGATAGGTTTAATCTCGTATCTTTGTTTCAACATTGTAGTCTTCATGAATTCTTGTCTTTAGAAAATCAACCCTACTACTAACCTCAACTCATTTATTTGTTTTATACAAATATGAGGGTTGTTCAATCGGATGATGGTGAGATACTCATCTATACCTCTGTCAAAAATAAGAAGATGAAACTCACCTCCGAAAGAATCAACCTTATTTTGGGTATAGACGATGAACGGCTTGACTTAGTTGAAATTGAGATGGATGATACCACCATTTTATCTAGAATTTATTTGCCGAATCATGGACCCCCTATGACAAATAGGTCCATTACCCCTGTTGCAAAACTTGTTGCACGGATACTATCATACAATATCATTTCCAAAACAGGGAGTTATGATCAGTATTCCATGGAATTACAACAAGCCGTTTATGTAATATTCAACAAAATCAATCTAAATTGGGGTCATATCATTTTTTCTAGGCTTCATAAGTCTCATACTTCCTTTCTTCCTTTTAGTGCCCTTCTTACTCGAGTCTTTTGTGATTATGATGTCGATCTCGATTCAGAGACCACTGTAGTAAAACACTATGAATGTTTTGATCGTGCAAGTTTAGCACGCATGAAGCTTCTTACTTCTCTACCTAGGTCTACCTCTAGGACTTTCCCTCCAGTTCCTTTAGCCACTTCAGCTCGTCCGTCTTCTGCTTCTAGTTCCTCTTGTCCTCGAGTAGATTTTGATGATCCGCGCAGTATTTATAATGCCGTCAATTATATCATGGATCGTCAAGATATTCTTGAGTCACAAATTTTCCATCTTACTCACCTGTTCACTGCTCAATTTTCTCCTCCCTGTCATGATGACCAAGATGACGATGACGAAGATTGATGATTTCTTATTATTTTTATGTATTTTTGTTGCATTTTCTCTCTACTCTGTAATCATTTGAACTAAGACTAAGTTTCTATGAATGCATTTTGTTTTGTATTGTTTGTTTGTGAGGAATTTTTTCCCCATTTTTGTTGATGACAAAGGGGGAGAACATATAAGCTATTGTTTCTTTTATGTTAAATTTGTATTTTTTGCTTTGTATATTGATGTTGTATGGTGAGAACATATGCATGATTTGTATTTTTTCACCCTATGCATGTTGTACAATTGATAGGGGGAGCATGTGAGCACTTGTATTATTTATTCTCTCACTTGTATTATTTATTCTCTTTATTATAAGCTATTGCCTATGCATGTTGTACAATTGATAAGGGGAGCATGTGAGCACTTGTATTATTTATTCTCTCACTTGTATTATTTATTCTCTTTATTATAAGCTACTGTGTTGTCATCATCAAAAAGGAAGAAAATGTTGATTCTTGATTTTGATGATTACAACACAATGCAAAGTTGTTATTCTACTTCCTATATATTTCAGGATATACAAAGGCAAAATGTTCTAACAAGCTTCTTAAAGCAAGTTGATCAAGCACAGCTACGAACAAAAATTTTATTGCTAATTGATCAAGAAAGCTACAAGGTTGCCAGCTTACAAGATAAAGACGAAGGCTAAAAGCTATCTCAAGACTCAAGACTCAAGAACAAGACATATGCTTCAATTTACTGTATTAAGTGTCTTGTAACAGTTGTAATCTTTTTGTTTTCATTGAGTCTTAGAAACTATGTAAAACCCTTGTCACACACACTCACACCAATCAAAACAAAGATTGAAAAAGCTCAGCTGTTAAGTACCAGTCGACTGCCATAAAGCATCAATCGACTGTCTTAATACGAAACTGACTGATCTTATTCAAACTCTGATCAGTCGACTCATAACGGCAACCCAGTCCCCTGTTCAAGTCGTTTCGACAGTTTGCTGTTTTCAAATTTTGATTTTTTCGATTTCAAAAGGTTATTTCCGTTGGTTGACAGTTGGTACAACTGCCTCCCAACGTCCAGTGTTTCTAACTCTATAAATAGAGAATAAAAATCACTGTGATAAGGTTAACAACTTTCCAAGCTTTTTGTGTTTCAAAGTTTTCAAGCTGTTGGTTCTAAAACAAGAAGAAGCATTCAAAAGCATTCTCTTTCTAAGTCTTGGTTCTCTGAAATCAGTCTTGCATAACAATAATTTTGTTTGAGACTGATTTTGGAAGTTGACTTAATAGCCACGCATAAAATCACATCCACAACAAGGCTATAGCTTAATTGTAACTCTTTTGTTGTTGTTCTTCACTCTCGGGTTGTGAGAGTGATTTCCTCTCGGTTGGAGAGTAGGGCCCTAGGGTGTAGAGTTAGGTTTATCACTCTTGGTAGAAGAGTGGGTTGCTTTCTCTAGTTGTGAGAAAGAACTACGGGTTGGACAAGGTTGTTGTCTAACGCCGTAGGGTGTTCTTGTAATTATTTCAAGAATAGTAGAAAAATCTCAAGTGGGTTGCTTGGAAACTGGATGTAGGTCGGGAGGACCGAACCAGGATACATCGTGTGTACTCTGCGGTTGTATCTCTTTGAACTTGCATTCTTTTTCTTACTTTATAGCTTTTTGTGAAACTTGTCTGGACAGTCGACTGTGTACTTTTGTACGTCGACTGGTCAGACTTGTACTACTTTATCTCTGAAAACTTGTGTGATAAGTCGACTGGCTCTTCTATAAGTCGACTGATCAGGCTCGCTTTAAAAATACTCTTCTTAACTGTCGCTTCAGTCGACTGGTTTATCTCTTCAAGTCGACTGATCGGAAGAAAAGTCTAAATCCGCAATTTAATTTTTTTTAAATACTATTCACCCCCCCTCCTCCCCTCTAGTGTTTCTTACCTTGCCTACAGGATCCAACAAGTGGTTGTTTATGTTTGAATATAAGGACAGACACTAGATGGAGTTATGGCTGAAAACAACGACAAACATGTCTAGTAAAGAACTGCTGTTCCTAGGAATGTTCGGGATGGACAGGATATGCCTGGTAAATCCATGGGTGGTGGGCTAGGGGTAGGCCTAGTTCGTAGTTACGGGGTGGTCGACTTGCTAGGATTAACGAATATGGCCAGTTAAGGGCTGAGGTTCTCCGGTATGTTCGGGACCTAAGATACTCCCGGTAAATCCACAAATACTGGGCTAGGGGTAGGCGGTAAAGTCCACAATTCTAGGGGTGCAATTTGCATGTGACTACGCGTTGAAGTACGGTCCTCGAGTTAGGATTATATAGCAATGGATTCAACCATATAATGAGGAGAACGCTAAGGACTTGCCCTTGGACCTATGTAGTATGGGATGCATAGAATCCGAACAAGTATGCATTAGTCGAGCATTGTGTGCATTTGTTTTTTATGCATTTGTTTTATGCATTTTGATTTTTGTTTCATGGCATACACTCATACACTTAGACTAGATTCACTTTGTTGTTTTTATTTCTCCATTGTTTTTATTTTGCATCAAGTTTGTGTTGTGAGAATTGGAAGTTCGTTGCTTTTATCAGCATTGCGTCAGTTATATTTAACTGATGTGCCCACAGTTTAATAGTTTTTGCTGGACTCTTGGTAATAAGTGGTATGGATGCGAGTTATGACATGAATTCTAGAGAAGACAGAAGTTTGAATACTGTATCACGATGTAATTAATTTATAATAATTCCGTTGTGCATTGTCAGGAGAGTTTATGTCATTGTAAAGAGAGTTGTTGTAATGAAGTTTTAAATTTTTTCTATATTATTGTGCTATGTTTACATTGAAGTAAAGATTCTGGATGAGTTATAAATATCATGTGTATTGAAATTCGGGGCACTACACAAGCATTGGGAAGCTTAGTTTGCTCAATATATAACTCCAATGCAGTCCAACTACAATTTGGATCAAGTATCCTAGCAATCATGGACCTTAGTGCATTATCATTATCTATAAGCACCACCATGAAATATTGTCCTTCTCCTTTTCCGGCCACATGACGTGCTTTGATTTTGAGACTACATTCACCTCTATCCCAATTAGTAACTTCAAATATCTTATCTATTAGTTGTGAGTATATAAAGTTACGGGACACCCAAATAATGACTGGTTCAACATCGTTATAACAATATCCTATCTTGGGATCTCGAATTATTTCACTCCCAATATATAACCAAATAGGTATATCGTAATCCATACATATAAATAAATGGACGAATATTAGATTCATTAACTACTCACATGCATAAACTATGCAAACTAAACAACATATGGTTATAGGTATACATTCAAATGAAACGGTTAGTTGGAGCACGGAGAATACCCCGTGGATGATGTATGAGAATATTGGAGACAAAGTTGGAGATTTATCGGATTAGAGGAGTTAGATTTCGTAGTGAAAGGAGAGTGAGGTAGGAGAGATGAAGTTTGAGAGTAAAGAGTAGTCAGATTTGTGCTCTAGGATTTTAGGGTTTTGGGTTCGGGAGTGGAGGGTGAGAGAGAGAGAGAGAAATTGAAAGAGGAAGGAGAAGAGAGGATCACTTTATATGTGAAAAAAATATTATACTGATTTATCCCCAACAACGGCATTCGCATGCGAATATCGTTGTTGGGGATAGCGGGATCAGTTATAAGATGTTTCCATACTTACAATTTTTTTCCCAAGTCATAGAGTTCATGATTGAGAGGAAATGAATTGATGGCGTTACTCCAGAAAGCTGCATGGTCTAATTTTTTTTTTACAGATGCCGCTCTTGGCAACAACGGCATCAAAATCACACATGTCTTTGTTGCCAAAAACGTGTTGAAAAGTGGGTCAATTGGATAAATATTTTTGAAAGTGGGTAAGTTTGGTAAATATTTTTAATAAGTGGGTCAGTACGGGAAAAAATCACAATAGCACGCATGTGCGTGCTGCTGTACTCTCCATGGTTGAACCCCCTGCTTAATTCCCCAAACTTTCTCTACATTCAACTGTTAAGATTTTGTACGTGTGTGTGGTGGAGAGCAGAGGAGCAATGCCACCACCCTTGACACATGCCTCTTCATTTGGAGTTTCTATCCCTCTTAACATCAAGCTTGTCTCAGTAAATTTGCTATAATTGTTGATGAAGATATATCATGACTAATTAGCATGGTTAATCATTCAAGTATGTGACCCTCAAGGCGAAACCTTTGAAGCTTCAGCATGATTGCTACCTAACACGAATTAGTTCATGTTTCATTAGTTTTCGCCCAGATAACTTTTACAATTTTGATGACAACAGAACATGTCAAAACGTAAACAATTATTAGTAACCCTAGATGAATACAACAGCATATGATAACTTCAAAGTTGATCTTCTGAAGTAGGCATGCTAATTCGACAAAAACACATATGCCCAACCGGACATAGAAAAATGCTATGACAATAGATTTGATCCTTTGATTCTCCTGCAAATTGCCCAACTACAGAAGCCCCTTGAATCCGTGGAAATCATGTAGAGGGCACCGTTTTTTAAGAGAATCATAAGCTCAGATTTTCTGTAATATGATTTCTTTAAGCCCGACTTGTCATATGATGTTTTCCTGCTAATTTCCAGAGAAAAATAGCAAGAGGCATACCTGGAACTTAGGATTACTCAAGTAAACTTACATTTCTTCGGGAAAGAGCACTAAAAACACATTTGAAAAAAGAAACATCTCTATTGCTCAAATTGTTCTCTTATCAAACACCCTACTCATTTGTTAGGGTTCACATCAAATAAATACATGCACAACACTCAACTTTCTGAGGATACAGAGAACTTTTCGGAGCTCATTGTGTATGCACAAATAACAACCGATTTCCATCAAACTAAACAAACCATACACCTCCAAATCCACCAAAGTCTCTTACTATTAAATTATAATAATTATAATTTTTTTTCTTCTTTACTTTCTGTTCTGTTTAGAACCCAAAGTTGGGGGAGATGGGCAGCTGAGAGTGGTTGGCAATCCTCCTCTTGCGAAGCCTCTCAGCAATGATAAAGGCGAGTTCAAGTGATTGGGATGCATTGAGTCTTGGATCACAATGAGTGTGGTAGCGAGAGCTCAGGTCGTCGAAGGTGACAGTTCGAGACCCACCAATGCATTCAGTCACATTTTGACCTGTCATCTCCAGGTGGACCCCACCGGGGTGGCTCCCTTCCTGCTCATGGACGTCAAAAAATGCCCTCACCTCTGCCTGCATGTCATCATACTCATATTAGCACAAGTACAAATTTTCATATACCTCTCATTCATTTGTAGGTTTCACAGAGAAATAGATATTTGGATTGCAGCAGTAACTATGATTTTTTTTATTTTTAACAAGGACGGATCTACACACCCACACTTTACCCCCAATATATTTAATTGGGCATTTTTTGGTGCCCTTGCTCACTAGATCTTCTCACTAGAGAAGAGGCTTATCAGTGTGGTCCTGACACTTGCTGTTTTGAAATAAATGGCTTATCAGTGTGGTCCTGACACTTACTGTTTTGAAATAAATTAAGAGGCATAAATATAATTTAAGTCCTACAGCCCCAGCTGCAAAATCATGAAAGGAGTTGTTCTTTTTCTTCTATCTTTTTCTAACAAATGCAGTACTTAAGGAAGATGAGTCCTGCCTTAAAACCAATGTAGATTTTTCTTAATGTGAACCATCTTGAGTATTGTGAAAGCTCAAGGGGGGATTTGAAGGGTATCAAAAAGTTAGAAGAATTTCTCGAGAGTAAACTCAAAAAAATCTAGGATCCAATTACGTTAGAACATAGTTCTACATCATGCTAGACAACTGCTAACAACTAAGTCATCTTTGCCGGGGAGAGGACCATTGCCAAATATCAGGTGCTCCAGAAGTTGTTGCCATCCACCACCTAATTTTGAATCCTGACAGAAACCTAACTGAACTATTTAGTAACAGGTGGGGGTCCAAATCAATAGACAATTCTGAATTTAGAAATGAACATGCCAAACCTGTGAGATTATGCATGGAAGTAAAGAATGAATCTCATCACCCAAGTGGTAGAAACCTCATTCAACCTAAACATACTACTATGAAATGTTTTTGGGAGATGTACCATCCCGTTTTTTAGAAATGAACAAAGACTACAGTTTTATGCCTCGCATGTGCATAAAACTAAACCAAAAGCAAGCCAACAAAATGAAGATGCGCAGACAACAAAAAATCTGAATATTAAATCCTTCAAACTTATTTGGCAACGGTAGCGATCTGATTGAAACATGACTAGATAAATATATAGAAGGTAACTATTAAAACTCTGAACTGTTTATGCAAACTCTGAACTGTAAATCAATTGAGTTATTTACTCAATTGATGTAAATAACTCAATTTATTGAGAAGAGAATAAGGGAGGGAGATTGAATACTTACCCTAATTGCATCAAAGGGACGAGTCTTAAGTCCACAGGGTGCTTTGATGGTGTTCCCATGCATCGGATCACTAACCCAAGTAACAATCTGCCCTGCCCTCCGAACTGCCCTAATCAAATGAGGCAGCTTCACCCTCATGTTCTCTGCTCCCATCCTCGTGATAACAGTGATCCTTCCAGGTTTGTTTTGTGGGTTAAAAATTTCAATCAACTTCACCAGCTCATTTGGGTCCATCTTATCACTTACCTAAACCAATCAAATAATCGATAAATTTCTGAACTTCTCACATATTGTACAATACCTATGAATAAGATAAATTGGTAAATACCTTGATGCCAAGAGGATTAGCAACACCTCGGAGGAACTCAACATGGGCCCCATCAAGCTGTCGAGTTCTCTCACCAACCCACAACATGTGGGCTGAACAATCATAGAAGAGGCCAGTGGTGGAGTCCTCACGAGTAAGGGATTGTTCATATGGGAGGAGTAAGCACTCATGAGATGTCCAAAAGTCAGTTGTCGTCATTATAGGGTGGTCCACCGTGAGCCCAGCTGCAGCCATAAACCCTAGAGCCTCATCGACACGGTGAGCCAACTCTCTGTACCTGTTTTTTTTCACGAACACAAAATTTTGGAGTTGGTAAATCACCTGGAATAATTTATTTTAGGCAAACTCACAATCAGTCTACGCCCACCACATGGGGCCTGTTAGAATTTTCTTTATTTTCTTTTGGAGGAAAGGCTTGCACATTGACATCTTAAAAAACTTAACAGTAAGAAAAGGTAATAAATTTTTCTACACTCATCTTTACTTCTCAGCTTACTTTTAGTAATGGAATGTTGCATCCAGAAACTCAAGAGTATTGCAATCAGAAACTCACATGAATTTGAAAGATGGGACCTTCCAGCAAAGAATTATAGATGCCAACCATGTGCTTCCCTTAGCCTGGGGCCAGGGTAGGCCATTTTAAATGACTGACTATGAGGACTACTCTTTATATACACCACATATGCTTTTAGCTTTCCAGTTTTAATTGAGGATTTATTTTTCCCTTTTCAAAAGATTAAAGCATACATGACACAAGTTTTGGGACCATTTTGTTTCCTTTTGTACTTTTGTGAAAGGACAAAATCACACGTTGATAAACTTTTGGAAGAATAGAGATGCATAAAGATCTCCTCAATTTTATTCAAGTTTGGGATATGTACATTTAGTTATCGGTGAACACAATTCTTATTGGATTCTATGCATATCAACATGCATAATTACCTTCAATTATAGTTATTACACATACCATTTCATGTTAATGTCAAAATTCTCAACTCACCATTTGCCTAAATCAACAGAACATTAAATAAAGAAAAAAACATAGTTTTTTTCCTTGTTTAGAAATGATCTTACTGCAGAATACCAAAAATATAAAATCTTTAATAAATCTTTATCCCATGATAAAGAAAAAAACATAGTTTTTTTTTCCCCCTTGTTTAGAAATGATCTTACTGCAGAATACCAAAAATATAAAATCTTTAATAAATCTTTATCACTCGAAAATGTTGGTAGCTTGTCGCATCAGTTAAAGGGGCATGAGTGATGGGAATGGCTCCTCAAGGAAACCAAAACCTAACCCAAAGGGTCATTGGCGCTTCAGTGGGCTAATTTATATGAATTCCAAAATGTCATATATAATGCCCACTGAAAGGATTCTTTTCACATATCTAACAGGTTTACAAGGTAGTAAAATTTAACATCCAATTAAAAAATTTATTCCCCTATATATTATTATTTTCGGATTACCCATCCAACCTGACTATAACAATTTAATCTTTAATCTATATTAAAAGAAAAGCTATACTACTATACTGCTATTGAAGCAAAACAGAGTTGGAGTTATATATATATATATATATATATATATATATATATATATATATATATATAGTGGGGATTGATGTTAACCATCAAATAATGTAACTTTGTAACTATAAATTACATAATTAGCGAATTTACTCTTACTAAAATTGTACAGGTACGCCAACTTTGTTTAATTTGTTACTTGATTATGGAGTCATAGATGACTATCCATAGTAACTATAAGAAAACACTAGGAATTTCTTGCTAACTCATCATTTTACTAGTTGATTAGGACATACTGGATACAATTTTCTATCATCACAATCAATCCAATTCACAAACAAAAAGTAATAAATTTGTGCAGGTACCTGTCCCCTTGTTCACTGTGCTCGGTGAAGTCGAGATTCCACTGTGTAACTCTCTGCATTGAAGCATAACCTCCCGTAGCAAAGGCACGAAGGAGATTAAGAGTTGCTGCTGCCTGGCAATAGGCACGGATCATCCGCTGGGGATCCGGGATACGCGACTTCTCATCAAAGGTATCACCATTGATGTTATCTCCTCTGTAGCTAGGAAGCTTCACCCCATCCCTCTCTTCAAACGAGTCGGATCTTGGCTTTGCAAATTGACCTGCCATCCTGCCCACCTGCAAAGGAATAATATAGGTTAGAGAACTACGACTAAATCAAAGAGTTTTGACTCCACTATATAGTGCAGTCAAAGTCGATAAACCTGAACATACGTTTGACTTGAAAAGTATGCAAAATATCCTTTTGAATAAAGACTAATATTATAAATAGAATATGTAAATGTTATTTTCTAGTATCTCTTTTACAAATAATTATGGGCAAAGAGTTCTCTAACTAAAAGTTTGACAAAAGATTAAGGGTGTGTTTGCAAACATAATTAAGTTATGATAAATGGAGTTTTGTTGAATTATCTCACATAGCTTCAGTTATTATAACTTTGGATAGAATGGGACCTTTATGGAGCTGTGATGACTTCTCAAGCAGAGAGTTGAGATTACCAAAGTTATTTCAACTGCATATAGTTTTATCTTAACTATCTGCTGCCAAAGAATTAGTTACAAATTAATTAGAGTTAATTTTTTCAAGTAGGAGGTACAGGTATGAAACCAAAGTTGCAAGCCTCTACCTCCACTTTTAAAAATAACTCATTCACAAGCCACATCTTTCTTTTTAATTAATGGTAAGGACAAATAAGCAATTTCTAAGAATGTATGTTTTCAAGTAAGTTTAATGCACAATTTGGGATGTTAGATCTTTTTTTTTTGTTTTTTTTGTTTTGGAGGAGAATGAAATGGTACTTTATTCTTATCTTAAAATAGCCAGAGTTGGTTTAATACATAGCATGAAAAAAAAAGGAGGGGGGGGGGGGGGGGGGGGGGGGGGGGGGGGTAAATTTCTTTCAATAGGCCTCTCTCTAGCCATAAAAGTTCTTTCTTTTAACTACTACTAATATAACCCTGTACAATATATTGCACATAATTTTTAAATATAACCCTATGCAACATATTGCACATAATTTTTAAAAAGTGAGAAAATAACAAAACTGTTTTTGAAAAAATTCTCTAATAACATCTATACAATATTGCATGCATGCTTTTTAAGGTTTGATTAGGGGATAGGATTACCCTTTAAAAAAATCGGATTGAGAATAAAGTGGAAAGTTGTCTCCTACTTTTGTTCTCTTTTTTGTTTTAGAATTAAAAAATTAGAAAAATTCTTGGATCAAAATGGTTTAGCATAATATAGTGTATACATGACTTTTCAAACTACCTTTTTAACCCCTTGGTACATGAAAAATTGTCAATAGGCCCCTAAAGTTCGGGTAATTTTAATGAGTTGTTTTAAACTGTAGTGTTTAAATGGAAGATAAATTAAACCAGAACTAGGGTTTGGGTTTTTTTGTTTTTTGTTTTTTTTTATACCTTGACAACCGGCATCTGGCCTCCAAACATGAGCACCGCCCCCATCTGCAGTAAGATCCTGAACGTATCCCTAATATTGTTCGCATTGAACTCCTTGAAGCTCTCCGCGCAATCCCCTCCCTGCAGCAAGAACGCCTTCCCCATCGCCGCCTCCCCGATCCTCTCCTCCAGATTCCTCGCCTCTCCAGCGAACACGATCGGAGGGAAGGCTTCGATCGTCTTCAACACCGACTCCAGCTCCGCCTTGTCGGGGTACTCCGGAAGCTGCAGCGCCTTCTTCGACTTCCAGCTTTCCACCGACCATTTGGTGGTCGTCGGGGGTTGTCTGACGTCGGGCGACGAGATGTCAGCGGTGGTGACGGCGGCGGGGGAGGGCTTCTTTTTGGCGGGATCGGCGGATTGGACGGCGGAGATGGAGAGGGAGGTGGAGGGGTTAGTGTTGGTAAGGTGGAGGTAGGCGGGGGTATTTTGGGAAGAGGAAGAGGAGTCGGGGAGGGGGTTAGGAGAGAGGAAGGTTTTGGAGGAGAGAGACAGGGCCATTTTGGGAATGCTATGAAAGTTTTATCTCTCTTGGAATGCTTTGGTTTGGGTTGGTGAGAAGGTGGTAGAGACGAGAGGGGAGGATTTATAATAAGGAGAATTGTAGTAGGAGGAAGGTAGGAGGTATAGATGGGGTTGGTGAGGATTGATTAGAGCGAAATGAAATGTACCTGCTTTTTCTTTCTCAGATTATTTTAATCTGCCGAGTTATTAGAAGAGACTTTGAATGGGTTTCGGATCTTTTTTGGAATGATCCGTTTTTTTTTTCTTATATTTTTTAAACAAGATAATTAAAAATGAAATTTAAAAAAACAGCTACAAAATATGAGCATCCCCTGATCAGGAGAGCTCCCTAGCAACTTTTTTAGCCAAAACAAAAAAAAACTCCTGGTTGAAGATGTTAACCCATAGAAATCTTTAACTATTACTATGCCCATTTTTTGCAATATAGTCAGCACACATATTTTTCTCTCGATAAACATGTTATATTCCACCCATATTCATGCCTTAAGCATAAGTAACATATCCTGAGAAATGGGGTCGTAACTGCTTCTTGCATGAATCTGATCGATAACGATCTTCGAGACTCCCTCAATAAGAATATAACCCTCGTGAAACAACAGATGAAAAACCCTAAGAACCATCCACAGACCTCTTGTTTCAGTGACGTCGATAGATGTCGACACAATCGGCCCCCCCATCGACCAGTAACGGTCTACCATACCAATCTCGATAGACAACACTGTAGCCTGTGTTATTCCCCTCTAAGGACTCATCAAAGTTGAGTTTAATAAATCACTTAGGTGACGCAACTCATTTAACCAAGAGCTCCTGCACATGGCGAGGAGCGAAACTTGTTTTAAGAGTCATCCATTGGACCTCATTGTTGAAACTAAGGCTGGCAATTGATCCGAGCCCGATCCGAGCCCGATCAAGTCCGACCCGTTTTTAGTAGGACTTGTGCCTGATTTTTTTCATTTTTTTCGGACCCGGACTCGACAAATAAGCCCGATTACATTTTCGGGCCGGGTTCGGGTGTGTATGAGTCCGACCCGAACCCGACCCGATTTATATAAGTCTAATAAATACTTATAGGATACTATATGTATAATTTAGAGCAAAAAAGAGAGCTTTTTTTTTTTCAAATTTTACCTCTTTCTGTAATTAATTGATGAAAAGATGGAACCTTTGAATTCAGTGAAGAGCAGGCATTGCTTTTCGAGGAGAAGACGACGGAACGCCGCTTGTGACTCTCTCTCTCTCTAGGGTTTCTCTCTCTTCTCTACTTTCTCTCTCTAGGGTTAGTGAGAGAAAGCTTTGGTTTTTGGAAGGTAGCTTTCTCTTTCTATCTTGCCAGTCGTTGCTGTTGGTTGTCGCAGAGTTCATCAATGAATTCAAAGCTCCAATTACTGTAACTGGTTGTGTGAATTTAATGTAATTGTTTTTTTGAAGAAATCGGGCCGGGCTTGGGCTTTTTTGGTTAATTCGGGCTCGGGCTTGGGCCTGTATTATGGAGCCCGATGCAAAATCGGGCCGGGCTTGGACCCCAAAAATAAATTCGGGCTCGGGCTTATATAAGTCCGGCCCAAGTCCGGTCCGTTGCCACCCTTAGTTGAAACCCACTGAAGCAGAAAAACGACCAAGAACATCCCACCTTTCAACAACGTCTGAAACAACACTGAAAATCACAGTGTGTGGGAGGGGGCGAACTCACTCAAAACAAACTTTGCATAAAACCTTTTAAATATATCACAAGGTGGTAATAATTAAGGATTACAATAACTGTTTTTTAGCAAGTGAACCAAACAAATTCCCCTTTAACATTTACCATAAATCAGGGAAGGATGTCATGTTGACACTGATATCCATACTTGCATGAGAATGCTCCAAACTTGACGAACGAAAATACAATCAAAGAGAAAATGTACAATTATTCATCCTCAACCTCACAAACTGGACAAGTAGGCACAACATGCATCTCACGATGAACCAACTCTTACCTAGTAGGAATTCGACCACATGCAACTCTCCACAACTAGGCAATAACTTTTGGTGCGACTTTCAGTTTGTGGATCAAACTATTTGGAAAACTTGGCACCTCGCAATTCCTTCCACTAACAGCTGAATTTAAAATCTTCAAGGTGACTGTTGACAGAGAGAAATCATAGTAAAGGAGGCGATCAGCGACTTGATTCACTGGAATTGGCATTTATAGCAAAATATTAGCGATTGAATGTGGTTGGCTGGACTCCAACACAGCTGGAATTCATTCCTTATAGAGAAAGATTAAATCGACAACTCTCATTGAAGAACTCAACAACTCAATGGAATAGTGATGCTCATTCTATTCAGGGAAGCACAAAAGATCCAAGGTTCAGAAGAATCTATCTCCATCCTGCCACCTACTTTCTAATGAAGACCATTGCAAATTAGGTCATTACCAGGCACATAAGTGCCACAAACATTGTTTCGGACATTGAACATCCCACACAGATGAAGGGAACTTATACTTAGCAGATAACCATTTAAACAATAGTGATTGGGGTTTACTAAAAGCTCGAGCCAATTTTTAGTCATAAGGCTTACTTAAAATAGTGATTGGGGTTTACTAAAAGCTCGAGCCAATTTTTTATCATAAGGCTTACTGTAGAATGTCCAAACATCTCAAACCAACACCACTGAACTCAATGGGTCTACAAACTCTATCTCATGCAATCATATGCAAATCCTTAGCACCATTAGCTTTAGCCCAAAGGAAAGCACGAAATTCTTGTTCAAGTTTAAATGCACGGCATCCCTTATTCAAACCAACACGCTCTCCAAAGAAAACACTGGACTTACTAAGATTCACATTCTGGCCGCTGAGAGAACAATGGTGTCAAGTAGCCTTTTAATCACCATACACTCGGACACATTAGCTCTAGAAAAAGCAACTATCATCTACATAAGGTAAATGACTGAGGGAGGTATTCTGATTGTCAATAATAATACTTGAGAGCCTACCACCAGCCAATTTTTATTTGATGAGATGGGATAACACTTCTAACATAGGATGAAGAAATAAGAGGAGAGATGACAACCTTGTCACATCCTGTCACGACCCAAAATTTTAACCAATTTTTTTTTAACACTTAACTACTTATTTTATTACTACTATCTTATTATAAATTTCAATAAAAATTTCGGTAGAGTCTTCCCTAAAATATAAGCCCTTTCGTAGAGATTCTTTATGGAATTCTGCATTTCAAAATTTACAACACAACACAAACATTTAATATCAATCCTCCCCGGGCCAATACAAGCAACATCACACACGAAATATATAAATAGGGCTCTGGGAGCATATCTCATTATAATATGTAGGATACAAATTAAAAACCATAAATTCGTTTGAAATCATAATAGATTTTTTAGAAAAAACCTTCAAAAACCAATACATAGAACCCAATACTCCACAACGAGGTGGGTACGGGTTTTATCATTCTTATCTCATCACTATATGTCAACATCTCATACAAATACATACAAAATTTTCTAAAATACAAATTATTACACCATTTATATACTCTACCCCTATTTATATAAAACTGTAACTAATAGAAATTTAACAATATCTACATATACATCACTACAATACTACAGAAGCCACAAGTCTCACCTTGCTGCTACTCGAATCATGCAAAAGGGAAGTCTGGAGACGTCCACCCTCAGGGAAGGACTCCTCTGATCCCCAAACACAACAGGGGTCAGCCATAACTGGTATGAGTATAATCTACAAGGTTAGCTACTGCAATAAATAATATAAAAGAAATTTAAAGAACATACTACCATGATGATAATTCAGTATAACCTGAGATTAAACATGAAAATATAATAAAAGAAAACTGGATATTATACAAGAAATATTTTTTTTCTAATCTTCAACCGATCTACCATATCAGCTTCTACCCAATCTACGATACTGCACCCAATCTATCATATCAACATCTACTCATTCTACGACGCTGCAACCAATCCATCATCTCAACATCTACCCAACCTACCTTGAAGTTGTGCCTCGGCAGGTAGTTCCCACCATTTCCGTAGAAACAGCAGGCAAGTAGTTCCTCGACACAATTCCAAAGCGTATCAAACTCATATTATATTTTGTATTTAATTTAATACTTATTCTTATCTCATAGTACATTAATATTCGTTCTCATTCCACACCAATATTCATTTACAGCTCATAATACAACTTACTTTACTTTATATTTTCTCATCTTTCTAATACAACTCACTTTGCCTTTTTATTTTCATTTTATCATATCACTCACTTTAATTCTCGTTCTTATTTTATATTACACCTAACTTGATTTTTCTTCACATCTTCTCACACAACTTACTTTTATTTTCATTCTTATCTCATAATATAACTTTGACTTTCATTACATCTCATATTACAACTATCATACCAACACACCACCAACCCACCTTGGAGTTGTGCCTAGGCAGATAGTTCCCACCATTTCTACCGAAATAACAGGCGAGTAGTTCATCAACACAATTCCAAGGCATATCATACCCATATTATATTATGTTGCTACTTTAATATCCATTCACATCTTATAATGCCGTCTACTTTAACTTTTCATTCTTATATTGCATAACACATTTTCTTTGATTCTCATATTCATTCCCATAACACAATTTCTTTACTTTTCAGAATCATTTACATACATACTCTCTTTGCTTTTTCACTCTCATTTCATATTATATACCTTCTTTACTTTCTCATCCTCTTCTTATAATATAACTTATTTTACTTTGTATTTACACCTCATAATACAACTTTCTTTACTTTACACTTCTCTCCTTTATTCATACTTCATTTATTTTATCCATATAGTTTTATAAGTATAGCCATATAAATTCAACAACATAAACGTATATAACTCAATTGATTTCACCTAAACATACACATCATTAATATCATGCCTGTGAATGCACAACTCCATCCATATACGATAATTAGATAACTCCAACTATATGGTTATATAACTATATTTATACCTCATCTTTTATAAGTATAACTTTAACCATATAGGTATTTTCAATATATATAAATATGGGTAAAAGGGATATGAGCAACTTGCTCATTTAGTAAATGAGCAATTGATTATGTGGCATGCATGTGATACATTGGACAACTAACCCTTTTAAGAATTTTCCAATCACATGTATGTCACATCATCAATTGCTTATTTACTAAATGAGCAAGTTGCACATCATCAATTGCTTATATATATATATATATATATATATATATATATATATATATATATATATATATATATCTTTCGGAGTATATTCATATCTCCCATAATATAAATAGTCTCCGTAGTGTATCATAACATCAATATCTTCACATATTCATATATTCCTTCAGTAAACATAAACACATTTATATTTTTCTCCTTTTCAGTGCCCACACAACTGACCTCCTCGTACAACACAGGGATCTCTATGCCTATCCCTGTACATTTCGATCCTGCTAACCCATCATATCACCTAGATCCAGGTGTCCTAAAAATCTATCATTTGTGGGCTGGATTGAAAGTACGGTTGCGCGCATACCCAACCAAGACTAAAGCCAAAAGGCTAGTCAAAACTCCTCCCAAGTAAAACCTGGGTAAACACGCAGATTGTTGCCACATGGGTTTTACGCATCCGAGGCTACGTCTTCCTCCTGGCCCTATACCAGCGAGAAAAACTCCTGATCCCCAAATACAATTTGGGGCAATATATAACTCCTGATCCCCAAATAGAAATTTGGGGCAATATATATATATATAACTCATGTTTCCAGGTGTATCCCGGGTCTGTGGGATCTAGCCCAAACCCCTGGGAGATTGTGCGGCACTGCAATATTAAATTATCTCCTTTATATATATATATATATATATTTTAAAATATATCTTCGTATATCTCCTTTACAATATATCTCCTTTATAATATAACTCCTTTATAATATAAATTTCTCCTTATAACATTAATGTATATAACTCCATTAATTTTATAAGCATATACGAGCCATTAATCTCATCAATTATAATATAAAATTCTCATTTATCACCCACACGTCACACACACACATCAGGCCAATTTCACATCACATTATCACATAAAATTTTTCAATTTGTCACCCGCATATCACACATACACCATATTTTCCATCGCATCACATTAGTCATGTGATCACACATCATACATACACATATATATATCAAAATTAGTATAACTCCTCAAATCTAAATATTATAACCTTGTAGCATATATAAATATACTTACAAGCATCAACACAGTTCCATACATGTATACTAATTTCTTACACCCCCATAATTTACTCCGTATTGTACTTATAAATTTCAATACTCAATACACTTTACATGTCACACACAACAAATCATAATTTAAAATTTTCATAGCACACTATGTACATAAAATAAAAGAGATCACACTCACCTGAGGAACACGAAGATCGACTGTGTAAGCTCTCCGCTATCCCCCAAATTCGCTTTCTTTTCCTATTACCAAGTTTTAACACTAATTATGGTTAAAGATATTCAAATCACTCATAACTAACAATTAAAATTATTCTAATCTCTCACAAGCATTTCACTAAACGCCAGACATGTATTATACATATGCACACACTCACAATTCTATTAATTAGGTTTTAAGCCTATAAATTTCTCCAAAAATTATTCTAAGTTATTTCTCATAATTTACAATAATTTTTATTGCCAATCACTAATTAATTTAAGGCATAATCTCTTTTAATTTCAAACCCAAAACCCTAACTCTTTTCAATTTTACTCCTATCATATTCAATAGAGAATTAATCACTTCTAACATGAAAATTATCTCCTAATCTCCCTACTAACCTAATTCTTTTGCCAAAAATTTAAAACGTACAACTCTATTCAATTTTAATGAAATAAAATCTCACCTTCCGAGAGGCCAATCCGAAAAACCAATGCTAGAATATTGAAAAGCACCCTCCAATTAGTTAAAACTAAGGCTGCAAACAAATCGAGCTATTCACGAGCTATTCGGCTCGAGCTTGGTCAAAGCTCGGTCAAAGCTCGACTCGAGACGAGCTCAAGCTCGAAAATTGAGCTCGATAGCTTAACGAGCCGAGCTCGAGTTTGGGTTTTTTTTTAAATTTAGGCTAAGCTCGCGAGCTATTCGGCTCGAATTCGGTCAAAGCTTGACCAAAGCTCGGCTCAAAACTGAGCTCGATTCCTTAACGAGCCAAGCTCGAGCCTGAAGATATTCGGCTCGTCTCGGCTCGATTGCAGCCCTAGTTAAAACCCTTTAAAAATTTCTTTGAATGGCCAAGAATTCATGGGTTTGGGAAAAATCAGGAAATGAAGAAAAAAAAGGAGCATCTGTGGGTTTCGGTCGGTTTCGGCCAGGAAGTGAGGAGGAAGATGGGGTAGGGGTATATTTAATAAATAAAAGGGGGAAAATTCATTATAAGCCCCTCCTATTCTCTTTCATTATTTATATGCCCTTCAAATTCTTCTTTTCATAATAAAATCCAATAAAACCCACTCCACCAAATAAATAAATTAATTAAAGAATATATATAAGATAAAATTGCATATTTATGCATAACAATAACAATAACAATAACATCTATTAGCAATAAAAGAATTACAAAAGATTATTTTGAAATTATAAAATAATGAGGTGTTACATTCCATCGTCGAGCTGAACCAATCATAAGGAGAGCCATTGACAAGTACTGCAAATCACGAATTTTGAACATAAGTCGTGAACCACCTAACAAACTTGGCGTTAAACCCAAACTGCAAAGGAAGAGTTGAAAGATAATCCCCCATAATCTTATCGTAAACTCGCTCAATATCAAGTTTCAACGCCATAAACCCTGCACATTTTTCTATCTTTTTCATGGAATGGAAATCTTTTTTAGCAAGAAACACATTATTCGAAATCAAACGCTCGGGAAAAAAGACACCATGTCCCTCCTAAATGAGAGAAGTTAGAATAGGCTTTAAACGATTAACTAAAAATTTTGCAGTAACTTTATAAGAGAAGTTTCCAAGACTAATAGGGTGATAATCCTCCATGCTTGAAGGACAATAGACCTTAGGAATTAGAGTCATGAAGTTTGACTTCCATTGGGTAGACAAGGATGTTGTGAGCCAAAAATCATTAACACCAGCAACAAAATCACCACCAATGATATTCCAATACTGCTTATAAAATGTTCCAGAAAATCCATCAGGACCAGGTGATTTATTAGATAGCATTGAGCAAATGAAACTGTAGATCTTGCTGACTAAAAAAAGGCAGATTAACTGACCATTCATATCATTAGTAACTTCGCAACCAATGTAAGGAATAGTTAAATAAGAATACTAGTCAATAGTAGGGGACCACTTATCCTTAAAATAATCGAAAAAACACTTTAACACATTCAATCTCCCTGTAAATTGAACATCTAACATAACACTTTAACACATTCAATCTCCCAGAAAATTGAACATCTGACATACTTTGTACCTTATCAATGGAGTTTCTAGCTCGGTGAACAAGCTTGGCTAGATGGAAGTAACTAGAATTTCTATCCCCGCCTTTAATACAATCATCTAGCGATCTTTTATGCCAGAATTTCTCCAGCATATTGAGATTTTCTTGAAGCTCACGAGAGCAAATCCTCAACATATCAACCTCCCTCAAAGAGAGCTATCCTATACAATCATTGAACTGTAAAGCCATCACTTTCTTGATAAGAAATTTACCCTTAGAGAAGATATTACCGACCCCATTATGGTTCTATGTCAAACCACCTTTACTTTGCAAGTTTAAGGAATACTATATGAAGATTATCACCAAGTACTACTGTGTTTCATGCCGAACCAACAACCTCCTCAGATTATGTAATTGTGGCCCAAAAATTCTCAAAACAAAAAGGTTTTGGGCCACTCCCATCAATAACTTCTATATTAGTTAAAAGTGGACTATGATTTGTTGCTACTCTGACTAGATGAGACATGGAAACCATAGAGAAAAGCTCAAGTCAATCCATCGTAACTTGGCTTTCCCAGAATGACATGAAGCAGGTTGAGCAACTATTTGCATATCCCTATCCAGTTTCATATGAGCTTGATCAATTTTACCAACATCAGCATGAGTTTCGAGAAGAAGTATAGCGCAACCAAGCCCACCCCGAGCACTCTTCTCAAGTTCGGACCCGCACTGCCCCTACTCGGATCAGTCCCGAAAGTAACTGGGCTTAATCCTAATCAAAACAAAATCTTGGTTTACTCAAACAAACCTAACCTAATCAACACAAACCCGAGCCCTCACAGGCTATAGATCGGAGTCCCTCTTGGGTCAGACCCAACTGCACAGGACAAACCCGAAACCCCTTACTACCTATGCATCCAAACTCGCAAACAATCATAATCAAACCCAATAGAAAAAAACTAGGGTTTTAAACCCTAACTAAAACCATAAATTTTCAGGAAAATACAACCCAAAAATAAACAAACATTTAACTCTAAAATATAAGATTTTAATCATGGAAAAATCTATTTTTTTATGCACATAACAATCCCTAAATCTTCATGAGAATATTCAATAACAACTACAAAAATCTACAATCGTATAACATGATTTTCAAATTAAAATGAGTTCTTTTGCATGATATGAATCTCTATTACCAGGTGAATATTTATTCATGAACACAACAACGCAGTAGATCTTCTTGTTTAATATAATCATCTAATACACCATCAAGAACATGCAACAATGTTTATTATGCATCTATTCATATTGTCTCTATGATTAGAACAAGTGTTTACAAACATCCTAGCATGCTCTCTATTTTAAAATAACATCAATAGAAATCAAGAGAATAGAAGAACAACCACCTCTTAATGTTGAATTCTGGATCAAAAGTCTCCAAAAGTCCTTCTCCTCCAAGAATCCAAAAGCACTCCAATAGCCAAGCAACCAAAAAAATGAGAAAGAGTCTCCCCCTCCCTCTCTATTTATTGGCCGGCCACCATATGGTTAAGGTTTAGGGTTTTGTGTGTTGTTTGTATTTGACTGGGCTCTTATGGGTCCAATTAGTATTCTCTTATTATAAATATTAATTTTAATTATTATTAATAGCCTGCAATAAAATATTATTCATCCATATGGATAAAATAAAAAATAAATGAATAATACAAATACTACAATACATTATAATGCACGTGCGTTGTACGTACAAACTAGTAGGCAAAAATAATAATAATGAAATGTTATTTTATTTTTGTAGGTGTTACAAGAAGTAATACATCTGCTTTGTGAGTTCATATAATTGACTTGCAAACACTAAGACCTAGAGGTTTAAGAACCCCTCGATAATTACAGCTGGTGACTTACATTCGACAACAGTTGTGGAAGTAGGAGCGACCTCACTCGTTGCTGGATCATCAGTCTCAATTATCTAGGAAGTGTCATGACCACTATCAACTTGCATCTATGTAGTTGGAGTCATCACTGAGACCACGTCTCATCTTTAAACTGTTTCCATTAGAGGACCTATAGAGAGGCCCCTATAATGGCAAAACTAGCACCATCTGCCATTTCGATGATGGGAAGGATGTCACAACCAACTTAAGTATCCACCAGCCTCCAAGGCCATTCATTTTTTTTGAATTCGGCATGACAAGGGTTGTCTTTCTATTATTAAAAGCTTCACCTAGTTTGATAACTTATTTCCCTCTCTTCGTTGGAAGATGAACTAACCTTGAATCTGTAGCACTAGAAACTCCAACAATCTGGGGCCCACCTGCTGCAACTTTATCAATCCTTTTGCTAAAATTTGACGGTCCCTCATTAGACAGATCCACAAGCAAAACAACACCACCTTTTGGAATTTGCTCCACTCGAGTTCTGCCTCTGAACATTATGGTTAGTTTTTTTCTTGTCTAAAGATTTAACGGGCCCATCCATAGATGCAACCCATTTTAGCTTATTACTAGATCAGGCCAAACACTGAAAGAATTTACTTTCAAATTATCCCCACCTACATGCTTCTTTGCCGTCATTGCCCCAAAGATCAGAGGTATTACAGATGTCTTTGAGATCGACCCCACCGCATGGAAACTTTTAGAATATTTTTTGAACTTACTCGAACATGACTGCGCAGATATGCTACTAACAGGCTCCAACGATTTCACAACTGTTTTTCCCTCAGATTTACTGACATTACCGTTGCTGCCAATAGGAGTAGACTAACTCGGCTTGCAACGTTCGACCTTCATCCATTTTCCAAAGAAGTCCTCTTTGAATTCATTCACAACCTTAACAACCGCAGGTGCCATGTTAACATCATTAGTTGTCGAAGATATCTCATTCTACATAGTAGTATTGCTATTATTGGTAAGTGGAGCACTATGATTACTAACTGCCTTAGCTACACCACAACACTGCCATTTGCCTCCGAGTAGAGACATGTCGAGGCAGAATGGCTAACAAGCCCACAACCGTAGCAAAAGACACCCACACTTTCATACACAAAATCTTACCATATTCTAGCACCACAACATGGGCTGATGAACCTTCCTGGAACGAGTGGTTTGGATAGATCAACCTCCACACAAGAACTTGCATAAACAACCCACAATAATGAACTAATGAAATGTGCTTTAGACAGTAATGGA
The DNA here is from genome assembly GCA_017893485.1 of Hemerocallis citrina. Taxonomy (NCBI): domain Eukaryota; kingdom Viridiplantae; phylum Streptophyta; class Magnoliopsida; order Asparagales; family Asphodelaceae; genus Hemerocallis; species Hemerocallis citrina. The sequence continues at coordinate 74,551,212 of CM030366.1, read as the reverse complement.
TCCACATTTGCACAAGTTTTTTCTTGAACAAGGCAGTCGTAGGGATGTTAAAAAAACCCCAAAAGCACAAGCCTGCCCAAAAGCCCGCGGATAAAGCTCGTCAAAAGCCCGGCTCGACCCTTTAGTCCCGGGCCGAACATGGGCTTGGAGTTGAAGGTCCGGCCCATAATCTCGGGCTATGATCCAGACCACGAGCCTGGGTCATAGACTCGCCCTTTTGAAACAATGTAAAGTTATATATTTTATGTAAAGATACATAAATATATAGCTTTAAAATAATAATGGTAGAAAAAAATGCAATTGCTTTTATTAAGAAACATAAGATACTATTATATATATGCATGATCTATAGTTATAAAAGTATATAAGATACTATTATATATATGCATGATCTATAGTTATAAAAGTATATAATATAATATATTTCTAACATACATATATAGAGTAATGTGAGGAGCATATTTGTATGAGAAAAATTTTCTCATACAAAGTGATTATACTTACTTGGTGGGGCTCTTATGGAAGATCCTTCGTCCATCATATTTATCATGTTAATGGATGTATGTGTAGAAAAATTAAGTGGTTTGGAGGTCATCACCCATGCATCATGTGGGTCCAATTTGTAGTTCATTTTGTATTACTGTTAAAATTGTTCATTTGTCAATCACATGATGTATGGATGAATGACCTCCAAACCACTTGATTTCTTCTAAACATGCATTCATTAGTATGATAAATTTGATGGACAGAGTGGATCTTTCATAAGGGCCCCACCAAGTGAGTATAATCACTTTGTATGAGGAAAATTTCCTCATACTCTATATGAGGCCCACTTTTCTCATATATATATATACACTAGGTATGCCCGTGGGCACGTGCCTACGACACGTCTTTTGAACTATGCAACATCTGAAAAATCATGTAAACAGTAAGGGATGATTTATATAGATATTTTTGTGCTAGTAGACGTTGATGTATTGATGTACTCTGAAGTACAATTATGGAGTGGCATTGATGTACGCGGCCGCCGCTGCCAATGCCACCAACGAGAGTCACGAATTCCGAGGATAAATTGTTGGGAGAGGGGTCCACGAAGGGGTGAAGAAGGCGGAGGCCCTGAAGGCACCAAAGATAATGCTATCTATAAGAGTTTGACATGTAGTCAGGCAGAAAAATGAAAGTTAAGGCTCGAGTCAATATGATAAAAACACTGTATTCAGATGTTCTTCTTGTCTAATGCATACAATTCTTTGTGCTAATAGTTCACAATGGTTGATTAGATGAATAATCTCAAAACATCAAAATTTGCAAAGCTAACAACAACAATGGTTTCTTAAAGCAGTAAGTCTAGCAAGTAATCAACTTATTAGCTTTGTAGCCAAAGTGTCCTCAACTAAAAATTAAAGTCATGATGTTTCCTCATTCCAAGCAATTTAAAAAAGTAACTAAATACCAGTATACTACCATCTAACACAGTTAGTAATCCATGTTGGCTGATATAAAGGACATACTACTTATATCACATAGCTTTTGAAGACGATTGACTCACAATTCATATCTAAGCCTTTTCATCAAAATGAGGACTGTCATGACCTTAATAAATTTCCACTAAGAATAAATCTTCTGCTAATTCGACAATAAAAAAGTTGGCAGAAATAAATACTAAAAGAAAATGGGAAGTTAATAGTTGCTAACCTGTTATGAAAAGATTTGTACTGATAAGCATCAGCTGAAACACACCCAGTGCCAATATCAACAGGGTAGCCACCCATAACTAAAAGCTTTCCATTAACAACAGCTACTCCAAACCTAGCTTTTACTGAAGCTGGCATTGGTGGAAGCTTTCGGTGTTCGTCGCCTATTGAACCCAAAACCTCCCAATGGATTCCTTTTCCTTCAGTATCACCAGTCAAAACATAAATCGATTCCTCAAGCTTACCAATCTCCTTTCTCATAGTAATGAACTCTTTGCTTTGAATGAATGACCTTCCACTTCTTGTAAATAGTACCCAAAACAGGTTCATCAACGATGTTTTCCCAACCCTATTAAACAACAACAAATCAACAATCAAAAATAATAATAATGGAACCCTAGATCTCTAATCGATAGGGAATTACCCACTATCGCTGAGGATGATGACCTTGAGGAGCATTCGCCGTTCAAGAAACGCACCTCCGACGCGGCCGTCACTGCCACCGCCACCACCGAGAGTCACGGAGTGGGGCTCACGAAGGGTATGGAGAAGGCGAAGGCCCTAAAGGAGAGGCGACAGGGTTTGGTGGAGGTTGGGAAGTAGAGGAGGGTGGAGGGGGGTGGGCGGCAGGAGTGGCGGCGGAGGGAGAGTTTGAAGGGGGAGAGGCGGTGGCGCCGCGGGGGGGGGGGAGGCGGAGGAGAGAGAAAGAGCCGAGGTGGTGATTTAGGGGAGAGAGAGAGAAAGAGAGAGAGAGAGAGCCGGGGGAAGAGAGAGAGAGAGCGAGGGGAAGAGAGAGAGAGACAGAGAGAGCGGGAAGAGAGACAAAGAGAGATAGGGGGGGGGGGGATTTCGGAAAAAGAGAGAGGGGATATTAAAATTTTGGGGTTTGAAATTTAGAGGGGGGGGATGTGTTTTGTAAGATTAGATCCGGGTCTTTGATTTTGGGGGGATTGAAGGAGAACCACTTGATAGCTTTCTTTGTGTTTTATTTTATATATATATATATATATATATATATATATATATATATATATATATATATATATATATATATATATATGTGGGTAAAAGGGATATGAGCAGCCTGCTCATTTAGTAAATGAGCAATTGACTATGTGGCATGCATGTGATACATTGGACAACTAACCATTTTAAGAATTTTCCAATCACATGTATGCCACATCATCAATTGCTCATTTACTAAATGAGCAAGTTGCTCATACCCCTTTTCCCCTATATATATATATATATATATATATATATATATATATATATATATATATATATATATATATATATATAATAGCCCAGATTACGGGTCGGGCTTTAGACACTTCCATAGGCCCTCTAAAAGTCCGGACCAATGATCGGACCTAGGGTTTAGTTTTTCAATGGTGGCGGACCTAACCCCGAGCCCAACCTTCCCGGCCCGGGCAATTTTACATCCCTAGGCAGTAGCAACACACACCCACAGTTACCTCATTTATATAGGAAAATTTATGGTTCAAGCAGGAATCCAACTTTTAACATCTTGCTTACCAGTAAAGAGAATTACCATTTGACCACAATCACACTTGCAGAAGCTCTGAATTGTTGGTAACAGAGTTCCAGATATTCTTATCCTTTTTCGTATGTAATACAAATCATTAGTCATTAGTCTTTTTGATTTTTTTTTGCAACAATGGCGCAGTTCAATGACCTGGGTTTTATGGCTAGACAGAAATAATCTTTATTTTCGTAGATCTTGCAATAGTATTTCTGGCAATGACTCACATTATGCATTTTATTTCTTTTTGGGCTAATGTGGCAACAGCAGGTCCCAGGAGAAGGATTGCAAGTGTTTTCTAGGTAGAGTAGTTTGATGATGATGAGATCGAGATCGGGCCGACAATCGATTGACAGCCAGCACGGCACGGCTACTAGGCTCCTTGATACCCACCACCCCAGGGTTTGTTGGGGGATATGATGTATCTCTATGTGGCTACTCGATATTTATTTTGTCCCACCCCCCATGTTCGGGGTGGAGTTTATGTTTATTTTGTCCCACTCCCCATGTTTGGGGTGGAGTTTATATAATTTCCTTCTGGTTGTAGAATGTTGTAGTAGGCTCAGTACTCTGAATATGTTTTATTAATCTCTTATTAATGAATAAGATGGTCAGATTCCACCTTTTCTATAAAAAAATTTAAAAAAAAAAAAAAAAAAAAAACCAAACAAACAAGGGCGCAGTTAGTCAAACTCTTTCATCCCATTATAATCATTAGTTTTTATTGCTGAATCTTTTCCTGTGTGTAAACCACCAAGTCAAGGGTTTAGTTCTTATCGGTTCTGCGAATGCTATTATAACTCAAAGAACTTAGTATTTATAAGCTTGTGTAGATATGGTATTATCGACATTGAAAGAGTGCTTTAATCTATGTATTGATGTATGTATTGATGTGAAGAAATGCTTGATATAATACAATTGAGGTTTTAGTATCTTATGTTTTGAGAGAAGGGGATAGATCTGCAAAATTGGATGCCAAATTTTTATCGATCAGAGAATAAGCATGTGAGATGTGAGATGGTTGTCAAGCTTTTTCCGTGGAATTGGTTAGATTAGCTGAGGTTGATGCTTTTGATGTCGGTTTTGTTACATATTAGATTTTTTTTTGTCTTCTAATTATTAAACAAAAATTATAAGCTTGCATCAAGACAATCTTTTTTTTTATATAAAATAAATTTAGGTGTTCATTTTCTTCAACTACGCAGAGATTTGTATACACGATAATATTTCGGATTTCCTTTTTTATGGTGTATAGAAATTGAATTTGTGTTTAAGAATCACAACAGGGGTTGATATCTTTATGAGTTGTGTTCGCTATCCAATAATCCTAAACCCAAAGGCTTTGGGTTTGGATCATGGACCCGCAACCTCCCATTGTAGTGGTTATATTGTATTTTTAAGGAAATTTTAAGTGGTTAGTAATTTTCCATGAGCTTTGGGGGTTGGTGAGGTTGGCAGTTGCAAGAAAATACGAGGGGGCATTTTAGGAAAACTGGCCAAAGTTTAGGAACATGCTTGGTTAGATATGGTGATCTGATTATTATAAAAAGATAAAATTATCTCCAACCACCAAGAAAGAGCTAATTTATTTTTAAGGGTTTTTTTCCACATAAGCCATCAAATTTGCTAATTTCAAAGAAGACACCCACAATATTTCCATAAACAACATCCACAATGTTAGACAATTTCTAAAAACACCATTCGAATTATTTGTTATTAATTTGAGAGAGAATATTCCATCAAATTTAACGAGTCGAGGGTAAAATGACCAAAAATTTTCTGTTCCTTATTAGCCTCATTGTTATGGATGAGTTTTTTTGTTTGAGTCAAGTTAGGTCAAAAGCGAATGCAAAATTGGCATAAATCTAACCCAACACTCATCCACAATGTTGAGGTTGATAGGGGACGAGGTTTTTTTGTCATTTTGCTTCCGTTCGGTTAGACAAAACTTTCAAAATAATAGCAAATCATTTGAGTGGTGTTTTTGAAATGTACTTAACATTGTGAGTGGTGTTTATGGAAATAGAGATTTGTGGTGACATATGTGGAATTAGCAAATTTGTGAGTGGCATATGTGGAAAACCCCCTTTTTAACCCATCATCTTTTAAATATACCAATACTTTATATTGGCTTTCTTTAAACCCGATTTTTATTTATCACATCTCTAATATTATAATGGGAGAAGGCCTTAGTGTCATTTGTAAATCTACCAACGCGTTCATTGTACGTGCATAACTAATATGAAGGAGGTCTCAGGTTTGAGTCCTCACTATGTCAGATTTTTTACTTTAATTTTTTTAATATATTAAATGTGCATCGCACGTGGAAATTACTATCTATTTATCTATCTATCTATCTATCTATCTATCTATAATATAATATATAATAACTATTATAATGGAATAGTTGGAGTTGTAAATCTACATACTTACGTGCAACACACGTGCAACTCTAACTCTCACATTATAGTTTTCACATTTACTTTTAAAATGATCCTATTTATTAAGATATACATCACACGTGTAAATCAGAGTTCTTATTTTAAACTTTTTAAATAAATTAATATGTGCATCGCACGTGTATATTACTAGTATGTAATTAGTTTTTTTATACTTTAGCTGTATTTCCTATTCTACCCTTTCCCTAAAAGAAAATTAAAAGATATTTTAAAATTACCTATTGTATTTGCTAGTTCTAGTTTGTTTCAAATTATTTTTTTCTCATTTGATCCAATCGAGAAGAAGATGAAGATGGTGAAAGCAACCCCTTAAAAAATATTAGTTCGTTCTTTAATTTATTTAATTTTATTTTTTCTTGGGAGGGTAGACCATCATCTACATCAAATTAACCAACATTCATTATCATTACTTTATTAATCATAACATCTCATCCTTGCACTTCCTCCCATGCTCCCATCACTATCCCGACACCGCATCAATCTTGTAGCACCCCGAAATTTTAATAAATAAATTAAAAATACGTGACACAAATTTCAAATTCAACCTCAATTGTAATAAATATAGCATCCAAATATACGAAAATTTTAAAAATTTTGTTACATCAACTCTTTTTCAAAGCACAGCAGAATTTAAACACTTTGAATTACAATTCTTTTTACAACACAGCGCCATAAATACAATTTTCTCTTTACAATCAATCCCTTTTACAAGATATGCATAAACATTAATTATTCTACCACATGCTCCCAACTCCATGCTAATGGTACCTACTTATGAAACATTAGGCTAAAGATATCCCTAACCCCATAAACTACAAGGGTCAGCCATAAAGGTGTGAGTGATAAAGAAAGGATTACAACTTAAATGAAAACATAAAGAATAAAATCATAAGTCAACAAGTGAAGCTAGGCTAAGTGTCAAGTACAAGTACAAGAAAACAAAGAAAGCATGCATAAAACAAGTCAATAAATCACAAATGCATATGATGATTAATAATGCATACTTGTCGGATTCTATGCATCCCACTCTACATAGGTCTGGTACAAACCGTTATCGTATTCCACTTTATAGGGTTCAATCCTACGTTATGCAACTAATCCTACTACGGTGATTACTTTAAGATTTAGAGTATTCTGTGAGTATCTAGCGCCACGCCCCGGTAATTCCTGAGAATCAACTTTCTCATTGTCCATGATATTGGGTAAGCACCCTCACACCTCAATAATTTCGGAAATTGAAACCCACACCGTCTACCAATGATACCTCATCACACAAATATCCCATGAGCTTCGCCTCGACCTCCGGTAATCCCGAAGATTCATCCCACACCGTCCGTGATCACACCCTGGTAATTCTTGAGATTTATCTTCCACCGTCCGGTCATAGGAGGCCCCCCTATATGTTTGCTCTTATTTCATTACAACTCCAACTAGTGTCTGTCCTTAGGTTTATTATTATTTGTTAAGTCACAATTCCCCCTAGAGTTGGTGTAATGTGTCGAACTTAATTCTGCTAACTCAACAATAAGGCCCCACTGACCAAAATATCCACAAAGTCTCAACCGCTCACATGTTAGGGTCCCACTTAACCCCTAGAGTCTCAAAACGCGAAAGATGAACTCAACATTTCTTAGTATCCCGCCTTCTTTTTCCAAAAGTTTTGGAATTGGCTGAAAGACGATCTCTTCCACATGTTCTCCGAACTCCATCAAGGCTCTTTCTCTTTTGATCGCATCAATTATGCTCATATTGTTCTCATCCCTAAATTGATGGGAGCGAATACTGTGGCTAATTTTAGGCCTATTAGTCTGATCAACTCTACGTTCAAGATTATCATGAAAGTTCTCTCCATTAGACTTGGGGCTGTGATATCTCCGTTCATTGATCCCGCTCAATCGGGATTCATCAAGGATCGTTTCATCCTTGATAGTGTAGCGTCGGCCCAAGAGGTTATCTCCCATTGTCACAAATCTAACTCGGAAGGTATTCTCATTAAGCTTGACTTCCAAAAAGCTTACGACAACGTTAGCTGGGAGTTTCTATTTGATATTCTTCTTAATAGAGGTTTCGGCCCCAAGTGGATTGCCTGGATTAAATCCAGCCTTTTTTCCAGAACCTCATCTATTCTTATTAATGGAGTCGAGGGCCACAAATTTAAAACCAAATGTGGTCTTCGGCAAGGAGATCCGCTTTCTTCCCTTTTATTCTCTTTAGTGGCTGATGTATTTAGTAAACTCCTTCGCAACGCATGGGAGGCACAGGTCATTGAAGGTCTTGGCAACTTTCATGGTTTTCATGGAGTGTTAAACCTTCAATATGCCGACGATACAATCATTTTCACCAAGCCGAATCCCCAATTGCTTCGGAACCTGAAACTCCTTCTCTATTGTTTTGAACTAGCATCAGGGCTTTCTATCAATTTTCACAAGTCTTCCATTCTCTGGTTAGGGGGATCACCTAACAGGCAAATAGAAATATCTAATATCTTTAATTGCCCTATATCTTCATTTCCCATCACTTATTTGGGTATCCCCCTTAGATGGGGCAAATTGCATAAAGCAGATTGGTACCCCATGATTGAGAAAGTTGAATCCAGACTGTCTATATGGATCGGAAAACTTCTCTCCCGAGGAGGGAGATTGATTCTTCTCAACTCTGTTCTTTCTGCTTTCCCTCTTTATATGATGTCATTCTATTTCGTTCCCGCTTGGGTCATCAAGAGGATCGATCAGATCAGAAGTAATTTCTTCTGGTCAGGATCATCCTTCTACAAGCCAGGTTCGCACCTGAGCAACTGGAAACTTATTTGTTCTTCCAAGGAAGCTGGGGGCTTAGGAGTGTTGAATCTCAGACACCAGAACCTGGCTCTTCTGGGCAAATGGCTATGGAGATTCTTTAAAAGGGAAGACCTACCTTGGATCAATAGTATCAAGGTTAGGTGCTTCACTACGAATTAGTGGTGGAATTTCCCTCTCTCGAGTCATCGTAACGCCTCCCATTTCTGCAAGGGGGTTGGGAATGCATCGGAGGCATTCCAATGTGGTTTAGCCCACTCCTGCTCCAATGGTTCCAGGACCAAATTCTGGACTGACCACTGGATTGGTAACTCTAAGCTCGCTACTACATACCCGGCTCTCTTCCGTCTAGTCGCCAATCCCATGGCCTCAGTAGCCGGTTCCTTCCTTTTTTCCAACTCCCTTAGGCAATGGTCGATCCCCTTCTTGACCAATATCCCCTCTCACTTAGAATCTGATTTTAACGATCTTTTTTATTCTATCTCAAATTACGAGTGGAAGGATAAGGATGATGTTTATTGGCATTGGAAAAGATCGGGTACGTTCACAGTTAAATCTTTCTACCATTTTCTCAATTTTAGGGGCACTTTTGCGCCATTCGCCGATCTCGTTTGGAAGACCTGTGCCCCACTTAAAGTGAAAATTCTTTCATGGCTTGCCCTCAACAACAAGCTATTAACTGTTGAGATTCTCAACAAGAGGAATTTAGTGTGGGGCCAATTATGTCCATTATGCTCCTCTGAACCAGAAAATGTGGACCACTTATTTATTTTTTGCGAATTATCGCATCCTTTCTGGAAGATTACTGCGCTCGCTTGGGAAGTGCCAGCTACTCCTTCAAGCTTATCAGGCGTCTGGGCTTCGCCCCCCTCTAATAACATTTATCACAAATCGTGGTATTTGTCGTTTCAAATTATCGTGTGGGTAACGTGGATGGAAAGAAATAAGAGGATCTTCCGCCACTCTACTTCTTCCTCCCACTCTATAGTTGACGAATTCTTATTCCTTTTCAACTTTTGGTCATCTTCTTTAAAATCCGAAGCTAAAGATTCTCTTCTCTTTGGTAGACTAAAGAATGCTTTTCAGTGTCTTCGTAATCTAAATGCTATTTAATGCTATACTATTTGCTTCTCATTGGGATTTATTTTGGACGTCGAATGCTCTCTTCTTATTTCTGTAGCTTCTACTTTTAGGATAGTTTCTTTTCATCAGTCTATTTAATCTTCTCTTTTTCCTGATACTTCTTTTCGCGTATGATGTTTGCAGGGTTAAGGGGTGTTTTGGCACCTCATATTTTGTTTTTTGGGGCAGTGGCTCAAGCTCGGGGCTGGCGGACCTTCCGCCTAGTTTTTGGGGAGGCGTATGCCCCAGCTTCTTCTCCGTTGACCTCTGTGTCCCTTACCAATTGCTCTTTATTTTGCTGGCTATGATGGTACTGAAGTTGTAGCTTGCTATGGATCATACTTGATGTTGGGAGGATCATGGAATGTTTCTATATGGGTTGTTTACTCTCCTTTTGTTCTAGTACTATTTTAGACTGTATTTCGTTAGTTCTTAACTTCGATCTCCCGAAGTGTTACTTGTAACTATGCTGTTTTGCTAGCCCGATCAAGGGTGTCTTTAGTGAATGGGAGTTGGCCCTGTGCGCTCCTACATTCGTAATCATCCTTAATGGATGTTTTATATTGCTTTTTGTTTTCTTTACCTTTTCTTGCTTAGATGTTTATGATTGTCTGATCTGTGCATCTGGGCTAGCGCGACTATTATTTAGTTGGTTGTGTAGCGATTCTTTTTCTGCCCATCTCGTCTACGAGCACTGAGTAGCGTCGTTCTCTGAGTATCATCTTATGTTAGATATGATATATCTTGCTTGGTTCTTGGCGGTCCGAGTACTTCCATTTCCGTTCCCGAAGTGTCATTGTTCGCCTGCGCTGTCAAAGCCCGGAGAGGATCCCTATTGAGCTCCTTCAGCTTTTCTTGATATCCTCTCGGGGGGTTTTGGAATTTGGTCCCGCGTGCTTCCTTTCGAGAGTTTGGAGTAGATTACAGCATAGTTTTCTTCGGAGATTGCGAGTCTCCGGAGCTCCAGTAGTGTCTTGTGCTACACCGCTGGTGGAGATTGCTCCTTGTTCTGAGGATTCTGCATGTTCAGATCTGTGTGTTTAGTTTTTTATTTTATGTAGCATTGTTTCTTTAGGGGATGGGTTTTGTTCACCCGACATCTGAATCTCTTATTGCTTTTACGTCGTTTTACCGCTTGTAAAACCTCTTTTGTAACTGTTTTTCTGTTATTTATTATCATTTGCTGGCTGGAGTCGTTTGACTCTATCCGTATCATCCAAAAAAAAACATTTCTGAGTATCTCATAAATCCAAATAGTCCAACTTAAAAGGAGGTTTCCCTCAAAGCCAATAGTCAATAAAACCAAATACTTCCAAAGTACAACTGGATAATTTTTCAAAACTAAAATGAAGTGTAAACAAAATTGAGAACTTATACTCTCAAAACAGCGAAGAATAAGTTCAGTATAATACTTTTGGAATTAGAAAAACGTTCACTTTTCGAAACCATAAGAATTGGAATTTAAATACACTTGATAAAATTTGAGAATACATACTCTCTGAAAGTGGTGAAAGAGAAAAACTTCCAAATTAATAGGAAGGAAGTTTATCTAAGTTCAATTATTGCTAAGAATAAGATAAATTAACTTTGCAAAGAAATAAACAATCGTTCGAAGAACAGCAAAACAGTGTGCATAACTCAGCTCGACGGTCGACTGTCATATATTGTATAAAATGTGGCGTTCGACTGACAGTGCTCAAGTAAATCCCTTCTTCACACTGTGGCGGTCGACTGACAGCTACTGTAGAAAAACACTGCAGTCGACTTCACAGGGGAAGATGGCGACAGACTAGGCATGACAGTCGACTGCAGTGCGCGTTCATTTGAACTACAGTCGACCGTAAGATATACTGTGGTGACTGCACAATCAATTTCATAGGGGAAGATGGTGATGGACTAGGCATGACAGTCGACTGCAGTGCGCGTTCATTTGAACTGTAGTCGACCGACAGATATACTGCGGTCGACCGCACAGTCGACTTCACAGGGGAAGATGGCGACGGACTAGGCATGACAGTCGACTGCAGTGCGCGTTCATTTGAACCGCCGTCGACCGACAGATATACTGCGGTCGACCTCACAGTCGACTGGAATGTCTAGTCTGCGACAGCCAAGAACTCCGCTATTCTTTCAAATCTGATATACGTTTAAAACTTCGAATACATGATTAAAATTGCTAAAAATTTGTAACAACACAAATACATCCTTGGCCAAAATAACTTAAGCTATGCATCAGATCAAATCCTCATTTATTTCACAAAAGAAGAAATTTTTTGAAATTCATATTGTTGCGAAAATCAAGATTTTGAAGAACTTCTCATATGAATATTTGAACTCTTACAAATGCAGTCGAAATCTCCTTCATAACACAATTCAAACATGTTTAAAACTGAAAGTAATCTTATGTTACACATTCATTGGTCAAAATATCTCCATCCATCCAACTTAACATCAAGTTCTTTCACTTTTTATTCAATCACAATCCAAACCAATATTAATTCTTCATCTTTAATCTCAAAATAGCGAATACAAAACCAAAACAACAACTTAAAGAATTTCTATTCATCCATATGCATGTATGACATTACTATTCAATTTGCATTCTAGTTATACATGATATACATCCACAATCCACTGAATTCTCACACAAGCAATAATTAGATCTATACTAATTAGATGACAACTCTACATATCTCATATTCAAGATCAATTCAAACATGGTTATTCAAGCATGGCATAGGAAAGTGATGATCATTGTGTATTCCATACATCAACTATTTAAGCATGGAAAATTACTCATACATTCATATTTCTTCATAAAGATGTTGATTAGTTATCTATTCATTTAGAATTTGTATTCACACATCATATTTCATAATCATACAACTTCTAATCATGCATTCCATTTGAACAATTCATAATCATATCGTAAACAAAAGGTAAGAAAATATCACTCACCTCAAGAAGATTCAATCGAAGCACAAAAGAAATAGTAAAGAAAAACTCATTCTTCCTCCTTTGCAAAGTCCAAGATCCAAGCTTTAAACTCTAAGAAAATAATGAGAAAATATGTTTTGAGTTCACCACAAAGGAATAGCGGCTTCTACTGCCTCTAATATAGGCCGGGATTCCAGTTTTTAGGGTTTCACAAAGTTTACAAATTTACTCCTCAAGAAAATTATTTATTTATATATATGGATCCTTCCAATTATTAGTTAATCAAATTGATTTAAAATAAAATAAAATTAAATTCCCTTACTCTCTTGAATTGGCCGGCCAATAAACACAACCAAAAAAACCAAAATCTTGAGTTTTTACTCCAAGTGGCAATTTCGCACAAAATTCCTTCATTTTTTAGTATTTGCAAATATGTCATTATTCATTCATCAAAATCCAGTAAATTTATAAATAATAGGCTAAATTTGAAAGAAAAAAAAAAACCTTTGAACTATCTCCTTTATGCAGAAACCTCACTGAACTTTTTTTAACACAGAAAACCACACTCAAGTATGTTTGCAAAAACCCCCCCTGAAGTATATTTCCAAAAAATCACATCTAACTTTTATGCTTGTATTAGATAACCAAATTCATCTTTGCAAGTTGGTTCAGAAAATATCATGCATCTTTCTCATTATTGTCAAAAAACCTTACTCAACTTTAGTAGAAAGCCCACACCGTGGGAATGGGTTTTTTGCAACTATACTTGAGTGTGGTTTTCTGCACATAAAAAAGTTCAGTGAGATTTTCTGCATCAAGGGTATAGTTCAAGGGGCTTTTTTAAAATTTAGCCTACATAATATCTACTAATAAATTTTAGATTTTCGGACTTTGTGTTTTCCAAGAAAATATTTGTACGTGTTTTGCACGTGCAAAAAAAGAAAATTTCATAAAAATGTTTGTTAAATTCCAAAAATTCATTTTAATTCATTTATAATTTCTAAAATATTATTTAAAATTCCAGGATGTTACATTGCTCCCTCCTTAGAATAGTTCTGTCCTCAGAACTACCGCTAGTAGGGACAAAAACAATTACAAGCAAATGAAGAAAATTACATAAAAAGTTCGAGAAAATCCTTCTTCATGCGATCCTCCGGCTCCCAAGTGGCTTCCTCGAACAACTGGTTCCTCCACAATACCTTGACCATAGGTATAACTTTATTCCTTAACACCTTCTCTCGACGGTCCACAATCTTCACAGGCTGTTCCTTGTAGCTCAAGTTCAACTGCAATCTCTCGGGCACTTCCATCAACTGGTGAATCTGATCTGGCACATACTTTCTCAGCATTGACACATGGAACACATCATTTACTTATGCCAATTCTTCAGGAAACTCCAACTTATATGACATCTTATCAATCCGCCTCAAAATCCTGTATGGCCCAATGTACCTTGGCGCCAACTTGCCACCTTTCCTAAATCTGATCACCCCTTTTGTCGAAGACACCTTGAGAAACACTGCATCTGTAACACCCCATAATTTCTGGATGTATATATATATATATATATATATATATATATATATATATATATATATATATATATATATATATATATATATATATATATGATGATGATGATGATGGTATATGTGGTAAATAATGTTAGATGGCGAATCATGTAATAATGAATTGCTTGAAAAATGAATTTGGTGTTGTGCTTTTTGGCAGATGGGGTCACGTGGAGGTGGGGGCCCCACGTGCAGGCCCAAGAGAGAAGGAAAGAGCGGCTGGTTGTGCTCTCTGCTGTTGTGTCGACGTGGGAGGGGGGCACTTGCTTACGTCATACCAAGAGAGAAACAACGGTGTATGGTTTGAGATTGTCCCATATCGGGATTAATACAAGATTAATTAATAATAAATAATAATGTCTATGATCAAGAGTCACCAATCCGGTTAACCACCTTTTGAGAGGTAGCCTATGATGGGCAGTTGTACTAAATAATAAATAATTTGTTTGATAAATTGTATAAATTATCTGAGTTTGGGGAAGGGGTGTTACAAAATGGTATAAGTGCTGACTTTCAACACTGAGTGTGGGTACAGAGTGGTGGTTATGCCTGAGATGGAGCTAGCAGATGTACTGGTAAGTATGCCTGAGAAGGAGTGGGGGTGGGTCAGGTCGTCCGGTTAAATTCACTGAGGTGGGCTAGGGGACTGACAATACGCAGAATCGAGGTACTGTATAGCTAGCAGAATCAGGGTACGTCATTCCACATCAGCTAGAAATGAGATCCTGCACAAGGTTATGCATGTCCCGTACTCGACGAGGACGCTGATTTCTAGGGGGGGGGTGCATGTAATACCCCGTAATTTTCGGATATATATAGTATAGTATGAGTGTGTGTGTGTGTGTGTATATATATATATATATATATATATATATATATATATATATATATATATATGGCAAATGTTCGGTTGAAAACGAGTATGTTTTCACCCAGTAGCGCTCCTACTAAGGGGCTCTAAAAGCAGAGGGGCATTTTTTGGAACTTCACGCCAAAAAACGCTTCAGACTTAGCATTTTTTTGGCGTGAAGTTTTTTTTGGGAAAAAGTTATACTTAGGCCGTTGTTGGGAACAACGGGCTAGGTTGTTTTTTTAAAAAAAAAATCAACCTAGGCCGTTGTTCCCAACAACGGCCTAGGTATGTACAAGTATTTATCCAAACACTTGTACATACTCAGATCGTCATCTCCCTCACAACTCTCTCTCTCGCTACTGGAGCTCGAGAAATCCATTTTCCAAACCCTAGCTCTCTCTCTCTCGATCTGAAAACCCTAGCTCTCTCTTGCTCGTTTCTTCTTACTCAATCTCTCCCTCTTCTCACACTCTTTTCCTCTTCCTTTGAAGATCCCGATTACAAAAAATCCTAACCCATACGCAATCTCCCCAACCAGAAAACTCTAATCCTAAGAAAATTAGCCAAACCCTACTCCCCTTCCTTTCTCTACAGCAGCGCGCAAGGACCTCCTCTATCTTCTTTCCGAAAACCCTCATTGTGAATGGTATTATTTTTATTCTATTTTAGTAGATCTAACTAGGTTAATTGATTGAAATTTTTTATTCAATGTTTGAGTGTAGAATTTGTATATTATGCGTAGCTAATTATAGATTAAGTATTATAGTTTTATTGTCGATGTAGATATAGTATTAGTTGTTGTTGTTCGTTGTTAGTAATAGCGCACAAAGAGATCCAAAAATTATGCAATTTTGCGAGTACGTCGGGCTCGCCACGCACAAGCCAATGCAACTTATGGAAGTGTGTTTGGATTCACAGTTTGAAGTGTACGGTCATGTATCGCTTTCGACTATTTTTTTTGAGTGAAAGCGATACATCGGCGTATATTGCAAACCGTAAGTCGAAACTCACCTCTATAAATTTTGTTGGCTCATGTGTTTTGCGTCTGTCCTACTCCCAAAATTTTGGAATTTTTTGATCTCGCTTGTGCGGATTTCTACTGTATATCAAACAACAACAATAATTAATGTTTGATTTCTATCGAGAGACTTTTCACTAGGAAATGACATCCAAAAAATAAAAAATTTTGTGAGCATGTTGGGCTTACCGCTCACTACCAAATGCTACTTATAGTTGCGAGTTCCGACCCACGGTTTGGGGCCTACGTCAATGTATCGCATTGTTGGCATTTTTCATGAATGAATGCGATACATGGCTGTATCTTGCAAACCGTGGGTCGGAACTCGCTTGCCTTGTGTACTGGAAGCCCGACCCAATCACAAAGTTTAGTTTTTTTACCGTCAATTGTGCAGTTTTCTCATGAATTTTATTATGTTTTGAGCGAGTTTTCAATAGAGAACTTACTTGAAAATCCGTAATTTAACGAGTAGGTTGGTCTCGCCACTCACAAGTCATAGCAACTTGTAGTTGCGAGTTGTCACCTACGATTTTCTATGCGTCCATGTATCACATTCTCCTCATTTCCAAGAGTGAAAGTGAGCGAGACACGGTTGTATCTTGCAAACCGTGGATCGGAACTTACTTCTACAAGTTTCGTTACCTTGTGTGCGGCAAGCCGGACCCAATCGCAGAGTTTCGTATTTTTTGAATGTCGTTTGTGAGGTTTTCTCATGTATTTTGTTTCGTATGTATATATATATATCACAATCGTTTGTTACAAGCTGTTTTAAATATGATGTGTGTATTAATTTACCAAAAATATATATTTTTTTCAGATGAACAATGATACCGTTAGTCGAAGAACATCTAAAATTTTGTGCCGACGATAGTTTATAATTTTGGAGAGTTCTGTTGCCGACGATAATTTTGTGCGGGTAGAACCAATCATTGATTCCATACCGTTAGTCGAAGAACATCTAAAACCAAAGTTAGGTATGACGTTTCCAACTTTAGTTGAGGCCGAAAATTTCTATTCATCATATGCTCGTTGTGGGAGTTTTGCAATGCGAAGGGTGGGAATAAATTAAAGGGAGGAGTGAAAGTAGATAAGTCATATCTGTGTAATAAAGCCGGGTCGTCGCTGAGTCAACATAGTGATAGTAGGCGGGGAACAACCTGTAGAATGGGTTGCAAGACTTGCGTTCGTATAAAATTGAACGAAGCAAGTAATACATGGTTGTTGTATTCATTTCATGAAGCACACAATCACAAATTCACCTCACCCAGTAGAAGGCATCTTTTGCCCTGAAACTGTTTCGTGTCAAATACGGATAAAAGGATAATAGATCAATTCAACCAAGCTAAAATCCAGACATATCGAAAAATGCTCTTCTTCGAAAGTGCTTGTGGTGGTCACGATCAAGTAGGATTCACCGAAAAAGATGTTAGAAATTTACTTAGAGACTCGCAAGAAGCATTGAAAGGACATGATTCTAAAATGCTAATTGATTTTTTCGAATCTAAGAAATAGACTGATCTTTCAATTTTTTATGACATTCAAGTAGATCCCGAAGGGCGGTTGTCACATTATATGTGGGTTGGTATTTCTAGGATGAATTATCAAGAATTTGGTGATGTACTTTGCTTTGATGCCACGTACAATACGAATCGGTATGGAATGTTATTTGGTCCCTTTGTTGGAGTGAATCAACATTGGCAATCGACTTTCTTAGGAGGTGGGTTCATTCCAAATAAGACGGCATATTCGTTTGAATGGTTCTTTGAAAAGTGGTTAGCTGTTATGAATTGTGCTCCATCCGGTATTGTCACTGATCAAGACCATGGGATCGCCGCCGCAGTGAAGAAAATTTTTCCCCAGACTTGGCATCGGTTTTGTATTTGGCACATATTGGATAAGTTACCGTAGGAGGTAATTATGTCGAACGATATCGACAAGTTTAGGGAATCTTTGAAGAATGTCATCTACAATTCCGAATATGTGAATGAATTTGTAGAAAAATGAAATTTATTGATTTCGCAATATGGATTAGAGAATAACAAATGGTTGAACGATCTATTTGATATCCATAAAAATTGGGCACCCATCTACGCTAAAGATTCTTTTTGGGCCGGCATATTAAGTAGCCAACGGGTTGAGTCATCACATTCTGCCTTGAAGCATCATACAGAAAAGAAATATTCCTTGCATGAATTTGCCGTCATCTTCGATCACTTTTTGGGAAGGCAAAGACACGATGAACTGAAAGAAAATCATCGTAACCGTGAGAAGAGACCGAAGTTGAAGAGCGAATGGGCTTTGGAGGCACAAATGGCGAAAACATACACTTTGAAAATCTTTTACAAATTCCAAGATGAAGTTACAAAAAGCTTCATGTATATTGGGACATTCGTTGGCGATCTTGAGACACCGAATAGTTCAACCTTCCATGTGATACTCTGTGGAGAATCAGAACCGGCTCACATTCTTCAGTTATGCAAACTCAACCAAATTATTACATGTTCATGTCACTTTTTTGACTTCGTTGGTATTCCTTGTAGGCATATTTTAGTGGTTCTTCGGTTCAGCCATCACACTTCCCTTCCGTATATATACATTAAAAGAAGATGAACCCGAGATGTTATGAGAAGAAGTTATACATCTGTTCCAACCGAACCCAATACCGAGAATTTTGCTTCTCGATATTGTGAGTTGAGCTACCATGCAAAACAGATTATCGATCTTGGTTGTTCCTCCAATAAAAGTTACAAATACACGTTAGAGAATTTGTAGAAGATCATTGACGGCGTCTCTCAGCTACAACCCGAATTGGGTGGACAACCCGAAGATGCCTCACAACCACATGATAGTGCAGAACCGCTAGGTAGTGCACAACCGGATGGTATGCACAACCGCATTCTAGTACACAACCTCATGAAGAAGGCAGTGGACACATACCTACACGCGTAAGGGACCCACAACAATGCATGACAAAAGGAAGGCCTTGTGCCAAAAGATTGAGGCTGATAAGAGAGAAACTTTGCATTAAAAAACCGAGATGGTGCCGAATATGCGGCATTGTGCAAATGAATCATGTTTCAAGAAATTGTCCAACAATATTTGAGGGGTAAGACTCGTACTTTCTTTGTTTCTCCCTCTTTTAAATTTATTATACTTCATTTGTGGTAAATGAATTTGTCACTAACTAAAACTTATGTTTGAATGAAGGGCAATCAATCCGCAAGAAATGAACCCATCCGATGAAGAGAGTTCCGACGAGAGATATGATGATCCATTGTGAATTGAAATTTTTTGATGTAAAGTTTCAGTATGTTAGATATTGATGCAAGTGTTGTTAATTGGTTTGTGTTGTTAATTTTAAATGTTGTTGGGACTCAAGTGTTGTTGGTTTGTGTTTATTGTTAATTTTGTTGTTTTTGTTCTTTTTGAGTTGTTATTGGTGTTAGTGTTGTTGTTAACTGTACATGTTGGTGGGATTGAAGTGTAATTGTGTGTAGAAGTTTTTTTGAGAACTATGTGTAGCAGCCTGCAGCAGCTGTGTTCACTTTTTGTTTATTTTTTTTATTTTTTAAACCTAGCAAAGTCTTTTGTGTAGAACTCACAAAAGTCCAAATTTTGTTTTTAAAACTAAGGCCGTTGTTGGAGACAACGGCCTAAGTTATAGCAAAAAATTTGAAATTTTGGGTTTGCTCTCTGACTTGCCCAAGCTAAAAGGAGCAACAAGACATAGAGCAACAACTTTTTTTTTAAAGCTTAGGCCATTGCCTCCAACAACGGCCTAGGTTATAGCAAAAAAAATTGGATTTTTTGGTTTTCTTTCTGGCTTGCCCAAGCTAAAAGGAGCAACAAGTCAGAGAGCAACAAATTTTATTTTTAAAAGCTTAGGCTGTTGTCTCCAATAACGGCCTAAGTTATAGCAAAAAAAATTGGAGTTTTTGGTTTGCTCTCTGACTTGGTCAAACTAAGAGGAGTAACAAGTCAGAGAGCAACAATATTTTTTTTTTAAAGCTTAGAGACAACGGCCTAGGTTATAGCAAAAAAAATTGGATTTTTTTGGTTGCTCTCTGACTTGCCCAAGCTAAAAGGAGCCACAAGTCAGAGAGCTACAATTTTTTTTAAAAATCTTAGGCCGTTGTCTCCAACAATGGCGTAGGTTATAGCAAAAAAAATAGTTTTTTTGGTTTGCTCTCTGACTTATCTAAGCTAAAAGGAGAAACAAGTCAGAGAGCAACAATTTTTTTTAATCCGACAACGACCTAAGTTATAGCAAAAAAATTGGATTTTTTGGTTTGCTCTCTGGCTTGCCCAAACTAAAAGGAGCAACAAATTTTATTTTTAAAAGCTTAGGTCGTTGTCTCCAATAACGACCTAAGTTATAGCAAAAAAATTGGAGTTTTTGGTTTGCTTTCTGACTTTGCCAAACTAAAAGGAGCAACAAGTCAGAGAGCAACAAATTTTTTTTTTAAGCTTAGGCCGTTGTCTCCAACAACAGCCTAGGTTATAGCAAAACAAAAATGGATTTTTTGGGTTTCTCTCTGACTTGTCCAAGCTAAAAGGAGTAATAAGTCAGAGAGCTAAAAAAAAAAATTAAAGCTTAGGCCGTTGTCCTAGGTTATAGCAAAAAAATTGGATTTTTTGTTTAATCTCTGACTGGCCCAAGCTAAAAGGAGCAACAAGTCAGAGAGCTACAATTTTTTTTTTAAAGCTTAGGTCATTCTCTCCAACAACGGTCTAGGTTATAACAAAAAAAGTTGGATTTTTTCGTTTGCTCTCTGACTGGCCCAAGCTAAAAGGAGCAACAAGTCAGAGAGCACCATTTTTGTTTGTAAAGCTTAGGCCGTTATATGAAATTTTGCAAAAAAAAATTTATGCTTTTTACAACTGTCTCTCCATTCTTTACGAACAGTGTCTCTCGAACTACACACCAAAGACATTCATATGCTTGTATATCGTTTATATATTTTATTAATTTTCATTTTTAGCCACCTAACTAACCAATATAAAATCATAATGGTTAAATGTTTTTAAAAAATACCATAAAATAAAAGATGATCTTTTCATTAGTAAAAATTAATTTTTTTAATATATTTTTACCCCTAATATGTAATTTCATCTGGAATGCGTATACCTATCCGGTTCAACACCTAACCCCTAACCGTACCCCCCAAACCCATAATATTTCAGTTAGGGTACGAATATTTTCTCCGGAGGGAGAACACACCCAACTTGGGCGTCGGTGTGGAACACACGCGCACTTAGGGTTAGGGTAAGGTTAAGGTTATTGTTAACAGGGGTTAGGATAGGGGTAGGGCATAACAGGGGTTATGGTAGGGTTACGGGTTAGTATAGGGTTATGAGTAGGGTTATTGAAGGGTTACGGGTGAGTGTAGGGTTATGGGTTAGTGGTTATATCTTAAAACTCTTTCAAAAAATTTTGACAAGTCTACTGACAAATCAAAGGCTCAAGTTATCAATGGTGGACTCCGCCTCTGCCTCCACCACATTACCACCTTCCTCTTCCTCTTTCCCCCCCTCGGGCCCCTCCTCTGTCTTGTCATCTTTGTTTTTCGATTCTAAAAGCACATGCTTCTTTACTAATAAATGTGTTTCCATAGCTTGCCTACTATTACATTTTACTATGCAAAGTGGGCACCACAGATAGATCCCCTTATGAATAACCTCCCACATTTTTCCATTGGCACGAATACTCACCTTCTTTCCTCCTAGTAGTCTGTTTCTCATTTTGGGTGGTTGTTAAGGCTGTCCTCACATGTCATTGAGACTTGGCAAAGAGCACAGCTCTAGTTCTTTTTTAGAGCATGCTATAATAATCTCATAAAACCAGTTTTGGATTGCGATGTCTTCATCATGATTCCTTCGAGTTTCTTTTGGATTTCGATGTATTAACAGTGTAGGGTTATGAGTAAGGTTGTGGTAGGGTTACGGGTGAGTGTATGGTTTTGAGTGGGGTTACTATAAATATTAACCTAATTAATGATAACCCAAAACAACCTCTTACAACAACTTTGATTCTTACAGAATTTACAGTGTTTGAATTTCATTAGTAAACAGATGAGCCACATGTATTAAAATTTCCTTACAAAGAGTAGATTGAAGGAGAAAAATTCATGTGACCCTACCATAACCTTACTCATAACCTTACACTCACACGTAACCCTACCATAACCCTACACTCACTTGTAACCCTACCATAACTCTATTCATAACCATACACTCACCCCTAACCCTACCATAACCTTACTTATGAGTAGGGTTAGGGTAGGGTCACATGAATAGGGTTAGGGTAGGGTTACTCCACTCTTCCGAAATAGTGTCTCTCCACTCCACCAAAAAACTTGTAGTAAGAGCTTGTTTTGGGTTATCATTAATTAGGTTAATATTAATAGTAACCCCAAAAAAGTGTCCACTCTTCCTATAAAAAAAGTGTCCTTTTTAGGAAAAAACCATAAATACTTGTCCTTTTCATAAGCCATAACTACAATACACACCCACAAACTCAAATTAAACAAAACTACCAAAAAAATATCCATCTTTTAAAAGAACATAACATCAAACCTATCATAGCCAGTTTGTGCAAACTCTCCACTTCATTGATGATTGTGTTGAACTTGTCCGAATCCACTTTCGTAATATCATCCTTCTCATCTATCAAACACACACACACACACACACACACACACACACACACACACACACACACAGAATTAATCCAAAAATAAAATACGAAAAATGCAAACAAATAAATGAATATCAAGATTAATTCAAACCATAGATATGGTTCTTGATGGTCAAGTAATTGGATCTGATGACTCTCCGCTCTAAATCGCATTCGGAAAATTGGAAGGGTTTTATTTTTGGAGATGAGTATTCGTGCCAATGGAAAAATGCGGGAGGTTATTCAGTAGGGGATCTACATGTGGTGCCCACTTTGTAGAGTGAAATGTAAACAAAATTTATACAAAAAACAAAAAATTTCATAACTTATCAGAATCAAAATTCAAATCCAAATCCAAAATTCAAATCCAAATTCCGATCAACAGCATAACCCATCAAATCCCATCAAAATCCTGATCAAAATCACGATCAAATCCCGATCAAACCCATCACCATCAATAACTCCTCATCAACAGTGCGACCTCCTCAAACCCAACTCCGAACCCGACAGCTCCATCCCAGCTTCCATCTCCAAAAGCAAGTGCAGCCACAACATCACCAGCACGACATCCTTTTTACCTCGCGCGCGCACCCCGGAACTAACTGGACGCTAGTCCCGACTCGAACCCCACCAACGGATGCTGCTGTGTGCTGCTTTTGTCTCCATCTTCCCGAAACTCTAAGAGAGAGAGAGAGAGGACGTCTGGATTTTTTTTTGGATTTTGATTAACTCACTGTTGAGAAATTAACTCACTGTATGTAACTAAACATTTTGATTTGATTTTGATTTTGATTTTAGATTTTAGATTTTATATTTGGGGTCGAGATTTTGATTTTTACTTTGATATTGATTTGGATTTTGATTTCGAATTTTAGATTTGGATTTGGATTCTAGATTTTAGATTTGGGGTCGGGATTTTTATTTTGATTTTAGATTTTAGATTTTAGGTTTGGATTTGGATTTTAATTTGAAAAAAAAAACATATTTTGGTAGAGATAGAGAGTCAATTTTTTTTGTTTTTTTGTTTTAAAATGGTATATTAATATAATGGCAGTTTGAATATTTCACATACATTAATATAAGGCCTTATCATATGATTCATATCCAGTGGACGTAGAAAAATACAAAAGAACGTCAGATGGGTATTAAGATACATTAAATTTTGTACTTCTCTCTTTCCAAACTTTTGCCAATTTTTTTCCGAATTAACCAGATTTTTACTGAATTTCAAATATTAAATCTTGTTGAATTATTCCGGAACGCTGAATTTGTGACTATGATGATAATGCTAGCAACTGCTTTATCAGAAATTTTATGAATGGTCCAACCTTTGATCTTGATCGATATGACTAAACTAGTATAAGGATGTGAGTTCTTGATCATAGGGTATTTCATGAATTTCAAATATCTTGTTCTCACATTTTTATGCCAGTAAAGTCGTACAGATTAAGATGAACAGTTTGGATTGTTTATGGGATGTCCTGCCAAAAAGTTTCTAGAATTATCTTATTTGTCGTATAAAAAAGCATAGTTTACTAAATCATCTCCCTACAATCACATATACTAGAATGCAGGGCCGACACTATGTCTTACTTTAGATGCCGGGTAGAACCTAAATAGTATATACAGTATTTACACTCATACAAAGTGATGCTGCTAGTTTTGTGGTGGGAGCAACAGATGTGAGTTCTTGTTATTATAGTGGAAGAGAAAGGTCTGAGACAGATCTCAGTGGTAGATCTGAATCTCAGATAGGGATCTTGTGATGAGCAGGAGAGGAGGTGTTACTGGTGGCTGGCCGATCGGGACACCTGCAAGAGGCATAGAAACACTGAGAGAGATCTCGTCGATAGGCCATTCGATGATCTAATCAGTCACTGGAAGAAAGGAAAGCTAGGGTTTAGGTGGATAAAAAAGACAATACCTTCAGAGTGAGGAGGGGGCCTGGTATTTATATGCAGAGATAGGGGATCCTAATAGGCCGAGTTGACCATCTCTCTGCGGGCCTGACCCACAGAAGGCCCACAGGATCAACAGGCATGATGATCGGGAAGTTACGGATCCTTAGGGGATTTAAACAGCTTTGATTGTGCTGGATTATTTACCCACATCATAAACCCCCCACTCCTGGAGGGTTGTATGTACCTTCTGTAGAGGAGTAGCCCAATCTCGTGAGAAGATTAGCTGATAATGCGCCCGATAGAGCGGAATATCCCCTCGAGGAGTGAAGTGTGGTTGAGGCCGAGCGGTGTGACGCCGAGCTCCGACCTTCCAATCTTCGGGGCTCGGGGGTAGGGCATTGAGCATCCATCACAGCGTGCTGGAGTAAGCGAGCCATTGGCTCGTGTTCAATGCCGAGCGTCAAGCGTGGTAGGCTAGGAAAGCCAGTAGGCAGCTCGTAGTTCATGCCGAGAGTCGAGCATGATGGACTTTGTGAGAAAGCTAGTAGCTAGCTCGAAGTTCATGCCGAGCGTCGAGCGTGATAGGCTGAGAAAGCTAGTAGGTGGCTCGAAGTTCATACCGAGCGTCGAGCGTGATAGGCTGAAAAAGCTAGTTGCCAGCTCGAAGTTCATGCCGAGAATCGAGCGTGATAGGCTGAGAAATCCAGTAGGTGGCTCGAAGTTCATGCTGAGCGTCGAGCATGATGGACTTTGTAAGAAAGCCAGTAGCCAGCTAGAAGTTCATGCCGAGCTTCAAGCATGATAGATTGAGAAAGCTAGTAGATAGCTTGAAGTTCATGCTGAGCATCGAACGTGATGGACTTTATGAGAAAGCCAATAGGTGGCTTGAAGTTCATGCCGAGCGTCGAGCGTGATGGACTTTGTGAGAAAGCCAGTAGCCAGCTCGAAGTTCATGCCGAGCGGCGAACGTGATAAACTGAAAAAGCTAGTAGGTAGCTCGAATTCATGCCGAGCATCGAGCGTGATGGACTTTGTGAGAAAGCCAGTAACCACTTCGAAGTTCATGCCGAGCATCGCGTGATACGCTGAGAAAGCTAGTAGGTGGCTCAAAGTTCATGTCGAGCGTCGATCACGATGGCCTTTGTGAGAAAGCCAATAGGCAGCTCGAATTTCATGTCGAACGTCGAGTGTGATAGACAGAGAAAGCCAATAGGTGGCTTGTAGTTCATGCCGAGCATCAAGCACGATGGACTTTGTGAGAAAGCCAGTAGCCAGCTCTAAGTTCATGCCGAGCGTAGAGCGTGATAGACTTTGTGAGAATTCTTAAGTGTAAACCCGTTGTGTATGTAGTGGGCACATGTACTGCACGTGTGATGTTGACATCACAGTTGTAGAAATCGAGGCATAAATAATTGGCACATGGGCATCACGTGGACCACGACACGTGTTTGCCACGTGGGCTGATGATGTCATGGTTGTAGGAATCAAGGCATCAAAATCTCTCTACTGTTAGATCAGGATCTGAAGGTTAAGATGCCTTTGAGTACTTCGAGGCATTTTCCTCTGCCTATATACACCTCTACCCCGCATCTCATTTTTCACTTTGCTTTCTCTTTCTAACTTCCAAATCTTCTCTCTCTAGATACTGTTCAGTCACCGGCGGTAGTTTCTTCGGCGTGTTCTCTGGCACTAGCAAACAGGTTATATGTCGAGGGCTCAGTCTAATTCCTCGGCCTCCACGTCTGACCATGACGAAACCTACCATATCAGTGACTCCTCGGATTGGGGAGCATTTGAGGAGGGAAAGATAGTGTATGATCCCGAGCCGCTTAGGGCTCACAAGCCTTTTGTCGTGGAGTCGAGTGACTCAGAAGGAGGTGTTGAAGAGGTAGAAGAAGTTGGGGGGGGGGAAGTGGATGACGAGGGAGGAGACAAGGAGGATGAGGGTGTCAAGGAAGAGGTTGACGATTTTTATGACTCTTCTAAAAAAACTTCACCGGGTCTGCAAACCGAACCGTTTGAGGTGAAGGTTATTCGAAGGAGTAAGCAAAAGTGGACCCTTCTAGACAGCCCTGCGAACCCACCCAAATTCTTCCTCAAACATGGGTTGGACGTCCCCTATCTTCAGCAACCGGACTTGATTAGGATTTACCCGGACGATCTTGAAGATAAGGTTTGGTATGGGGTGCCCTCCTCCTCGAGCAGGCCAATACTAAAGATCGATGATGAGCAGAGTGTCATGGTGAGCACCGAATTTCTTGTGATACGGGCAAGATACTTTATTCCTCCGGAGTGCGAGTTGATGGTGTCGAACGCTGGGTTTCGACCGGCCGACACCTTGCCCTAGTGGTTTTGTATGTTCCCGGTTGATGCGTTCGATTTAGGGCTAAGGCTGCCCTTGCATCCATTCATGAAGGAGGTGTTGAAATGGGCCGGTCTAAGTCCCATGCTGTACGGGCATAATTCTTGGAAGCAGCTCGTGTGCTACATGTTGCTTAGCGAAAAGAGGGCCGTGCCGATGAAACTGAAATATTTCTGAGCCACCCTTATTGTAAGTTCTTCTTCGACTCACGAGTGTATATATTACATCTCCCCCCATCCCCACCACCGGGTCTTCATGGTCACCCAGATTCAATTGAGGGTTGGAAGAATCGGTACTTCATCATTCGAAGCCCAACTTCGTGGGATATTCCGACAGTGTGAACCTTCTACAAACCAAACCTGAAGCCTCCGAAGGGGAAGGAGATTACGGAAGAGGATTGGGGCGACGTGAAGAAGGGCATTGGGGGAAAAAGTATTTTTTGGAAGACCGTGCGCGAAAGGCACCTGACCTGAATTGGACTAAGCCCTGCCGACCCTTATATGTTGTTTGTTTATTTTTTTGCATCTTTTTTCCTTCATCCTTACAACCTGGATTTTTCTTACAGCAATGGACGATGCTGCGATCAAATAGAGGAAGGCAGAGTTGGAGAAGAAGGCACTCGAAGAAGAAGAAGAGGGCGCCTCAGGGGGGCTCTAAAGGGGCTTTAGATCCAAAGTCCAAGAAGTCAAGGGACTTCGTGGTACCTAGGAACCCAAAAACGATGAAGATGGTATTGAGCTCTAGTAACGTCAAGGTTATGGAGCTATTGACGAAGGGCATCCCGCCCCTCAAGCCCTCGGCCCGGGAGATCATGGGCGAAGCGGGGCTCACGTCATGGGCCCCCAATTGGTCCGTGAAAACAGCAGACTCGCTGACGGAGTGGCCCATAGCAATCGAGGTATTGGATAATCTCGTCATGCCTCGCGAACAGGAAAGCTTCGCCATAGAGACCACCGAGTCCTGCTACATGAGGTCGGCTCAAGCGGAAATGGTGGTAAGTGCTTAACGAATTTTACAACGGAAAATGTCCTTTTCTTTTCGTCTAGTAATTTTCTAAGTCTTGTTCACTTTTTCTTGTGAGCTGACAATGCCGAAGCTCGAGAGCGTGCCTTTCGGGTGGAGCTGACCTCAATGGCCGAGAGCTAGGCTAGGAGGAAGAAGGAGATGTAGGCGGAAATTGAGAGGAAGCTCAACGAGGTGAGAACCACTGCCATAGACAATGTCATAGGCCTAGAATAAAACGTACCAAAGGGTCATCAAGCACTTAATCGGCAAGTACCCTCAGCTTGAGCTCGATGAATTTCACTATTCCATGAAGTTCGACACTCCTGCTACCCCCCCCCCCCCCCCCGGGGGGGGGGGGGGGGGGTTAGGGACGAAGAGGAGGGGGACGATGGTCGCCAACTTGGCGAGGGGGAGGAAAAACTGGTGGTCGATCTCGAAGTTGACGTCACAGGAAATGAAGAGGTGTCCCCCTCCCCTCAGCAGTAGATTTATTCCATCTTTTTTACGTTTTTTTATTTTTGTATTTGCCGGATGCGGACTGACCACCGCGCTTTTTGTATTGATTTCAAATGAATAGAAAGAACATTTTTCAGACAATGGCTTTTCCTTTTTTGAGGGGACATTTTGTGATTTGGCCAAGTCTATGAGGCTCGGAATGATTTGTCTTTTACTTTTTTGCCAGATATTCGACCTTGCTTTGGCCGGCCCTCATATCACCGAGCTCAAATGCCTCAGGGACCACGTGAAATCCATGGAGGGTATTTTGGTGCGTTATCTCAAAGAAGACAAAGACAGGGAAGCGACCCTTTCTTACTTTATAAAAAGGTCGAAAGACCTGAGTTAGGAATTAGCCCGTCTGAAGAAGTCACTTTTTGACCAAAACATGGAGGACGCTGAGTCTTGGTGGTCGAGATCCCTTGCTTCTAATCAACGCCCCACTTCAGAGTCATTCCTTCGCGAGGTGATAATGGGGAAGAAATTGGAGATACAAAGATTGAAGGTTATGCTCGGAGTGGGTGGATCCAGAATTCGTTCGTTCGAGAGCGATTGGCCATCAACCGCAGGCCCATCCCTGACCCTGAGGTTGGAGCTGCCGAGACCTGGTGATGCTCAAATCTCGGTTATTGGAACTTCCACCTTAGCAACCCATCGTGATCTTGATGGGCTCGTTGACGATTAATCATGTTAGATCGGACTTGAACTGGTTTGTGTCAGTTCTAAGGCCCCCCGAGCTAAAGGGTAGGCCAAATTTGTAACAGTTGAGATTTTGTTGTAATCATATGGTCGAGATTGTAAGAGTTGTAATATGGCCTCGGCCATTGCATCAATAATAAGCCTTCATATGTTTTAATAAAACGAACTTTCTGCTTTTTGCTGTTGGCTTCGATCTGGGTGTGTTGACGAGGCGGACCTGCTGAATGTGGGATTGGGAAATCTCTTGTTAAGCAGAGTCCAAGACGAGCTATCATGCCCTACTTCCCAAAATACGATAAGATACGGGGTCGTGACTAAGGCCCAACGAATGATGTAAACACATCATTCATAAGTTGTAAAAATTAACTCAACAACATGAATATAATCACAACTATGCAGGCAAAATATAATCATATAAACAAGAATAACATAAGTAATTCATCTAGTAACCACAAAATAACCAACATCAAGAAGAAATAAATTTCGGGTCAAAAACGCCCGGAATACAATATATGTATTGATAGCAATAGAAACTAAGAAACAAAATATAAGATAAATAATGCAGGATAGAATTCATCTCCATATTCTAGAATACTTGATCGTTAAGTCCTTCTAGCAGTTCTTCGCATGTACCTGTAAATTCATCATCTTGAGTTAGGGGAAAGGAAAATGCCCGTTAGTGCAAGTTACGGGCCGTAAGTAGTACAAATAAAAAGAAAACGAGAACAAGGATAAAACAGAAAACAAGGAATCATGTATACAAAGAACAAACCATGTAACAGGAAAATGTGACATATAAACGGGGGTCATATAAATTTGACTTATAAGCATGAATCATGTAACTGGTAAACTGAAACATGTAACATATAACGAAAATCAAGAAACTTATAAACGAAATCATATAACTTGTAAACAGGATTATGCATGTGCTCAGTGTTAATCTTAAGTCAATCCATCTTTTATCAGTCCTATCTAAAGCATGCAATCCTGTGTCCCGTACCACAGGTTCGAGTGCATACAATCAAGTTTACATTTAGACTCTAGTGGTGAATTCTATAGATCATGTACTCGGGTCTTCTTATGACTATACAACTTGATCGGTAACTTTATCGGTAAACTTGGTCAGTAACTTAATCGGTAAACTTGGTCGTTAAACATGTAACACGGGGAACAGGGGTCCCCTTCCGAGTACAGTCTCCTATATTGTCCACTACTAAGTCTTTCCTTTACTACCCGGCTTTTTATGTTTTTACTATAAGTATACATGAATAGTAAACATGATCGGTAAATACGAATGGTAATATGATCGGTAAACACGAACATACAATCAATATGATCACTGAGAACGGTATCAGAACAGGATCAAGGATGTGTCAAGGGCTGCATAACATGAAATATACATAGTTCAATTCATTAAATATATAAAATAACAGGTTTATAAGCAAAAAAGTAACAAGGCAAGTTCTGGACAACAATACGTTTCTGTACAAAAACTCACTTCCCCATTCCGAGTACAGTCTCCTATATTGTTGATATTCTGACGGATACAGTCAATAATATCTAGCTTCAGGTCTGGAGCGAGAGACTGGCTCACTCAGAACCATTTAGATTTGTCCTTCCCGAAGAAGGGGACCTCCTTCAATTTGTTGATGGGCTCCGAGTGCAACTGACTCCTGTCAGATGGGAGTTCCACCATGTCAAGGAGGAAGATCCTGCCCCCTACTGCTGCCATATAGCATCCACGGGCAGATTCCTAATTGCCTTGGACAATGCTGACCTCGTGGTTGGTAGGAAATTTCAACTTTAGGTGATAGGCGGAGGACACCGCCTAGAGGGAGCAACGGTCGGGTCTACCGAGGATGGCATTATAGGCGACCTTGATGTTGACCACCATAAAGTTCATTTCCTCTGTTCGGATGGTTGGGACCATTCCGGCTGTTACGTCGAGAGTGATGATTCCCTCAATTTGTACAGGGACGCTCGAGAACCCGTGGAGTGTGTATCCAGCCGACTTCAGCCTTTCGTGGGAGAGTTTGAGTTTTTCGAATGTGTCCTGGAACAAGATATTGACGGAACTCTCGTTATCAATTAGGATGCGGCAGAACTTGTGATTAACCATGTCGAGGCTGACTACTAGGGCATCACAATGAGGAAGTCGGACACCTTCCAGATCTTCGCTAGAGAATGAGACCGCCACCCCTTGATCTCTGGGGGCGGATAGTTGTGGATTGCGTTAACCTCTCATATGAAGGCCTTGCGGGAGGTGCTCGACTTTCCCCTCATGGGTCCGCCATAGACACAATGAAGAATCGTTGGCCCACCGTCATCTACAGGCTCGAGCTTAGACACAAGTTCAGGATGCCTACTGGCTGTTCGAGGAGGAGGTCAAGATCTCGGGTCCCTCGAGTTAGTTTGGGTGAACTCCCTTAGGTTCCCCCCTCTAGATGAGGGTTTCAATCTTATCTTTGAGGGCCCAGCTCGGGGAGGATGGTGGACCATCCCTTTGTCCTCAATCTCCATGAGGATGGTTGACACACTCTGAGTCAGTGGCGTGAACCCCTCGAAGAAGAGGACAGGAGGCGGTCGTTTTTGACCGAATGCATCTTTCTGAGCCTTTTTCAGAGGCTTAGAGTCATCGACCTTTCTCTTCCCCTTGGCAAGGGTTTCTTTCAGGCCTCTCGGGTGCAGAGCCTCCTCGACTCAGATGTACTTTTCGACCTTGTTTAGGAGGTCGGGAAAATCGATGGGCAGGTTCTTTGTCAAGAAGGCCTTCAGCTGGCCATGGCGAACATTATGCCGGAAAGCTGCGGATGCGACACCAGCATCGAGAGAAGAGACTGACCTAGCCTCGGTGGTAAACCTTTGCACGAAGTCCCAAAGGGACTCTCCTTTTTCTGCTTGAGGTCCAGAAGGAACGTGCTCATCTTCTAGACCTTGCGACTGGTCATAAAGTGAGTAAGGAAGCTCGCTTTGAGCTGGTCGAATGAGAAAATTGAGCTGGGGGCGAGCTTTGAGCACCATTCCTGTAACGCTTCGGATCCCCGTTACCGGACATCCGCGACACAACCAGAATCTTTGCCTTCAAATGCATCTCAACACAGTAATAACATGAAAATTTAAAAACTTTTATTTCCAAATAAAATCATTACATCATTAATTACAAATGTATCTTGTTCTTGAACAAGGAATACAAATTACATTAACTCATTACAACTGATTACAAAATAATTACAGACTCCACTTATAATGCTATTAGCTGTCTTCCTGAATGGTAATCGACTGATCATCACCGAAACTGCACTGAGTGGTCAATCTGCTTCCCTGGGATGTGCCCCTCGACTTGAGTCTTTCGCTGCGCGACTCTGATATTTCTGCACCTGCTCGAATGGTAGGTAAGTACACTGCTCCTCCACTTGGATACCCGCTTTCCCGATCCGATTTTCAGCACCTAATTGAGTGGGTACGTCAGTACTTATACTGACACAATGCTGATAAGAAACAGCGATCTCCAACTAGCAATCACAACCAACCTTTGATGAAAACAGAAACGTGCACCCTAATTTTCTAGTGTCAGTGTATGCCATGACCTGAAGTTTAAATGCATAGTAACAATGCACAGAAAACAGATGCGCTTGGTCTAATGTCAGCAAGACTTTGGACATGCATGCATCCTACACTACATACGCTCCAAATCAAGACGTCTTCTCCAGTTTCAGGGTTTTGAACCCTCGCCATGCAATGCATTCTACTATTGTACTCAACCTGTTCCTGATAGATACAATCGTGGTTGGTGAATCCTGCAGTTATTACTGCTAAACACAGTGGTGTCCCCATTTGCCACTAGTGCCCCAATCTGGTCTGGATCACACCAAATGTCGTGACGATCTTGTAGATATATGACCACATATCTATGGCACCGAAGATCCATGGGACAGTAGCCCCATGGTTCGTTCGTGTCCACTTAACATAAGAACATGACGGACTCGAGGGTTTAATCCCCCTATCCGAAAGGAACCCTTCCATTCTTACCATGACACTTCAGGAATCAACAGTGGGAGATACGTACCGCAGCACATATTCCTAACGACAAGAAGAGACAACCCTGGTTATCACCGCCTAGTGGAGGCCACTAGAACAAGTCAGATTATAGGAAATCATCCCTAACATCAACTCGATCTTCAAGCGAAAATAAAGAATTACAATATGAAATAACATTGGTTGCTAAAACATGCGAGTTTGTCAAATCATGCACAGTGTCTAACGAATGATTAAGCCCAAACGGTTCTGTCAAAATAACTAATCACAGTGAACTGATGTTCATCGATTGCCAACACCTCTGTAGGTCTTCGACCTAATGTCCCCAGCCGCGACCCTCAGTGAGTAGTACAACGGCACCCAAGGGAGTGCCTCAAACTCGGCAATAGAGGTGAAACACACGCAATTTACTAATATCCATTCAATGACAGACCTAGGCATCAACACATTCTAGACGAGGCAAATAACCTAGCCTATCAACCCTAAACATCACGATCCGATCTCCATCGGTCGCTACCACCTCCGTCTCAAGTCTCATACAGTATCTCGGCCCGCGGTCCACCTTCCCTCGGTAAACGATCCGACGGTGCACAGGAAGATTACTATCTCTCGAGGTGGAAATAAATCAATCACAATACTTGCCAACATGGTTGATAGTCCTAGGGTATCACAACCTAGACTAGCTCCAAGCTATACTAGCTACGAGCCCCACCAGGAAAGCCAAGTAACTCCATCTTTCTACGATGAAAGAAAGCCATTGGGAGCGGATACCACAAATCGACCATACAACTATTCTCCCAACTTACTCATGTGTCCACCATGAGTACCAAGCACAAGAATCTCATATAAGTTCCAAATGAAGTGCTTAAATAGGGACAATCATCCAACATCTTAAAACTCAAATTAACTTAGTCATAAATCTTGTAGCATGCAGAAAAATTTCATAATTTATGCTCCACTCATCAAAATCCAATTTCTAGAAAGATGGGAACCTCTACTACAAATTTCTAGTTGACAACCTTCTCAAATTTCTTATAGAACTCAAGTTTCCTGATTTCAAACACATGCTTGAAATCGAACAAGACAGCAGATTTGCTGAAACTTGTAACATGTAATATCCCGGTTGGATATTATATTTTTATTATTATTAATTTTAAAATTAAAATATTATTATTGAAATTTCTTGGTTTTACCAATAAAAACTTATCTGTATATATATACTAGTACGTATATATATGTATTGTATCGGTTTTGTGCACTTGTACAAAATCCTGTTGATATGGCTAAAAATAGGGTTAAATTAGGATCGTTCGAATCGGGCACGAATCTTAAATTTCAGGAGTAAAATGGTAATTTCACCTATAAACGGGTCTGAAGTGGAAACCGGGTCTTTTGTCAATGCCCAATAATCCATAAACGAACCTGTCTTACTGGGTACGGGTTCCTCCCCATAAGAAACCCGCTCAAACTGGATAAAGAAGGATTCAGATTCACAATTATCCCTAAGAGGTGGTTTTAACCACTTCTATCCATTCACACCGGGAAGTAGAGATATGTTTTTATCTCGAAACTGACTCCTAAGGCGACTATAAATACCCCTCTCCCCCCACCATAAGAAGGTAATCAATCTTTTGCCAATTAAATCTCTTTCTTAATTATTCAGATTACTGACAAGAGCATTGGAGGGTACGTTGCCGGAATCAACCCCGGTGTCTCGCACTTTTTGTAGGTTAACGGTGAAAGGATCTCGTTCAGACTCCGGTGAAGTTGTTCAGGTTTGACTATTCACCTTTCCTCGAATCCACAAATCTATCTGTTTGCTCCCACACCGATTTCAATGGCAACAGATTGGCGTCGTCGGTGGGAAAACTCGAATAGCAGTCCAACCTCTTCCACCAGTCAAGACCGCCTCCAGCCATGCCACCAAGAAAAGTAAGATCTACGGCCTCCAACCGTAGACCCACTCCCATTCCTCCCAAACCGCAACTGGAGGCTCCCCTCCAACCTGTCCAACCCGTCCAGCAACAGGGACAGCTCCCTCCTCATCCTGTTCAGCCACTGCAGCAGGGTGTTGTGCAATCTAGATGATCCAAATAAGTAGATAAACTAGACACAAATTATAAACCTCGAAAGTGCACGAATCGTTTGGAGAAGCGTAGTGACGAGCAAGGGTCGATCCCACAGAGATTGTAGATTCTAACTTACTAATCAATAAAAAGAAATAAGAATGTTGAAGTGTCGTTCTGAAAGTCTAAAAGAAATGAAAAGATAAAAATCTACATAAGTAGCATCACAAGTTGAGTCACAAATCTCTATTAAAGTAGTTGGGTTTTGATTTCCACCAATAGTCAATAATGCTAAGTCATATACTACATCCATTACTCATGTTTGTTCTCTTCAAGGGCATGGTATCTACTCCTTAAAGTAATGTTTCCCTAAGCCAAGAATTAGGCATGGTATCTACTCTTATTCGTTTCTTTCTTTAAGTATTTAGCATGGTATCTACTAAGTTGCACTTAAAGAAAACATAAGAACAGTGGAAACGAACAAACACTCAAGGTCCTAGAAATTGGTATCAGATCTAGATCCCTCAAGTTGATTAAACCAAGAACCCCTAAAGATTCCCTTGTTACAAGATATGAACACGAGATACGGGTCGTCTCAATATGCTCATCTAACAGATTCAGATCTACACTGCACAAACTTATAATCCCAGATTCGGACCAGTCGACTGGCTGTCACTTCAGTCGACTGCCCTTAGGATTCTGAACTAGTTTGATTATTATAAATCTATTCTAATTCACTCAGGTTTAATCAATAAGTAAGAGAGTAGCAAGCATTACATAACTATGGTATCAATCTACCCAACTATGAAAGTTAGTTCCACAAAATAAAACTTTTATTGATGAATATAATAGAGTTCATGACTACAATAGAAATAAAAACTAAGAGAAAGAACAGAAGAACGCTGATTTGTATGATGTTGCACTTTAGCCCAATCAGCAGTCGTCTAGTTCTCCTCCTTTGATGCTTGCTGTCGATGGCCTTCCTGGCCGATCTTGATATATCCCCAGAGATAGATCCCCCTTGGTTGATATTTATAGAACAAGGGAAGAGAATTAGGGTTTGCCACTTTTTCAGGAAAGTCCTCCTCTTTTATTATTTCCTTCCTTATTTGATCGGCCTTTTATTTCTTTCTCTTTTCTTCTTTTCTTCCTTATCTGCTCACCACGTGCTCTTGCTTTGATTGTTTGAGAAGTTGTTATTCGCAGAAAACACCTGGGTTTGGATAACTTAATTTTGATTCGGATTTGGATGAGGATGCATCTGTTCTTATCTTCTGATTCGCCGCATACCAGTTGACTTGTCTTCGAACCAGTCGACTGTATCGAGACATCTGGAAATTCATAGTTAAGCAGTCCAGTCGACTGTCTTGGAGATAAGTCGACTGTCATGAGCAGCTGTGGAAATCAACTCCTCTGTCCAGTCGCCTGTTGTGGGGGAACCAGTCGACTGATATCTGCAGTATTCTGTGTATCATCCTCAAAATCTGTGTTAGTCTGGAATCTGCTTCGTTTGGCTGTTTTAAGCTGTTTCCTATGAAAAAAGAGAAAAGAAGCGTAAATACCACATATAGAGCATTTAAATGTCTAATTTCATTAAGATTATTGCTCCTAAATGTGAATAATATTTGGTTCATCACAGGGGCAGCCTCCTCTTCAAAATCCCCAACTCCAGTAGGCTCAACTCGGGCCCCAGAACGCTGGCGTAGGGACCTCTCGTCCTAATCCCCATAAACAACCTCTTCACCGCGATCATATCTCAGTACATAACCCTTCCATTGACTCCATGGCATCCCATAACTCTCGGCCAGCGGAAGATCTCCGCAACATTATAATCAATCGGTAGAAGGAGGAAGACCTTCGCCGCCATTTGGATGAGAGGCAGGCCCAAGAGGGAGGCTCCCGCTCAGAACATCCAAAGATTCGATCTCCTCGCCGTCGCGACTGCAGGAGGTCCCCTTCTCCTAGGAGGCGGAGGGAGTCCCCCCAATACCGTTGAAGGGGAAACCGTTTTCCCGCTAGTCGACAGGCCCAAAGGGACCAGAACAGACCCATCACCAGGGCAGAATTCCAAGACTTTCAGGCGGCAGTCTTGCGGGCCCTCAATGCCCCGCCAAACAGCAACAATAATATCCAGAGGGTCCCCACTCCTGAGCCGGTTCGAAGCCCTCGCCATCGATCCCAAAGTCCTCGTCAAGCTCCGAGCCACCGCCATCACATCCCCAGTCCTCACCAGTCTCCGAGCTACCGTCGTCGTAGCCCACATTCCTCTTCATACGAAGAAGAGTCCCGAGGCTCACCAGAGTACCGTCGAAGGAAGGATGCTGTCTATGCCATCTCCATGAGATGGAGAGGTGCCTCGGTCAACTCGATAGGGACGAGGAATTAAGAGGGAGGACCCTTCGTCCAAGCAGGCCTCCATTCTCTCGTACAATCATGTAGGCCCCCGTCCCGGCAGATTTTAAGCCTCCGCAGTTCGAGACATACATAGGGCAATCAGACCCCATGGATCACATCGAGAGTTTCAAAACTCTCATGATGATCCATCAGGCCTCCGATGCCCTCCTATGCAAGACATTTCCGGCCACCTTCAAAGGCCCGACTCGGGAATGGTACTCCCACCTCACCCCATCCTCCATCTTCTTTTTCGACCAGTTCAGGCCCTTTTTATAACCCATTTCGTGAGCTGCCGCTGCTCCGAAAAGACGAGTATTTCACTACTCTTCCTTAGCTAGAAGAAGGACGAGAAACTGAGGGACTATG
The DNA here is from genome assembly GCA_017893485.1 of Hemerocallis citrina. Classification (NCBI taxonomy): domain Eukaryota; kingdom Viridiplantae; phylum Streptophyta; class Magnoliopsida; order Asparagales; family Asphodelaceae; genus Hemerocallis; species Hemerocallis citrina. The sequence goes on along the minus strand of CM030366.1, from coordinate 74,513,218 downwards.
TCAAGCGGTTTACTGCGGAGGCCAGGTCCATCGCCTCCCTTGATCAGTCGATCGCCTCGGCTGCCTTTCAATCCAATGTCCTCAACGCTGACCTCCGGTCGTCCCTGTCCAAGAAGCCCCCACGAGACTTTTCCGAAGTGAGAAGTACATCTGGGCGGAGGAAGCTGTGCACCGCCCTACATTCGAGGGGTCGTCTTCTGGAAGTAAGAGGAAGGCTGCTGAAGGCGAGGGAGCTAAAAAGCTCTAAAAGGACAACGGGGGTCAGTGTCACCCACCTCCTAGGTTTGAAAGATTCACCCCTCTCAACGCCCATGTCTCGGCCATTCTAATGAAAGTCGAGAAAGAAGGAATTCTTCCTCCTGCCCCAAAGATGAACACTCCTGGGAAGAAGAGGGATAGGGAGAAGGGGTGTCGCTACCATCAGGACCATGGCCACGACTGTTGGGCCCTAAAAAACAAAATCAAAGTCCTCATTCAGAGAGGGCAGCTTGCCAAATTTGTAAAGAAGGACCGGGACGATCCTCCTCCACCCCCCAGAGGGGATAACAAGCAGCCTGAGAGGCGTGAGGAGACCTCTGAATTTGAGAAAGAGCGCGTCCTGCATCTCATCCACGGAGGTCCGATGGGAAGAACTTTCAACTCATCCTGAAAAGCCTTTGTCAGGGAAGTCAACTCGGTGCGTAGCCTCCCCCCACCCAAAGGTTTTGGGGTCCCAGTTACATTCTTGAATGATGATCTAGAGGGTGTCCGAACCCCCCACTGTGATGCATTGGTGATCAACCTCCACATGGCCAACTTCAAGGTGGAGAGGGTCCTAGTGAATAATGGCAGTTCTATCAACATCCTCTTTCTAGAGGCCTTCCGAGAGCTCCAACTGTCGAGGGACAGACTCAAGCCCGCCGGTTATACTCTCCATGGGTTCACGGAAGTACCAATGACGATATAGGGTGTTATAACCCTCGACGTAACCACTGGCAAAGCTCCTACTACCCGAATGGTGGTTGACGTCCAAGCCGCCTATAATGTGATCCTAGGTCGACCGGGCCTAGCTGCTTTAGAAGCCGTCCCATCGGCTTACCATCTAAAGATGAAGTTTCCCACCGAAGTGGGCGTGGGAGAAGTGAGGGAAAGTCAGGAAACGGCCCACAAATGCTATATGACCTCGACTGAAGGACCCATCCTCTCCCTCGAGGCCCTTGAGATTCCCTAGGAAAACACCCAGCCTATGTCGGAGCCGGTAGACGAGCTAGAGGAAATGCTCTTCTCGGAGGAAGATCCGACCCGCAAATTCTTAATCAGCAAAACCCTCCCTTCTGCCCTCTGCTCCGACATAGTCCAGTGCATAAAGAGAAACCGCGACCTCTTCGCTTGGACAGCAGCTGACATGCCAGAGATCTCCGAAGAGCTCCTCGTCCACCATCTAAGTGTTCCTTCGGGGGCCAGACCGGTCCAGTAGAAGAGGCGCAAGTTTGACCCCGAGCGCCAGCAGGCCATAAAGGAAGAGGTGGAGAAGCTCCTCAAAGCCCGGTTCATACAGGAGGTCAACTACCCGGAGTGGTTCTCTAACGTTGTGATGGTCAAAAAGGTCAATGGAAGTTGGAGGATCTGTATCGACTTCACAGATTTAAACAAGGCATGCCCCAAGGATCCATTCCCGCTCCCTAGCATCGACACCTTGATCGATGCCACTTCGGGCCATGAGCTGTTGAGCTTCATGGACGCATTCTCCGGATACAACCAAATCCGAATGTTCCCCCCAGATATCCCGAAGACATCCTTCGTTACGGATCAACGCCTCTACTGCTATAGGGTGATGCTCTTCGGGCTTAAAAATTCTAGTTCCACCTACCAACATCTCGTCAATAAGGTCTTCAAAAATCAGATCTGGCAGAACATGGAGGTTTACGTCGACGATATGTTGGTGAAAAGCCTCAATGGGTCTGACCATGTCGCCGACCTCCAAGAAGCCTTTGATGTGCTAAGGAGGCATAACATGAGACTAAACCCGAATAAATGTGTATTCGGGGCCTCATCGAGTAAGTTCTTAGGCTTTATGGTCAGCCGGAGGGGAATTGAAGCCAACCCTGAGAAGATAAAGGCCATACTCAATATGGCTCTCCCCTCAAACATGAAAGAAGTGCAAAAGCTCACCGGGCGCCTCGCGGCTATAGGGCACTTCCTCTCCAAGTCCGGGAAAAATTGTCTCCCCTTCTTCAAAGCCCTCAGAAGGGCTAAGGGCTTCGAGTGGGACCAGCAGCAACAAGAATTGTTCGACTAACTCAAAGCCTACTTGGTCACCCCCCACTCCTCAGCAAGCCAACACCCGGGGAAACCCTTTACCTCTACCTCGCCGCATCCGAACAGACCCTCAGCGCTGTCCTGGTGAAGGAAGAAGACAAGGCACAGAAGCCTATCTATTACGTGAGCAAGGTCCTTAGAGATGCCGAGCTCCGTTATCCGAGGTTGGAGAATATAGCCTACGCCATGGTTATGGTGGCCCGAAAGCTTCGTCCCTATTTCCAATCCCATTCGGTGGTCATCCTCACCGACCAGCCGCTCAAGTAGGTCCTGTATAAGCCCGAGACCTCCGAACGCCTCATGAAGTGGTCAATCAAGCTTAGTCAACATGACATATCCTATCAGCTTTGGACCACCATCAAAGCTCAAGTGCTAGCCGAGTTCATAGTGGAGAGCACGATCCCTGAGGTCAGTCAAGCGGTAAATGGGCCACCCATCTAGATGGTGTATGTGGATGGGTCTTCTTGCGCCGAAGGGAGCGGAGCCGGAGTTATCTTGGCAGGCCCATATGACTTCATCCTCCAATACTCCCTCCGCATCAATTTCAAGGCTTCCAACAACGAGGCCGAGTACGAAGCCCTCATAGCGGGCTTAGACATGGCTCGCAAGGCAGGGGCAAAGCATGTTCGAATGTTCAGCGACTCTCAGCTCGTGGTGAATTACGTCTTGGGAGAATACGAGGCAGGAGATGACCGTATGGCCAAGTACCTAGCCAAGGTCAAAAGTCTCATGGCTTCATTCGAGGAAGCACAACTCCAGTGGATCCCCCTAGAGGAGAACGCCCAGGCAGCTGCTCTCTCGAAACTAGCATCCTCCTCCCTCCAAGGGCTCGAGCAGACCATCTTGATCGAAGTTCTACTAAGGCCCAGCATCGAAGAAGAAGCCCCCGACTCAATGGAGTCGCTACCGGTCCAACTCGAAGATAACTGGATGAGGCCTTTAGTTGAGTTCCTTAGAGACGGGAGCCTTCCCCAAGATCCCAAAGAAGCTTGCCGAATCCGAACAAGAGCGGAGCGGTACACCCTCATTGAGGGAATCTTGTACAAACGCTCCTACACTCAAATAGATGACCGACCCTACTTGAGGTGTCTCTCTCCAGAAGAAGCCCTGTATGCTCTGAAAAAACTCCACGAAGGGATAGGCGGAGCCCATTCGGGATCAAGGTCCCTCTCTCGAAAAGTCTTCAATTATGGGTACTTCTGGCCTACCCTCCTTCGGGACGCCGAGCAATATGTCCGACAATGTGGCCCCTGCCAACAATTCTCCACTATCCGTCGCCTACCGCAAGCTCAACTCTCTTCCCTCTCAAGTCCAACCCCCTTTGCAATGTGGGGAATGGACCTGCTGGGTCCGTTCCCACCGGCTCCAGGCCAGCTCAAGTTCCTAGTCATGGCGCTTGACTATTTCTCCAAGTGGATTGAGGCTGAACCACTATCGACTATTACTGAGAACAGGGTGCAACAGTTCTTCTGAAAGAATGTGATTTGCAGGATACCCCGAGTCTTGGTGACAGACAACGGAACATAATTTGGGGGGCAACATTCCGCTCCTTTTGTGAAGACCGCGACATTCAGCAGCGGTTCTCCTCTGTCTCCCACCCTCAATCCAATGGCTAAGTAGAGAATGCCAACAGGAAAATCCTCTCGGGCATCAAGAAAAGACTAAGTAAGTCGGCTAAAGGATTGTAGGTAAAGCAGCTTCCTAACATACTGTGGAACTACCGCACTACAAAGAGAACCCCCACAGGAGAGTTGCCCTTCAACCTCACCTACGGATTCGAGGTTGTGATCCCCTTAGAGGTTGGTTTGCCATCCCCCCGCCTAATTGCATATAATGAAGAGCAGAATACAAGGGAGCTCCGAGCCAATCTGGATCTTATCGATGAACTCCGCGAGAGAGCCTCAATTTGCCAAGAAATTATCGAAGAATGATCGAGCAATCCTATAACAGAAGAGTCCGCCCTCCAGATCTTAAGGAGGGGGGCTTAGTCCTTAGAAAGCTAGCCATCTCGTTCCCCAACCAGAGGGGCAAGCTACCCCCAAATTGGGAAGGACCCTATAAGGTCTCCAGAGTAGTTCGCCCCGGAGCGTACCAACTTGAAAACCTGGGGGGCAGGAAGATACCAAGAACATGGAACGCTGATCATTTACTGAAGTACCAAGAGGGCGTTTGAACAACTCTCCAAGCAACATCAGTTTTAAGGCTATTCTATTTGTTTTTCCATTTTAATAACGGCTCGCAACCTAGAAGCGGCCGATTAGCAGTATTTAATAAAGAATTTCTTTTGAATAATAATTCTCTTGTGCTCAATTTATCTCTGTTTAATACCTCCAGTGTATCGTTTTAAACGACGAGTTCGGAGTCCAACACTTGGCTCGACTCCGCTTCATCAACTTGGTTATAAGCGAGTTAGAAGTGGTTCGCCATTCGAAACTGTTCCCACAACCGTTGAATCTCTTCTAAACGACGAGTTCGGAATCCAACACTTGGCTTGACTCCGCTTCATCAACTTGCTCATAAGCGAGTAAGAAGTGGTTCGCCATTCGGAACTGCTCCCACAACTGTTGAATCTCTTTTAAACGACGAGTTCGAAGTCCAACACTTGGCTCAACTCTGCTTCATCTACTTGCTCATAAGCGAGTTAGAAGTTGTTCGCCATTCGGAACTGCTTCCACAACCGTTGAATCTCTTTTAAACGACGAGTTCGGAGTTCAACACTTGGCTCGATTCCGCTTCATCAACTTGCTCATAAGCGAGTAAGAAGTGGTTCGCCATTCGGAACTGCTCCCACAACCGTTGAATCTCTTTTAAACGACGAGTTCAGAGTCCAACACTTGGCTCAACTCCGCTTCATCTACTTGCTCATAAGCGAGTTAGAAGTGGTTCGCCATTCGAAACTGCTCCCACAACTGTTGAATCTCTTTTAAACGATGAGTTCGGAGTCCAACACTTGGCTCGACTCCGCTTCATCAACCTTGCTCATAAGCGAGTTAGAAGTGGTTCGCCATTTGGAACTGCTCCCACAACCTTTGAATCTCTTTTAAACGACGAGTTCGGAGTCCAACACTTGGCTTGACTCCGCTTCATCTACTTGCTCATAAGTGAGTTAGAAGTGGTTCGCCATTCGGAACTGCTTCCACAACCGTTGAATCTCTTTTAAACGACGATTTCGGAGTCCAACCCTTGGCTCGACTCCGCTTTCTCTACTTGCTCATAAGTGAGTAAGAAGTGGTTCACCATTCGGAATTGCTCCCACAACCGTTGATTATTGAAACTAATACTACCAAAGCACAAATTGATGCTTGCAAAAAGTTATTTCTTTATTTCACGAAAGACCAGTCAAAGATACAACTCTTATGCTGGGGTACAAGTCTCACACAGGACCAAAAGCTCGTACAACACAAGTCTTGAGACTACAAAATCACCCTACTTAGGACGAGGGATGCTCCTCCGGAGCGACACTCGAGGTTGACGAGCTACACGTTGCATTCTCTCTGTCTCCGCTGAAGACTGTACACCAGCAGATTGGGTTGCGCCTTCGGCCCCCAATCTAACTGTAGCGCCGCTTGACAAACCGGCGACCCCACTTTGCGCGTCTCCAGGCCTTCGCACCAGAGACGATGACTGGCATGCAAACTCGTGAAAAGTTCTCCCTAGGGCATACTCCTCCCGAGGATAAGAGACACTCCTAACATTGCTTCCCTCAGTCAACCGCCGAAGGCGCAAGTTCTCCACCTCTAACTCAATCACCCGCTCTTTAAGTGCTTCATCAGTCACTTTGATCTTGAAACGGGGTAATCGACTCGAACCACCCCCGTGCAGAGCCTCCGAGATGTCTCTCCGAAGTTGCGCCGCCTCCATAGTTTTCTCAAGCACCACATTCTTCAGCTCATCCCTTTTAGCTCTTGTTTTGAATAGAAGACCCGGAAGAGCTACTTGCCTTAGGCCATAGTGATAAGCCCCTGAGGGGCATCTCTCCTCCCCTTCGGGGGGCGCCTCGCGAGCCTGCTCTTCTAATCGCTCCAGCTCGTAGTCTCATTTAGCCAACAGCACTCTGATGTGATTTAACTCCGACTCAACCTTGAAGAGTTTCTCACGAGTTCTAGCAAGAGCCAGCTTAACGACGCCAAGCTGAGAATGGGATGATGATGATTCGACTAGCTGAAAGAGTTCAAAAAATTAGCTAAGTCTAAAGGACCAAAGTATAAAAGCAAAGCCTAGGCAAGCATAGTGCGAGACTCAAAAGTTAGACAATCAATGAATTCAAAATATCTCCAACACTTAGTCAAAATAGAAAGTTTAATTCATACAAAAGTTTGATTGCTACAAAAAAAATGGTGGCCAATCCGCTATAAGGCAATACAAGAAAAGAAGACGAAAATATGAGACAACTGAAGTCAAGGGGCAACCTTGAGTGGTAGCTCAGTGACATACTCCTCGGTGGTCGCCTCCCCTTCCTCTACCACTCCGATCTGGGGGTCGGCCACAGCCTCGTCGCCCCCTTTCTCCACCACCATGGCCTCGGGGTCGGCCACAGCATCGTCGCCCCCCTGCTTCTCCCCTTCCTCTTCCTTGACCTCTTGATCGGCTTTGAGGTCCTCATCATCAACCAGACCCCACAGTCTGTATCCCGACCTATCGAAGCCAGGGACTCGAGCCTCGACGTGCTCGAGCGCAGTGGCGTAGGACTTATCCATATTTGCCATCACATGCTTCTTCGCCTTGGCCTCTATCTCCGCCCTCGCCGCCTCCACTGCCGTGTCCTTCTCCCTCATCACGTCCTCCAAGGCCTTCTTCACCTTTTCCCTCTCCTCGTCCGCCCGAGCCGCCTCCGAGGTGACCTTCTCATTTGCCTGCGTCAGGGCCGTCTCAAAGTGCACGACCTGAGCTGCCAGGGATTCCGAGCGGCACTGCTCCACCTCGTACAGCTTCGCGACTCTTGCCTTCTTGGCTCGGTCCCTGTCGCATATCACCTTTAGCTCCTTCTCCTGCTCGGAATATTGCTCGAGGAGGTGGCTGAAGTGGCACGTGATCTAAACAAAAGAGAAAAAGAAACGATGAAAACAGAGAAAAAGACCTAGAAACTTTTTTGAATTATCAACGAATCGACTATGAGACTCACCGACATGGTCGCCCGAGCTATCTCGAGAGCGTCATCGCCTATCGTCCCCACCTTCATTGCTGCTCGGTCCTTCGGGGTCGAAAGATGGCGCAAGGCCTGCATGCTCATGGCCGATTCCCCTAAGAAGCCATCGTGATTCATCACCCACCAGTCGGGGATGAAGAGCTTCTTGTGCCCCTCGGTCAAAATTGCTTCGGCCTTCTTGGTGAGGGGCGGGGCCTCAAGCGCCAACGCCACTGAGATAGAAAAGCCTTTGGCTGAGGGCTCAGACGGGGTTGGTTGAGGAAGAGTGGTAGCCAAGGCAAATCGCCGAGGAGATGCTAGGTCTACAGTCTCGACCACAGTGGAGGACACTTTGGTAAGTCGGCCAGACGAAGTCCCCACAGTCGTCCACTTCCTCTTCTTGACATCATAAGCCTTATTTCGTTCGGCCATGATCGCTCTAAAGTCCATGTTCGGAGCCTCTGCCAAATAAAAAAAAACGAAGTTAAGACAAAAATACACAAGCTATAGAGAGTAAATAAAAGAACATGATGTCCGGAGCGTACTCGGTCGATCGGACTGAGACCCGACCCATGGAGCACTTCCTCGGTCATATCCTTCCAGCTCAAGGTTGGGAGCTCGATTAACTTCGTCACAACTTCTGCTTCGGCAGGAGTCAACTCCGGCTCGGCCTTCGCCCACTTCGGCACATCCTCCTTCCACCTGGTCGGAAAGTCCCACGTCGAGGGGCCTCGGATCAAAAAATACTTGCCCTTCCACGACTTGATAAAGTCCGGATTCTCTATCAATTTGATGTCTTTCGTGGTGACAAGTAGTATCGGTGCTCCGTCTTGTTCATCCAGTTGATCCGATACATACTTCGGAGAACGACGAGCTGAGGCTCCACCTTCACCGTCCGACACTGGAGAGAAACCCGAGCACGTGGCGCCACATGTTCGGCATGAACTGGATCGGGCTCAGTCCATACCACCGAAGCACTTCGGTCACGAAGGGGTGAAGGGGATGGCGAAGGCCTGCATTCAGCGTGTCGCAGGCAAAGATGCACGTATCAGGTGTGAACGCCGAGCACGCTCGCACTCCGGGTCCGAGGAGGATTAGGGTGTACTCCAGGGGTATCATGAAGCTCTTCTGTATTCGAAGCAGGTCCCTCTCCGTCAGAACTGAGGCGATGTCGTCAACCTTGATAACCTCCTTCGACTCGTTCTCCTCATACGTCTCCGTTCTCCCATAGATGGCCTTCGTCAACAGGTCACCGGTATACTACCTGATCCCCCCATGGCCTGATATCTCCGTCGGTAACCAACCCATTTCTCCTCCCCGTCTTACGGGCTTTACCACCATCTCGACAATTAATGACCATGCCACCTCTTTCCCCTTTCCCTTGGCGAGCGGAGCGACTGGCTCGACCACGGCCGACCCTGTTACCTCCTTCCCCTTCTCTTGGCTTAGCACTTCTGCCCCCTCCTCTTGAACGGGTGGAGCCACTAGCCACTACTCACCCTCACTTCCCGAGGAAGAGGCCTCACTACCCAAGGACACTCTAGACATCTTGAAAAGTATATATATATAATTGAATATATATATATTTACCTTGATGTGACATTCTCGGTCGGAATAGTTCGCCGAAAATTGCCTTGCCATGCCGCAACAGCTAGCACAACCACCCAAGAGCAAAAATCACCGCTAGCAGAGCAACTCGAGAGCAAAAGTTTCTCTAAGAGTGAAAAGTGAAAGAGTGGGAGAAATGATGATGGGGGTGAGAACTTATAGTAAAAAGAGGGCGACTCTTGGGTTTCTAACGTATTGGGCCCCACTCAAGCCCATTAAGAAGGTTAAACAACAGAATGCAGAAGGGCGGGAACAACCCAGGTCTGGCCTCATGGCTCGGCAGCCAACGAAGCACCGAGCAACCGAGGTGTCCATCCAGAGAAGGGCGCTCCCGAGCTATCGGGGCACCGACCTCCGTATTGGACAAAAAATGCCTCCGAGCTCCTTGGACCGTCAGATTGTCCCGAGATTCGCACCAAAAGCTGATGGATGGCTCAGATTTCGCCACGTCTACAAAATGAAAAAATCACGTTTTCTCGTGATCTGAGCCTCTTGCGCCATGATTCGCGCTGTGATGGACGCTCCCGATCTAGCCACGTAGCTCGGCAGCCCACGAAGCACCGAGCTACCGAGCAACTATGCCAAGCTACTGGGGCACCGACCTCCGCATTGGAGAAAAAATGCCTCCGAGCTCCTTGGACCGTCAGATTTTCCCGAGATTCGCGCCAAAAGTTGATGGACGGATCAAATTTCGACACGTCCACAAAACGACAAAATCACGTTTTCTCGTGATCTGAGCCTCCTGCACCGTGATTCGCGACGTGGTGGATGCTCCAGATCTAGCCACGTAGCTCAACAGCCCACGAAGCGCCGAGCTACCGAGCTACTGTGCCGAGTTACCGGGGCACTGACCTCCGCATTGGAGAAAAAATGCCTCCGAGCTCCTTGGACCGTCAGATTGTCCCCAGATTCGCGCCAAAAGCTGATGGACGGCTCAGATTCCGCCACGTCCACAAAACGACAAAATCACATTTTCTCATGATCTGAGCCTCATGCACCGTGATTCGCGCCGTGATGGACGCTCCAAATATAGCCACGTAGCTTGGCAGCCCACGAAGCGCCGAGCTACCGAGCTACTGTGCCGAGCTACCAGGGTACCAACCTCCGCATTGGAGAAAAAATGCCTCCGAGCTCCTTAGACTGTCAAATTGTCCCGAGATTCACGCCAAAAGCAGATGGACGGCTCAGATTTTGCCACATCCACAAAATGATAAAATCACGTTTTCTTGTGTTCTGAGCCTCCCGCGCCGTGATTCGCACCATGATGGACGCTCCAGATCTGGCCACGTAGTTGGCAACCCACAAAGCGCCAAGCTACCGAGCTACTGTGCCAAGCTACCAGGGCACCAACCTCTGTATGGGCGAAAAATGCCTCCGAGCTCCTCGGACCATCAAATCGCCCAGATTTTCATGCAGCGGCTGATGGAGGGCTCAGATTTTGCCACGTCCACAAAACGACAAAATTACGTTTTCTCGTGAACTGAGCCCACAAAATGACAAAGTCGTTGCCGAGCTACCGAGCTTCCGAGGTACCCTTTCGGAGAAAGGCGCCCCCGAGCTACAGCATCGAGTTACCGAGCCACAGTGCCGAGCTACCGGGGCACCGACCTCCATATGGGGGAAAAAGCGCCTCTGAGCTACTCCAGCCGTTAGATTGCTCAGAAATCCGCACCCAAGGTCGATGGACAATCCGGATCGTTCCACGCCATAAATAGGTATAAAAATCTATTTTTTATTTATTTAATTCGAATTATTTATTTAAAAATTGTTTAAAATGATTAAAAATTAAGAAAAATTAATTAAAAATTCTAAAAAATAATTATAATTCTAGGGAAATATTTTTTAACCCCTAAGTAAATAATTATTGCTTAGAATAATTAATTAATATCCTCAAAAAATAAATCACCGCTTCGCAAAATTGAATAAATGATCCGAAAAATAATTAAAAAGTCGAGGAAAATCACCTAAGATCTAGAAGAGCTCAAAGACAATCCTAAGCGTGCTACCAACTTAGAAAAACACCATCCTACCTCGTATAAGATCCGAAACCCCTCATTTGGACTCCGATACAACCCCGCAAGCCATTAAATCAGTAAAACTACTCCTCAAAGGCTGATCAAACTCAGCCTTCGGGAGTGGGGGGCTCGTGATATGGCTAAAAATAAGGTTAAATCGGAACCGGTCAAATCGGGCACGAATCTTAAAGTTCAGGGGTTAAATGGTAATTTCACATATAAACGGGTCTGAAGTGGAAACTGGGTCTTTTGTCAAAGCCCAATAATCCATAAACGGACCTGTCTTACTGGGTACGGGTTCCTACCCATAAGAAACTCACTCAAACTGGATAAAGAAGGATTCAAATTCACAATTATCCCTAAGAGGTGGTTTTAACCACTTCTATCCATTCACATCGAGAAGTAGGGATATGTTCTTATCTCGAAACTGACTCCTGAGGCGGCTATAAATACTCCTCTCCCCCCACCATAAGAAGGTAATCAATCTTTTTCCAATTAAACCACTTTCTTAATCATTCAGATTACTGACAAGAGCGTCGGAGGGTGCGTCGCCGGAATCAACCCCGATGTCTCGCACTTTTTCTAGGTTAACGGCGAAATGATCTCGGTCAGACTCCGGTGAAGTCGTTCAGGTTTGACTATTCACCTTCCCTCGAATCCACAAATCTATCTGTTTGCCCCCACACCGATTTCAATGGCAACACCTATAATTTGAGAAAATATCTGTAAAATTCCGGGCTGATATTAAAAATTATTATTTTATTATTATTTTATTTTCACTTTCAGAATGGAAATATTTTGGGCAAATATTACTCGGTTTTGTTAGTAAACAGTATATATATATATATATATATATATATATATATATATATATATATATATATATATATATATACCAGTCTATATACAACCGCATTGTATCAAATTGGTACTGAAATCTTCTAAGCCAATAATAAAATTATTTTTATTATTATTTCTGAATTAAAATATTTTTGGTAGAGATTATTCGTTTTAACGAATAAAAATTATCTGTATAGACAGATATAAGTACGTACAAGTATCGTATCAATTTCGTACGTTTGTACGAAATCATGTAGTATGTGATTTGGAAAAATGTCTTTTATTTTTTTATCACCATGATGAAATGAAGGGTTAGGGATAAGTAGGATGTTGATTGCAAATTTATTGGATTTGATTGGAATTTAAATTTGCAAATTGATTCAAATTGTGTGAGCCATAAGAGAGAGAAACAAGTAGCTCTCTCTCTACCACATCTCTCTCGCTCCCTCTCCTACAAAATGGCCGGCCAACCTCAAAGGGCAAAAGCCCTCTTTCCATTTTGTCTCTCCATCTCTTTCTCATCTCATTCTCTCTTCCTATTTCCACTTCTTCTACTACTTGTTTATTTTAGAAAAAAATTGAGAAAAATAGTAAAGAAAAAGAGATCAAATCAAAAGAAAAGAGTGGGTTCATTTGAGGTTGTTCTTAAGAGGAGCAAGCACAAGGAGCAAGGAGGAGAAGGAAACTAGCAAGTTCTTCCAATCGATTTGGGTGGGGGTTCTCAACTTGTCTTTTTGATTGTTATTATTGTTTTTGTTTGCTTATTATGTGAAGATCTTGGACTAATTTCATGTGCATATGAGTAGTATAGATTGAAAAGGTTTAAATGCCATGATTGAAGTGAGAACACAAAAGTAAACCCTAAAGATTCAATCTTGTAGGTTTGATGGTTAGAATTAATTTATAACGCTAAAGTTGAAATCTTAAGCCCAAATTAATTAGAAATGTTCTTGTATGTGTTATTAACATGTTCTAATTTTTATAGAATTTTTTGGGTTAATTTGATGGGTGAAACAAATAGTTTTCCCAAAACAGCGAGCATCAAAAAGAAATCGCTGTTTTGGGTGATTCGACTTGTATTCAAGGGACTGGATTTTGAGTTCCATGCGGAATTTGGAAAAGTGTTCAACTAGGAAGTTGTAGTAGATGTTCTCACCTTTCCAAAATATCCTATTTGGTTAGATTCAAATAAGCAGAGCAAAAGTTATGACACTTACAAAATTACAGCAGCTGGCCTTTTGGCTAAAAGCTCGCCGTTCGGATTGTTCGAAATTTTTGTACCTTTTAATGACTAAATTTGGGAAAGTGTTCGACTAGAGAGTTGTAGTCGATATTCTCACCTTTCCAAAATGCCATATTTGGTTAGATTCTGATAAGAGGAGCAAAATTTATGACCTTTACAAAATTACAGCAGCTGGCCTTTTGGCTAAAAGCTCGTTGTTTGGTTGTTCGAAGTTTTTACACCTCTTATTGACTGAATCTGAAAATATGTTCAACTAAAGAGCTGTAGTAGAGTCTCTCACCTTTCCAAAATTCCCTGTTTGGTTAGATTCCGAAAAGCAGAGCAAAATTTATGAGCTTTACAAAATCTTAGCAGCTGGCCTTTTGGCTAAAAGCTAGCTGTTCGGATTGTTCAAAGTTTTTGCACCTCTTATTGATTGAATATGAAAAAGTGTTCAACTAGAGAGTTTTAGTAGAGATTCTCATCTTTCCAAAATGCCTTATTTGGTTAGATTTCGATAAGCAGAGCAAAAGTTCTGAGCTTTACAAAATCTCAGCAGCTGGCCTTTTGGCAAAAGCTTGCTGTTTGGATTGTTCGAAGTATTTGCACCTCTTATTGATTGAATCTGAAAAAGTATTTAACTAGATAGTAGTAGTAGAGTCTCTCACCTCTCCAAAATTTCCTATTTGGTTAGATTCCGATAAGCGGAGCTAAAGTTATGTGCTTTACAAAATCTCAGCAGCTGGCCTTTTGGCTAAAAGCTTGTTGTTTGGATTGTTCAAAGTTTTTGCACCTCTTATTAATTGAATCTGAAAAAGTGTTCAACCAGAGAGTTTTAGTAGAGATTCTCACCTTTCCAAAATACCCTATTTTTTTAGATTCCGATAAGCAGAGCAAAAGTTATGACCCTTACAAAATTACAGTAGCTGGCCTTTTGGCTAAAAGCTCGTTGTTTGGATTGTTCAAAATTTTTGCACCTCTTATTGATTGAATCTGAAAAAGTGTTCAACTAGAGAGTCGTATTAGAGTCTCTTAACTTTCCAAAATGCCCTATTTTGTTAGATTCCGATAAGCGTAGCAGAAGTTATGAGCTTTACAAAATCTTAGCAGCTGGTCATTTGGCTAAAAGCTCGCTGTTTGGATTGTTCGAAGTTTTTGCACCTCTTATTGATTGAATCTGAAAAGTGTTCAAATAGAGAGTTGTATTAGAGATTCTCACCTTTCCAAAATGCCATATTTGGTTAAATTCAGATAAGCGGAGCAAAAGTTATGAGCTTTACAAAATTTCAGCAACTAGCATGTTGGCTGAAAGCTCGTTGTTCGGATTGTTCGAAGTTTTTGCACATCTTATTGATTGAATCTGAAAAGGTGTTCAACTAAAGAGTTGTAGTAGAGTCTCTCACCTTTCCAAAATTTCCTATTTGGTTAGATTCTGATAAGTGGAGCAAGAATTATGACCCTTACAAAATCTCAGCAGCTGGCCTTTTGGCTGAAAGCTCGCTGTTTGGATTGTTCGAAGTTTTTGCACCTCTTATTGATTCAATCTGAAAAAGTGTTCAACTAGAGAGTTTTAGTAGATTTTCCCACATTTCCAAAATGTCCTATTTTGTTAGATTCTGATAAGCAGAGTAGGAGGTGTGGCTTTTACAAATCACAGCAGCCAGCTTTTGTCTGCAAGCTAGCTGTTTAGATTGTTTGATTATTTTGTACCTATTACTTACTTAATTGGGAAAAGTGATCAACTAGAGAGTTGTAGTAGAGTCTCTCACCTTTCCAAAGTTTCCTATTTCGTTAGATTCCGATAAACGGAGCAAAAGTTACAAGCTTTAGAAGTTTCAACTTTTCTGTTGAAAATCTGCAATTTGGTTAACTTTTGCGTGTTCAAAGGACCGGATTTTGAGTTCCTTACGGAATTTGAAAAAGTGATCAACTAGGGAGTTGTAGTAGATGTTCTCACCTTTTCAAAATATTCTATTTCGTTAAATTCCGACAAGTATAGCAAAAGTTATGAGCTTGGAAAATTTCTACTTTTGGCTGTACTGTTATTGCTTGAAATGGTGTTTAACGGACCAGATTTTGAGTTCCTTACCGAATCTGAAAAAGTGTTCAACTAGATAGTTGTAGTAGATGTTCTCACCTTTTTAAAAAGTCTAATTTTTTCGAATTCCGATAAGCGCGGCACTGTTTGCTTCTAGGTTGTTAGAAGGCTTTTTATGTCGCTTTTGTGTACTCATTAGTAATATGCTTATATTAGGCTATTAGAAGATTCTTCTATTGCTTCTAATTATAAAAGATCAAGTTTTGCTAGTAGCATGTTATTTTTGCTTCTAGGTTGTTAGAAGACTTTTATGGTTACTTGTATACGATTCATTTGTCTCATACATAGCCAGTTGGCTTGTATGTAATTCGTTTGGCTCATACGTAGCTAGTCGGCTCGTATGTTAGTTGTTTTGCTCGTATGTAGCTTATGAGCTAGTACGCAGTTATTGTGCTTATCTAGGGTGATATTATTGTCTTAGGAGCCATCGACAATCAAGACGTGTATTTCTTTTACTCCTCGTGGACTGTGGACGAGTCACCCCCCGTGCACCGTCAGATCTTAATTTGTGTAGGTTGATCGCGGGCCAGGAGTGTAGATAAAATCGAAGTTCAGGGCAGTAGCATGCAACTACGTTCGTATTGCCGGATCTTGGATCGATAGGCTATGAACAAGATCCTTAGGGATTCTGGTAAGTTTAGGTTGAGCACCTAGTAGAACTATCTTGCGAAGTCTAACTTAAGACCTAGCATGTTGTGTTAGTACTGTTGTCATCCGTCAGATTGTTTAGGGTTAGTGACATTGTTAGGGTAGTAACTTATGGCTATTACTACTTAACCTTTATTTATTATCATTTTCACCAAAGGGAAAGAGTTGGTATTAAGGTGATACCTTATGATTCGACCTATTCTATTGGCCAACACTAGGTGGTGTTATTGGTTGTACCCTTCCTGTTAAAGGGATACGGTCTGTGCCATCTCACGAGTTGGCAGCACTGGATCCGTATCTCATCTGTTAATTTCTGAAGTGCCATGATAACGGTGGGAGTGATTCCTGTCGAAGCTAGGGGATGGACCCCCGAAACTCCGTCATGCTCTATATCAAGGAAGGCGAACAAACCACAGACTACGGTCTATCTTCTAGGGAGCCACAGGGGATGCTTTGAGCTAACTTGTGTTGTAGTTAACTCCAAGGGTTCGTTAGATTTTCGAGTGAGGTCCGCTACGTCGGGCAATAGGGGCAAACGGAGACACCACTGTATGACTGCACATGGCGGGATTAGACCATTTCAGAGCAACCTCATCAGTCACGCTGTATCTTCAGAAACATGTTGAGTACAAGAGTAGAATTCATGGCACGGGTTCAAATCCCTATATATGAAGAAACGGCCTGTTATGGGCGTATGTGGTATGGGACGCATACTGTTTCGGAGACTTGCTTGTATTAGAATAAGAACATCCTTACATTAGTAAATCTTGCATTAGAGTCTAAGTCATAGCATACACTGACACATCAATTATATATACACGTTTCTCTTTTCATCAATCTGTTTGTTTTTACTTGAGAATCGCTGCTAGTCATCAGCCTTAAAGCGTCAGTATATGTACTGGCATCCCCATTTCAATAGGTACTGGATTGCAAAATTACAGGTATTGGAACGCAAAACTACAGGTACTGGATTGCAAAACTACAGGTACAGGATTCAGGAGGACTCAAGGCAAGAGAAGCAAAGTGTTGATTTCAATTGTAATATATATTGTAATTTATTAACTGTTGAGAAGCATCCAAGTGAAGTACCAAGTGTTATGTATTATTCATTGTACTCTGATGTAATTTTTATTGAAAGTTTGTAATACTTGGGCTTGTATGGCATTATTGTAACACTAATGTAATGTGTTGCAGTTTTATAACATTCAGACTTGCAATACATTTGTGTTGAATAAAAAGTTTTAAATTTTCCTGTTTTCTGTGTATTGCAGCTAATTGAAGGAAAAGATTCTGACCTAGGTCATGGTTTTCCAGTTTATGGAAATTGGGGCATTACATTACATCCATAACTTTCAAAATACAACTTGGCATTGCATGATATTGTCCATTTTGGAAAGCTAAGACCCTATACTACAAGTCTCTAGTTAACTATTTCTTCAAATTCAGCCATCTAGAAGCTATAAAAACCTTATATATTCTCAGCTGTGCATTCCTCCATACAATTTCTGCATCTTGTCATCAACATAAAAACTTTTTCACTTGTCGGAATTACTCGATTCTGGATTCTATGAAAAGCTGGGAGTGTATACTACAACTTCCTAGTTGAAAATATCCTCAGATTCATCCATTAAAACACTCTAAAACTTCAATTTCTATAAGGTTACACACATGGAAATGAGTTCCCGTACAAAAACCAAGTCATTCAATTAAGACTGGTTCTGCCCAAACTTAGGAAAATCATAATGTTTGCTATACAAACTGGAATTTCATGATTCAAGACATTTTGGAAAGCTAATACTCTCTACTACAAATCTCTAGTTGATCATTCCTTCAGATTCTACTCGTACAATTCCAGAATTCCACAATGTCACTGACTACTCAAAAGCTGAACTGAACTAAACATAGTCCAATCAAAATTCCAAATTAATTTAACCACAAGTCCAATACTTATGAAATTTAAGAATCAGTAACTAGACATGTACAAGTCTAACATACTCAAAAAATACGTTCAAATTCATAATACAAAGAGAGTTATGGCTTTTCAAACTTAGCACAAAATTCTTTTCTGTTTTCAGACAGGGTGTCTACCTCCCTATACAAATTATTTTTAATACTCCATCAAATGTAATCTATCAATTCTAAAATTTTAGAATCATGGTCTAGACTCATACCACAAGCTACAGTAAAAATTACAATGTAACATCATGCACAAAAAAGTAGTAATGAATTAATGAACATCAATCCTAACACAGGGTAGATTCAGTTCTGATTTCGGACCAGTTACAACCTCATAATTTTTTTGAGATATCAAACGATCTCAGAAAAATGCAAAATTTGAAACTATAGTTGTATACACATACAAGAGTATCCAGTAAAACATTTAGCTTAAAATACCCTACCATTCTGAGTTATGGTTTTTGGAAAAATACCAAGTTCTCACACAAACAGCAGTTTTCAGCTTGCTCTCTGTCTGTAATTGAAGTGATTGTTTGAGCTACTAAACAAACCCAGAAAAATATGATAAAATTATATAATACTCTAAACTCATCCTAGAACATGTCACAAATATTTCATGATCAAATTCTAAGTCATTTGCATGGTAGAAATTCTTATACCACAATATCACATACACAAAAATAACTAGTTTAGAGTTTGAGAACACACACCCAAGTTTTTTTGAGTTTGGAAAGATGAAATCTTGCAACCTTCTCTAGCTTGCTTCTTCTCCTCCAATGCTCCAAAGCATGACAAATGAAAACTCTCTCTCTTTGCTTTTTTTTTTTTTGAAACAACTAGAAGAAGAAAAATGAATGAGAAGATGAAGGAAGATGGATTTTTATAGAAATGAATTGGGAGTAGGTGGAGGGTGGAGATTTGGAGGTGAGGGGTGAGTGTGATTGGAAGGTATAGATTGTGTAACACCCCGCAAAATTGGAAATTACAATTTTGCCACTGGGTGTTACGCACGTATATTTTGTAATGTGTTTCACTACATATTTTGGATTTGTACTATTTATACATTTTTCATATTGATTTTGGTCAACTAAAATATAATATTTAATCCCTGGGATTTACGTGCTTTATACGTGTTTTGATGCACGTGTTTCCACCACTACGTACAATATTTTCTATAGGTTTAAATTATTTATTTTTATGTATTTAAATCTATTTTATAAAACGAAAATTTATTTTCCCCTTGTTTTGATTAAAATGCATTTTTCGATTTTCTGCACGTATAATGCACGTGCTTTCTACGTGTTATGATTTCATCATGAAATATATATAAATTAGTAAATGTAATTTTGCTTATATTGTTTTTGATTATATTTAATAACTTTTCACCAATAAAGTCGATTTTCGCATTTTCATGTTTTCACGTGCGACACACGTGTTTGTTTCGGTGCGCGCTTCCTTCCTCGAAATAAATTTAATAAAATGTGTGCACATTTATTTTTGCATTATAAATTTTTAATTTAACAAATTTTTACTTAATAGTGAATAGTGTCCACACACACACACACACACACACACACACACACACACACACACACACACACACACACACACACACACACATATATATATATATATATATATATATATATATATATATACATATATAGTTATGTATGTAAATGGGCTAATAGTTTATAAATATAAATGTGTAAGGAGTGGTGTAAGGTGGGGGCCCACGGTATGGAAAAGAGCAGGATGCTCTGATTAAGGATATGGTGTATATGTGGAAATAATGAAGTGAGTATGGTAATTGGATGAAGGCCCACCTTACAAATGTTAAATTGTATTGTACATATGAGTGCATGTGTGCATGCACACACTTTGTGTGTGGCCGGTTGGTTTTTTGGGAGAGAGAGAGATGAGAGTTAGTGTGAGAGAGTGGGGAGGAGAAGGGTTTTGGAGTTAGAGTTGTGAAGAGTGGGGATGTGAAGAGTTGGGAGTTTTTAGGAGTTGAGAAATGAAAAGATGGATAATTAAAAAGAGAATTATAATGAGAAGTTATTAGGTGGGAGATTTTGCAATATAGTCCCTAGCATTGTCCTATAAGTAGCAACTCATTTCTCATTCTTTTTCACACCAAAAATAAAATAAATAAGAGAAAGAGAAGAATAAAAGAAAGAGAGAAAAGAGTTTGTACTTGGTGGCCATTGCTAGGAGGAGAAGATCTAGGAGGACATTGGATCTAGAAGTGGTGCTCTTCCCTTCATTAGTCAAGTTTCAATTGAGGTGGGTGTTCTCATGCTTTTTATTTTAGAATTATGTGTTCTAGTAAAAATAAATGAGTATATGATGTTGATATGATGAAGTAGAGTAGATTTATGCATTGGTTGTCATGAAATTGCTAAGTTAAGAAATAAATCCACTTAATGTTAGTAAGTGATTTTATGTCTTCTTAATTGTAGAGACTTGCATGCTTGATGAATAATAGAATTTTGATGTCTTAATTAAAAGATAAATTCATGTTTCTTTTTATGTATAATAAGTTGGATGTTGAGATGAAATATATCGATAAAGTTTCATGCTATTATAATATACTATGAAGGAGAACATTCTTGTTATGATTAAATAAATAATAGAAATTTTTGACTAATAACATGATCATGTTAGAATGATTGTATGCTAAATGTATATTTTGTATGAAAAAGCTTCTTTTATTTTCATTATAAAATATGATTTATGTCAAAATGAGATTATAACCAAATAGGCATGGATACTAGTTTTCATTTCTTTTGTAGGATTTAATTCTAAAAAAAAGATCTAAGTTTTGCAAAAGATGAAAAAAAAAAGGAATTTCTTTAAATAAGTGAAAAATAGTATTTTTAATGAATTGGAAATTTTATTAGTTACTATCTTTTTATCTAATATCAAGGAAAGGATTATTCTAAAATTTTGGAAAGAATTGATCTTTTGAATAAACACATTTTATGGAAAAAGACACACTTTGTGGATAGTTGAACAAAAGAACATTTAGCTTTTTCTAAACAGAAAATACATATAGACTTACTGGTTAGCCACTGCAAAATAAAATACTATTGTGATAGGTCTTGGGTTCGAAACTTGATAGTCACATTTCTCTTTTATTCTTTTTTATAATTTCCAAAAAGAGAACCAATACATTAAGCTTTCGGCTTAGGACTATGACATCAAAGTCCAATGGACTTATTGGTTAGGTGGTTCGGCTTGGACTTTGACCGGGTTGACCAGGAATGATGGGTTCAAAACCTGGGCACTCCTTCATTTTTTTTAAAAAACTCCTTTTTTTGCATATATTAAGATTTTGAATAAAAGAAATACTATTATTCCTATAAAATGATTAAAAACTTACTAAAATTAGTTCTAAGATTTTCATGTATAATTCATACTTTAAAAAGAAAGATTGAGATAGAAAGTAAGTAAAGATTTATGATTTATTATTAAAAAGGTATGATACTATTTTAGAAGAATAAAAGAAATATGCTATGTGAAATTAATTGTTCTTGTACTTGATTATTGGAATTATTTCATGAGTTTTAAATTACAAATGAAAGTGTGAGTGAAGAATTATTGTTGTTGATTTGTGAATGATTTATTGAAATTGCTTAAAGAGACATTGAGATATAATGAGATATTGTATTTAAAATAAATTAGTGAATAGCATGATTTAAATCCATAGAAGAAAAATAAAGTGTTGATAAGAGAATTATTTCTCTTAGAAAGATATTTTACTTTTACTTGATTTAAGAAATATTTTGTGATGGTTGAGACATATCATATGAGTTCAAATTGTTAATGTGTTTTTGACACAAATAAATTATTTGAGGATGCGAGCTTTATATTTTTGAATACTAATTCATTCATTTGATTTAAGACACACTTGGTTTGAGCTGATTATGAATATGTGCTTAAGTTGTTGATAATGGAAGAAAATTTTGTTCATGAAAAAGGATTATTTTCTATGGGAAATTATGAATGAATGAATGAATCATGGGTAATGCAAAAATGAGACATTGATATTTCTCTTAGAAAGATATTTTACTTTTACTTGATTTAAGAAATATTTTGTGATGGTTGAGACATATCATATGAGTTCAAATTGTTAATGTGTTTTTGACACAAATAAATTATTTGAGGATGCGAGCTTTATATTTTTGAATACTAATTCATTCATGTGATTTAAGACACACTTGGTTTGAGCTGATTATGAATATGTGCTTAAGTTGTTGATAATGGATGAAAATTTTGTTCATGAAAAAGGATTATTTTCTATGGGAAATTATGAATGAATGAATGAATCATGGGTAATGCAAAAATGAGACATTGATTAGATTATGGATAAGTCAAGACATGATTATGAAAGGGTGTGAATACCCATGTTTCTTGTACATGAAAGATTTATGATTTAGAATTGGTAAGATCTCGGTTACCGGTAATTTTGAAGGAAAGATTTTGAGACTTGATTTCGAGATAATGCCGTCGGGCGATCTCGTATTGTGTGAATAAATCCGGTATGAGGTAGAACCGATTCTAGAGTGATAACATATTCATGTCTTGAACTAAAAATAAGTAGGCACTTAGGTGAAGATGTAATAGACTTGTGCAAACGTAAATCGGTGCTTCTATATAGTCGGCGGTGGATCTCCGTGGCTATAGACCCAGTTGGTGGACTGTGGTTGCTCCGTAGGAGATGGACTGTATTTTTTTATCCGGGACTTAGGGTAGTCGGCGGATGTTTACCATACTCCAAAGAATATGTATATACCGGGGCTAGAGGGGCATTTACGGGATTATTCTCATGATATAATAGCCAGGGAGGCTGGGATCTATTATTATAGCCAGGGAGGCTAGCCAGGGAGGCTGAGATCCGTATCTGTGAAATAACTCTAAAACTTGTTTTATTACTGGGTAATCTCATCGCGAGGGATCGAACCCTTCAATGTGGAGTACGTAGGCGCTTGCCCTCGGACCTATGTAGTATGGGATGCATAGAATCCGAACAAGTGTGCATTAGTGTCATCCTAGTGTAGAATTGTGTGCATTAGGCATTAAGGCATGACATGCACTTATATTTAGAATAATCACTTTTGACACTTTATATGTTCATTCAATCTTTTTGTGATTTGTTAAAGTATGAGATCGTTATACTATTCCCGCATAGAGAGGATAGCCGTGTATAACATTTCGTCAGTTGTAAGTAACTGACGTGCCCACAGATTGACATGCAGGTAATGGACTATTCATGAAGCTAAAAAGTGGATATGCTGGTGCTGTTTTATTCTAAAGATGTTGTAAATGTTTTATTGTAAATTTCATTCTTCCGCTATGTAAACCAAGTTGTAATTGAACTCTGATGTACTATTGAAAAAGTTTTAAAAATTTTCTTGTAAAATTGTACGAAGTGAAGTAAAGATCATGTGAAATCCCGAGTTTGTCCTTATTTGAAATTCGGGGCGTTACAGATTGAGTCAACTTAGTCCTAGGAAAATTCCTAGCAATTTCTTATGCTCATTTCTCCACCACAAACTCGGCAATTTGTGAGCCCTAGGATCTCATCAAGATCCACCCAATATCATCTCATCAATTCTCAGTTAGAAGTAGGGTTACTAACCCTAGGTTTAGGTCAAAAGAACTTTAATCCTAGGTTTAGCAAACTCTAACCCGAATGAAAAACAATGTATTATTATTTATAATTCAAATTACTATGTATATTTATAGCAAAATATATTTAAATATTTAAATTATAAAATATACACGGTCGTATTCACACTCAAAGTAATTATAGATCGTATATCATATACGATCCGATACGATCAAATCAAGTATATATATATAGATATTTTATTTACATACTTAAAATAAGATAATTTGAATTTATAAAACTATATGTTTATAAAAATTATTATTTTTTCGAAGATTGTCTTGTCAAAACAATCGGGGCAAATCCACAATTTAATTGAGAAGATATCCTGAATATACCTCATCGAGTTCAGAATAAACAATATATGGGAATTTCTCAATTAAAAATCAATAATCATTAGAAATATATATAATCGCGTGCAATATTCAGACGTGCACGGATTACAATGTAAAATAGTTATATGCTATTTTGCGGGGTGTTACAATCCAGGCAACGCAGTGGCAGGAATTGCGCGACAGAGGATGGGATCCAAGGCACTGTGAATTATCATGTTATATGAGAGATTGAACCCTTCCATGTGATCAGCAGGATCACCCTCTCCATTGTAAGTTTCGAACTGGGGCGGTCTGAAATTCCTCGAAATCTCAGCATCGAGAATTTTAGCGGAGAATAGGGGGTCGGCTAGGTTGATACCCCTGATTGGGTTGTGACCCACCCTCACCGATCTGGGCAAGGAGATTCTCCATTTCTTGTAGGCGTTAAAGGATGGCCTCGTCCCGTCTTGCCAGCTGAGTCGAGCCGTGAGACTCATTGCCCTGGGCTTCTTCCCAGCTAGGGTTGTCGTGTTGATGCTCGATTCTAGGGCCACCCTGGAGAGCCTGGAGAACCTCATTCCGAAAATCCCAGAACTCGACCCTCGTAGCTGGGACCAATTCACTTGACTGTTCAGGGGTGTTCCGTCTCTCGGGGAGCGGCTATGCCTCTGATCCCAACCATGGGATGGGTGAATGATGTGGGTCGGAGCCTGGTTGGAGGGGGCGGCCCCGTCCCTTGATCGGCTGAGATGGTGCCAGAGGTCCTCCACTGGCTGGGGATTGTTGATGACGTACCGAAGGTTAACAACGACGTCACCGAGCGTGAAGCGCTCGGAATAAGTTCTGATGGGCCCTCAGCTTGCTGTCTTCGGGACCCCTGCGTGTTCACGTGACTGCGAGAAGGATGACGGTCGGCATGACATCCCGCCATGGGCGCTCTCTTGGCTTTGGGTTCCATGAAGGGGGACGGCTTCAGGGTGAGATCCGAGTCTGGAATCGGGCCAACCTGTCAATTTTCCATAGATGACGCCAATCTGATGCTGCTGATTTTGTGGTGGGAGCAACAAATGTGAGTTCTTGTTATCTATAATGGAAGAGACAGGCCTGAGACAGATCTCAACTACAGATCTGGATCTGAGATGGGGATCTCGTGAGGAGCAAGAGAGGAGGTACTGGTGGTATTTGGCCGGCTGGAACTCCTACAAGAGACCTAGAAACACCCGGAGAGATTCCGGCAACAAACCCTCCGATGATGTAGTCAGTCACTGGAAGAAAGGAAAGTTAGGGTTCAGGTGAAAAAAAAGACATTACCTTTAGAGTGATGAGGGGGCCTGGTATTTATAGGCAGAGAGAGAGGATCCTAATGGACCGGGTTGACCTCTCTCTGCGGGCCTGACCCGCAGACGACCTACAGAATCAACATGCCTGATGATCGGAAAGTTACGGATTCGGAGAGGATTTAAACGTCTCTAATTGTGCTGGATTATTTACCCATATCACAAACAATTGTCAATTCCGAAACTTACGTTCTTATGGCCACTAACAAATTTTGCAATTATGGATTACTCCTCCAGAAATTGTTATTTGTATATGTACCACTGATCCTATGGGTTTCATTTAAAAATTGTTACTTTATTAGTTTTTCTTATGTTATCTATGGTTAGTTTTATCCTCTAATCAGTTAAATAACAAAATACCTCTGACAACATAAAAGACTCATTCATGTACACCTTCCATATCTCATCTTTCTTTACATACAAGATATATGTAGACGGAAAGATGGTGGAAAAGTTTGACGAAGCAGGATATTGGTGGTTTTAAAGGTGATGAAAATTTAGAAGAAAGATAAAGAAACCACTAACAGCATATGTAGTTGTTGTCTCTCAAAATTTGGATATTTGATATACAGGAATATGAATTTTTGGTTTGAGAGGTAGTCGTTTTAACCCAAAATTGGAATTTTGATTTTAAAAAACTAATGAACGAAAAATCATTTCCCGTATGAGGATTAAAAAAAAAAAATTAACCACGGACGGAAAACCAATATGTTTTTCCAAATTAACTCTTAATTTAATCTTAATCTGATCTTAATTTTATTCTTAATTAAATCTAAAACCTTATTTAAATCACAATTAAAACCTAATATATGCACATAATAATATCTATAGGCCTATTTCATAAAATATTTTTCCCACAAATCAGAAATTTTGGGAAGGGACGGGAGATCCTCTCTCGTCCGAGATTTTTATTTATGTTTTTAATTAGCCAACGAATGAGAAATAATTTTCCGTCCGATCAAATAAAAAATAAAAATAAAAATTGAAGAGACGAAAGATGATCTTTTGTCTGGTTCAAATATATATTTTTAAATGAACGAACGAAAGATCATCGTTCATACGGCGATATTTTCTAAATTTGTATAATATCTCTCAAATAAAGCCGACCATTGTTCTCCTCAAACCCAAATTTTGGATATACAGCCAACGACTACAACACTCTTTTTTCTTTTTTTTTTTTAGCCAACGACTACAGATGCTCTAAGGGACTAAGATGACATAGGGTTGTAAATTTGTAATGGCCAAAGACTCAAAATACAATATGAGAAGGAAATATTCTTTTCGGTATGGATGGAAAATAATGGCCAGATGACTATTTTTTAAATAAGCTCAACAATATTAGTGGTGTATATGCAAATACTGATTGCAAGGAAGTAATTTGCAATTCTAAAATTTACTAGTGATGTGAATACAAAAGAAAATTCCCTTGTATTTTTATTTATTTATTTATTTATTTATTTTCAGTTTTGGTCTTATTATTTATAACTCTATTAGAATAAAAAGTTAAGCACTTGTAGTGCAAGTGACATATCTTTTCACTCTTAAATGAAAAGTCACATTTTCGATTCCGGCCATAAACGAAATTAATTTAGGAAGTTGGAAAATCTCATATTTTTTCAAAGTGGTCGGCTGTGACTGAATGTCAAACGAACAAAAAACTCTATTAAAATGAAAATGAGTAGCAAATAAATTTAAAAAGGCCCAAGTAATGCGAAATTTTCTTTCTTCTTATCTATAGTTGCCGAACAATAAATTGATGTTAAAATTCAACAAAAAAAGTGAGAACCACTAAATACTCTACAAGACTTGTGATGACATAGAAATTAACATATGTAAGTTATATGCTTGGATATTCCTAGGGGACATGGTTATCATATTTGGACACCATCTATATTTCACAACGATATTCAATAAAAAATAATAATAAATAGGTCGAATACTCGAAAGATAGAATTCGCTGCTACCCGTAAGTCAACATGGACCTGGATCCTCTACAATAGTTGCAATTCTGCAGTTCGATAACATCCAACGGTTTTAAAGGCCGGGCATATAACCGATTAGGTTTGAGTTTAATTAATCGTCAGGATTACAGGGTTGTTAGTGCTGTGTAAAAGAATACTAAAGAACAGCTGTGGTGGTGGAGAAGGGAGGAGGGGGAGGTGGCGGAGGGGTGAGTGACATAGCTTCGTATGATCAATGATGTGCCATCAAACTTGCAATCGGACTATTATTGATTGTTGATGGGCGATCTCAAAGAAAACTATTCTACCTCTACAATGATTTTGGACTCACGGCCCATCTGGCTATTTGACCTTGGAAGTTGGAATTTTTAGTATTGGACGTAATACACGAAAATTTCATGTGCCATATACTGTGACCTTTAAGAAAAGTACCTTTCTGAATTGAGAACACCCAGAGCCTACGCATATGTGAACCCCATTCCTTCATTCATTCATTCTTATATGTATCCATTCATCTCAATTTAGGTCCGCATCACATCACGCTAACTTTATCCCTCACTTTGGACCTAAGCAATGCTCCCTCTTAGAGCAAGGTATCCGTGACACATGTAATGTTACCTATCAAGAACAAGCTTTCTTGCTCTATTTGTACAACCCCCTTCATCTTCCTCTCTTCTTCAATCTCATCACCATGTCCTCATTCTCACCCTCCCCTCCCCTTGTCATCATTGTTCTTTTTGTTACTTGTTTCATACCCCCAACTTCATCATCTCTTTATACACCACTGCATCAAATAATCAAATACCATAACGGCCCTTTGCTTCATGGCAACATACCCATCTCGATTCTATGGTATGGCCATTTCTCTCCTTCGCAAAAGGCCATCATTAACGACTTCATCCTCTCTCTAACATCATTTAGACACCATGATCTCTTAGCCCGTCCTTTGAACTCAGCCCCTTCCGTCTTCAATTGGTGGAAAACCGTCGACACTTACCTACAAAAAGCCGGAAAGAACATAAAAAACACCCACGTCTATGTATCAATGCAAATCTCCGACCCACTTTGTTCGATGGGTAAGTCTTTAACTCGGTCACAGATTGCAATGCTAGGTACAAAATTCGGAGGTGAGAGAAGTCACAACGGGCTTGCTCTTATTCTCACTGCGGAGGATGTAACTGTTGAGTCTTTCTGCATGGCAGTGTGTGGCCTCCACAGCTCTCGCGGAAAGCAACCCTACATTTGGGTTGGGAACTCCGCGAGTCAGTGTCCGGGTCAATGTGCGTGGCCATTCCACGAACCAATGTTTGGGCCGAGGGGCACACCACTAGGTGCACCTAATGGGGATGTGGGTGTGGATGGGATGATTATCAATTTGGGGACGTTGTTAGCGGGTGCGGTCACTAACCCTTTTGGTAATGGGTTTTTTGAGGGGGAAGCGGGTGCACCCATTGAGGTGGCGGGCGCTTGTCCCGGTGTTTATGGCCCGGGTGCGTACCCGGGTTATGCAGGGCAGCTGAGGGTGGATTCATTGAGTGGAGGGAGTTATAATGTGGTTGGGGTGAGGGGGAGGAAGTATTTGGTTCCGGCTATGTTAGGACCGGATACTTCTACTTGTTCGCCTATGGTTTGATTATTGTTCGACTATAGAGTTTTCTGAGTTTCAGATGTATATGTTTGTATATGTATATGTATTTATGCAGATGTTAATGATATTGAACTTCGCAGATGGTCATATTATAATTTGTCTAGCAAATCGTATTTTTCTTCACCATTTGATTGGTTTTCGAGTAATTCAACATTTGATTGTTATGTTGTGATTAATTTGTAGTTTGAAGGAGAGGTTGTATTGAAAGAGAAGAAAGAAAGGTGAAATATGGTTCTCATATTTTAAAGAAAATAAATACATACAGGATAAGACCCATATCCTTCTGGCCTTGTTTTCCATTTGCAAAAAAAATCAAAAAAAAATCAAAAAAAATCAAAAAAAATCAAAAAAAACAAAATACCCAAAAATTCCAAAAAGTCACAAAATTCAAAAAATAAAATAAAATAAAATCAAAAAGTACGATAAATTTTACTATATTGTTGTGAAACGGTAACCACATATTAGGTGGATGTCCGCCTATTAAGGTGGTGACCCAAGCCAACCTTTTCAGGTGGCGGCCCAATCACACTACCAAACCCTAACCCTAACTCCCCCCCCCCTATATATATATATATATATATATATATATATATATATATATATATATATATATATATATACACACACACACACACGCACACACTAGTGTTACCTTGTGCAAATTGATATATATACACATGCACACTAGTGTTACCTTGTGCAAATTGCACAGCCTACAATAGTTTTGAGAGACTCATAAAATTCTATAGAACTCCAAAAAAGTGTGAAAGAATTGGGAGAAACTTATGAATATCATCCCTACCGTAATTACTGAAATTTTCATTATCATCCTCATATAAGCAGATGATTTAGAGAATCACTGTCAAACCATAATGTTATTCAATTGAATATTACTAAAACTAAAAAATGCATGCAATAAAAAGATGTCGCAAATTCAATTAATTTATGTAAATATGTATAGTACAACATCATTAATATTCAGTAAATAAGTTATACGTTATAAATCATGCATTATAGCCCATGTTAGGTAAAGATGATAGATTAAGAAAACTATATAAAATTAATTTTATGAATTGTGTTTGCTTAAAAATCTAATTCTAAGTTAGGAGATGTTGGAGGGTTTGGAAAGAGACGTGAGATTTTATGAGATTGAGAAAGTGTAAGGGGAAGAGACTGTATTTGAGAGATTGGGGGTTTTATTTTATTTTGATTTTTTAATAAAATCGTGTATAGTGCACATGCTAGTTAAATACAATTTTCTAATTTTCATCTCCTATCTCTATTTCAAAATAGAAAAAGAAGAGAGGGGTAGACTCTCTCTCCTATATATATATTATGAATAAAGTGTCGGAATACTTGGATTCGGCTACACCTCTCTATCTCTCTCTTTCATAATACGTTATTAGCACGAGCCTTGAAGAAATGTTTTATCTCTCAAGAAAGAACACCTTTGTAATCTAGGATTTATTATTGTATCAAGATCTGATCTTTCTACTATATTTAAATAGGAAAGGATTTGGACGGAAATCTAGGGTATGATTTGTTTATTCTGATTGTTTTGCTTTTGGTTGATTCAAAGTGACTACTTGTTTATTTTTTAAACTGCTTATGTTTCAACCTCATGCACTATAACAAAACAATGCTATCCCGGCATTTTTGTTCCGGCATTTGGGTAAAACGCCGGGGTAGGATCCAGGCATTAAAAAAAAATACCCCCTCTTACCCCGGCATTTATTAGAAAGCGACGGAACTTCGCGAACTATCCCGACGTTTTCTCTAATAAACGCCGGCATAAGGAGAGTAAGATATGCCTTCCCATTTTCATTTAGAATATTTCTTTTTTTCATTTCCCCTTCCAAATTTTTTGCTTCCCCTCTCTCCCGCTCACAAACCCAAACCCTCCCTCTCACCGTCGTCGTCCCCCGTCGTCTACGAACACCTCCCCATGTTGTCGTGCCCCTCCCCACGTCGTCGTGCCCTTGACCATCCTAGCTCCCACATCTCTCCCACAAACCCTAGCCTCGACCACCGTGGCCCCACGTCGTCGTTTCTGTCGCCGTCGTCGTTCCCATGCCGTCACTTCGATCATCTTCATCCCTCTCTCAAACCCTAGGTATGATTTTGAGCATTTGGGATTGTGAGATGCATAATTAGGATTTTGTTACAGACCCGATCCAATTCAGTGGTGGACCGTCATAACGTTGGAAGGCGCCGGCGGTGGCAGCCATGAAATCAATAAAAGGAGAAAATAAAAGTTGAAAATAAGGGATTCAAAATCAATTCATTCAACATAATTCTCATACAAAAAGCCCCATCTCAATATAAAGAGAATGGGGAAGAAGAAAACACTAGCACGTGCATGCCCGTGGGCTTTATTACAAAAAACCACTAACTTTGCAAATAAACCCCTAAAAGAGAGATAATTCATCGATGACTGATACGTAAACAAAAGGACTGATATGCAAAAAAGATACAGTTCTTAGAAGAACTGTATCAAAATTGTGAAATTGTGGGAAAATTAAGGTTTGTTTGATTGTGGGAAAAGAAATTGTGAGTTGAATAATTAGGGTTTGTGAATGTTATGATTTTGATCTATTAATAGGTATGTTAACTAATCTATTTTCGGATTCATACAAGCATGTATTAATAGATGGACACCAAATCTCCACAAATTTTTTGTTCTTGCTATTCAAATAATCGTGAATCAATATCAAACCTTTTGAAAATTGGAATGGACATGTTATGCTTGCACGTGTTAGATGTTTTTGAGATTTAGTTAATTTTTCTTACTTCATGGCTAATATGTTGGATATTAACTTCAAGCTTTTGGCATGTGTCGGAATTTCTTCAAGCTTGAACTTTTATGTTTCACTATTATGGATAAATTAGTTTTTTCTGCCTCAAATCTATACCCTCGCCCTCAGGAATGCTTTAGTCTGATCTGATTGTTATATCACAGAGGTGGAAAGGAATCTGGTTTTTGCCGTTGTTTGCAATGTTGGATATTAACTTTGGTGACTTACATGTGTTAGAATTTCTTCATGTTCGTGAACTTTGATGTTCCTAAGTTGTAGACAAATCTGTCTCAAATGTAATATCCTTTATGCTTTGAAGTATTTTAGTCTGATGCTATTCGGATTATGTGGTTTTAAGACATTCTGTAGTTTAGTTGGATGGTATTGAGAATATAGAGTAAGATCTTTAAAAAAAATAACCTCGCTTCCCTGCGATCTTTGGCCCTCAGATCCCATCTCCCCCCTCTCTTTTTCGCCGGCCCCCTTTCATTAAAGTTGTGTACCTCTCTCTCCTCTACACACCCATATCCTTCTTTTTCCCCTTGCCTTCTCTTCACTTCCCCCCTTGGCTGCCCCCTCCTTTCTCTCATCCCTGGAACCTCCGGGATCTTTCGAGGCCCTAGCTTGAGGCGCCTTACTCCCCTCCCTGAGCCCATCCTAGGCCCTATCTTGGTGGGTGTCGTGGTCTTTCTTTGGTGGTGCTCTGGGTCGATCGACCTTTCTTTTCAGCTACCCCTACTCTTTGGTTGGGCGTGGATCCTTACCTCCGCGTTGGCCCCTGCCAATGTCTTGGCTTTCATTAGTGCTCTCCAGTTGCCCTCGTTTCTACTTCACCTGGTTGGACTCGTCCTTGCTTCCTTCCATAGCTGTAAGTTTAATTTAGTTGTGTTTCGTTGAAGTTTTATTTTAGCATTGTTCATCTTTTTCCCCTTTTTATCTCGAGCTCTTCTGACGCTCTTGGCCGACCCTATTGCTGGTCTATTTCACCGGCTTGGCCGATTTGTTCACCATTTCTATTAGAGGATTCTCCTTATCTCCTCTTCTCTTAATCTCTGTTCAATTGCTATTATTACCCTTATTTTTATTTTATTTGTTTTCATTTTTGGGGTTTTTTCGTTCGATTTCCTGATTGCCACAGTAAGTGTTTTGGGCTTATTCCCTCTTACCTCTCTCAACGTTCTGTACTTTGGGCCTGGGCCGCATTATGGACCTCTCATGGGTCGAAGTGGTTAAAAAAAATTCAAAAAAAAAAATTTCCAAAACTGAGCCATGTTCCTCACAGGGCCCAAGTTCGGCCTGCTTTTAGGAATGTTCTAGGGCGGTCAAACTCTTTTCATTTCCCTCACTCTCGCCTTCCCATCCTTTCACCTTCTCTATCCTTGTGATCTTCATATTTCCGCGCTCAGAGTGGCTATCGTTGTTTACAATCTGGGCACTTCAAAGCCTTCTGTACTTCGAACATGAAGTGTTTATTTTGTCTCAAACCGGGTCAGTCCCGTAATTGTTGCTTCTCTCTTCAGCAAATTCTGGGGCTTTCATTGGGAGTTCCTATTTCTGATCAGGTTCTGGCTGCTTTAGATTTTCTCTCCTTGCAAGCGAAGCTCGCTGACATCCAAGCCCCCAAACAGAAGAGGCCCAAACTGTTTGTTAAGACCCCAATTCTCCTCACTCCTCCTGCCTCGCTGCGTATTGCGGAGGTTGCTCCACCTATCCCTCCAGTTCAGTCCTCCTCCCCTCCGCCTGATATCATTTCTAAAATGGATAAGCTAGATTGTTATGGGGCCGTCTCTTTCAGTGGAGGCTCCATCTCCAACTACTCTTTAGATTCCTTCCTTTGCAACACCGGCAATGTTTCTGAATGGACTTGGGCTGTTAACGCCTGCTCTAATGGTGAAGTTGTTATTAGTTGCCCCTCCTCTAAAGTTCTAGATAATTTGGTGGCTATTAAATTGTTCTCCATTGGCTCCATTAATCTTACTATCCGCAAATGGGTGCACCATGCTTCCCCGTCCCCGGCCTTTAATCTATCTCCTGTCAAGGTCACTCTCCTGGGACTTCCCCCGTTCTGCGATTCCACACGCCTGGTCGCTGATATGGCCAAATGTATTGGGGATTTGATTTGTACATCATCTTCCTCGATGATGACGTCTGGATGCATTCAAGTAGAAGCTGATTTCTTATGTCCTCCAGCGCATGACAGAGTCATTGCCTACTCCCTTCGAGTGGGCCAGTCTTTGTTCTCTATTTCCGTTAACTATCATGACAAGGTTGCTATCAATCCTGTGGCGGCCCCCTTTTCAATGGGAGATTCTAAGGCTCCTGTTACTTATGTTCCCACTCCTTCACACTTCTCTGTGGGGGTTTCTTCGATCACTAATGTTCCTCCATCCAAACATACAGGCACGCTCAAGTCTTTTGCGAAAAAGAATGTTGCACCTTCGTCCACCCCTACCAAATCTCCTTCTAAGGGTCCCAATTTGGTATGGATTAACCCCGACATCTCTACTCATTCAGCTGCGAAAACTTCCGCTACGCCGTTGGATCGTTTTGTTGGGCCTCTGTCTACTTTGCCTCAGGTGACGCCTCTGATCACTACTCCCTTGACCAATGTGGTGGTCTCTGTTCCCTCTGCGGTTGTTCCACAATCTGCCCCTCTTCCGGCTGTTAGTGTGGGGGCCTTTGTTCCCAATTGGCCGGAGTTGGGAGTTAACCCTAACTACTCCTCTGCTTGGGATAATTATAAAAAAGTAGTTCAGTGTTCTACCTCTTCTAGGCCCATTCCCAAACTGGATTCTTTCAAATCCTCATCATCTCGTTCCTAAAAATTGGACGTGTGGATTGATCGTGATGATCTTCTTGCTGAAGATAAATCGGACTTGGCTCATCCCTCGTCTCAGCACAAGGTATTACTATACTTTAATTCTTGTATTTTTACTGTTTTTTCTTTGATTGATTTTTCTTGCATTTGGCTTTGCGATGTTCGTTGCGGTCTTTATTCCTCCTTCTCCGTTAGTTTTTCTTTTTCTCTGAGCTTCGTGTCTCTTAAATACTGTCATTTGGGGGGGTTCTACTCCTGCATTGACCATTCAAGAACTCTATCTTCTAAGAGGCAGGGAAAATCTCCTTTTTACTCTCTTCTCCTTACCTACCTTGCACAACTGTAATATTTTGAAAACCACTCTTTCTTCCTCTCCTGATCAGTTAGGTAACCAATGCTCATCTCCCTTAACTTGTTCTGTGGCTCATTTTTCCTCTAGTCAGCCCCACACTGGAGACTATTCAGTGCTGGCGAGCCCTCCTCAGGAAGCTACTTCTAAGGTGCCAACTGTCACTATAGAAGAGGTTCAAAATGTCCTTCCTAAGCTCTCCAGGGTTAAATCGTCCTGTACTTTCATACGTTCTAGTGCCCGTATTCGTGCTAAAAAGGATACTCATCTTTCGGCAGAATCTAGGGCCTCCTTAGCTGCCCAAGTCCGCAATTTAGAAATCCCCCCCTTGCTCCGACTAGAACGGGTCAGTCGGCGCTAGGTTCTATATACCAAGTGCACTTTGATTCTCTCACCAACTCGGACATGATACGCCTAGCAGCGGACATGGGTTTTAATGTTAATGTTAATAATCTTTCGGTTTTGGACTTCATTCGCTCCCGAAAAATTTCAAGAGCTTACGAGTCTAATTGTTTTAATGATTAGCATCTTTTGGAATATTTGGGGTCTCCGGTGCGAGACTAAACAACAAGCTATTTATTACCACCTCATCTCATCTTCCCATTGTGACTTAATATCCATTCAGGAATCTAAACTGGAGTTTATCCCTCCTGCGATCCTACGATCGATTGGTGGATCCTTAATCACTAAATGGATCTCCCTTGACGCAATCGGATCAAGGGGCGGTATCCTTTTTGGATATAAGGAATCTAGATTCTCCCTTATTTCAGTTCGCTGCTTAATCTTTTTTCTTGTTGTCTGCCTTCACTGGGCTGAATTCAATTGCTGTCTCATGGTGGTTTCAGTCTACAGCCCTTCTACTGCGGATCGTAGATCCCTTTTCTGGACCGAATTTGAGTCCTTTTTCATTAATCTCAACGGCTTATGCTTCTTCTGTGGCGATTTCAACGTGACCGGATTCTCTTATGAAAGGTCTGGTAATGCTTCTGCATTGACTCTTATCATTTTAATAACTGCATTCGATCGCTTAATTTATCCGATATTCTGATAAACGGAAGATCATTTACTTGGTCCAATATGCGACTTGCGCCTTCTATGGCCAAGCTCGATCACTTCCTTGTTTCGCATGATTGGATTTCTTTATTCCACAACTCCTTCGCCTATGCTCTTTCTAATCCAACGTCAAATCACGTGCCTATTGCTCTGAATTCTAACTTTAATTTTCCTAAACCTTTCAAATTTTGATTTGAAAAATTCTAGTTACAAGACCAGGTCTTTGTTAATCTGATCTTTGATTGCCTTTCCTCAATTATGGGCTCTCACGATCTTGGCCGGATCTTGCTCAAACTTCATGCTATCAAATACGGCTGCAAGATTTGGCGCAAAGAGCATTTTTGTAATTCCAATGCTCTTAAAGATTTCTTCCTCTTTTCCATTGACTCCATTGATAAGCTCGAAGAGCAGGGTCCCATATCGGACTCACTCTGTTCCGATCGGAGTTCATATAAGAGAGAATTCGCTGCCATTCTTAACTAAGATCACATCAAATGGGCACAGAGGGCGAAGATTCGATGGCTTAAGGAGGGTGATGGTAACATCGCCTTTTTCCATAACTTTGCCTCTCATCGCCAACGATGCAATCGTATTACTTCCATTGTCGATAACGGCATTTAGCTTAATTCTGATTCTGACATCCATGCTACCTTCCTTCACTTCTATAAAAGTCTCTTGGGCTCTTCTAAACTTTGTTCTATTCTACTTGTCTGCGCTCAGCTCTATAATCAAGAATTTCATGACCTTACTAAGCTGGAAGACCCTTTCTCCATGGAGGAAATTAAAGCCGATGTGTTCGCCTTAAAAAGCTATTCGGTACCAGGTCCTGATGGCTTCCCAGCTTTTTTCTTCCAACGATTTTAGGAATTCCTCAAAGATGACCTTCTTGAGATGTTTTCGGACCATCACCGAGGTTCATTTTCCTTTGATCGGATCAACTACGCTCACATTGTTCTTATTCCCAAAATATTGGGAGCTAACTCGATTTCCAAATTCCGTCCCATTAGCCTTCTTAACACTACTTTTAAGATCATTATGAAAATTCTTGCTAATCACCTCAGTCTAGTTATCTCCCCCCTTATCGATCCAGCTCAATCTGGATTTATTAAAGATAGATTCATTCTAGCCAGTGTGACTTCTGCCCAGGAAATTATTTCCGAATACCACAGATCCAACACTGAGGGGATTATGCTAAAACTAGATTTTGAAAAAGCCTATGATAAAGTCATATGGGACTTCCTTCTTGATATCCTCATTCATCGTGGCTTCGGCTCTAGGTGGATTGCCTAGATTAAGTCTAGTCTTTTCGCTAGTAGTTCTTATATTCTCATTAATGGTGCAGAAGGCAACAAATTTAAATGTAAGTGTGGGCTACGTCAAGGCGACCCCATCTCTTCCCTGCTGTTCACTTTTGTTGCTGATGTGTTCAGTAAATTGCTCTGCAATGCTTGGGAAGCCAATGTCATTGAAGGTCTCGGAGGCTCTCAGAGTTTCCGAGGCATTCTGAACTTACAATATGCCGATGATACCATTATTTTTGCTAAACCCAATGGGTGTACCCTTCGAAACCTTAAACTCCTCCTCTATATCTTTGAAAATGCTTCGGGTTTATCCATTAATTTCCTAAAATCTTCGGTTCTTTGGCTTGGCGGTTCTACCAACCGTCAAACCGAGATTGCATAATTTTTCAACTGTGCCTCCGCCTCTTTTCCTGTTCAGTATCTAGGAATTCCCCTGAGGTGGGGTAAGTAGCATAGATCCGATTGAATCCCAATGATAGATAAAGTCGAATCCAGACTTAACATTTGGTCTGCCAAGCATCTCTCCAGAGGAGTTAGATTAATCTTAGTAAACTTGGTCCTCTCCTCTATTCCGCTGTATATGATGTCCTTTTTCTATGTCCCTTCTTGGGTCATCAAGAGGATTGATCAAATTAAAAGAAATTTTTTTTGGTCGGACTCGGACAATTATAGAGCCGATACTCATCTCTGCAATTGGAAGATAGTTTGTACTTCCAAAGCAGCTGGTGGCTTGGGGGTTCTTGACCTCAGGCACCAAAATTTAGCTTTGTTGGGTAAATGGTTGTGGAAAATACTGAAAGAAGATTATCTCCCTTGGGCGCGTCTGATTTCCAATAAATGTTACTCAAGACGGAAGGTTTGGGACTTTCTACCCTCCCTATCACACAAGGCATCCCCTTTCTGGAAGAGTGTCTGGAAAGTGGTGGCTCCTTTTCAATGCGGTATTGATCACATGTGTGCGGATGGGTCGAAGACCAAGTTCTGGATCGACCTTTGGATAGGTAACATTAAACTGGCGTACGCCTTGCCTGATCTATTCCAGCTGGCCATCGATTCGTCTGCCACCGTGGAAAATTATTTAACGGTTCATAATAACCTAAAGGAATGGAATATCCCATTCAGTCCTGATCTACCCCCCTCTTTGGGTCCTCAGTTCACTCTTTTGTTATCTTGTTTAAACAATTACTCCTGGCATGTCAAAGAAGACTTTAGCTGACGGTGGGCCGGCTCTGGTTCTTTCTCTGTTAAATCTTTTTATAACTTCCTGAATCATGGAGGAGCTACTCTCCTTTCGCTAAGTGCATTTGGAGCAGTTGTGCTCCTCTCAAATCTAAAATTCCTACTTGGCTCACATTCAATAACAAACTCCTTACCGTGGAAATTCTCAACAAAATGCTCATGGGCAATTATGCGCTTTATGCCTATTAGAGCATGAAGATGTAGATCATCTCTTTCTTCATTGTCCCTTTACTCAACCCGTTTGGATAATCTGTGTCAATGCTTGGCAAGCTTCGTCCTTTCCTACCTCCTTTTTCTCCTGCTGGCATTTCCATTCAGTTAAAAAAGATTTCTGTCTATCCTGGATGCTCTCTATCATGGCTATCATCTGGGTTATTTGGATAGAAAGAAACAATCGCATCTTTTCTCATAAATCTAGACCTAGTGCTAATATTATAGATGAGTATATTTTTTCTCTAAGCATTGGTCCTCATCTTTATCTTCAGATAAAGCGGAGGCTCTGTGCCTGTATCGTTTAGATGAGGCGGCGTGTTGCTTTCGTTCTTCAACTTCTTTTCTTATTTGAGATTATGTTGCTTGGTTGTAATATTCTGTTACTTTTGTGGGATTTGCAGATGTGAAGCTACTGCCATTTCTATTGCTTTTATCCCTGTGTTCGGGATGTTTTGCCCAAGTTGTTGGCTGTGCCCGATGGCTTTGTGGCTCTCAGAGTTTTGGTCTTTTGGTATTTTGGATGTTCTTTTTTTGTTCGGGTTGCTTCTCAGGCTAGTTGCTTTCAGTCCTTAGAGCTGCTATAATTATTGTTGTTCTTCACTTCTTACTATGGCCATGTACTGATCTTTTCTTTTCTTATGTAGCTAGTAGCTTTTATAGTTTCTCATACTTTTCCGGGTTGCCTGGTCGTTGACGCAGGTTCCATTTTGCTGAATTTTGTTTTAGTGTGCTCTGTTTGCATTGGATGTGTCCATTCAGTCTGGTCTGATCGGCATGTTGTGTTGTTGGATTTGTGCTTTGCTTGTTATTTGTTCCCTTGCTCTCTGTAGTTGTTCTTTAGCTTTGCATTGGCATTTGTTAATGCTTTTGCACCTCCGGCTCTGTACCAGCTGGCTTCCCATTTGAAGTTTCACCTTTCTTTTGGTTGAGTCTGTCCGTTGGTTAGAATTTGCGTTTTGTTTAACGCCGGTAGAGGCTGATGCTTTATGGGCTTGCCAACTTTTTTCTGTCTACCCCTTTAGACGGCGGTGTGGACCTCTAGTTTCGTTGTTATTCTTCAGTCAGTTTGCCTGGGTTCTCCAAGCCATATTGTTTTGTTGGGATTTGCTAAGTCTCACTGATTATTGTGCTTTCTGTTCTCCTGTTTGTGGTTGCGTTTAGCAGCGTTTGCAGCGGCGAACGGCCTATGCTGTACTGGTTGTTTGCTCCTAGTGGTCAGGCCCTCTCTCAGATTAAGAGTGTTGTGCTGGGTCGAAGCTGGTCTTCGCTGCGTCTCTTCCTGCGGGCGGCCGGGGCCCTCCTTCTTTCGGACCATCGTTGCTCTGCTTTTTAGTTCGTCTGTATTGCTGTGTCAGTGCAGCAATTTGTCTCATTGCTGCTCTTTTTCTTTTGTGGAGTTTTGTAATTTTCATTTCTTTAGTGGTTGCTTGTGGTCAGTTTTACTCCGTGTAAAATTGAGCTTGTCTGTATTACCATTATTCTTTTTATTATATTCATCGTGCTGGAGTCTTACGACTCTATCCTCACCATATAAAAAAAGACATTCTGTAGTTTAGTTGTATTTATGTTCTTGTTTAATGGTTTTAAATCCTTATTCTACTGAAGTATTCATTTCCGATGCAAAGCTATTTTTCAAATACGAAAGTTTTAACCTTGTATTTATGCGAATCTATTATTGTGACTTATTTTTATTGAATTCTATGTGCGTGATGCAAATGCAGCGTATACAAGGTTTTAGTTTAGTCTGAGTAACTGGTTATTATGATTGTAGCATGGTTTGAGTTGAGACCTGTCTAAGCAGAGTGAGGACCGACATGGAGAAAGGAAGAGGGTGTTTATGCTAATGCACAAAGCGTTTTTTTTTTGTGCCGCAGGGGGGGGGGGGGGGTTAGAAAAAGACTTAAATACAAACTCCACTGAGTTGTAGCTCAGGTAAGGCCAGGCTGCATCATATATACTAGCATTAACGCTAACAGAATTTTTGCCTGCCCCATGGTTCTTAGCATATGTTTTGACGTCTAATAGCATGGGAGAGATCATCATTCTGACCATCCAACAACATTTGAACAACAGCTAAATTATCTCCTTCAAGCCATATGGATGCAGAAGGGTATGTTCTACATGCTTCAGTTATTCCTAACCAATACAGCCCATACTTCGGCTTCAAAGCTGAAGAAACTCTGATGTCAATGGCTGAATCTTGCAGACATCTTCCTTTGCAATCTCTGATTAAAAACCCTGCAGCTGTAGCTTCATTCGCGCAATTAAGGAACAATCCACAATACTGTGAGTTCTTCCACCCTTCTGGCACCTGCAGAGATACCCAGGGTAACATACTCTAATGCCATCTTCCATACTTATATTGCTACATCCGACTGATCTAATGATGCTTCTTCATTAAATAGATATTATCTCATTGTGCTTCTTCCATATTAGCCATGAAGTATAACCAACTACAACCTGATACATTGTTTGTGAATACTATGTGAATACTATGTAAGCTTTTGCGGGGTTTCGACATTATCTATATCTAACCTGTTCAAAAAATTTATATATTGTTATTTGTAGTCCCTCTGCCTATGTAAGACACTTGTTTTTTTCATAAATAGAAAAACATGTTCCTCTTTATAATATATTAATGAGGCAACTTCGTGAATTTGCTTCTTATGATGATTTTTCTCTTATAAAACTTTCAACTCTGATCACTTATGATGTTCTTTTCTTATATTGTTTATGACCTTGATAGTTAAAAACACTACAATACATTCATTTACAGTGCAACAGCAAGCACTTTGGAAGGCATTCTATTTGGTAGATTTTTAGTCAGAATTGGGATGGGCCTAGGTCCAGCTGTTGCCTCTCTTTATGTGATGGAGGTATGACAGTGCAATAAGTATAAATTTGTTTAGATGTATAGCATGGTTACTGCAATTTGTAGCTTTTCATTTGGCTTATAGTATGTCATATTTTTTTTTCATTTTTTTTTTCATCTAAAGCCGATTAGGTGTCGCATGTGAGAGGGACCTATGGGAGTTTTATTCAGAGTGCCACTTGTCTTGGTCGAATTGCCACACTCTTTATGGGTTTCCCAGTGAAGACAATCCCAGGATGGAAGTAAATTTGGTAGTTTGTTTCAGCATCATTAATATCCCAACAATTCATTTCCACTTCTTAATACTTCTTATGAGGTATAGATCCAAACACATGTGAGATTTTTAGATGAAATCCATAATGCATCATGTTAATCTACCGTAGATTACTGAGCTTCATTTCATCTTATTTGATATCCAACAAATTTTCTTGCTATCGAGAGTTTGAAAAGTGCGTAGATGATAATGACTTCTATATCAGACTTTATTGTGTCTACGGGTTGTTCATGTTGGTTTGAATTTCTTCTATGTTTTAATTATAGCATGTGTTAGCCCTACTGACACTAAGCTGATTTGCAGTGATTAATATATGAACTAGAGGCATTTTGGATGAAATAAACTTGTGTATGTACATATATTTTTAATGTAGAATTGGTGTTATTAAATTTGCAGTGATTAATTTCTGAACGAGAGGCATCTCTTGTTATCTCCCGAGGTTCAGAAATGCTTGAAATGTGCTGCTTTGAAATGCGGAACGCAGGGCCGGCCCTGAGTTCTCGGGGGCCCGAGTCGAACTCCCGAAATGGAGCCATACACTACAAATAAAAAAAAAACATGTATACAAAAAAATTACACATTGTTGAAAATAAAATATGCAAAATATATAAATTTATTTTAAATCACTCAAATTTAAAGTCTCAAATTCAATTCAAGTCTTCAAGCCTAAACCCAAGTAATTTTTAAAAAAAAAATTAAAGGCTCAAATAATTATTTTTGGAGGCCCCTAATAACAGTATTTTTGTATGCGCAAAATACGTGCTTATATTTACAAGGAAATTACAAATTTGGGGCCCCTAAAATCACAAAAACGCAGGGAGCCTGAGGCGGCCGCCTCACCCGCCTCATGGATGGGGCCGGCCCTGGCGGAACGCAATGTCCAAAGTGCAGGCAGCTCATTAGGTAAGTTATATGCGAATCCAAATCTAGAATTGTGGTATATTTTAGTTCATGAAGATATGATATGTATATTTATACATTCCTACATATTATATGATATGTTTACAATTGTTACCATTTGTTAATTTAGAATCACTATTTGCATGATAGTATGAGATAGTTTATACACAAGTAGGGTATGCAGATGTAGGTTCAACTACTATACACCATTTGTTTTGCAGTTTATGATGACTATTCTCTTAACCAGAAATATGAATCTATCTTTTATATTGAGGATTGGAAAATTTTTTGGTGTTTTTGTTTTGCAGGGTTAGGCTATTCAGCAAGTCTGAGGCTCATTCTCTTGCTTCATCAAGGAAAATGAGTATGGAATTGGGGATACAAGGGGAATAGATGTAAACAACTTGATGATGGTTGTGTTTAGTTTTGTATAAGATTTCTTACTTTTTCTATGTATGTATAAGATTTCTGACTCTTTGTATGGATGTATAAAATTTCTTATTCTTTGTATGGATTA
Organism: Hemerocallis citrina; assembly: GCA_017893485.1. NCBI lineage: Eukaryota > Viridiplantae > Streptophyta > Magnoliopsida > Asparagales > Asphodelaceae > Hemerocallis > Hemerocallis citrina. The sequence continues at coordinate 74,470,143 of CM030366.1, read as the reverse complement.
CCGGAAATTATTATGTATAGAAATTTTTATGGATTTTGTATAAGCTCTCAAGTTCCTTTTTTCCACACACACACTAAAAAAAAAAGGTACACCTACCCCGGCGTTTTTACCCGTGTACCTTTTTACCAAAAAAAATTAAAAATTCAAAAATATATATCCCAGTGTTTTACAAACGCCAATGTATACTGACGCTACACTGGTATTTTTAAAAGCACCAATGTAGGCTGCCAACAGTCCCCAACATGCGCAACTCTAGCATTTGTTGTAGCGTTAATTTTCGAAAATGCCAGTATGTTATTCCCCGGTATTTATAAACGCTGGGGAATTCCAAAAAAGCGTCGGGGTTTCCCTGTCTGTGTTAGGAAATGAGTGTTTTAGACACCATTCACGAACCGATTTTTGAGCATTTTTTTGAGTAAGACCCTCAATGAATTATTGAGAGATCTTGATTGATTTGTGTTCTCCTTCGTGAGTAGATCAAAATCATATATTGGTTTGCTAAAATCGGTTAAGGGGTGAATGAGAAACTGTCTCTCAAAGTGAGACGTTTTCATTCTTGAAATGGTTTAAGGGAACATAGTCCCACATCGGAAAAATCAAAGGAAATAGAAGAGGATATATAGTAATCTCCTTCTAAGATTGTAAGATGGCTAGAAGAGAGGCTCTCTCTTGCGCGGGGAGGGGGGGGTGCAAATCACGGACCGGATTTACATGCGACTTGTGTTCGCCCGCACGACCTGTGGACACGAATGCCAGACCGACTTGACCCCACCCCGTGCAGAGCCACTTTTTGCTACAGTTTTCTTTTGTAACGGCTAAAATGAATGCAGATACGGTTCTGTCTGCCGTTTCAGTGCTGTATTTAACGTTTTGTCTACCGTTACACTGAATGCAATAAATGATGTCTGCCGTTACAGTGTCGGTATTCAATTCGTTGTCTGCCGTTACACTGAAGGCAGTAAATGATGTCTGCCGTTACAGTGTCAGCATTCAACTCATTGTCTGCCGTTACAGTGCCGGCATTCAATTCGCTGTCTGCCGTTACGGTTTTAATCCAGCCCCTGTAAATAGAGGCATCCCCTCTACTTTCTTCCCTGCACACAAACAGATCTTCTTCTCTCCTTCTCTAAGTTTGCTTCTGTACTATTTCTTCGGTTCTGGTTTTATTGGTAAGTCGGTAATAGGGTTCAAGCGCTCATACTCAGTTCGGGAGTGGTACGTGGTGCCTACGTGATCGCTCCAAGTCGTTGCATCTTGGGAGACAGACGCCTTCATTCATTCCAGCAACCGGAAGAGGCAAAATCTGTTTTAAGGACACTGTGTGATACACAGGCCTCAGCTTCTCAAGTTGTAATTTTCATTTGTTCTTGTAAGTTGTTTATTTAATTTTTTCTTTTTCTTTTCTTTCGGTTTTCCTTCTCTTCTGTTCCCTTCTATGTTTTCTGTGCCTCTCTATCTTTTGATTGTAAAACAAATCTTGTAAATAATACTTGTAACAAACTTAAAACAGAGTTTGGATTTCTTTGATTTCCGATTTTGAGGCACGGTTTTTTCTTTTTTTTTTCTTTAATCTGGAAAACTTACACTCGTGTTGTGTAAATTTCAGAATCAAAATGACTACTGCATCGGACAATGCTGCTGTGTCTGAAACGGTCTACGTGTCGATTTTTGATACGACGCAAGAACCGAATGCTGCTGCGGCACGAGTGCCAATGCCCACCGTTGTACCTGTCTCAATCTCCCATGGGGAGAAACCTGAGAAGTTCAACGGGCAGAACTTTAAAAGGTGGCAACAGAAGATGATGTTCTATCTGACCACACTGAATCTTGCAAGATTCTTGAACGAAGATGCTCCAAATCTTAAGAAAGATGAGCAAGATAACCAAGTCATTGCCGCTGTGGATGCTTGGAAAAATACTGATTACTTGTGTAGAAATTACATAATGAACGGACTAGCCGATTCTTTGTATAATGTATACATTGACAAAAGAACAGCTAAAGAACTTTGGAAATCACTAGACCATAAGTATAAAACTGAGGATGCCGGTGCCAAGAAATTCATTGTGGGCCGCTTCCTAGACTATAAAATGGTAGATTCTAAAACAGTGATCAGTCAAGTTCAAGAACTACAACTAATCTTGCATGAGATTCATGCTGAAGGTATGAACTTAAGTGAAAGTTTCCAAGTGGCATGTATAATTGAAAAATTACCACAAGGTTGGAAAGACTTTAAGAATTACCTAAAGCATAAGCGAAAAGAAATGGGCATTGAAGATCTCATTGTCAGGCTTCGTATTGAAGAAGACAATAGAGAATCTGAAAAAGTTGGACTCATCAGTCATGCAGCTAAGGCAAATGTAATGAAACATAAACAACGTTCCAATGAGCACAACAACAAGGATCCCAAGTTGGGGCCTAAGAGAGGAATCTCCAAGAAGCCGAAGTTTCAAGGCAAGTGCTTCAATTGTGATAAAATGGGTCACAAGTTCACTGAATGCAGACTTCCCAAGAGGAACAGGAACAGAGAAGCAAACTTGGTTCAAGGAATTGTTCAAGATGTTTCTGATATCAACCTCTCAGCTGTGATTTCAGAGGTGAATATGTTAGGTTCAAACCCGAAGGAATGGTGGATTGACACTGGAGCTACTCGACATGTGTGCTCCAATAGAAGTATGTTCTCCACTTTCGAACCATTAGAGAATGGAGAGAAAATGTTCATGGGGAACTCAGCTACTTCAGAAATAAAGGGCAAAGGCAAGGTGATCTTGAAGATGACTGTAACACCCCGCAAAATTGGAATTACAATTTTGCCCCTAGGTGTTACGCACATATATTTTTGTAATGTGTTTCACTACATATTTTGGATTCATACTATTTATACATTTTCCGTATTGATTTCAGTCAACTAAAATGTAATATTTCAATCCCTGGGATTTACGTGCTTTTTACGTGTTTTTGATGCACGTGTTTCCACCACTACGTATAATATTTTCTATAGGTTTAAATTATTTATTTTTATGTATTTAAATCTATTTTATAAAACGAAAATTTATTTTCCCCTTGTTTTGATTAAAATGCATTTTTTTTTGCACGTATGGTGCACGTGCAAATTTTTATTCTCATTTTGCTACTCTCATTTTACTATTTTTAGCATGCATTAGTTTTATTTAGCCTTTCTATTGATCCATGGACCTAAAAACTAAAATGTAGTCCATTAGGAGAGGAGCCCACTAGATAATTAAATAAATTAATTAGTAATGAGCCCATGTAGCAAGCCCACTATTAAAATCACATTTTTAGTTAAACATGTACTAATACATGACAAGTTACACATATTAGTACACATTTAGAGTTATAGAAATGTGTTCATATTTGTTTATGCATGTGTGCATGCATACACAAATGTATTTGGACCATTTTTTGGGCAAGGGGAGGAGAAGAGTTGGTAGGTTGAGTTAGTGGAGAGTGGGAAAATGAAGAGATGGAGGTTTTAGGAGTTAGGAAAGTGGAGAGTTGTAGAATAAATTTGAAGAGTTATTAGGGTGGAATTTTTGCACTTTAAACCCTTCCAAAATCCTATAAATAGAGCCTCATTTCCTACATTTCTCTTGCACCAAAAACATTATAGAAAGAAAGAAATAAGTGTAAGAAAAAGAAAGAAAGGAAGAAAAAGAAAGAGAGTAAGAAAGTTATTGTGCTTGGAGGATCTCTTGCTTGGAAAGGAGAAATTGCTAGGAGGAGAAGCCTTACTAGGGGCTAGGAATCTTTGGAGCTAGAAGTGGTGTTCTCTTTTCTTTTCAAGCTTCACAAAAGGTGGGTGTCTCCTACTTTCTAATTTTTTTTTTTGAATGTGCATGTTAATAGAAATGAATGAGTAATATAGAATTTGATTTGATAAAATAAGACAAACCTATGCATTGGATGTAATGAAATATTGCTTTATTGAGTAAACAAACCCAACTAATGTTAATTAGTAATGAGAAAGAAATGTTGATTTGTTTTGTCATGAATTAGTATGCATGAATGAAGATATAATTGATTGTATGAAAAATGTTGGGAATACATTCTTTTGCAAAAAATATTTTTTGTAAAGTTAATTGAATACCATAAACTTGTTTTGATTGTTGCCATGCTAGTTGAAAAGAAGAGTGCAACTAAAGGATTAATTCTATGAACCATATTAGAGTGTTTGCAAATTTGTGATTTGTCAAATGTGTGATATGTAGGAGAATTGTTAAAGAATGCTATATTTCGACATATGATTAGAGATATGATGAAAAAGAAAAGAGAAGGAAATAAATTCTTTTTTATGAAATATGTTGACATATGTCAAAAATACAATTTTTGTATGAAAGGAATTTCTTTGAGACACCCATAATCGATTAAAAAATATGTTTGATTCTTAACACAAATTTTTATTTGTAAGATATTGGACATAAACTAGTTTTTTTAGAAAATCATGATTTTAATTTTCGAGTTTGAAAAGAAGTGTAAATTTTGTAAAGAAAGGAATTTTTTTTTTTAAAATGAGATATATGCTAAAAATAAGTTTGGACTTGTTGATTACTATTTAAGATTTCCTTTTAGTCCAAAGAGAAGTTTATTCCAATATCCTAAAGGATTGGATTATTGGGTAAACAAGTTTTATTAAAAAGAAACAATTTCAGAAAATTGTGAACAAAAGTATATGAATACAACTTCTAAACAAAAAGCACACTAGGACTTACTGGTTAGTCAATGAGCACCTCTTATAAGAGATCTTGGGTTCAAATCTTGATAGCCATCTTTTTTTTTTGGGTTTTAATAGAATAAGATGTTTTTTTTAGTATGAATAAATTCCTATTATGGTTATAAGATAAAATGGAAGCTATTAGAGATTGTTATGGAAATTTTATTGTCTATTTTAAGAAAGTAAAAATGAGACTTTAAAAAGGGGGCTTTTGATTAAAACTCATACTTTCTTCATATAAAATGAAGTAATAAATATTAAAGTTAATCATAACTTTATTGCATATTTTGAGGAAAATGAAATGGGAAATAGTAAGATTGTTTTCTTGTATATTTTGAGATATAAAGAGAGATGAAATTGTGAGTATGAAACTTTGTAGTGAACAAAAACAAAGTATTATTTTTGTGAAGTGATTTTTTTAAGAGAATTATACTTTGATTTTGTTTAAGAAATATTTTAAAGGGAATTGAGATATTGTGATAGTTTGAATTGGTTATAAAATTTCATGTGATGAAATTGTGTTCTTAAAAAGGGAATCCTTTTTGCTTATAAAGACTATGAGTGAATAACTAGATTATGAATAGTGTAAAGACTAAGAAATGATTGCTTTATGGATAAGTGCTAATACAAGACATTAATCATTGTGAATAAGTAGAAGATGAAAATTATATAAGTTAAGACATGGTTATTAAAGGGTATGTGTACCCATATTTTCTTGTACATGAAAGATTATGATTAAGAATTAGTAAGACTTCGGTTACCGGCAAAAATGAAAGAAAGAATTGATATGATTTTGAGATATTGCCGTGGGGCGATCTCGTATTTTGTGAACAAGTCCGGTAGGAAGTAAAACTGATTCTAGAAATGATAGTACATTCATGTCTTGAACTTAAGAAAATTTAGGCACATAAGTGAAGATGTAGTAAACTTAGGGAAACGTAAGTGGGGTGCTCTATATAGTCGGCGGTGGACTCCAAGACTATAGACCCAGTTGGTGGACTGAGGTTGCCCTGTGGGAGACGGATTTTTATATTTTAATCCGGGACTATGAGGACGGGTCGGCGGTGGACTCCAAGATCTTGAGTAGTCGGACGGATGGTTTTTTTTGTGTTTACCGTCTCCAATATATATGTATATATACTGGGCTAGAGGGTCACATACGGGACGGTTCGTACGATGTGGAATCTGTTATAACAGCTGGCGGTGGACTCCAAGGCTGGGATTCACATTCGTGGAATAGTCTGAACTTTGTTTTGCTACCGGGTAGTTTTCATGGCGAGGGATCGAGCCCTGTATTGTGAAGAACGTAGGCGCTTGCCCTCGGACCTATGTAGTATGGGATGCATAGAATCCGAACAAGTGTGCATTAGTGTCATCCTAGTGTAGAATGGTATGCATTAGGCATTAAGACATGGCATACACTTATGTTTAGAATAATCACTTTTGACACTTTATATGTTCATTCAATCTTTTTGTGATTTGTTAAAGTATGAGATCGTTATACTATTCCCGGCATAGAGAGGATAGCCGTGTATAACATTTCTTCAGTTGTAAGTAACTGACGTGCCCACAGATTGACATGCAGGTAATGGACTATTCATGGAGTTATAAAGTGGATATGTTGTTGCTGTTTAGAAGTTAAAGATATTGCGAATGATGTTAAAGTTATATAAGTTGTATTTCATTGATTGTAATCTTTTAGTCTTCCGCTGTGTAAAAACCAAGTGTAAAGGAACTCTGATGAATTGTGAATGAAAAGTTTTAAATTCCTTGTAAAATTGTACGAAGTGAAGTAAAGATCCTGTGAAATCTCGAATTTATCCTTATTTAAAAATTCGGGGCGTTACAGATGGTATCAGAGCATGCTTCACAAGTAGTACAAGTTTATAAGGAACGATAAAAGTGACGATAAATTTGGGAACAAGCCAAAGGAGTCCTTCTGTCAACCGGGTGTAAACAGCCCTAAGCAACACGGTATTTAAGCATCTTCGGACCACCGCTAGCTGCGAGCCGACTCCTACAGCTAACCCAAGTAAATCAGAACTTGATAGACTAAAAATTTGTTTAGGAAAAGTAGTAAGATCATTAACTATAGTCTAGAACCCGTGACACCTTACTGAGTAGTTACAATATTATTCCTGCAGACACTAGAGTGTGAGTTTCAGTCTATAGAGATTTAAATGTAAGTGATTTACATTTGTGTTACTCTATGCACTGATGTTTTCTCTTTCTTTTGGATTGCTGGAGTCGTGAATGCAGTAGTTATTGACTTTCATTCATGATGCTTTCTCGTATACATTGATATGAGAGTGTATGCGAGCACATTTTCCCCTGGGTATCAGAGTGGCGCAGTGGAAGCGTGGTTGGCTTGGACCGTCATTCATGATCCTAGACACTTCCCTCTCAAATTATTTTGTAGATTTTTTATCATGGTACTTTCTCCATATTCAATATATAAACTTTTAATAAATATTTTCTTATGTTATTAAATCATTTGAATATTTATTATTTATCTATCTTCCTTAGTCTTGATATTTTAAACTTGTTTTTCAAACTTAAAATTTCATCTTTCATGTATTTATGTCACTTCATGTTTACCCGTCTAAGTCTACTATTGCTTTACGTATTTTGTCAAGTTTTAAATTGCCATTTATTAAATTAATATTTCAACAATTATTTTCTTCATTATTTTGGATTTTTCTTATGAAATTTTCTTATGTGCACTCATTTCATATGATTTGATTTCTGTGATACTATATTATCTTATCCTATATGTTTTTAACAAGATTGAAATTTTCTACCTATATAAATGTGACCTATTATTGTTCGGTACTATTATTGCATATTTGTTTTGATAAATTCATTTTTCTATTAATCGCTATTCATTACTTTTATAGTTTTATGTTTCTTTAATATATTGCATATACTCACTATTTATACAATATCATTTCTCAAATTTTAACTATCTTTACATTCTTAGTTATTACTTATATTTTTGTCTTTACACTCTTAGTTATTACTTATATTTTTCCAATGATTTCTATATATATCATATATTTCAATATTATACATATCATTTTACCCTCATCTAATTACATTAATACTTTTGCATATACTTTGTTTATGTCTATTGTCCTAATTTGCTACACTATATAATTATTGTTTTCAATTGTGTTTCCATCTTGTGTATGTGCTTTACACTATTTTGTCTTAATGTTATAAAATATTTTCATCACTACAAAATTTTGTATATTCACAAAGTATTTCAACGTATGCTTTCTAATTTTTTTTTTTCAAATTGTGTGTATAATTATTATAGTTACCTTACAAACTATTTTATTAATTGGTATACAAAGTCATTTTATGTTATCTATACTTTCAACCATGTCTCATTCCCATTTATTTTTCCAAACTCTTATTCAATGGTCATTTTTAAATTGCTAAGTCGATTTCGTTATACAGTTTGCGAATTTTCTACCATTTATTACATTGATAAAATTTTCCAAATTACCTATTGACCATGCTTTCTTTGCCACATTGTTTTCCGAACTATTTCAAAGTTAACGACTTAATTGACGTACCTAATATTATTTTTATACAAAAATTTCTCTCAAACCGTTCTATCTCTTGTCACATTTCATTTCTTAGGCCATTTTCCTAGTTTTTGTAACATCTTAATATTCATAGTTTTCTTATAAAGAGTTTGTCTTGTTTATTGCGTATACTACATTTATTTTTCTTAAAGTTAAAGTTTTCAAAATACAAATATTTTCTGTGACATGTACAAAATACAATCTTTACCTTAGCGAGTTCCGGGGACGGAACTACTCTAAGGGGGGGAGAGTGTAACACCCCGCAAAATTGGAATTACAATTTTCCCCTAGGTGTTACGCACGTATATTTTTGTAATGTGTTTCACTACATATTTTGGATTCGTACTATTTATACATTTTCCGTATTGATTTCAGTCAACTAAAATGTAATATTTCAATCCCTGGGATTTACGTGCTTTTTACGTGTTTTTGATGCACGTGTTTCCACCACTACGTATAATATTTTCTATAGGTTTAAATTATTTATTTTTATGTATTTAAATCTATTTTATAAAACGAAAATTTATTTTCCCCTTGTTTTGATTAAAATGCATTTTTTTTTGCACGTATGGTGCACGTGCAAATTTTTATTCTCATTTTGCTACTCTCATTTTACTATTTTTAGCATGCATTAGTTTTATTTAGCCTTTCTTTTGATCCATGGACCTATAAACTAAAATGTAGTCCATTAGGAGAGGAGCCCACTAGATAATTAAATAAATTAATTAGTAATGAGCCCATGTAGCAAGCCCACTATTAAAATCACATTTTTAGTTAAACATGTACTAATACATGACAAGTTACACATATTAGTACACATTTAGAGTTATAGAAATGTGTTCATATTTGTTTATGCATGTGTGCATGCATACACAAATGTATTTTGACCATTTTTGGGCAAGGGGAGGAGAAGAGTTGGTAGGTTGAGTTAGTGGAGAGTGGGGAGATGAAGAGATGGAGGTTTTAGGAGTTAGGAAAGTGGAGAGTTGTAGAATAAATTTGAAGAGTTATTAGGGTGGAATTTTTGCACTTTAAACCCTTCCAAAATCCTATAAATAGAGCCTCATTTCCTACATTTCTCTTGCACCAAAAACATTATAGAAAGAAAGAAATAAGTGTAAGAAAAAGAAAGAAAGGAAGAAAAAGAAAGAGAGTAAGAAAGTTATTGTGCTTGGAGGATCTCTTGCTTGGAAAGGAGAAATTGCTAGGAGGAGAAGCCTTACTAGGGGCTAGGAATCTTTGGAGCTAGAAGTGGTGTTCTCTTTTCTTTTCAAGCTTCACAAAAGGTGGGTGTCTCCTACTTTCTAATTTTTTTTTTTGAATGTGCATGTTAATAGAAATGAATGAGTAATATAGAATTTGATTTGATAAAATAAGACAAACCTATGCATTGGATGTAATGAAATATTGCTTTATTGAGTAAACAAACCCAACTAATGTTAATTAGTAATGAGAAAGAAATGTTGATTTGTTTTGTCATGAATTAGTATGCATGAATGAAGATATAATTGATTGTATGAAAAATGTTGGGAATACATTCTTTTGCAAAAAATATTTTTTGTAAAGTTAATTGAATACCATAAACTTGTTTTGATTGTTGCCATGCTAGTTGAAAAGAAGAGTGCAACTAAAGGATTAATTCTATGAACCATATTAGAGTGTTTGCAAATTTGTGATTTGTCAAATGTGTGATATGTAGGAGAATTGTTAAAGAATGCTATATTTCGACATATGATTAGAGATATGATGAAAAAGAAAAGAGAAGGAAATAAATTCTTTTTTATGAAGTATGTTGACATATGTCAAAAATACAATTTTTGTATGAAAGGAATTTCTTTGAGACACCCATAATCGATTAAAAAATATGTTTGATTCTTAACACAAATTTTTATTTGTAAGATATTGGACATAAACTAGTTTTTTTAGAAAATCATGATTTTAATTTTCGAGTTTGAAAAGAAGTGTAAATTTTGTAAAGAAAGGAAATTTTTTTTTTAAAATGAGATATATGCTAAAAATAAGTTTGGACTTGTTGATTACTATTTAAGATTTCCTTTTAGTCCAAAGAGAATTTTATTCCAATATCCTAAAGGATTGGATTATTGGGTAAACAAGTTTTATTAAAAAGAAACAATTTCAGAAAATTGTGAACAAAAGTATATGAATACAACTTCTAAACAAAAAGCACATTAGGACTTACTGGTTAGTCAATGAGCACCTCTTATAAGAGATCTTGGGTTCAAATCTTGATAGCCATCTTTTTTTTTTTTGGTTTTAATAGAATAAGATGTTTTTTTTAGTATGAATAAATTCCTATTATGGTTATAAGATAAAATGGAAGCTATTAGAGATTGTTATGGAAATTTTATTGTCTATTTTAAGAAAGTAAAAATGAGACTTTAAAAAGGGGGCTTTTGATTAAAACTCATACTTTCTTCATATAAAATGAAGTAATAAATATTAAAGGTAATCATAACTTTATTGCATATTTTGAGGAAAATGAAATGGGAAATAGTAAGATTGTTTTCTTGTATATTTTGAGATATAAAGAGAGATGAAATTGTGAGTATGAAACTTTGTAGTGAACAAAAACAAAGTATTATTTTTGTGAAGTGATTTTTTTAAGAGAATTATACTTTGATTTTGTTTAAGAAATATTTTAAAGGGAATTGAGATATTGTGATAGTTTGAATTGGTTATAAAATTTCATGTGATGAAATTGTGTTCTTAAAAAGGGAATCCTTTTTGCTTATAAAGACTATGAGTGAATAACTAGATTATGAATAGTGTAAAGACTAAGAAATGATTGCTTTATGGATAAGTGCTAATACAAGACATTAATCATTGTGAATAAGTAGAAGATGAAAATTATATAAGTTAAGACATGGTTATTAAAGGGTATGTGTACCCATATTTTCTTGTACATGAAAGATTATGATTAAGAATTAGTAAGACTTCGGTTACCGGCAAAAATGAAAGAAAGAATTGATATGATTTTGAGATATTGCCGTGGGGCGATCTCGTATTTTGTGAACAAGTCCGGTAGGAAGTAAAACTGATTCTAGAAATGATAGTACATTCATGTCTTGAACTTAAGAAAATTTAGGCACATAAGTGAAGATGTAGTAAACTTAGGGAAACGTAAGTGGGGTGCTCTATATAGTCGGCAGTGGACTCCAAGACTATAGACCCAGTTGGTGGACTGAGGTTGCCCTGTGGGAGACGGATTATTATATTTTAATCCGGGACTATGAGGACGGGTCGGCAGTGGACTCCAAGATCTTGAGTAGTCGGACGGATGGTTTTTTTGTGTTTACCGTCTCCAATGTATATGTATATATACTGGGCTAGAGGGTCACATACGGGACGGTTCGTACGATGTGGAATCTGTTATAACAGCTGGCGGTGGACTCCAAGGCTGGGATTCACATTCGTGGAATAGTCTGAACTTTGTTTTGCTACCGGGTAGTTTTCATGGCGAGGGATCGAGCCCTGTATTGTGAAGAACGTAGGCGCTTGCCCTCGGACCTATGTAGTATGGGATGCATAGAATCCGAACAAGTGTGCATTAGTGTCATCCTAGTGTAGAATGGTATGCATTAGGCATTAAGACATGGCATACACTTATGTTTAGAATAATCACTTTTGACACTTTATATGTTCATTCAATCTTTTTGTGATTTTTTAAAGTATGAGATCGTTATACTATTCCCGGCATAGAGAGGATAGCCGTGTATAACATTTCGTCAGTTGTAAGTAACTGACGTGCCCACAGATTGACATGCAGGTAATGGACTATTCATGGAGTTATAAAGTGGATATGCTGTTGCTGTTTAGAAGTTAAAGATATTGTGAATGATGTTAAAGTTATATAAGTTGTATTTCATTGATTGTAATCTTTTAGTCTTCCGCTGTGTAAAAACCATGTGTAAAGGAACTCTGATGTATTGTGAATGAAAAGTTTTAAATTCCTTGTAAAATTGTACAAAGTGAAGTAAAGATCCTGTGAAATCTCGAATTTATCCTTATTTAAAAATTCGGGGCGTTACAATGACTTCTGGAAAGGAACTGACTCTGAACAATATTTCATATGTTCCTGAAATCCGTAAGAACCTGGTATCTGGTTCGTTGCTTAATAACCACGGTTTTCGTTTAGTGTTCGAGTCGAACAAATTTGTTTTGTCAAAAAAGTGGAATGTATGTTGGTAGAGAATATATGAGTGATGGATTGTTCAAACTCAATGTAATGACCATGGTCAAGAATATGAGTAAAGCTAGCTCTTCTACTTATTTGCTTGAGTCTTCCAATTTATGGCATGGTAGACTAGGACATGTTAATTATGATACTTTGCGAAGACTAATTAACTTGAATCACATACCAACATTCCAAATTGATTCTAAACACAAATGTGAAACTTGTGTTGAGGCAAAACTAACAAGATCATCGTTTAAAAGTGTTAAAAGAAACACCGAACCAATTGATCTAATTCATACTGATATTTGTGATTTGAAAATGATACAAACAAGAGGTGGTAATAAATATTTTATTACCTTCATAGATGATAGCACAAAATATTGCTATGTATACTTGCTTAAAAGCAAGGATGAAGCTATAGAGAAATTTGTTCTCTATAAAAATGAGGTTAAAAATCAACTCAATAAGAAAATTAAGGCGCTAAGAAGCGACCGAGGTGGAGAGTATGAATCGCCATTTGCTGACACATGTGCTAAGCATGGGATTATACATGAAACCACAGCGCCTTATTCTCCTCAGTCTAACGGTGTTGCTGAGAGAAAGAATCGTACATTGAAAGAAATGATGAATGCGATGTTAATAAGTTCTGGTTTGCCACAAAACTTGTGAGGAGAAGCTATTCTTTCAGCTAACTACCTTTTGAATAAGGTGCCCAAAAGGAAAGAAGAGAAAACTCCATATGAATTATGGAAAGGAAGAAAGTCATCCTACAATTATTTGCGAATGTGGGGATGTCTTGCCAAGGTGGCAGTACCTCCACCTAAGAAAATGAAAATAGGACCAAAAATAGTTGATTGTATTTTCATTGGTTATGCACTTAACAGTAGTGCCTATCGGTTCTTGGTGTACAAATCTGATATCACTGAGATATCAAAGAACACGATAATGGAATCTAGAAATGCATCGTTCTTTGAAGATGTATTTCCATGTAAGTCAAAGGAGGAACCAAGTTCCTCCAAACGAACACATGAGACTATCAGTAAAGATAGTGAAGACCAAGCTGAAGAAGTTGAGGAGGAACCTCGACGCATTAAAAGAACAAGAACGGAAAAATCTTTTGGTCCGGATTTCTTGACTTTTATGCTTGAAGGAGAAACCCAAACCTTCAAGGAAGCGGTAAACTCTAGTAATGGTCCTCAATGGAAAGAAGCCATCAAGAGTGAAATTGATTCTATCTTGCAAAATCATACTTAGGAACTAGTGGATCTTCCATCGGGTAGTAAACCTTTAGGTTCCAAGTGGATCTTCAAGAGAAAAATGAAACCTGATGGATCAATTGATAAATATAAGGCAAGACTTGTAATTAAAGGATATAAACAAAAGGAAGGTCTTGATTACTTTGATACATATTCTCTTGTGACGAGAATAAATTCCATTAGGATGGTACTTGCAGTAGCAGCTCTACGCAATCTTGAAGTACATCAAATGGATGTAAAAACAGCTTTTCTTAATGGAGATTTAGATAAAGAAATCTACATGGAATAGCCTGAGGGTTTTTCAGTTCCAGGACATGAAAAGAAAGTGTGTAAACTAGTGAAGTCATTATATGGCTTGAAATAAGCTCCAAAATAGTGGCATGAAAAATTTGACAATGTCATGATGACAAATGGCTTCAAGATCAATGAATGTGACAAATGTGTATATGTCAAAGACACAAAAAATGGATATGTCATTATATATTTGTATGTAGATGAGATGCTTATTATTAGAAGCAATGATCAGATAATTAAATCTGTTAAAAACATCTTAAACTCGAGATTTGACATGAAAGACATGGGACTAGCTGATGTTATATTGGGAATTAAAATCACAAGAACATCAGACGAGCTTATTTTAAGCCAGTCACATTATGTTGACAACATTCTTGGAAAATTTGATAAAGATAATTTTGGAATTGCCAGAACTCCAATAGATCTAACTTTACATTTATCCAAGAATAAAGGGGAGAGTATTTTTCAAGTAGAATACTCTAGAATCATAGGCAGTCTAATGTACTTAATGAGTTTTACAAGACCAGACATAGCCTATGTAGTAAGTAAACTAAGTAGATACACGAGTAATCCTGCAAGCGAGCATTGGCAAGCAATTATAAGAGTACTGAAGTACTTGCGTTTTACTCGAAACTACGGGCTGCACTATACGAGATACCCGGCTGTACTTGAAGGATACAGTGATGCGAACTGGATATCGAGTGATAATTCAAAATCCACTAGTGGCTATGTGTTTACACTAGGTGGTGCAGCAGTTTCTTGGAAATTCTCGAAACAAATAGTGATTGCTAAATCCACGATGGAATCAGAATTTATCGCATTAGACAAATGTGGGGAAGAGGCTGAATGGTTACGCCACTTCCTTGAGGATATTCCAAGGTGGACGAAGCCTGTGCCTCCAATCTGCATATATTCAGATAGTCAATCTGCAATTTGTAGAGCACAGAGCAATATGTATAATGGTAAATCTAGACATATTCGTCGAAGACATAATACCATTAGACAACTATTCTCTACTGGGGTTATCTCTGTGGACTATGTAAAGTCAAAAGATAATATTGCGGATCCGCTAACCAAAGGGTTAAATAGAGAGTTAGTTGATAAATCATCGAGGGAAATGGGACTAAAGCCCATGAAAGAATAAGTCGGTACAATGGACACCCAACCTAGCTGACTGGAGATCCCAAGATCTACCTTCAAAGGAACAACTAAATTGTAAAGACCAAGTTGGATCACTGTGGGGATTTTCCCATTTCCATTTCCATGATGAAACAGTGATGCCCGTAAGGTAACAGGTTAAGCTAGGCTTTTAATGATTCTTATGCGTCGGATATCCGAGCAGAGTAATGCAGGTTACTCTTAAGTAAGAAATCACCTATGTAAGAGGGAAGAATGGCCGCTTCCAAAGGAATAATATAGGGCAATATTCCTGTTAAACTCTTGCAGAACCAGGCGTATGTTCATGGCCAAAACGAACATAACAGTGAGAACTGAAAAAGCGTTAGAAAGACTTCTGTGTGAGATATGTCATCGTTTACACAACTGACAGAACAGTTCAAAGACATCACGTCTACTGTTTAGTTAGTAAAGTAAACATATTTTCATAAGGAAACGTTCAAAGGGTAACACCTACCTATCCTATGCAGGAATCAATCGTTGAATTCTATCACCAAGTCTGTCGTGTCAGTCTGTCATGTCAGTCTGTCATGTCAGTCTGTCCTGTCTGTGGTCATCAATTTTCATTCATGTGGGGATTGTTAGGAAATGAGTGTTTTAGACACCATTTACGAACAGATTTTTTAGCAATTTTTTGAGTAAGATCCTCAATGAATTATTGAGAGATCTTGATTGATTTGTGTTCTCCTTCGTGAGTAGATCAAAATCATATATTGGTTTGCTAAAATCGGTTAAGGGGTGAATGAGAAACTGTCTCTCAAAGTGAAACGTTTTCATTCTTGAAATGGGTTAAGGGAACATAGTCCCACATCGGAAAAATCAAAGGAAATAGAAGAGGATATATAGTAATCTCCTTCTAAGCATTGTAAGATGGCTAGAAGAGAGGCTCTCTCTCGCGCGCGCAGGGGGGGTGCAAATCACGGACCGGATTACATGCGACTTGTGTGCGCCCGCACGACCTGCGGACACGAATGCCGGACCGACTTGACCCCACCCCGTGCAGAGCCACTTTTTGCTACAGTTTTTTTTTGTAACGGCTGAAATGAATGCAGAAACGGTTCTGTCTGCCGTTTCAGTACTGTATTTAACGTTTTGTCTGCCGTTACACTGAAGGCAGTAAATGATATCTGCCGTTACAGTGTCGGTATTCAATTTGTTGTCTGCCGTTACACTGAAGGCAGTAAATGATGTCTGCCGTTACAGTGTCAGCATTCAACTCGTTGTCTGCCGTTACAGTGTCGGCATTCAATTCGTTGTCTGCCGTTACGGTTTTAACCCAGCCCCTGTAAATAGAGGCCTCCCCTTTACTTTCTTCCCTGCACACAAACAGATCTTCTTCTCTCCTTCTCTAAGTTTGCTTCTGTACTGTTTCTTCGGTTCTGGTTTTATTGGTAAGTCGGTGATAGGGTTCAAGCGCTCATACTCAGTTCGGGAGTGGTATGTGGTGCCTACGTGATCGCTCCAAGGCATTGCATTCTGGGAGACAGACGCCTTCGTTCATTCCAGCAACCGGAAGAGGCAAAATCTGTTTTAAGGACACTGTGTGATACACAGGCCTCGGCTTCTCAAGTTGTAATTTTCATTTGTTCTTGTAAGTTGTTTATTTAATTTTTTCTTTTTCTTTTCTTTCGGTTTTCCTTCTCTTCTGTTCTCTTCTATGTTTTCTGTGCCTCTCTATCTTTTAATTGTAAAACAAATCTTGTAAATAATACTTGTAACAGTCTGTTGTAGTGATGGTGAAATAAACTCACCACTAGGAACACCCAAATTTTTTTTGGCACTTTAATGGGTTTTGTTTTGCATTTTTGTTCTACAAGCCTACGTCGTTCACTTTTGCGTTACTTCAACTATTTCTGAATCTCTGATAGGAGTTCATATTTACACATTCTCGATTTTGTTGTTACAATTTACTGTAAGTATTAATTCTATATGCTTTTTTACTTATATTTCTTAAAGGGTGAGGCTTTTGAGACTTGTCAATCTCTATCTCTATCTCTATCTCTTCTCTAATCTCTAATCTCTAATATATCTCTAATCTCTAATCTCTAATATTATCTCTAATCTCTAATCTCCAACATGTGCAACGCACGTTCATAACTAATATAAATGAGATTCCCAGTTCATATCCTCCCTATGTCAGAGTATTTTTTTTTATTAAAACGTGCATCGCACGTGTAAATTACTAGTAATATTATAATGGAAGAAGATCTTAGTGTCATTTGTCAATCTACCACCCGTGCATTGCACGTGCATAACTAATATGAAGGAGGTCTCAAGTTCGAGTTCTCACTACGTCAGATTTTTTACTTTAATTTTTTAAATATATTAAATGTTCATCACACGTGTAAATTACTATCTATCTGTCTATAATATAATATATAATAACTATTATAATGGAAGAGTTGGAGTTGTAAATTTACCTACTTACGTGCAATACACGTGCAACTCCAATTCTCCCATTAATACGTGCATCGCACGTATATATTACTAGTCTCTAATATTATAATGGGAGAAGGTCTTAGTGTCATTTGTCAATCTATCAACACGTGTAACGCACGTGCATAACTATTATAAAGGAGGTCTTGGGTTCAAATCCAAACTACTTCTGAATTTTCTACTTTAAAAAATTTATATTTATTAAGACGTGCATCGCACGTGTAAATGTAACGCCCCGAATCCCAAATACACTGAATTCGAGATGTTCTACAGGATCTTTTCACTTTCTTTAGTACAATTTTACAGGGAAATTAAAACTTTTCATCATACATCAGAGATTACATCATAATTACATCTTTCTTTTGCACAGCGGAAGTAAATTTTACAACATTTGAAATAAAGTACAACAGCATGATACAATCTTTAAGCATCCATCCTCTTTTAATCTTTAACAAGTCATTTACCTGCATGTAAGACTGTGGGTACGTCAGTTTATTCAACCGACGAACATTATACACGGCCATCCTCTCTATGCCGGAAATAGTATAACTTAACATTTCATATTTAGCAAACACAAACTTGTCACATTCAAACTAAAGGGACTACCCTATTGATGTCGTGTTGTGATTGTGCACTTAGTCCTTAATGCAGTTAATTATGTTACATGACACTAATGCACACTTGTTCGGATTCTATGCATCCCATACTACATAGGTCCGAGGGCAAGCCCTTATTCGTTCTTCATCTTTATAGGGTTCAATCCCCCGTTATGTCTTAAACTACTACTGTAACTACGGTAGTGTCTTAGATGTCCTATGATCTATGAGCCAATGTCCAGGCAGCCTGGAGGGGAATCCCACGCACTGTCACGACGCATCGAGCAGGCAACCTATGGACAATTCAGCCTCTGCCATGGAACAATGGCACCACCCATAGCCACTCGAACATCCCACGAGCGTCGCCAACGGGACGATAATTCCGGAGTAGCGCCCACGCCATGTCTTGACGCATCAAGCAGGCAGCCTGTGGATCGCTCTCACACCGCTATCCGATGGCCCCCATACTCATGTTTTTCTTCTACTTTCATCACCTCTTCGCTATGTACTAGTCCTTAGTTTTATAAAAAATCATGAACAAAATAATCTCTAGAGTTAGCCTCTCCATCAACCGGACTTATTCATTTGTTTCATCATGACCAACCTTGGTCTAATTTCATCTCAATTCATTTTTCTCAATGCCGGGGAGACTTAGCTACTCTATTTCAAATTTCATTTCACAATCTTTATCTCATAACAATTTCCATGTCAAATTCTCAAACTCACATGCATGTTCTCTTTCAATTCATGATTACACTTTGTTCATAAGTCCATAATGAATACAAAAATTCATATCTATAACCAACAATTTCTCTTTCTTTCATCAACATGATTTCTAAGTCTCATAATCATACATGAACCCATGCAACTTCATAATATCACTACATAACATTCACACTTCATATTTGCACAATATTCTCAAGTGAGAATTTATCATATCACACAACAAAGTTCTTTTTGCCAATTGCTTTCTAATAAATCCATTTCAATTTATCTTTATAAACTAAAAATTTTCATAAGTATGTGTCTTAGAACCATAGCTTTAATTATACCATTTGTTCACAAATTACATTATATTTTCTTCAAATAATACCCAACTCAATCCCATGAAATTCCTTGTATTTTTATGAAAATTACCATATTTTTCTCACATTTTTTGGATATCACAATCTCACAAAAAAAATATTTTTTATAAAGTGCTAAAGGGAGGAATCGAACCCAGCACGGTAGAGAAAGAGCCCAGAGCACCCGCCAACAGGCCAACATGTGCTAGCGGTATAGGAGGAGTCAACTAAGTGTATATGGTTCGGTTACAGATTGTATATATTAATACTCCTTTGGTAAAAAAAAGTGGTGAACACAGGATTCGAACCGCATCGCTCGGAGAAGCGAACCGCAGTCGACGACCGCCTGAGCCACTGGCTTGGGTTGTCAAGAACCCAACCGAAAGTCTATACATGCTATTTTCGTACAGTAAAAAAAATATAACTCGATGTTCATCTAACCATAGTTTCTTATTGCTTTGGTAAAATTTACTGAAAACTTCCAGATTAGTTTTCACTCAAACCAGTAATATAAAAATAATTTTTGTACTATAAAAATATATTTCTTTCCATAAATCAATGAGTTACTCATTAAGTCTATTATTTCTTTTATTTTCGACATTGAAATAAACAATTAGCCTTCTAATCCCCTTTGCTTTCACAATTCTCTTATAATAATTCACTGTTATTAATCACACCACACACATCTTTGGATTTTTCCATACTCATATTAACAAGAGGATTTATTTAGCACATGAATAGGTAAAACTCAAAATACTAATTTTTGGGTAGTTCTATTTTGATGACAACAAGCAATTTCATTGGTTCATCAATGCCAAAAATTATACTTCTACTCATGAATTTAACATAATTACCACTCAAGCATTCAAGAGAAACTTTCTATTCAAGTTTCAAAGTGTGTCATTATCTTAATCAATTGTCATGTTTCAACCATACAATTAACAAGCAATCTAATGGAGATTTTCACACATCATACTAGCCATATTCCATCATCATTCAATTAAACTAATAATCATAGAAAATGCTACATATAGTTTAGTTTCATGCTAGAATTTCACACACAAATTAATCACATCATTTCAATCCATTCGTATACTAACTTTTCAATTAAAGTGGACTCTTATTAGTATTTTTCATGTATAGTGTTGACAATAAAACTAGCATGGATCCTACATTAGAAATATAAAATGTTTTACCCACCTTAAATGGAGAGAAACACAAAAAGCAACAAGTCCTTGTAGATGAAAGCACCTCCTCCTAGCCAAAGCACTCAAGCTCCAAGCCTCCAAACCAATGCCGAATGCTTCTCCTTGCACCAACCGAAAGCTTCCCCTCCTTAGTAATGCCGGCCACTCCAAGCACAAAAGCCCACACAACTCTCTATCTTTATATCTCACACAATCACTACAATACTATAACTTGGAAATTATACTTTGCATATCAAAATTAGCCATGAGAGGGGGGGTATTTATACAAAAAAATGAGGGGAATGGAGGGCCAAGATTGCTTGGGTAGTTGTTGGATGAAGGGCTTAGATCAAAGTAGGAGTTAGGAAAACTACCCACTCCTAAGAAACTACCACCATGTTCTCCACACCCAAAATCAAAAATCCCTCCAAAAGGAATGATACCCGGCCTCCCATAATGAGTGTGCATTGCACGTGTACGTGTAGTGCACGTGCATGCAACTAGGCCAAATTTGTACCTTCTTAAATTTGTATAAAAATAGATTTGTTAAAAAAAAGTCTTCTACATGACAAGTTTAATTAAAATAAATTAATTCATGGGCTTTCTTTGTGGGCCAAAACTAGTTTATAAAAATAAATAAAATAAAATACATTTGGGCTTTTTAAGAAAGGCTTTTTAATTAAATCAAATAAGGCTTTTTAAAGAAGGGCTTTTGCACAAATAATTTGAGAAAAATATATTAAATAATTATACACATTATGATAAAATAATCCAAACAAAATATTGCACGTGCACAACACGTGCAAAATAAATAATTTTTCATTAATTGAAAAATCAGGGTATTACAGTAAATCTTTAATATTATAATGGGAGAAGGCCTTAGTGTCATTTGTAAATCTATCAATGCGTGCAATACACGTGCATAACTATTATAAAGGAGGTATTAGGTTCAAACCCAGATTACGGCTGAATTTTTACTTTAAAAAAACTATATTTATTAAGACGTGCATCGCACGTGTAAATTACATGTCTCTACTATTATAATGGGAGAGTTGGGGCTTGTAACAAACAAACCCTAACTTTGTAACTATATAAACACGTATAATATACAACCAAACTATATCGCACGTGTAGCCTAAATCAAAACATTCAAATATAAACTATTTTTTTCTTATCCGATATATATCCATTTAATTTGATGACTTTACTTTTTTAAACATGCATCGCACGTACATTATACTAGTTATTATTATTACTAGTATTGAGTTATTTGCATATATAGGATCATTTTAGAAAGTATATAAAAATATAGAACATTATCAAAACTATCTCTATATTATAATGGGAGAGTTGGAATGTAATTTGTCAACATACAAATCCATGCGTTGCACATACAACTCTAACTCTCCCATTAATTACAACAAAAACTAACCCAAAAAAAAATCACCTATTTAAAACGTGCAAAATAATTTTAAAATATTTTATAAACACCACACATACACATATGTTGCACGTCCAACTTCAATTCTACTCATAAACACGCGCATTGCACGTACAAATTGTAGCTTTTTTGTCAAAATATTTTTCCTAATTACGTGCGTTGCACGTCCAACTCCAAAACTATTTCTAAATACGTATATCTCCCGTAAAAATTCTCAAACTCTTATCAAAACGTGCATCGCACGTGAAAAATACTAGTATATATAATGGGAGAGTTGGAGTTGTAATTTGTCAACACACAAACCCGTGTATTGTGCAGGCAACTCAAACTCTCTCATTAATTACAACAAAAACTAATAAACAAACAAATTTTCACCTATTTAAAACGTGCAAAATAAATTTTCAATATTTTTTAACACTAAACATACACATATGATGAACGTACAACTCAAATTCTATTTATAATTACGTGTATTACACGTACAAATCATAGTTTTTTTTTCAAAATATTTTTCCCAATTACACACATACGTCCAACTTCAAAACTATTTTTTAACACATATATCGTATGTGAAAATCATCAAACTTTTATCAAATAAACGATCATCGCACGTAAAAAATACTAGTATTGATAATTGAAGCCCAAAAACTTGCAAACTTGTTCATTATGCTTTTAAAAGTGTAAGCAAAGCTAATCAGAACTTTCTCCACCTTATTCATAAAACCTTCCAAGTATTGGAGTTATCAGTGGGCTAGTTCACTCGGTAGACTAATTAAGAGTGCAATACACTTAATAATAGTTGATGTAGTGGACATTGGTTAAGGAGGGGAAAAAGAAAGTTGTGGCTGCTCTGGAGCAAAAAATTAAAAATAAAAAAATAAGTGAAAGTTAGTTTTATAAATGTCGTTTATAATAATTAATAGTCAGTGGAAGATGGTTGGTTCCATATACGTAGGAGACAATATATACATAGGAGACAATTCAAAATTTCTCCTGTTAGTAATGAGTTTCTACATATTTTGAATGCTTGTGATTGATAATTAAGTATTTCTCGTAACAACTAGCATTTGTAGAGTTTTTTTTTTTTTTTCAAGAAAAGGTGGAATATGGTCACCCTGCTTCATTAATAAGAAATTAACCAAACAAACTCAGCGTACTGGGCCAAATTACATACTACAAACATAAAAAATAGAACATGAAGCGACATAACCAGTACATTCAATCAGATTTAATTTCAGCACCCACAGAGGTGTGCCGACGAACCAAACATCCTGCTAGGTCGAACCAGCCACAACTTGGTCCCTACCTCCACCATTGGATCGCATCTTGGGCCCAGTTACGAAGTAAGGACCAACTAATTGTAAGTACGTCAAATAAGTTTCGTGCACTGCCTCCACGGCACGCGCACACCCACCTGAAGCATATCACGCGGGATTTAGATATTCGCCGCTCCCATCCTTCTTCCCAGCTCCTACTCACTCATCAAAACACTCTCACACTTGGCCCAGTCAAAGTCACACCCAAAAGGAGAGCCGTAGAGAGGATACCGTCACCTCTCTCACTCTTTAGCTCTCTCAAGCGATTTTTCACCAAACAAAACTCTCACTCACCATAACCACGAACACAGTCAAAGAGAGAGCCGTGAAGAAGATACCTTTGCCTCTCTCACGCTTTTACTCTCTTAAGTGATTTCTCACAAACACAAACATACACCTACATAGAATAGTGATAAGCAACATCTTCACTCTCTCACTCTCTCACTCTCTCTCACACAAAAATTCGAAACAAATCACAACTAAATGAAGCATCACCTTCTCCTCTCGCCCCTTTCGGCGGTGGACATTGTAGATTTCAAGTTCAAAGATGAGGGCGTAGTGGCAGTGCTGTCGTGAAGGCTGTGGCAGTTGGTTAAAGGAGATCGAATTCCGGGTGTGACTCACACTTTGACAATCAAAAATCCTAAACAACTCCAACTCAATATTTTCACTCAGCGCACCTCATGGGGGACCCCGTCTGCAGGCCCAAGCCCCACAAACTGTGCTACAACAAGTGAGCGCACCTCATGGAGGGACCCCGTCTTCGGGCCCAAGCCCCACAGTCGTGCAACACAACATACTTAACACTGAATAAACACCATAACAAAAGGAGAAAACCCTAGATCTAGAACTCCCACACAAATGCAAACACAACATAGGGTCGCTGAGCTATCGGGGATGAAGTGAGAACTCCCGAAGTCGCTACTACCTCAGCAGTCGTCGGTGAAGCTCAACGTGTAGCGCCCCGGATCCCTGTTACAGGACATCCGTGACATCACCAGAATCTTTTTCTTCAAATGCATCTCAACACAGTAAATAATACGGAAATTTAAAACTTTTATTGCCAAATAGAATCATTACATCAATAATTACAACCCTTATCTTGTTCTTGAACAAGGAATACAAATTACATAAGCTTATTACAACTGATTACAAAAAAAATTCAACTCCTCTTGCGAAGCTATCGGCTGTCTTCCAGAATGATGATCAGCTAGTCACTGCAAAAAATTCCACTAAATGGTCTATCTGCCTCCCTATGACTTGTCCCTCGGCTTGAGCCTTCTGCTGCACGACTCTGATATTTCTGAACCCGCTCGAATGGTAGGCATGTACATTTTCGCCCCACTTGGATGCTCTGCTGGTTTGGCTCTCATGCCCTCTTGACCCGGTATCCAGTACCTAATTAAGTGGACACGTCAGTAATTCTACTGACGCAATGCTGATAAGAAAACAACGATATCCAACTATCACACCCACAATTCATCTTGAATGAAAAAGAAACGTGCATCCTAACTTTCTAGTGTCTGTGTATGCCACGACCCAAAGTCTAATGCAAAATATAGAGTACAAAATAGATGCACTTAATCTAATGTCATTAAGACTCTGGACACACATGCATCTCATACTACATGTGCTCCAGATCAAGCCGTTTCTCCAGTTTTAAAGATTCGAACCCTCTCCATGCATTGCATTCTACTATTGTACACTTCCTGTTCCTGATAGTACAACATGATTGAGGATGTATATAAAAAGAAATAATTCGGAGTTCTATCCCGTTGTCACCAATAATTGTTGCATCGGACCATCCTCAAAAACCGTGATGAACTTACAGATATGCAACAACATATTCATTGCGCAGAAGATCCATTATGATCCGTTCGTGTCCACAAATATAGAACATGACGGCCTCAAAGGTCTAAAATCCCCTATCCGCCAGGAAATCGGTATCTCGTTCTTACCATGGTACTTCAGGAATCAACAGTGCAAGATACGCACAACAGCACGTATCCCTAATGACAGGAAGAGACAACCCCATAGTTATCACCACCTAGTGCCAACTCTCAGAACAAGTCGGATTATAGGGAATCACCCTTAACACCAATTCGGTCTTCAAGCGAAACAATAAAGGAAACCTAATCAATGCAGTTTACTGAAAACATGTTATTACCCAAATTATACTCAGTGTCGATCAACAATGTCGAGCCTGACTGGTCTGTCAAAATAACAAACATCACGGGAATCACATTCACTGATTCTCAATACCTTCACAGGTCATCGACCAATAACCCCGGCTCGTGACTCTCAGCGAGTAGTCCAACGGCACCCAAAAGATGCAATGTAATTGAATGAAGGTAAGTACACACATAACCACCAATTTCTAACCATTGACAGACTCAGGCATCGAGACACCAAACACAAATTGACCATGGCTATCTCCCAACTCACTCAGGTCACCATGAGTACTAAGCACAAGAACTTGTCTGAGTTCCAGATGAAATGCTAAAAACATCCTTTGAAACTTAATAGGTCATGATCAGCACACTGCGATATGCAGAGTATTCCTCATTAATCATCCAATAAAAGTAGTTCGAGAAATAACAGCAGCTATGCCCCAAGCTACACTCATCGGAATCCAACAAAATCAGATTTTCTAGAAGGGTAGGAGACTCTATCGCAATCCCCTAGTTGACATCTCCTTCAAATTCTTTAAAGAACTCAAGTCCTCGAGTTAACTTAAGCTTGAAGTTGATCTAAACAATAGGTTGCTAAACTTGCAACATCCATAACTTCTGGAAAGCTAAGACCCTAGTCTACAACTCTCCAGTTAACCATTTCCACAAATTCAATCATCTTGACCCTATATAAACCTCATATACTCTCAGCTGTATATTCCTTTATGCATTTGCTGCATTTTCCCAACATCATAAAAATTTGCTCACTCATCGAAATTACTCGATTTCGGGTTCTATAGAAAGGTGGGAGTGTCAACTTCAACTTCCTAGTTGAACATATTCTTAGATTCAATCACTACAGTCCTCAAAAACACCAAGATCCATCAGGTGCACAGCTAGGGAAGAATTGGTTCTTCTAGCAAATACTGCCTTGATTAAGACTGAATCTGTCATAATTTTTGGAAAATCATAACTTTTAACCTACAAAATGGAATTACAATATTCCGGATGTTTTGGAAAGCTATGACTCCCTACTACAAATCTCTAGTTGATCAATCTTCCAAATTCTTGACAAATAATTCCAGAACTATACATCTTTACAGACTAGCTAATATGAACTAGGCTAAACTTGGTCCATTTTGAAATTCAATAATAAATCAAACTTAAGTCCAATGATCATGAAATTTGAGATTCTTAAACCATACATATACCACTCCATTGTGTCTAAAATTTGTATTCAGATTCATCTCACACAATGAATTATGCTTCCTCAAACATAGCATAAATTTCAGCTGCTCTTTCAACAGGTTTTTACTACTCCATACTATTTATTTTTGAAACCTCAACAATTGAACTCTAAAAACTCTAAAATTTGAGAATCATTAAATAGACTCATACCAAAAGTTACTCCAAAAATTTCGTAGCAAGATCATACACACAAAACTAGTTAAGACCTTTTGAACTTCAGTCCAAAAACCGCCAGTTTCAGCTGCAACTTCCAGACCAGTGCATTCTACAATTTCTTTGAGGTATCAAACGACCTCAGAAAAATATGAAATTTAAGACTATAGTTTTAGACACATACAAGAGTGTCCACAAAAGCTTTCAGCTCAAATTACCTAGTCCACACTGAGTTACAAAATCAGAAAGACACAATAAATTTTCACAACCAGCAGCATTTTCAGCTGCTCACTGTCCTGAATTGGACTCGATGTTTGGGCTACTAAATTGATTCCAAATATTATAAAAAAATTCATGGATACTCTACATACAAAGAATAACAAATTTTCCAAATTTAAGCCTCAAATTCCTAACCGTTTGAGAGCAAGAATTTTCCAAACTCACCATCACAAACATGCTTCTTAACAAAAGCTCAAGAAAAATTTGTTCTTACCATACAACCCCCCTTTTTTTAGCATGCCACTATTTTACATGATAATAAAAATTTCTCTAACTATTCTACAGGCTAAAATTCACATACTCATCACAAACTGAATTTCTAGAGTTAAGAGAAATCACCCACATGTAGTAGTCGCAAGAAAATCTTCTTGTAGCTTTGCTTTCTCCTATTTCTTTGCTCCTTGCTCCTTGCTCCTTGATCTTGTAGAACTTGGCTATCTCAATCCCCTACTACTCTTCTCCTCTACCACTACTCAAAGACTCATCCTTTCTCCTTTCCTTTTTTTTTTTTTTTGAAGAACAAGAACAAAAGAATGAGTTAGTGAGTGAAGTGGGGGGTCTTATAGGGAATGAAGGAGCTAGGGTTTTCTTTTTTTGGTCGGAAATTGATGGAGGATGGAGGGCCAAGATGGGAGGAGCTAGGGTTGAGTGGGAATGGATGGATGAGATGAAGACAACACAAATTTCCTAGAAGTTTCTTGGAAGCTTCTTGGAAATTTCTGGAAGTTTCTTATCTTCAAAAAGTCAAAACACATGGTGATTTATTTCCACCATTGGAGCTTCATCAAGATCCAAGCCATGATCACATGATGCTAGAGTTCCTAACCCTAGGTTAGGTCAAGGAACCCTAGGTCACCATACCCTAACCCTAACCCTAGTGCATAAATAGGCATGGTTATTCAAATCATGCACCAAAACAATTCGAGCACTAACTTGGTTTTAAATAACCAATATATATGTATATATAAAATAATAATCTAAATTATTATTTTCTCCCGAAAATTGTCTGGTCAAAACAATCAGTACAAGCCCACGGTTTAATCGAGAAGATAACCCGAGTCTGTCTTATCAGGTTCAGAACAGCTCGTATATCTGTAATTTCTCAATTAAAAACTGATGGTTATTAGAAAAATACGTAATCGTGTGCAATACTCAATTTTGCACGGATTACTATACAGAAATAGCTATACGCTATTTTGCGGGGTATTACACGAAGTCTTCCAGCATCGAAAGGTGGGGTGATGTTGATGTTGCCTTCACCTCAAGCTCCATACCATAGGAGCTCGAGATCTCCCCTGCGGTTAGTCGTCGTGACGGTCGAGGGGGTCCCCATCTGGGATCGGCAAAGCACGAAGGCGTCGTCGCCCTCTTCTCGAACTCCCCGCCATAGGATCTCCCAATCCTTCGTCGTCACAGTCCGACTGACGGGAGCTGCGGAGGAAGGAGGGACATGGGCGAAAAGAGGGGGGTACGACGGGCCGATGGCGAAGAATGTTGGCCACGGCCCCCACAACTCAGACCTAGGGTTTTCTCTATGGGTTCGTTGTTGGAGAGAAGGGGTTAGTGGTGGTGAGTGAAGGGCGACGGGGAGGGACGGTGAAGGGTGGACGGGGAGGGGGCGGCGCAATCCTAGCCGCCACCCCCTCCACTCAGATCTAGATTTAGGGTTTTTTTTTTGTTTTTTGAGAAGAGCTTCTCTCTCTAGAAAAACTAGAGAGAGAAACTCATGATTCTCTCTGGTGTGTGGTTATTCAAACTTAATTGTAGAGTTTGTTATTGATATAATTTCATGTTGCTGGTCAGACATTTGTGCTTGTACTTAATCAGTACCCTCTCTCTCGCGCGCGCGCGTGCGCGCGCACAAATAGGGTGCACACGTGCATTCTCATTTCATTAGTATTTTGACAATTGACGTGAATGAACAGTCCAGAGGATCATGCATTCACAACTTCTATCAGGATCCAAGCATGTAGTCTAGACAGTTTGTAACTAAAATCTTGACAAGGTATGCTCAAGATGAACGGAGTCTGCACAACCATGCATTTGGTAGTGTTTTGTCTCATTGGCCGCTATGTCTATCACCATTATCACCGTCTGATTCCTAGTGGATAATATTTTAGGGTGTTAACAACATAATTAGTAATATGAATTATCTATTCAATGCGCCAAGACGCATGCATTTAATTACATTGTAAATCCTTAACGTAACCCTGAATGTATTATAGCTTTACTCCTTGTTTATGCATTTTTTTGCACACATTGTTAGGATTGTGTCTTGAATACTCGTTGTTCAGATTAAAAGAAGGTAAGATGAAGCACGGGGGTCGAAGCATCGAAGTGAGTAGAAGAGAAAATAGCAGCAACAAGGTGCAGGTATAGTTTTTTTTTT
This sequence comes from Hemerocallis citrina, assembly GCA_017893485.1. Classification (NCBI taxonomy): domain Eukaryota; kingdom Viridiplantae; phylum Streptophyta; class Magnoliopsida; order Asparagales; family Asphodelaceae; genus Hemerocallis; species Hemerocallis citrina. The sequence continues at coordinate 74,440,620 of CM030366.1, read as the reverse complement.
GGAAGAAAAGGTGGAGTCTGGCCACCCTATTTCATTAATAAGCGATTAATAAAACAAACTCAGAGTACTGAGCTCACTACAAAAAGAACAAAATAAAAGTACATAAACTCCACCCCAAATATGGGGGGCGGGATAAAAGCAACCTAGAGTAGCCGCAAAGCCGCAAAGAAATACATCATAAACCCCCCAACAAACCCTGGGGTGGTGGGTATCAATGATCAGAGACGGCAGTGCTGGCTATCAATCGATCGTAGGACCGATCTCGATTTCCTCATCATCGAACTCCTGAACCTGAAAAACGCTCGCAATCCTCCCCCTGGGACCTGCTGTGGCCACATTAGCCCAAAATGAAATAAAATGCATAATGTGAGTCAAATTGCCAGAAATACTATTGCAAGTTCTACGAAAGTAAAGATTAATTCTGTCTAGCCAAAGAACCCATGTCGTTGCGGCAATAGCAATATACCTCGCTTCTCTCATAGAACCCCTCTAACGCGAACATAAGGCCTACCCACAGATCCTCATATACACTCGGATAATGAGATGTTCCTAGGGCGCTGAGTACCTCTACGAGAACTGCTTTGCTCCTAGGACACTGCAGCAAAAGATGGTCTCTAGTCTTCAGGGTAGCGTGGCAGAACCCGCATTGAGAATCCACATTCGGTTGGCACTTAGCTAGGTTTTCTCTAGTCAGGATCACATCATTCAGTACCAACCATAGGAAAGCTTTGATCTTTAGCGGTGCTTTCGTTTTCCAGATGACGGCTGACCATTTAGGGATACATCCCCTAAAATGGATGCGGTTGTACATGGAGTGAACCGTGAACTTGTCTTTCTTCTCCAATCCCCAGTACTTCTTATCTGGACCTTGTGAGCAACCAATTCCTGAATTGGTGATGTAGGTTTGAAGTTCCGTTAGTCTAAGCTGAGAGCCTAGATCAAGTGAATGTTTGAAGGGTGGCTTCTAGGTACCTCTTTTCCAGGCTGCGACCATCGTGCAGTGTGGGTGTGACGATAGCTCATATAAGTCGGGGAACAGATATCTGAGTGTATGATCAGCACATCACTTATGCCATCAAAATTTGGTGAGTCTGCCGTTACCGATAACAGGCTTCACACCGCTATTGAAGGGTTCATAGGTGCAGGTATAGTTGCGGTCGAATGTCCTATGTTGCGGTCGACCGCACCCCCCGACCGTGCCCCTCGACCGCTCGAAGTATAGGGAATGTCAGAGAGTGGTATGGTCGACCGATCTTATTGGACGGTCGACCGACCGCGGCGCTGTGTTCATTTTTAGGCTTCGATTTGTTAAGTTGTTTCAGCCCGATCTTCAACTCCAAGTTAGATCGTGCGGCTCCTATTCCGTTACTTCTTTTCCAGGTTATATCGGACGACTGAGAATCAAGATTAGACATAGGTTTTCTCTCTAATCTTCTATATATATTGTAAACTCCTCCTTTATGAGAGTTGTGTACTTCATAGATTATTTTCTCCATTGCAAAGAGAGGCTCGAGAGAGAGATAGTTCTTGGTGGGTGAGTTTAATTCCTTGTGTTGAGTGAATCAGTAACTCCTTGTAATCTCTTCTAGTTGAATATCAGATCTCCCTATATTTTCCCCCGGATTAAGCAAAAGTCATCGTTGTGTTTGTGTTAGTTTGGTGGATCTACTTGCTTGCTCAATTTATTCGTCTCATCTACTTCGACTTCCTCATTGCTCTATTAGTTCCGCTGCGACCAGAGGCATTGGTTGACGCCTCAATCCCAACAACTGGTATCAGAGCTTCAGGTTGCCGAGTCCTTTGGTTAAGATGACAGGCCACAGTATTTTGAAGATCAAGCAGTTTGATGGAAAGATCAATTTCAATCTTTAGAAGACTGACGTGTATGATGTTCTTGTTCAAGAACGTCTGCAGTTAGCCGTTAAGAAGAAAGAAAAGCCAACTGATATGAAGGATGACAGTCGGGAAGATATTCGTGAAAGAGCCATAAGTCTGATCTGACTATCCTTGGCAGACAAGGTCAAGTGCAGATTTTTTGAAAAAACTGATGCGACGAGTTTATGGGAAAAACACATAGCTGACTACTCTGGTTCGTCGATCGGATGCATTGGAAGAGGAAGTTGTTTCGTTTATCTATGAAGGAAGGTACCGATCTCCAAGATCACATTACAGAGTTCAATAAGGTATTATCTAAACTTAAGGCGATTGGCGCAGATGTGTGTGAGGAAGATAAAGCTTTTAACCTGATATATTCACTACCAGATTCGTACGATCCTTTGATCACTACCATTCTATACAGTAGATCTGCCAAGAAGAGTATTTCGGTATATTGTGTAATCAAAGCATTAAAGGAAAATCATCTTAGGAAGGATACTCATAAATCGTCATCGTCTATTCCTACAAGTTGTCTAACAGTGGATGGTCCTTCGGGGAGAAGACAAAGTGATTCGCAAAAGGATTCGATTCTTTACCGATATTGCAAGAGGCCAGAGCATATCAAGAAAGACTGTTGGAAATTACAGAATCAGGAGAGCTCAAAGAACGGGAGTTCAGCCGCTAATGTAGTTAGTGCCTTTTATTGGATCTTGTAGGCAAGGCAAGAAACACTAGGGGGGTGAATAGTGTTTTATAAAAATTTAAAATGCGGAATTGAGAATTTCTTCTGTTCAGTCGACTTGAAGGGATAAACCAGTCGAGTGAGGCAACAAAAGAAAAGTATTTTAAAGAAGTCTGAGAAGTCGACTTAGAGATGAGACAGTCGACTTGTCACACAAATAACTCAGAGTAGTACGAGTCTGACCAGTCGACTTATAGGAGTACACAGTCGACTGTCCAGACAAGTTTCACAGTAAAAATATAAACTGAGAGAATTGAAATGCAAGTAGAGAGATACAACCACAGAGTGCACACGATGTATCCTGGTTCGGTCCTCCCGACCTACATCCAGTCCCCAAGCAACCTACTTGAGATTTTCCACTATTCTTGAAAAAGATTACAAGAATACCCTACGGCGTTTAGACAACAACCTTGTCTAACCCGTAGTCCTTTCTCTCAATCAGAGAAAGCAACCCACTCTTCCACCAAGAGTGACATACCTAACTCTACACCCTAGAGTCCTACTCTCCAACCGAGAGAAAAAAGAAAAAACATTAAAATTGTTTACAATCAACCTATAGCCTTGTTGTGATTGTGATATTGTGTAACGCCCCGAATTCCAAAATACACTGAATTCGAGATTCCACAGGATCTTTACACTTCTTTCGTACAATTTTATAAGGAATTTAAAAATTTTCACTTTACATCAGAGTTTACATGAAAACTTTACACTTTACATTTTACAGCGGAAGCAAATTTACAATATTTAAATAAATGTACATCAACATTGAATAATCTCTAAGCATCTATGCTTCTTTAATCTTTATCATGTCATTTACCCTGCATACAAAACTGTGGGTACGTCAGTTTATTCAACCGACGAACATTATACACGGCCATTCTCTCTATGCTGGAAATAGTATAACTGATTTTCCATATTTAACAAACACAAACTTGTCACATATCAAACTAAAGGGAATACCCTATTGATGTCGTGTTGTGATTGTGCACTTAGTCCTTAATGCAGTTATTTATATTATATGACACTAATGCACACTTGTTCGGATTCTATGCATCCCATACTACATAGATCCGAGGGCAAGCCTCTTAATCGTTCTTCATCTTGTAGGGTTCAATCCCTCGTCATGACTTAATCTACTACTGTAACTACGGTAAGTATCCTAGATGATCTATGAGTACAAGATCGTGTACAGAAAACCTGGAGGGGAATCCCACGCCATGTCTTGACTCATCAAGCATGCATTCTGTGGCAATTCAGCCTCCTTCATGGCACACGATCCTCTTGCAGTCACCAAACATCCCACAACCGTCGCCAAGGTCCGATCATTCTGAGTAGTGCCCACGCCATGTCTTGACGCATCAAGCATGCATTCTGTGGCTCACACCCGCATCGTAAACTCGAAGCTCTCATACTTGTGTTTTTCTCTCACTTTCATCACCTCTTCACTATGTACTAAATCCTTAAATTTAATGAAAATTATGAACAAAATCAATCTCTTAGAGTTATCCCTCTCACTACTACCGGTCTTATTTCTTTCGTTTCACATTGACCCAAACTGGTCTTTTCAATATCAATAATCATAATTCATCACTTTTCACTTACCGGTGTGAGTTTTGGCTACACTCTAATTTTCAATTTCAATTCATAAATTCACATATTTGAGTTTTCATACTCAATAATATTTCTCTTTTCCAATCATGATTTCTAAATTATTCATGAGTCCATAGCCATACATGGAATTCAATTATTCATCAAGTAATTCATCAAGTATCATTTCCACATTAAAATCACATCACTAATTATATGGTCAAATGAGTATTCACAACTCATAATTGTCACACTATTCTTCAATAAGAATAATTCATACCACTTCACTTCATATATTGCCTTTCTTATTTATAATTCTTTTCTAGCACTTTATTTCAATTCTTTTTGTAAACTAAACTAGTGTAGAACCATACAACTTTTCATAAATAAATTAGTGTAGAACCATAGTTCTATCTACACTTTTATTCACAAAAATATACTTCATTTTATTCTAATACTTCCCAATTTATTTTTCATAAGTCCCACATAATTTTAGGATAATAATAATATTTTTTTCACAATTTTTAAGTATCAAAACCACCCAAAAAAATATTTTTTCCCACAATTAAACACTGGCCGAGACCAGGGATCGAACCAACAACCACAGGGAACCAAGCCACAAGCGTTGACCACTAGGCCGATCGCGCCAAGCGATATAAAAGGGTGCTGAGAGCATTAAATGCTCTCGGCTGTAGCTCTGTTAATTTTTTTAAATGCGCACAAAATATGTGTTGCTCACAGGAATCGAACCATTGACCTGTGCTAGCCTCAACCGCACACTGCAGCGAATAGAAACCACCCGACCACTTGAGCTATATGCTCAAGTTGTCTCAAATACAACTTACATTCTAATTAAATTAACTCTCTCTGTTTAATAGAACATTTCGATGTTCAAAAAGCTCTCATTTGATTTTGCTTTTACTAAACTTACTGTAAATTTCCAGATTAATTATTCCCATCATAATTTATACTCCAGTATATTAAAAATAATTTTTCAATAATTAAACACATATTTTTCATACAATTTGGCTAAATTGTAAGATACTACTACCACATTTCTTATCCAATTTTGATTTCCACAATCTCTATATCAATTCTCTGTTTTTATTCATTTCACAAACCCACAAATTATATTTTTGGTCATTCGTTACAATATTATCATACAAGGTCCATTTAAGCATATAAAACAACATTGTTGTCTACTAACTTTTGCATATAGTTCTTGATGCTAATAATGAATTTTTCTTCAAACAATCCATAGCTACAATTTATTTACACACAACTTAAATTAAATGATGGAAACACATACAAGCTATTTATTAACATTCCAATCAATTAATAAGCCATTTTTCCAATTAAAATGTACTCTTATTAATCTTTTTCATGCATCATCATTTCAATTCAATTCTAGCATGCTTACTAATTAGAAATACGGAAAATAACCCACCTTAATTGGAGAGAAATACAATTTGCAACACCTCCTAAACAAAAGTCCTTGCCAAGAGAGCGATCCTTCTCCTCCTCGATCTGCACTTGAGCCTCCAAGATGCCAAACCCGAGCTCCAAGATGTCGGCCTCCCCTTGGTGCAAACACAAATTCCTCACACACAACTCTCAATCTTTTAACTCACTTGCTATACTACTAATAATGTATTTTATACTATAGGTCTTGGAGAATTAAAGAGTACAAAAATAACTAGGCTAGGGGGGTATTTATACTAAAAATTTGGGTAAATGGAAGGCTAGGATTAAACTAGGAGTTAGAAAAAAAAGGCTAGGATTCAAGGAGGAGTTACAATAACCAACCATGATCAAGTAACCACCACCCATGACTCCACTCATCTTTTCATTTTCCCTCTGTCAAAGCCAGCCACACAAAGGTGCATTTGCACGTGTACGTGCAATGCATGTGCATGCATTAGTCCTCCATTTAACAAAAGTTGTACATTATATTTTTTACAAAAATAATTTTTAAAAGATGTGCTACATTACAAGTTGTAATAAAAATAAAAATAACTCATGGGCTTTAGTTTATGGGCCAAAATAATAGTTATAAAAAGATAATAAATAAATTAAATTTTGGGCTTAAAAAGAAAGGATTTTGTTTATTTGAAGAAAAATGGGCCTTTATAAAAATAATTAAAGAACACATATACACACATCATCCATAATGAAAAATAATTATCAGATTTCATACTACAAAAATTGCACGTGCACACTACGTGCAAAAATAAATAAATAATTTTCATAAATGAAAATCGGGGCATTTTGTACGTGGCTAAATGGTTGACTTCTAAATTCAGTCCAAAACGAATTCAATGTTATGCCGGACTGAAGACAGAGAACCAAGACTTAAGGGAGTTTTGAAAGCTTTTCTCTTGAATGCACAATACTTAGATTTTTCTCAAAAACATGCTTGGAACTTTTTAAAGGTGATTCTTAGGCTATATTTATAAACTAGAATCCCTGGCAATTAAAAGCAGTTACTCATAACCGTTTAATCAAAGGATAAATAACGGATAAAAGTTTTAAATTAGAAAAACAACTTTTGAAATCAGAAAACTGTCAAAATCACTTGAATAGTCGACTGGGTTGCCTCTATGAGTCGACTGATCAGAGCTTGAATAAGATCAGGCAGTTTTGTACAGACTCAGTCAACTGGTTCTAAAGAGCAGTCGACTGGTACTCAACAGTTGATCTAGTTCAAGCTGTTTCGACCTTTAGATTTGTAAACACATAGTTACAAAAAGTTATATGTGTGTATATGTGTGTGTGACAAGGCTGTACATCATTCTAAGACTTAATTAAAGAAGGAATTACATTGTTTACAAGACACATAAATAGATAACATAGAAGCTTTGGTCTTGACTTGAGTCTTGAATCTTGAGTGAAGCTTTTAGCCTTTGTCTTTATCTGGAGTTGTGCTTGATCATTTGTTCAGCTTTAGAATATTGTGACTTGCTTGATCAATTAGCTTTGAGGCCTTTGTGTATCATATATGATGACTTTGGATACAACCTGCAATTATATACATCCTAGCACAGACACATTTTGCATTGTGTTGTAATCATCAAAATCAAGAATCAACACCTTTGATTTAGGTGATTCGTGTCTTCTTGTTTCAAATTATTTAGAAGTGGATTCTAGTTGGATTCTTGACTCAGGGAGTTCTTCTCATATTTGCTCCGAGAGGGAGTTGTTTTCTACTTATAAGTCTACTACGGGGTGTTGTGTGACAATGCGAACTGAAGAGATTTGTGAAGTAGTGGGTGAGGGGACAGTTGAGTTGAAGATGCCAGGTCTAAATATGTTCACTTTAAGGGATGTTTTGCATATTTCTCTGCTGAAACAGAATCTGATTTCCTTGAAAACTCTTGATGCACGGGGCTGCAAGTACACAGCTCGAGGTGGAGTTTTGTCTATTTTTCAAGATCGTCGTGAAGTGATTAGAGGTATGAGAGTGGTTGGGCCAACAAAATTTCTACAAGCTTTGGGGAATTCAAAAATCCTGCACAGGGGTTGATAGTTCTTTTCCCATTATTCCCGCAAGCTCAGCTAGTTTGCTGCAACTAGAATCATCGAGACGAGACCACGACGTTCGAATATCATCGAGAGGTGGAGAAAGCCTAAGGATAGGTGGAGTTCATGCAGAGTTTGGCAACTTCGTGAGTACATCTATGGAGGTGTATCCTTGAAGGGGTACTGGATTTGGTGAGATTGGGTAGAGATCAGTTAAACTAGAAGAAGAAGATATTGTTCTAAGTTTTCTTTGCAAGTGGAATTCATTGAAGTTTGGAGATGAGTAACACATCATGTGATAGCACTCGTATGCAATCCAAGGTGGAGTTTGTTAGGATTGTGTCTTGAATACTCGTTGTTCAGATTAGAAGAAGGTAAGATGAAGCACGGAGGTCGAAGCATCGAAGTGAGTCGAAGGGAAAACAGCAGCAACAAGGTGCAGGTATAGTTGCGGTCGACTGTCCTATGTTGCGGTCGACCGCACCTCCCGACCGCGCCCCCCGACCACTTGAAGTATAGGGAATGTCAGAGAGTGGTACGGTTGACCGGTCTTGTTGGACGGTCGACCGACCGCGGCACTGTGTTTATTTTTGGGCTTCGATTTGTTATGTCGTATCAGCCCAATCTTCAACTCCAAGTTAGATCGTGCGGCTCCTATTCAGTTACTTCTTTTCCAGGTTATATCGGACGACTGAGAATCAAGATTAGACCTAGGTTTTCTCTCTATTCTTCTATATATATTGTAAACTCCTCCTTTATGAGAGTTGAGTACTTCATAGATTATTTTCTCCATTGCAAAGAGAGGCTCAAGAGAGAGATAGTTCTTGATGGGTGAGTTTAATTCCTTGTATTGAGTGAATCAATAACTCCTTGTAATCTCTTCCAGTTGAATATCAGATCTCCCTATATTTTCCCCCGGATTAAGAAAAAACTAACCGGGATAAGTCATCGTTGTGTTTGTGTTAGTTTGGTGGATCTACTTGCTTGCTCAATTTATTCGTCTCATCTACTTCGACTTCCTCATTGCTTTATTAGTTTCGCTGCGACCAGAGGCATTGGTTGACGCCCCAATCCCAACACACATCATGTGTACGGATATATGTATTGTTATCTGTTGGCTGGTATATATGTCTAATTAAATAAAAACTGGTTTATCCTTGATATTTTGTTTCATTTGGACCTGGAGTAGATCGATACTTCATTGCTCGTTCCCTTTTCAAATGAATGATACAGTTAGGAGTGGCAACCGGGTCGGGTCGACCTACAACCCGCCCACTCCAACCCGGCCCGCAAGCGACCGAGTTGGGTCCGGGTCGAACCCGCCTAGCGTAATGGATCGACCCGGGTCGCCAAAACACCAAAACTAGCCCGCTCGATCCGACTCGCGAACCCAGTCAAAATGTCAAACCAGTCCGCAACCTGCCCGTTCGACATGCGAGTTAGGACCCGTTAGACCCGCACGGGTCAAACGGTCGACCTGCACGGCTCGAACGGGTCATTTTTGGCCTTTTCCCTGGCGCAAGCCAAATGGCTCTCTGTTTTTTTTTTTTAGTTTTTGGATTTTGGTTGGGGGGGGGGGGGGGGTTTCCTATATAAAACTCCCCTAACTTCAATCAATTTTTTTTTCTACACCTTACTCTCTTACTCTTTCTACTACTATTCCTCAATTTAAAGAATTTCATTCATCAAAGAAGCAAGCAACAAAAAAATTTCAATTTCCATCGTATCGAATTCGTGGTGATTCAACAACGCTCTCGACTACAAACTCCTTCGACGAAGAAGCTCTTTCTCTATTTTCTACAACTACCGGACTACGACTACGTCTACTACACTTTTCAATCTACTACGTCTGATTCTACTATTATTTTCTCTTTCATTTTATACATATGATTATTCTCAGAGTACGGTATCAAAATTCGCAACCTTCTCAACTCTGTATTTTTGTTGTAGTTCTAATTTTTTTGTATCATATTTTTTCGTTGGTTTTTCTAGCATTTCTCTATCTCAACCATCCTATTGTTTTTTAGATTTTTTTTATACATATCTCTCCTAGATTGTTTTTTTATTTTTTCACATACACTATTAAACTACTAGAAATTGTTTATTTTTCGCATACACTGTTACCATGTCTAGTTCACGAGGTATCGACCATAGCCAAAGTGGACAAAATTTCATCGGTACTTCACGTCGACCTCCAATAGTCCCACATGTAGAGCCCAAATTCATATCGAATCCTATGCTAGGATCTCACGATGTCCCTCCATACAACATTGAAGAAGAAATGCATAATGTTGACACACAAACACAACAAACCGAACTCACTAGTAGTAGAAAAACTAGGAGGAAAATTAGTGATTGACACAAATATTATGATTATATTCCCGAAGAGGATAATCTGGGTGTAAGACATAAAGTTTGTAAAACTTGTTTGAATAATTACAAATGGATGAAGGGTGAGGGAACGGATATAATTAAACGACACATACAAAATATACACAATGATCTATTAGAAAACCAACCCGGCCAACAAAAAAATCACCCTAAGATCGGACATGTAGATAGCCACCCATATGATCCCGAAAATGTTCGATGGAAAATGACCCATCTAGTTATTAAGGATGAGTTGCTTTTTTCCTATTCCGATAGTAGGAACATAGAGGAATTTAACCAAAATGCACTAATTCCACATTTTAGAAGAATTTTTAGAAATACACTCAAATCCGATTGTTTTAAACTTTACAACAAAATGAGAGATGGTTTAATTGCACTTTTGTATAGTTTAACTTCTAGAATATCGTTAAATTCCGATTGTTGAAAAGGTAGTAAAGATATTTCAATGATGGACATAACTTGTCATTAGATCGATAATGATTTATGTTCAAAAGATGATCATATCACTTGCGGTTTTCGTATCCCCATAGTGGTTTAGTAATTGCACCATATTTTAGAAGTTTGTGATAGCTGTCATATTCGTGATAAAAAAATTATATTAGTTTTGATAATGCATCTAACATCAATGCTTCGATTAGTATATTAAAAACACAATTAGCGCCTCCATGTGTAGAAAAATTTTATGTTAGATGTGCATATCATATTTTAAATTTATTTGTTCAAGATGCATTAAAAATAAACAAACTATTTCTGCATAACATTATAAATTATGTATATTTTATTGCTTTAAGTGGCCCTATGTTTCAACAATTTAAAGAATGGTGTAAGCTTAAGGGTGTACATTTTAGAAAATTTACTAAGGATGTTAAACACTGATGAAACTCTTCTTTTGATTTATTAAATGTTGTTACCCAATATAAAGCTTGTATAAATGATTTTTGTCTTGCAAAAAATATGAAATTTTTTTAAATGAATGAACAATCATGGTATTATGCGGAATCTTTGTTACGATTTTTAGAACCTTTTAATATGGCAACTTTGAAAATTTAAAAATCTTATGATTCTACTTCTAACAGTATTTTTATTTCACTAATTACTATGATGCAAACTTTTCAAGAAATAATTAATGACTTTTACATTGGTCATATTGTTAAACCCACATACACTAAATTTTTGAAGTATTTTACTCCTCTTCCTATGTTGTATCTACTTGCTACTGTTATTGTAAAGCCCCGAATTCTAAATAAGACCGAATTCGAGATTTCACCGGACCTTTACTTCACTTAGTACAATTTTATAAGGAAATTAAAACTTTTCCAACAATATCAGAGTTCATTACACGTTGTTACACAGCGGAAGAATAAAAGAATTACAACAATGAAATAAAATACAACTTGTACAGCTTCAACAATGTAAGTCATCAACTGCATCAGAACATCTTTACTTCTTCATTAAAAGTCCATTACCTGCATATTAAGTTGTGGGCACGTCAGTCACTTACAACTGACGAAAATATTATACTCGGCCATCCTCTCTATGTCGTACATATAACGATCTCATTACTTTAACAAATCACAAAAATTGAATGAACAATAAAGTGTTAAATTGTGACTATGCTAAACATGTAAGTGCATGCCATGTCTTAATGCCTGATATGGCTAAAAATAGGGTTAAATCGTAACCGTTCAAATTAGGCATGAATCTTAAAGCTCAGGGGTAAAAGGGTAATTTCACATACAAACGGGTCTGAAATAGGAACTAGGTCTTTTTCCAAAAGCCCAATAACCCATAAAAGGATCCGTCTTAATGGGTACGGGTCCCAACCCGTAAGAAATCCTGTCCAACTGGATAGGAGAGGATTCAGATTTATGATTATCCTTAATCAGCGGTCTCAACCACTTCTATCCATTTACATCGGGAAGTAGAGATTCAATCTTATCCTGAAACTGATCCCTAAGGCGACTATAAATACCCCTCTCCCCCCACTGTTACCAGGTAATCAATCTTTTGCCAATTAAAGCTCTTTCTTAATCATTCAAATTACTGACAAGAGCGTCGGAGGGTACGTCGCCGGGATCAACCCCGGTGTCTCGCACTTTTTGCAGGTCAACAGTGAAAGGATCTCGATCAAACTCCGGTGAAGTCATTCAGGTTTGACTATTCAACTTCCCTCGAATCCACAAATCTATCTGTTTTCCCCCACATCGATTTCAGCGGCAACAGATTGGCGCCGACTATGGGAAACACGAATAGCAGTCCAACCGCTTCCACCGGTCAAGACCGCCGCCAGCCATGCCACCAAGGAAAGTAAGATCTAGAGGGTCCAACCGTGGGACCACTCCCATTCCTCCTCAATCACAACCGGAGGCTCCCTTCCAACCCATCCAGCAACAGGGACAACTCCCTCCTCAGCCTGATCCGCTGCTACAGCAGGTCAGCCTCCTCTTCAAAACCCTCAACCCCAGCGGGCTCAACTCGGGCCTCAGAATGCTGGTATAGGGACCCCTCGTCCAAATCCTCAGAAGCAACCTTTTCACCACGGTCATATCTCGGTACATAACCCCTCCACCAACTCCATGGCATCCCATAACCCTCATCCTTCAGAAGATCTCCGCAACATCATAATCAACCGGCAGAAAGAGGAAGATCTTCACCGCCACTTGGATGAGAGGCAGGCCCGAGAGAGAGCCTCCCACTCAGAACGTCCAAATGCACGATCTCCTCGCCGCCACGACCGTAGGAGGTCCATTCTTCATAGGAGGCGAAGGGAGTCCTCCGAGTACCGTCGAAGAGGGCACCGTTCTCCCGCTGGCTGATAGTCCCAGAAGGACCAGAGCGGACCCATCACCCGAGCAGAATTCCAAGAGTTTCAGGCAACAGTCTTATGGGCCTTCAATGTCCTGCCAAACGACAACAATAATTTCCCGAGGATCCCCACTCTCGAGGCAGTTCGAAGCCCTCGCCATCGATCCCAAAGTCCTCCTCAAGCTCTAAGCCACCACCCTCACATCCCCAGTCCTCATCAGTCTCAGTGCTACCGTCGTCGTAGCCCACGCTCCCCTTCCTACGAAGATGAGTCCAAAGGCTCACTAGGATACCGTCGAAGGGAGGACGTTGTCTACCGTCGTCTCCACGAGATGGAGAGACGCCTCGGTCAACTCGATAAGGACGAGGAACTAAGAAGGAGGACCCTACGCCCAAGCAGACCTCCATTCTCTCGTACCATCATGGAGGCCCCCGTCCCGACAAATTTCAAGCCTCCGCAGTTCGAGACATACACAAGAGAATCAGACACCATGGACCACATCGAGAGTTTCAAAACTTTAATGATGATCCATCAGGCCTCCGATGCTCTCCTATGCAAGACCTTCCCGGCCACTCTCAAAGGCCCGGCCCGGGAATGGTACTCCCGCCTCACCCCGTCCTCCATCTTCTCTTTCGACCAGTTCGAGACCCTTTTCATAACCCATTTCGTGAGCAGCCGTCGCTCCGAAAAGACGAGTACTTCTCTACTCTTCCTCAGTCAGAAGAAGGGTGAGAAACTGAGGGACTATGTCAAGTAGTTTACTGCGGAGGCCAGGTCCATCGCCTCCCTCGATCAGTCGGTCGCTGCGGCCGCCTTTCAATCCAATGTCCTCAACTCGGACCTCCAGTCGTCCCTAGCAAAGAAGTCCCTGTGAGATTTCTCCGACCTTCTTCTCAGAAGCGAGAAATACATCCGAGCGGAGGAAGCAACGCACCACCCCACATTCGAGGGACCCTCTTCTGGAAGTAAAAGGAAGGCCACTAAAGAAAAGGGAGCTAAAAAGCTCCAAAAGGACAATGGAGTTCAGCGTCGTCCACCTCCCAGATTTGAGAAACTCATCCCTCTCAACGCCAATGTCTCGGCCATTCTGATGGAAGTTGAGAAAGAGGGAATTCTACTTCCTCCCCTAAAGATGAACACTCCTGGGAAGAAGATGGATAAGGAGAAGTGGTGCCACTACCATCGAGACCACGGCCACGACACCAATGACTGTCGGGCTCTGAAAAATAAGATCGAAGCCCTCATTCAGAGAGGGCAGCTTGCCAAGTTTGTAAGGAAAGACCGGACCGATCCTCCTCCACCCCCAGGGGGCTAACAAGAGGCCCGAAAGGCATGAGGAGACTCCCAAATTCGAGGAAGAGCGCATCTTGCACCTCATCCACGGAGGGCGAATGGGAGGAGCCTCTAACTCCTCTTGAAAGGCTTTCATCTGGGAAGTCAATTTGGTGCACAGCCTCCCTCCTTCCAAAGGTCTCGGAGTCCCAGTTACTTTCTCAAATGATGATCTAGAGGGTGTCCGAACCCCCCACTGTGATGCATTGGTGATCGACCTCCACATGGCTAACTTCAAGGTGGAGAGAATTCTAGTGGATAATGGCAGTTTTGTCAACATCCACTTTCTAGAGGCCTTCTGAGGACTCAAATTATCATGGGACAGGCTCAAGCCCGCCGGTTACACGCTCTATGGATTCACGGGAGTGCCAGTGACGATCGAAGGTGTTATAACCCTCGACGTAACCGCTGGCAAAACTCCTACTACCCAAACGGAGCCAATGGACTTCATGGTTGTTGATGTCCCAACCGCCTATAATGTGATTCTAGGTCAACCGGGCCTAGCTGCTTTAGAAGCCGTCCCATCAGCTTACCATCTCAAATTGAAGTTTCCCACCCAGGCAGGCATAGGGGAAGTAAGGGGGAGTCAGGAAACGGCCCACAAATGCTATATGACCTCGACCGGAGGACCCGTCCTCTCCCTCAAGGCCCTTGAAATTCCCCAAGGGAGCACCCAGTCTATGTCAGAACCGGTAGACGAGCTGGAGGAAGTGCTCTTCTCGGAGCAAGATCCGACCTGCAAATTCTTCATCAACAAAACCCTCCCTTCTGCCCTCTGCTCCGATATAGTCCAGTGCATAAAGAAGAACTGTGACCTTTTTGCATGGACAGCCGCCGACATGCCGGGGATTTTCGAAGAGCTCCTCGTCCACCATCTGAGTGTCGCCCCGGGGGCTAGACCTGTCCAGCAAAAGATGCGTAAGTTCGCCCCCGAGCACTTGCAGGCTATAAAGAAGGAGGTGGAGAAGCTCCTCAAAGCTCGGTTCATACTAGAGGTCAACTACTCGGAGTGTCTCTCCAACGTCGTGATGGTCAAAAAGGCCAATGGAAGTTGGAGGATTTGGATCGACTTCACAGATTTGAACAAGGCATGCCCCAAAGATCCATTCCCACTCCCTAGCATTAACACCTTAATCGACGTCACTTCGGGCCATGAGTTACTGAGCTTCATGGACGCCTTCTCCAGATACAACCAAATCCGAATGTTCCCTCCAGATATCCCGAAGACGTCATTCGTTACAGATTAAGGTCTCTACTGCTATATGGTGATGCCCTTCGGACTTAAAAATGCTGGAGCCACCTACCAACGTCTCGTGAATAAGGTCTTCAAAAATCAGATCGGGCGGAACATGGAGGTTTACGTCGACGATATGCTGGTTAGAAGCATCCATGGGTCTGACCATGTCGCCGACTTCCAAGAGGCCTTTGACGTGCTAAGGAAGCATAACATGAGACTAAACCCGAATAAGTGTGCATTCGGGGTCTCATCGGGTAAATTTCTGGGCTTTATGGTCAGCCAGAGGGGGATTGAAGCCATCCCTGAGAAGATAAAGGCCATACTCAATATGGCTCCTCCTTCAAATGTGAAAGAAGTGCAAAAGCTCACAGGACGCCTCGTGGCTATAGGGTGCTTCCTCTCCAAGTCCGGGGAAAAGTGCCTCCCCTTCTTCAAAGCCCTCAGGGGGCTAAGGGCTTCGAGTGGGGCCACTAGCAGCAAGAGTCGTTCGACCAACTCAAAGCCTACTTGGTTAACCCCCCACTCCTCAGCAAGCCTACACCCGGGGAAACCCTCTACCTCTACCTCGCTACCTCCAAACAAACCCTTAGTGTTGTCCTAGTGAAGGAAGAAGACAAGGCACAGAAGCCTATCTACTATGTGAGCAAGGTCCTTAGAGATGCCGAGCTCTGCTATCCGAGGTTGGAAAAGATAGCCTACGCCCTGGTTATGGCAGCCCGGAAGCTTCGTCCCTATTTTCAATCCCATTCGGTGGTCGTCCTTACCGACCAGCCGCTCAAGCAGGTCCTGTATAAGCCCGAGACCTCCGAACGTCTAATGAAGTGGTCAATTGAGCTAAGTCAACACGATATATCCTATCAGCCTTGGACCGCTATTAAAGCTCAAGCACTAGCCGAGTTCATAGTGAAAAGCACGATCCCGGAGGTCAGTCAAGCGGAAAATGGGCCATCCATCTGGACGGTGTATGTGAATGGGTCTTCTTGCGCTGAAGGGAGCGGAGCCGGAGTTATCCTGGCAGGCCCAGATGACTTCATTCTCAAATACTCCCTTTGCATCAACTTCAAGGCTTCCAACAACGAAGCCGAGTACAAAGCCCTAATAGCGAGCCTGGGCATGGCTCGCAAGGCAAAAGCGAAGCGTGTTCAGATTTTCAGTGACTCTCAACTCATGGTGAATCAGTTCTTGGGAGAATACGAGGCACGAGATGACCATGTGGCCAAGTACCTAGCCAAGGTCAAAAGTCTCATGGCTTCGTTCGAGGAAGCACAACTCCAGCGGATCCCTAGAGAGGAGAACGCCCAAGCAGATGCCCTCTTAAAACTAGCCTCCTCCTCCCTCCAAGGCCTCGAGTAGACCGTCCTGATCGAAGTTCTACTAAGGCCCAGCATCAAAGAAGAAGCCTCCGACTCAATGGAGTCGCTACCTGTCCAACTCGAAGATAACTGGATGAGGCCTTTAATTGAGTTCCTCAAAGACGGGAGCCTTCCCCAAGATCCTAAAGAAGCTCGCCGAATCCGAAAGAGAGGAGAGCGGTACACTCTCGTTGAAGGAGTCTTGTACAAACGCTCCTACACCCAAGTAGATGGCCGACCCTACTTGAGATGTCTCTCTCCAGGAGAAGCCTTGTATACTCTGAAGAACTCTAAGAAGGGATAGGCGGAGCCCATTCGGGATCAAGGACCCTCGCTAGAAAAATCTTGAACTACGGGTACTTCTGGCCTACCCTACTTCGGGATGCCGAGCAACATGTCCGACAATGCGGCCCCTGTCAACAATTCTCCAATATCCACTGCCTGCCGCAAGCTCAACTCTCTCCCCTCTCAAGTCTAACTCCCTTCGCAATGTGGGGAATGGATCTGCTAGGCCCATTCGCACCGGCTCCAGGCCAGCACAAGTTCCCAGTCGTGGCAATCGACTATTTTACCAAGTGGATTGAGGCTGAACCATTAGCAACTATTACTAAAAAAAGGGTGCAACAGTTCTTCTAGAAGAACGTGATCTGCAGGTTTGGCATACCTCGAGTCTTGGTGACAGATAACGGAACACAATTTGCGAGGGCAACATTCCGCTCCTTATGTGAAGACCTCGGTATTCAGCAACGGTTCTCCTCTGTCTCCCACCCTCAATCTAATGGTCAAGTAAAGAATGCCAACAGGCAAATCCTCTCGGGAATCAAGAAGAGACTAAGCAAGTTGGCTAAAGGGTTGTGGGCAGAACACCTTCCTAACGTACTGTGGAACTACCGCACTACAAAAAGAACACCCATAGGAGAGTTGCCCTTCAAGCTCACCTACGGTTACGAGGCCGTAATCCCCTTAAAAGTTGGTTTGCCATTCCCTCGCCTAATTGCATATAATGAAGAGCAGAACGCCAAAGATCTCCGAGCCAATCTGGACCTTATCGATGAACTCTGCAAAAGTGCTTCGACTCGCCAAGAGAATTATCGGAGAAGAATTGAGCAGTCCTACAACAGAAGGGTCCATCCCACAGATCTTAAAGAGGGGGACTTAGTCCTCAGGAAGCTAGCCATCTTGTTCCCCAGCCAAAAGAGCAAGCTAGCCCCAAATTGGGAAGGACCATACAAGGTCTCCAAGGTGGTTCGGCTAGGAGCATATCGTCTTGAAGACCTCGAAGGCAGAAAGATACCAAGAACATGGAACGCCGACCATTTACTGAAGTACCAAGAGGGTGTTTGAACACCTCTTCGAGTACCATCAAATGTTGGGCTATTCTATCTTTTTTTATTCTTCCATTGTAATAACGGCCCGCAACTTAGAAGCGGCCGATTAACAGTAATTAATAAAGAACTTCTTTTGCATAATGATTCTCTTGTTATTGTGTTATCTCTCTGTTTAATACCCCAATTGTGTTTTCTTAAACGACGAAATCGGAGTCCAAAACTTGGCTCGATTTTGCTTCGCAAACTTGCTCTTAAGCGAATTAGAAGTGGTTCACCATTCGGAACTGCACCCACAACCGTTGAACTTTTCTTAAACGACGAGTTCGGAGTCCAAATTTTGGCTCAATTCCGCTTCGCAAACTTGCTCTTAAGTGAGTTAGAAGTGGTTCGTCATTCGGAACTGCTCCCACAACCGTCGAACTTTTCTTAAACGATGAGTTCGGAGTCCAAAACTTGGCTCCATTCTGCTTCGCAAACTTGCTCTTAAGAGAGTTAGAAGTGGTTCGCCATTCGGAACTGCTCCCACAACCGTCGAACTTTTCTTAAACGACGAGTTCGGAGTCCAAAACTTGGCTCGATTCCGCTTCGCAAACTTGCTCTTAAGCGAGTTAGAAGTGGTTCACCATTCGGAACTGCTCCTATAACCGTCGAACTTTTCTTAAACGACAAGTTCGGAGTCTAAAACTTGGCTCGATTCCGCTTCGCAAACTTGCTCTTAAGCGAGTTAGAAGTGGTTCGCCATTCGGAACTGCTCCCACAACTGTCGAACTTTTCTTAAATGACGAGTTCGGAGTCCAACACTTGGCTCGATTCTGCTTCACAAACTTGCTCTTAAGCGAGTTAGAAGTGGTTCGCCATTCGAAACTGTTCCCACAACTATTGAACTTTTCTTAAACGACGAGTTCGGAGTCCAACACTTGGCTCGATTCTGCTTCGCAAACTTGCTTTTAAGCGAGTTAGAAGTGGTTCACCATTCGGAACTGCTCCCACAACCGTTGACTCTCTCCTAAACGACAAAGTGAGGAGTCCAACACTTGGCTCGACTCCGCTTCTACTACTCGCTCATAAACAAGTAAGAAGTGGTTCGCCTTTCAGAAGTATTCCTACAACTATTGACAACCACAGATGTTAACAAAACACACAAGTGCAAAAGTGAAAACAAGTTTCATGTCTATAAAGTTTGAGGAACAACTCAGATTACAAGACCAACTACTCATCTCTGTAATGAGTTACAAAATTTGAGAAACCGACATTACAAGACTACTTAACGCCTCCTAGGAAGTGGGATACTCCTCTTGAGCGATAAACGAGGGCGACGAACATTCTGTCGCTGCGACCCCGCACTCGTTGAGGTCCCCAAGCCGGCGAGCCTAGTCGTGTCCCTAAGCGTTGCACCGGCTGAGGCTTCACTCGACGAACCAGCAACTCCGCTTTGAGCATCCCCAGGATGCCCTGGGATGGGAGGCGAACGTGACGCTAGCTCATGAAACGATCATCCCTGTGAGTACTCATCTCGAGGACAAGATGTGGTCCTGACGTTGCTCCCCTCTGAAAAGCATCATAGTCGGTGAACCTCCGTTTCAAGCTCAACAATGCGCTCCTTCAGCGAATCATCGGTTACCTTAACTTGTAGGCGAGGAATCCTGCTCGTACTACCCACTTGAGAAGCTTCAATGATAATTCGTCGAAGCTGCGCCGTCTCCAAGCTCTTTTCGAGCACCACATTCTTCAGACAGTCTCTCTCTGCACAAATGTCGAACAGGCCGAAGGGACTCCACCTCCCCTTCAGGGGGGCTTCTCGAGCTCGTTTCTTTAGTTTTTTCAGCTCAGAGTTGCGCATCGCTAGTGTTAGCTTGAGATGATCTAGTTCTAACTCGCTTTTGAGAAAACACTCACGACTACGAGAAAGGGCCAACTTCGTCGCTCCCAAGTTGGCTCGAAGGCAAGAGGCCTCATCCGCTACCACATTCGGCGAAGGCTCGACCCATTGGTAAGGCCTGGCGATCTGAAAAGCGAGAACACAACAACGCTGAGCTCGAGCAACATTTAGCTAGATTTCAAAACGAGTTGTTCTCAACACTTAGCTAGATTTCAGAGCGAGTTATTCTCAACACTTAGCTAGACTTCAGAGTGAGTTGTTCTCAATACTTAGCTAAATTTCAAAACGAGTTGTTCTCAACACTTAGCTAGATTTCAGAGCGAGTTGTTCTCAACGCTTAGGTAGATTTCAGAGCGAGTTGTTCTTAACACTTAACTAAATTTCAAAGTGAGTTGTTTTCAACACTTGGATAATTTTCAAAATCTAGTCATTGTAAACTTGGGCCAAAATCTCAAAAGTTCATCTTTTCATTGAAGTTCAAAAGAGTAAAAAAGAAAGCGGTGGCCAGTCCGCAGTTCGGCAATACAAACAAAAAAAACAAAAAAGAAGAGGCAACTGAGTCAGGGAGCCACCTCGTGGCGTTGTTCCCGAAGCGCACTCGCTCGACAGAGTGACGAGCACCCCTTCGAGGTTCACCTCATCCTCACCGTCGCCCTCAGCCTCGTCACCCTCCAGCTCGGGCTCGACCTCCGCCAGAGGGATGAGCTCCTCGCCTTCCACTGGACGGTAAAAGTAATACGACGAACCGTCGAAACCGGGGATGCGAGCTGCCACATGCTTCAGGGCTCGGGCATAGGCCTCCTTCATATTCGTCATCATATGGGCCTCCGCCTCGTCCCGAATGGCCTTCTCTACCTCTGCCACCTTCAGCGCCTGTCCCTTCAGTGCCTCCTCGGACGCCTTCAAGGCCTTCGCCAGCTCCTCCTCGAGGCGAGCCCTCTCCTTCACTAGTGCCTCAACCTTGGCCGTCTCGGCCGCTGAGTGCTTGATCGCCTCGGCAAGCTTCGTCTCGAGAGCACCCACCTCGGCTGCTCGTGATGCCGAGAGTTGTTGTTCGGCCTTGAACAGCTTCACTGCCTTGGAGTGCTCTGACCGCTTGCGATCGTTCGCCGCCTTCATTTCCTTCTCTTGCTCGGTGAACTGCTCGAGCATATGGCTGAAGTGGCAAAGGGTCTGTGAACAAAGCAAAGAAAAAGAAGCGATGAAAACCGAGCAAAAGACTTAGAAAATTTTTGAGGTATCAAAATTGACTCAGAGACTTACCGACATCGTCGACCAGGTAATCTCCAAGGCATCGTCACCCACAGTGCCTACCCTCAACGCCGCACGGTCCTTCGGGGTCGACAGATGGCATACCGCCTGCATACACATCCCCGCATCACCGAGGAAGTCGTCCAACTTCATCACCCGCCAGTCGGGGACGAAGAGCCTTCTGTGCTCCTTGATGAGGATGGCCTCTGCCTCGGCCGTGAGCGGCGGCACCTCCAGGGCCAGAGCGGCGCTAGCCAAGAACACCCTGCTCAAAGATCCCGGGGCTTCAGCCGAAGGAGCCGTAGCTGGCGGCTCCGAGGGGACCTCGCTGACTAAGTCCACAACGGCCGCTGGCGCTGAGGGTGCTTGTACTGCTCGGCCGGAGGGAGGCCCTGCCGTGGTCCTCTTCCTCTTCTTCGTATCCGTACCCTTCGCCACAGCCGCGCTCCTCTTCGCCATCAAAGCTCGGTAGTCCATACCGGGGGCTTCTGCACACAAAGAAAAATCGAGCAAAAGAGTTAGTAAAAAAAACACAAAACACTAAAAGTGAGTACTCAAACGTTTAAAAAAGAAAAGGAGCGTACTGGGGTCGATCGGACTAAGTCATCCACCGAACAAGACCTCCTCGGTAATATCCTTCCAACCGAGGGTTAGAAGACCGAGGATCTTCGCCACTACTTCTTCTTCTTTTCTAGTGAGCACCGGCTCGGCCTTCGCCCACTTCGGAACATCTTCTTTCCACGTCGTTGGGAAGCCCCACGGCTCGGGGCCTCGGATTAGAAAGTATTTCTCCTTCCAATGCTTGATGGAGTCCGGGTCCTCGATCAGTTTAACCCCCTTCCTCGGTGACAAGTAGTGCCGGTACTCCATCTTGCTCATTCGGCAAATGCGGTAAAGGCTTTGGAGCAGAACAAGTTGGGGTTGCATGCCGACTGCCTGACATTGGAGGATGAAGGCGATGGCGTGCCGCCACATGTTCGGCATGAACTGCATGGGGCTCAGGCCATACCACTCCAGCACCTCGACCACAAAAGGCAGAACCGGTAGTCGAAGGCCAGCGTTAGCGCGTCGTACGGGAAAACGCACATGTCTGGCGATGTCCCCGTACACGCTTGAAAACCGGGGTCGGGGAGTAGCAGAACGTACTCCTTCGAGATGCAAAATCCCTTCCTGATCCGATGCAGATCCGCCTCGGTCATGATCGAAGGGATCTCGTCCACCTCGGAAGGATCCCTCGGGCTGTTCTCCTCGTATACCGAGGCCATCCTGTGCACCGCCTTCTCCAAGAGATCCTCGAGGTAACTCCTGACCTTGCCAACGCTTGATAGTGTGGACGACAGCCGACCCAACTCTCCTGCCCCCCTCAGAGTCTCTACTATCATCGACACCCCGGCCGACTTGACCACTCCCTTCCCTCTCCTCGGCACGACCACTACCGCTCGGCCAGTATCTTCTTACTAATAAACATGAATTTCAATTTAATCAAAAGTAACACATATATTTTATAAACAATCAAAGGAGTTCAATAGTATCAAATTCACTTTTACAAAACTCATTTGCTTATCAAAAGAGGAATTCCCAATAATGGTTCATACAATCAACTATTTCTTCATTTATGTATACTAGTGCATGGCAAAATAATCAATTATTACCAACTAACATGTTGTAATTTAATCTACTAATCATAACATGATTCACTACTATTCTCACCACATCCAATAGCATAGATTGTTCTACTTTATCATATCAAAATATAATACTCATTTATTATTACTAGCATGCATAGTTCTAAAATTAGAAAGCATGAGAACACCCACCTCTTAGGAAGATTTTGAGAATGAGAAAGATGGAATCCAACTCCTAGCTCCTAGCAATTTCTTCTTCTCCGAGAAAGACTCCTCCAAGCACAAGAACACTCTACTCTCTTTCTTTTTCTTTCTCTTGTTTAATTTACTTTTTGGTGTGTGAAATGAGAAGAGAAGGGGTGCTATTTATAGTACAATGTTAGGGTTTAAAGTGCAAAATTACCCACCTAATAAATTACTCAATTAACTCTCCATCTCTTCATTTTCTTCACTCTCAAAACCCCCAACCTTTCATTTTCCACCTCTCTAATTCCCTAACTCCCAACTTCTTCACATCTTAACCGACCCCCACTCTCTCTTCACTGAGTACACATAAGCCTAAATGGTCCGGGACCATGTCAGCAGAGAGCAGAGCGGCAACAGCAGCATTAGCTTGTTGCTGTCTTACGTGGGCCCCTCCCCATTCACCATACATTATACCATAATGCCATCATGCATTACACTTCTATATACAAACAGCCACATGCATAAATTTATATATATATATATATATATATATGCATATATACTGTATATGTAAGTAAAAATAGCTTACTTTAAAAATATAAAATGTATTATGCACAAATAAAATAATTACACACTCCAAAATTTATTTTGAAAATGGATACGCTCAAATACGCGCACCGAAACACGTGCGTCGCACGTAAAACCCCAAAATACGAAAATTGATTTTTATCAAATGGAAAATTATTAAAATACTAGGTTTGCCCGTTGACACGTGCCTACGGCACGTCTGCGGAACGGTGCACCTTGTTTGATCATATAAAATAGTTTTGGAGGTCCAGCAAATTAATTGAAGTAGCAAACATATTATATGAGAAACTTTTGGGGGTCCGGAAAAAACATATTATATGATTTTTTTTGATTTTTTTGAATTATTTTTAAAGTTTTTAAAATTTTAATTTTTTTAGTTTTTTAATTTTTAAAATTTTTAAAATTTTTATTTTCTTAATTTTTTAAATAGAAAAAGGGAGGGAAAGAGAGAGATAAAAAAATTAAATAAATATATGAGTTGTTTTGAGTGGGGGATTTGAATTTGAGTTTTGGGGGGAAACTTTTGGAGGGAAAATATGTTTTGTGAGGTTAGATCTGGACCTTTGATTTTTGAGGAAATTGAAGGAGAGTCACTTGATAGCTTTCTTTGTGTTTTATTATATAGATAATCGAGAATAACATAAGAAAACATATTTATAAATTTCACGATGTAATCACTACGTACATGGAAAACACGTGCATTACATGTACGAAATTATTTTGATCAGAAATAGAGAAAATGGATTTCCGTTTTATAAAACAAATTCAAATGAATAAAATAAATAATTGAGACACAGAAACATCACATGTAGTAGTGGAAAAATACAGAATCGATACGTGCATCGAAAATACGTAAAAAGCACGTAAAAATGCAGAGATTGAAATATTATATTTTAGTTGACTCAAATAGGATAAAATCAATACTGGGAATGCATAAACAGATGGAAATCCAAATACGTAGTGAAAACACGTTACAAAATACACGTGCGTAACACATAAGGGCAAAATTGTCATTTCCAATTTTGCGGGGTGTTACAGTTATGGATCCTCGTCTCAAATTAGCGGATACAAAGTTTGATTGAAATATATTTTACTTTACTTGGAGATGAATCTAAAACTGATTGTAACACATTTTTAGCTTTCTTTGAAACGACATTGAACAACTTATATGATTATGATGATAGAAATTTTGCATCTAGTAGTTGCTCTATTATAGTTACTTCTTCTTCTTCTACTTCTAGAAGTAAGGGTAAGAGTAAATTAGACGATTCCACTTTTAATTTACATGCTCAAATTCAATCAAAAAAATATGGGACTGATCAACCTAATAAATTAAATTGGTATAATCAACAAGAAAGTGAGAGTTTTAATGCTAAGATTGATGTGCTAAAATGATGGAAAGAACATGAACCTGTTTATAATATTCTTAAATATATGGCTAAAGATTTACTAACTCATCATGTCTCTACAGTTACTTTAGAAAGTGTATTTTCTACAAGTTGCAGGGTTCTAACAGATTACAGGAATCGCTTGAAGCCCCAATCGTTGGAGATGCTCATGTTTACGGAAAATTGGATGAAGGCTGAAGATAGGACTCAAGGAATCGGGATCGACACGTCAACAAGTGGAAGCAACTCACCCGAAGCAGAACAACAACAATAGTAGGAACCACCACCAACAACAACAGTAGATTCTAATTATCCTCTCAAACATGTAATTCAAAACATAGTGTATGCTCTTTTTATAGTTTCTAACTTTCTAATCTATTACTTGTATTATACAAGTAATAGAAAGTATTATAGTTGTATTTGTATGTAAAAAAGTTGTAAAAAAAATATTACATACAATTTTTATTCACACTTTCATAGCTTCGCTCTTATATATTTATTAGTTGTACTTGTAAAAAAAAATTCATATAGTTTTTTAAAAAAAATTGAAACTCACTCTCAACCCGAATGTCAACCCATGACCCGACCCGAATGAGTTGGCGAGTCGAATAGGTCGACATTTGGGTTTTTCAACCCGTCCCGACCTAGCCCGCTTAACACTCCAACCCAGCCCAAACCCGCACACAATTGGGTCTGACCCGGGCGGGTCCGACCCGATTGACCTGAATGCCATCACTAGATACAATGGACATCTTTTCTAGGACCACAATTGAATTAAAAACAATAAACAAATAACCCCCCCCCCCCCCCCACACACACACACACAAAAACACTAGTATTATCTAAGCTACTGTACATACGTTGGATCAAATATTCTTATTCCGAGTTTGTTAATCTTAAAGTAACTTAGTTTATCACAAGAGTAAATTGAGCTTAAATGATGATTTATTAGACATTGATTATGTTCAATTATGTAATTAAGACCCTGTTATATATAATTTTATATTGTTTTATTGATTCATGTTTTCACAATGTGGTATAAATTGCAATACAGTCCAGAATATTTAATATATTGCGTAAAATCTTGATTATGCTAAAGTGTATGAATATTTAGGATGAATTTTTCATTCTTCCTATAAATGTCTAGAATTCCTGAATAAATTGATCAAATATTGAATCTTTAGGAGATGAAATACATGGAAAAACTAGATGGAGACAGCTCATGTCTTATTGACAGTGCTACTACTCACACCATTTTTAAGAATAGGATTTTTTTTTCTCCAACATTTATTCTAGTTCGAACGTAGTATCCACGATAACTGGTCATGCTCACATTATTGAAGGCTCCGGTAGTGCACATTTAATTTTACCCAATGGAACCCATCTACTTATTCAGAATGCCTTATACTCTCGAAATTCCGGAAGAAATTGACTGAGTTTTGAAGGACATAAGGGCAGGCGGGTATCATATTGAAACATTGAGCGAGGAAAATAAAGAATATCTTTGTGCAACCTCTAATATAGGGAACCAGAAGTTCATCCTAGAGAAATTCACTATCTTATTATTAGGAATCTACTTCACTTACATTGTGGTAGTCGAGTCACATAACACTATGAGTGAGTAGCTTACTCCTAATCAAGGACAACAACAACCCCCTTCAAGTGATAATGCTTTACATCATTGGTCCCACACCTGTCGTGCATCAAAGGAAGCAATGAAAAAATATAAGAAAATCTAGAAGATTGAAGCAAATGTCATCCTTGACATAGACAATGATGACCTCCTTGGCAATGATCTTGAGGAACAAGAAAAACACGAGCTTGACATCTGCAGTTTTTTTTTTTTTTTTGGGGTGGGGGGATTATTAGTAGCTTAGTTTTATTTATTTAACATTGCACTAATTGACATTGAAACTTTATGGCTTATGTTTGTATTTTTGGAACTATGTTTTTAGCACTTATGATTTGGGAACAATATTTCTTTAGAATTTATTGATGAATAATTTTTATTTGCCTTTACTGATTAAATATTGCATTTTTAGATACTTTATGGTATTACTTTATGCTTCAATTAGAACATATTTTTCTAGTCTATTGACCCATTCATCAATTTCTCTGAATAAGCTATCAAATAAGTAAGACTAGAAAATGCAGTTGAATTTACCATACAGACCTTCAATAATTTTTGTATACCTTTAGGAATAGAGAACGAGCATCCTATTTCGATGAGACAATATTCCCGCCATTATGAGACATCTTGCAAACCGTCATTAACTCTCTCTATAAAAGATGCTACTTCATGAGCATCATGAACTTTCTCTACATTAGATGCTACTTCAGAACTTGTTTCTTTAGAAGCATAACTGCTTCTTCAGGAGCTTTAGGGCGTGTTGTGTTATTCAATCTCCTCTTTGGGAGAGCTAAATCTTTAGAACCTTTAGGTCTTCCACGTTTTTTGATGTGGAACTGTTTCATTTGCTGCTTTATTTGGTTCTTTGAGTATTTCGATAATTCACGACGTTCTTTTGGAACGAGACATTTATCTTCCAAATAAATTATATCGCTCAGGTCGAGGATATACCTCAGATACCAGAAGACATTGAGAAAGAGGTACTAGTATCCAACAATAATGAGAAATCTGTATTTTACACATGTTCAGGAGAAACTTGAATTAAATCTCCTGAAGAGATTGTCATGGATGACATTTTCTCATATGCACTAGCAGAAGAGATTAAAATGAGTGATGAAAATGAGGATAACACTGAACCACGAACAATCCTTAAATGTCGAAAGAGACAAGATTGGTCAAAATGCAAGGATGCGATTCAAGCTGAACTAAATTCTCTTGCAAAACGTGGAGTGTTTTGTCTTATAGTACAAACCCAAAAGGAATAAATCCTATAGGTTTTATATTGGTGTTTGTAAGAAAAACAAATGAAAAGAATGAGATCCAACGATATAAAAGCACGGTTAGTTGTTTAAGGATTCTCACAAAGACCATGAATAGATTATGGAGAAACATATTCTCCGGTCATGGATATCATCACATTTAGATATCTAATAAATCTCGTTGTTTCTGAAAAACGTGATATGAAACTTATGGATGTGATGACATCATACCTATATGGTAACCTAGACAGTGAGATATATAAAAATTCCCAAAGGATTTAATTTTCCAGAAACCAAGTCTAGAAATACACACTGTATTAGATTAAAACGAGCTTTATATGGACTAAAACAATCATGAAGAATGTGGTACAATAGACTCAGTGAATATCTGTCTAGCGAAGGATATAAACTTGATCGGATCTCCTGAAGAGATTGAAAAAATTTACTATCTATCTTATGAATGAATTTGAGATGAAAAACTTGGGTGAAATATAATTTTGTCTCGGCCTGCAAATCGAACACAGTAAAAATAAAATTTTAGTACATCAAGCCAAATATGCTGAAAATCCTCCGAAGAGATTCAATATGACTGATTGTCATCTACTCAGTACACCTATGGTGATCAGTTCATTAGAAGTTGACTGGGGTCCATATCGGCCGATAGAACAAAATGAAAATATTCTGGGTCTTGAAGTACCATATTTGGGTTCAATAGGCGTACTATTTTATTTAGCACAATGCACTAGATCTTGGTTTATATTATTCATGTGAATGTGCTGACCTTGACGGACATGTAGACACAAGTTATTTGTCTGATCTCATAAGGGGAAATCACAAACATGTATATTTTTCTTAACAATGGTGCAACTATTTCATGGACATTAGTCAAATAAACAATTATAGCAACAACGGCCAATCATTATAAGATACTAGCACTTCATGAGGCAAGTAGAGAATGTGTATGGTCAATGTCTCTAGTTCAGCATATCAGGAGGAGTTGCGAGCTCCCAGAAGTCACAAATGAGCTTATTATCATTTATGAGGATAATGCAACCTGTATAAAGAAAATTCAAGAATACTTCAACAATAGAGACATGACGAAGCACATCTCACCAAATTTTTTCTTCACCTACCAGCTTCCAAAAGTCACAAAAGATGATTGATGTAAAGCAGTTTAAGTTGTCAAAGAACCTGTCACACCCCACTTCCCAAAAAGAAATACGAAATACGGATACGCGACTAAGTCCAGCGAATGGCTTTCACCGTTCATGAGCTGTAAAGATCTTTTTAACATTTCACAGGAATAAATAAGGAATAATCAACCACGCATGCATGAATAAATTAACATAACCAACATGATTACTCGAAAATAAGAATACTTAATCTTAAATAATCAGATCTAGAAACGAGTCACTAATTCTGGGACAAAATGCCCAATACAAAATCCATGTAGCAACAATTACAATTTATTCAAAAACAGGAATGAACTCAAGCAAGAAGCTAGCCAAGCCTAGAACACTTGGTCACTTACTCCTTCGAGCAGCTGGTCACCAAAGTCCGTAAGTTTAACAAATTGCAGGAAAAGAAAAAAGAAACAAAACGCTCGTCAATGCAAGTTACGGGCCGTATGTAGTGCATGCAACAAGTACTAAAACAGATAAACAAGTACAGAGTAGCAACAAGAAGCAAGTACTGAAATAAGCATAGAAGGAATGTGACAGTAAGATAGAGCAACTAACTCTAAAACCAAGGAACAGAATCAAGTGACGTGATTAGATAACAGGGTTCAGGAAACATGTAACAGGTGTCAAGTAGCATGCAAACAGGTAAATATGTAACAGGTGTCGGGTAGGATGCAAGCAGGTAAACAAGTAACAAGTATCAGGTAGCATGCAAGTAGGTAAACAAGTAACAGGTATCAGGTAGCATGTACAGGTAACAGGAACATGCAAGTGATCATGTTATTCTCAAGTCCTATATTTAATCCTATCTTGGTAGAACTTCATGCGTCCCAAAATTTACCACATGGTTGCTACATATATGCAAGTTATGTTTAGATCTAGTGGTGGATTTCTATAGGGCCGTGTACTCAGGCGTCATGTAACAGGTAATAGGTTCATGAATCAGGTAGTAACATAACAGGTTCATGAACCAACAGGTTCATGAATCAATAATAGTATAACAGGTTCATGAATCAGGCATAAAGTGGGAAACACGGGCCCCCTTCTGAGTACACTTACCTATATTGTCCACTACTAAGGTTTTTCCCTTAAACTCCAGCTTGTTATTTATTATTATTATCAAAACAGGCATATACGTGTACAAACATGGCAAGAAAAGCATGGCAAGAATAAGAGACAGATTTAGGTCGGACAGAAGCATGTACGAATGACAAACAACTCATAATAGGCTTAGACAACGAGACTTTCAATTCTGGACAGTAAGACACTACTGCACCAAATATGAGATTCCCATTGCCACAAGAACGCAAATCTGGATCTTTCAAAAAATTTAAAAACTAGACTCTCAGCCGAATACAACGCATATACACAAGTCATATAATAAGTACAGCAACAAGGTTCAAAACAGCGTTTTACACAGAATTCAAGTTCAGCCAGAAATGCAAAGTTTTATTTATAAGCATGAAAAAGGTGCCAAAACACCATAATTAAATCTAGGAAAAATCTGGAAGACTCCTTAGCATGTCTAGTATCAGCAAATAAATTTTCATAGAATTCCATTATAGATAGCATAGTCAAATAAATTCGGAAAACAGAAAGATGCAGCAAGTTTATGAATCTGAAATTTTAGACACATCAGTACTAAAACAATGATAGATCGCAAAGTATAACTCGAAATCCAAATCCGTTAAAAGGGTTCTAAAATAGACACAGCATGATACATTTCATATTCACAAAGATTTAAATTAACAGTGACTGGAAGCAGGTTGAAAATAGAGTTTTTCACCGAACAACATGTAGTTTGGAAATATATTGATTTGTTCGCAAGCATGGAATAATTTATAAAAGTCATTAAATAATTCTACAAAAAATAGGGGTTGATCCCAGTCATGTCTAGTCATACCCAGAAAAATATTGAATCCAAATCTTACCTTTAACACCAGTTTTAAAATAATTAATCATACAGCAAACTCATAAAACAGAATCTGGAAATTTCAACACGGTTACAGTAAAACAGCAATAACTCCCACATCAAAAATTGAAACTGAGATATGTCAAAAGTTCTGAACAATAGACAACAAGGCCTACAAATCATATTCACAAAATAATTTAATTTTCTGACCTTATCAGGGTTCAAAATACTGAACCAAAACAGGGCAACAGCAAAACAAAATCTCTTCTCTTGCATTTAATCAAATAACTCATATGCAATGAATCCAAATTAAGGTACGTTGTAAAATGTGA
This sequence comes from Hemerocallis citrina, assembly GCA_017893485.1. Taxonomy (NCBI): domain Eukaryota; kingdom Viridiplantae; phylum Streptophyta; class Magnoliopsida; order Asparagales; family Asphodelaceae; genus Hemerocallis; species Hemerocallis citrina. The sequence goes on along the minus strand of CM030366.1, from coordinate 74,409,220 downwards.
TATATTAGATATTCAAAAAAATATGGTATGAGTATTTAACAAGTCTAACTACAAATCCACACATCTAATACACCAAGCATGCAACAAATACACAACATATCATAGATCACGAGGAACATATACACCTGCATCAAGAGTCTAGCTAGATCTAGTTTATTTTCATGTCGTGTGTGTGAAAACTATGAAGATGGATCATGACTACAAATGGATCAAATGAACGAGATCAAGATTTATCAAGGGATCATCATGAGAATAAACACAAAAACGAGAGCAAGACTACATGCGGTATTTTGTACTTGTATACAAACAAAAATTATACAAGTTACTTGCCTTAGGGTAGACGATGAATTCGACGGAATGAGAATAACGGGAACGGATCCTGGGAAATGAACACAATAACACGGATCTTGATGTTGAAGAAGATGATCCGATAACGATCGGACGTCTAGATGTGCTTGAAGATCTATCGCATGCACAACAATAAGGCAACGACAGTGGAGATGTGCTCTGTGGTGGGAAGACGACGACGGACAGGCGGCGCAACGGCATTGGGATGAGGGAAGGCTGAGAGGGCTGTCGTGGGTGCAGCTGGCTTCGGGAGGAGAAGGGAAGGAGACGGAGGGGCTATTGTGGGTGTGGGCACAGAGCGGCGATGGCGGCAAGGGTCGCCGAGGTGGGTCGCGACTGGGGGTCGCCGGCAGTCGGAGGGCGGCGCAACGGAGGTTAGGCCGGCGGTTGGGAAGCATACAGGGAGAGAAAGAGAGATGAGTTTAGGGTTTAAGGTTTGCTTAGGAGATAGAGACTGTAGATGTAACGCCCCTGCCCCTAGCTCAGACAATTTATACAATTTAGAAGACAAATTAGATACTATGTAGTACAATTGCCCACCACAGGCTGCCTCTCAAAAGGTGGTTAACGGGTTAGGTGACTCTTGATCATAAGCTATATTATTTTATTTACTTTTATTACCGATATGGGATATATACACTTACCATTTCCCTTCTCAAATGCACAGCCGAAACATTGAAGGTGGGCCCCATCTCAATTTGCCACGTCATCATCAATTTCAAACCAAACCAACCTGCTGTTCAAATACCCCGTGGGACCCCCCACATTAATACCATATATCCATCCATTCAACTTATAAACATCCCATTTCATTTCAACATATATATATATATATATGTATATTTATTTATTTATTTATTTTTATTTTATTTTTATTTTTTTTTAACACGGGGTGTTACAGACACCCCCCTCCCGGAATACACCGCCCGACTATATAGACATGCCCCACACCCGGTGTCGAAAGTCGGCTTTAATACCATTTGTAATGCCCCTGCCCCTAGCTCAGACAATTTATACAATTTAGAAGACAAATTAGATACTATGTAGTACAATTGCCCACCACAGGCTGCCTCTCAAAAGGTGGTTAACCGATTAGGTGACTCTTGATCATAGGCTATATTATTTATATATTATTTTATTTACTTTTATTACTGATATGGGATATATACACTTACCATTTCCCTTCTCAAATGTACAGCCGAAACATTGAAGGTGGGCCCCATCTCAATTTGCTGCGTCATCATCAATTTCAAACCAAACCAACCTGCCGTTCAAATACCCCGTGGGACCCCCCACATTAATACCATATATCCATCCATTCAACTTGTAAACAGCCCATTTCATTTCAACCTATATATACTAGTATCATGCACGTGCGATGCACGTGGGGAAGTAGGAAAAAGACAAAAAAAAAAGGAAAATAATTTCCAAAATGATCCACTGTCGAAAATATTTACCAAGCTGGTCCACTTTCGCAAGTGCACGCGGAGGAAGAAGGGAAAAAGACAAAAAAGGAAAATAATTTCCAAACTGATCCACTTCCGAAAATATTTACCAAACCGGTCCACTTTCGAAAATATTTACCAAAGTGGGTCATTTTGTCAACACGTGCACTGCACGTGTTGGCTTCAAAATGACAGTCAATGACGGATGACACTAACCCCTTCTCCCATTATAATAGTAGAGATATTTTAATTTTTTATTTTTTAATTTTATTTTTTTTAACACGGGGTGTTACAGAAGATAAGAGTATAACAAATTTTGTTGGGATTTAATAATGAGATTTGGGGTAAGTTGGGATTTGAAGAATCAAGAGAAGATAGGGAAAAACATGATCTGTTTGTTAGGCAGATATGGAGAACGTGAAGAAATATCTGAGGGAGACCGGGTAAAAGAAGAGGGTATTGGGTAGTGGGTTAGGATCCAATAGGACGGATAGTGGGGTTTAAATAGGGTAGACTGGGTAAAAACCAGATCGAATATGGCAGAAGCAAATGAATAAGCAATTAGACCAAGACTGAGATAAATTAGAAGGAACAAATCATTCATAGATAAAATAATTGGTAGAAAATTTGAATCACGGAGATTAAAATCACAACGAAAAAAACAATAAATGAACTCATATTGAGAATGAAGAAACAATACACAGTCCAGGAGGATGAAAGAATACAATCAGATAGAATACACTGGAAAGATAAATACAATACAAAAATATAAGAAACGGGATACAGGAGTTACAGAAACTTACAGATCTCTTAACAAAATCAATCACAAAGTCTAGATTTTAAAAGTTAGTACACCATATTGGCATGAGAAGAGTTAAGCAGATAGGCATATAAATGTGTAGACCGATAATTTTTTGGGCTAGGATGTAATGACCAAATTATTTATTTATTTATTTATTTTCGGGGAGGGGGGGGGGGATTTTTCTTTTAAATTGATGTAAGAACTAAATGTAATATTTTTTAGTGATTTGAGGGGGAGTGAGCATCCTACAAGCATCCTGAAGATGCTGATGGAGACATCCTGAAGAATGTCTTTGGGCATTGTACTCTTTTTCTTCAATGAGGTTTTTTCCCACTGTGTTTTTTCCTTCGAAAGATTTTTAATGAGACAATGTAAGTTGCACCCACTCGGATTCCTGAAGAATCATATTCTTGAAGAATTAGTTGTACTCTTTCACTAAGAATTTTTCCTAAATGTGGGGTTTTCTTTAGGAATGTTTTTTAATGAGGCAATGTTTTAAAGCGAGCATCCAAGGGGGAGTGTTGTGAAACGGTAACCACATATTAGGTAGATGCCTATCTATTAAGGTGGTGGGCCAAGCCCACCTATTCAGGTGGCGGCCCAATCGCACTATTAAACCCTAATCTGAACTCTCCCCTATATATATATGTTATGAATAAAGAGCCAGAACACTTGGATTCGGCTACATCTTTCTATCTCTCTCTTTCGTAACGTATATCTTATTATAAGATTTGTATTTTTTTATCTGCAACTAGTCTAAAGATTTTCAATTTTCATTATAAGATAAACAGAAGTGATGATGCCAAAAACTAAGATACTCTCTTTCGTACCACTGATTTTTCATCTCGAAAACTTCCAAACTTCGAATTTGGAAAGCTTTAGAGTGGTTGCAAATAACAAAATACAGATTATGACTTTGTAATAAAAAATACTAGTAAACTTTATGGTATTTTCTGTTAGGACTTTTTTTAGTAAGCCCACCCCAGTTTTAACGAGTTTGCAGGACATCCACCCCATATCTATCTTTTGTTGTTTACTATACTATCGAGCTAAAGTAGTTGCAGTTTTTCATATTCCGTCCAAAAAGGTAGTCACGTGCGATCACGTGACTGGTTTCGTACATTTTTTGGGGGTGATTCTTTCGAAACTACCCTTGTTGTTTTATGTTATATTATATTTTATCTAATTAACTAACCCTAATTAAAAATATTAAATAATTACATAATTGAAGAGAAGGAAATTTTAAAAAGGGAAAAATTCAGTAAACACACCTCAGTTTTTGCGAGTCTGTAGAAAACCCAACCCATATTTTCTTTTTTTGCCGTTTGCTATTATATTGAGATAAAGCAGTTGCAGTTTACCATATTGTCACTTCCTCTGTTAAATTTAGGTTTGGACGATTATGCCCCTATGGTAAGTGAGAACAACACATTTTTTCTCTCTCTTACATATTTTTAATGGGGGTTTTAAAATTTTCTTTAATTTTTTAATCATTAAGTGACCATCTACTCCAAAAACAAAAGCTCAATAATAATTTTATTTTTTTTAATCATTATGACTTTTTAAATCATTATGTAATCATCCCCTTCAGTAAAAAACAACATGGTGATTTAGGAAGAAATACTCCAAAAAATGGACAGAACAAGTCACGCGATCGCATGTGACTACAATTTTAGATGGATGATGGCAAACCACAACTACTTTAGGTCGACAGTATAGTAAAATGCAAAAAATAGATATGTGGTAGGTTTTCTGCAAACTCGCGAAAACTGTGGTAGGTTTATTGAAAATTTTCAATTAGAAGATTATGGAGGAGATGATTTCATAATGATTAAAAACTATTTAAAAAAAAGTTAAACCCCCAATTAACATATAAAAAAGAGAGAGAGAGAAAGAGTACCTTTCACTTGCTGTATGAGTATAACGATTCAAACACCTTAAATTTAACGGAGGAAGTGATCAGTTGCAAATCGCAACTGCTTTAGCTCCATAATATAGCAAACTGCAAAAAAAGATATAGGGGATAGATTTTCTGCAAACTCGCGAAAATTGTAGTGGATTTACTAAAAATTTTCATTTCGGTTAAGGCAATGCTAATTGTATACTAATATTTTTTTACTACTTTGATACTACTACACTCATAGAGATAAGATCTATAAGCTATAATTGCATAAGTTATTCACATGAACTATATATCAATGAATCTAGTTGTAAAAGTAGTGAACAGAAAATAGTATATTTAGCATTTTCATTCTGATAAATTAACCGTACACAGCCTATTGAAAATACCACTTGAAATAGTAAGACATGATCTCGTTATTAGAGCATCTGTAGTTGTTGACTATTTAGCCAAAATATCCGAAATTTGGCTCGAAGCATGTTGCAGTCGTTGCTATTTTGCCAAATTTGGCTTTAGGTGAACAGTAGCGAGCTATATTTGGCAGACGATTTGGCTAAATGGATAAAATAGCCCGACGAAACATAATTTCTCGTCTGTTAATCGGACGGTGTATGATTTATCGTCTAAAAGATTATTTTATTTTAAAAATAGACGATAAATTATTTACCGTCCAAAATATTTTTTAAAAAACCAGATGGGAAATAATTCCCCGTCCGAAAATCTTTTTGAATTTTTTTTAGGACGGTAGATGATTTATCGTCCCTTAAATTAAAAAAAAACAAAAAAAAATTTCCCATAAAAAATTACCAAAAAGGAACATGATGACCCAAAAATATTTCCCAAATGGACATGATGTCCAAAAATTTTAAACCGAAATGAACAGAAATGAACAGATGGGATATTATTTTCCGTCTGTTCATTTATTCATTTAAAAAAAACCCAAAGAGAGATCTTTTCTCGTCCCTTTAAAAAAAATTTGGGGACGGTAAATGATTTACCATTTGACAATTTTATAGGAAAATTATTTTTGGAACGATACATGATTTTTGGTCCGTCTAACGAAAAGCCAAAATTTGGCTAAAACGACTACATGAACCCCCTCGTATTATTTGCTACTAGTGTAATGCACGTGCGATGCACGTGGGGAAAATGGGGAGGGAAAATGAAAAGGACAAAAAAAAATTCTACCAACACGTGCGCTGCACGTGTTGACACACATACACTAAGGAATAAAAAATTGTTTATTTGTTTACAACCCCATCTCTCCCATTATAATAGTTACTAGTATGATGCACGTGCGATGCACGTGGAGGAGGAAGGAAAATGACAAAAAAAACCTACCAATATGATGCACGTGCGATGCACGTGGAGGAGGAAGGAAAAGGACAAAAAAAAACTACCAACACGTGCGCTGCACGTGTTTGCACACATACAAAAAAAAATAAAAAATTGTTTATGTGTTTACCAACCCCATCTCTCCCATTATAATAGTTACTAGTATCATGCACGTGGAGGAGGAAGGAAAAGGACAAAAAAGAAAAAATCTAGTATGATGCACGTGCGATGCACGTGGAGGAGGAAGGAAAATGACCAAAAAAACCTACCAACACGTGCGCTGCACGTGTTTGCACACATACAAAAAAAAATAAAAAATTGTTTATTTGTTTACCTACCCCATCTCTCCCATTATAATAGTTATTATTACTAGTATAATGCACGTGCGATGCACGTGGAGGGAGAATGAAAAGGACAAAATAGAAAAAAATCTAGTATAATGCACGTGCGATGCACGTAGAGGGAGAATGAAAAGGACAAAAAAACTACTAACACGTGCACTGCACGTGTTGACACACATACACCAAAGAATAAAAAATTGTTTATTTCTTTGTGAACCCCAACTCTCCCATTATAATAGTTATAGATTATAGATAGATACAGATAGATATGCCAAATATAGAAAATTTGGCTAAATGACTACAGATGCTCTTATTATTACCTTTCAATTTGACAAACGGATGGTTTCCACTTCACCATCGAAGTTCACCTTCCGCATAAAAACAGGTGTCTATTACTCATCTTCAACCTCAGCAAGGAATCTCCAGCCCGAACCTACCGTTTCTGGTACAATTTGTTGTTACTTGGATCCGGCCCAGCATTGTGAATTAACAAAGGCAGTGCAATCCAACACAGCAGTCAATACAGAGTTTTTTTTTTTTTTTTTTGGAAGAATAGAATTAACAATTCGAGGAATAAAGCAAGAAGAGATCTGACCATCATCATACTATCCAATGCCACTCTAAAGCCAGCTCTTGACTCTCAACTCACCAAGTAAAGCTGAGTTTTTTCAGGTAAATTCCGTGGATCTGTTAATGGGTTCTTTTTAATTGGTCAAATGGTTAATGGGTTTTTGAAATTTTGGCTAATTCGATCTCAATTTGCTCTATTTTTGGGGCTTAATGTACGGGGTTCATTCTAGTTTCAAAAATGTTTGTTGTTGAATTACTTAGTTTTAACTTTACTGATGAACTAAGATCCATTTTGCTAACATTTGCTTTGTTTGATGATCTGGGTTTTGCTAGATTAACCAGATTTGACTACCACTTACTTGATTAGTAAAATCTTTAATTTGTAAACCTTTCTTGGTTCTTTCTGCCCATTGTCATAATTTGGTTATAGTACAACTTCAGTAGATCTGTTATCCAATTAGTTGATTTTGTATTCCCCTCATTTCCTCTTTGAATTGACTATGTTCTTTTAGAATTTGTGTTTACTTTGCCCTATGTTCTTATTTCAACCCCTTCACACTACATTAGACTGACCTTTGTTTCTTTCAAATTTCTGCTTAGGGAAAAGAGAACAAGTAAATCTTTGTGTAATTGGTTGAACTGGATTGATTTGCCCAAATGTGTAGACATTACTTAGAGCTTTCATAATTTGTCGGAAGATGTCAAGACCACTCCATCATCGAGGATTCTCTGGTGGCTTTGGTGGACAAGACTCACCGGATCAGAATTATATAAAGGATTCCTCCCCAAATGGAATAGGTCATGATTCCTTGAACTCTGCTGGAGGTTCTAGAAATAGAGAAAACCTGATCAATTTTTTCATCAAGGTTGGCCTTTCCGTTCTTGTAACCCTTGCCATCTTTGGATCACTCTGTTGGACTCTCTCCTTCTCCATTTCTTCTCAAAATACAATCTATCAAGGATACCGGAGACTTCAACAACAATTAGTTACAGATCTATCAGAGATAGGGGAGCTCTCCTTAGGTGCTTCAAGATTGAAGGAGACCAAATTTTGCACCCCAGAGTTTGAAAATTATGTACCGTGTTATTACAATATATCAGAGAACTTGGATTTAAATGATTTCGAAAGGAAATGTGATATTGGAAGGAGTCAAGACTGTTTGGTTCTGCCACCAAAGAAGTATAGAATTCCTCTAAGGTGGCCAACTGGGAGGGACTTCATTTGGAAGGAAAATGTGAAGATCAAACGCCATGAATTCTTCTCGGGAAGTTTAACAAAGAGGTATGATTGCTTAGATTATGTTTATCATCACTAAGTTAAAATGGATCATACAAGCCTTAGCGTTCTTTTTGTAGGATGATGGTGGAAGAGGAACAAATCTCATTCCGATCTGATTCCCTTATGGTCGATGGAGTAGAAGACTATTCACATCAAATAGCGGAGATGATTGGATTAAAAAATGAGTCCAATTTCAATGAAGCTGGGGTAAGAGTTCTTTATTCTTTATAACACGATTACAATTTATGTATTAGTAACCAAACAAAGATGGAAAAATTCGTGATTGTCCTCCTTCCATAGATAACTTACTATTGGTTGGCTTGTTGTCAACTGTTGTGTCACAGATAAGGACGATCTTAGACATAGGATGTGGCTTTGGTAGCTTTGGAGCACATCTATTCTCCAAACAACTTTTAACTATGTGCATTGCCAACTATGAAGCCTCTGGGAGTCAAGTTCAAATCACTCTTGAGAGAGGCATGCCTGCTATGATCGGTTCATTCACATCAAAACAACTGCCTTTTCCATATCTCTCCTTCGATTTGCTGCATTGTGCTAGATGTGGAATTGACTGGGAGAAGAACGGTGCGTATTTAATTACTGGAATTACTCTATGTTTATACTCTATGCATCATACATGTTCATTAACGTTACCCATGTTTAACAATAAAATAAATGCTGAACAGAATAAATAAATGCTTTTGTAAACAGTTATTACGTATATATTTAAACTGATTCAGTAGAGAAATAGAGATTTCTGATTAAGTAATTATCGTGGGAAACTTTTCTTCTTTTCTAAACCGGTTCAATCTTCTTTTCCACTAGACTTGTAATGTCTGTTGCCCTAGTACATTTAATGTATGCGAGAAGACTTCACACTTATACATAATTACACATGTATGTTATATGTATGCCGCATAAATAAACAATGCCGTTTTCAGGTGGTATCTTCACCTCACTTTTGGAGAACGTCAAAGAACACTTTGACAATTAGATGTATTAATATATGTTTATATATAGTTTCATGTGTATGGCACGTGCTTATCCTATCTTGTATAGTTTCATATATATTGTTGGCTTGTATGGCACTTTCTCTATCTCAATCTCTATCTTTATCATGGTATCAGAGCTACTTGCCCTTGATCCTCAAATCCAAAATAAGATTAGAGAAATCCAAACTTAAATATTCTCTTTTGTTTTTGAGATTGGATTCTAAATCCAAATCAAATCCACATTCCTAATCCCTAACTCCCGATCGCACCCAACTTTCCCTAATCTCCGATCCTCAAATCCAACTCTGGATCAAGTCCTCGATCAAAAATAACCCACCTTCCAACTGATCGCAAATCAAATCCAAACCCAACTCCCGATCCCATATTTCCTAATCCCAATCTCAAATCAAATCCAAACTTAACTCCCAATCCCATATTTTCTAATCCCTGATACACAAATCCTGATCTCCAACCCAAACATAATTCCTGATCCTCAAATCCTAATCGGTGACACCTATTTCCCAATTCCCCGATCTCAAATCACATCCCGATTAAAAATAACCCACAGGTGGAAGGATTGTTCCTAGATTTCAAGAGTTGACACATGAAAAGCTTGGAAAGGCTGGTCTTGTTAAAAAAAACCATTTCGAACTACAAAAGCGTTCATATCCCAATCCAACTCCACCAGCGCAGCTCGTCGACCAACCTCCTGCTCGTCGACCAACTCCCTGGGCGTCCTCGTCATTGTCGACCAATCCTTTCGTCGCCGTCGCTCCACTGCTATCACTAGGTTGAATCGTGGCTTTCTCCTCTCTATTGCCTATTCACTCCATTCCTGCTACACCGGAAAAATTATCTGGCTCTGAAAACTGTCAAACTTGGTCTCTTCACATGCTTGTGCTTCTTCCAACTTATGGCCTTGTCCATCATCTTACAAATTACCCGCCATCAACGACACCGCCATCGGCGATGCCTCCTATTCTTACTTCGGACTCTACTATTACCTCTTCTGCTGCATTTGGGAAACTCTTAAGGAGTGGAAAGCTCTAGATTATTGAGTACATGATATTATTTGCTATTTTACTGAGGTTTCTATATGTTGACATTGCTACTCTTTCATCTGCAAAGGCTATTTGGACACATCTTCTAGATACTTATGAGTACTCTAGTCATGCTCGTGAGTATGCTTTGAATTAGGAACTTGCTGCAACCACTCAAGGTGCACTCCGTATCAAATTTCTTTGCTTCTCTTCAGAACCATTGGCAAAAAATTGATGAGAGTGAGGAGCCATGTAAGGAGTGTGTAGAATCATGTAATCGGAAATGCCTCTATGAATTTTTGAAGAGGCTTCGCCCACAATTCATTATTGTTCACAGTCAGTTCATGTCACGTGTGACAGTTCCCACCTTGGAATATACCAAATTAACTGTGTTAGCCGAGGAAACCAATCTTCAGACTATTGTTCTTCTTCCTCCACCACAGTTTACTCCTGTGTTGGTTGTCACACCGACTGTCCCTCCACCACCATCTTTGCAGCATGGCTCTCCCTCTGCTCCATCTTTCTTTCGTTCAAGGAAGCTAAAGAAACAATGTTGTGACTATTGTCACCTTTATGGGCATACCATAGATCAATGTCACAAGCACCTAAATCAGAGACCCGCTATAACTGCTCCTGTTGAGATTCATATTGCTTATCCTCTTGATCAGCTCATTCAGCTCATATCTTAGCAGCTCAGTCATAAGCTCTATCAGATGGGCATCATTGCTTCCAGTATCTTTTCATCTGATACTCAAACTCATCTGCCACAAGCCATGAGTGCTACCACTCCTAGCTCGTCCTTGCAGCCTACATGGTTGCTTGACTCAAGTGCTTCCTATCACATGACCTTTGATGCTTATATTCTTCACAATTATTCTCATTCTTTATCTTTTAATTCCGTGCGCACTGCTTATGGAGATCTTCTTATTTCTCAATAGGGGGATTTCTCATCTACAAAGTTTTATATTCCCTCTGTCATTTATGTTCCAAATTTATCAATAAACTTAATTTCTATTGGACAAATTGTCAATCACAATTACATCGTTATATTTGACTCTTCTTCTTGTCTCATACAGGATCGCAGGATGGGGGCACTTCTTGGGGCTGGTCGTAGGCATGATGGTACCTATATCATGGATCACTTGCACATTCCAATTGTCAAAGCCTTAAGTTCCACGGTTCCTACCACGAGTGTTTGGTATCACCGTTTATGTCATCCTTGTTCTTCCAGATTATCCTCTTTCTTTCAGTCAAGTGCCTTTGGTAGTGCATCGAAGATCTAAGCATTGTACTAGAAACCTTAATGATTGTCTAGATTGTTATCTCGGTAAATAAACTCAGTTATCTTATCCTTTGAGTAACAGTCATAGTTCTGCCATGTTTGAGCTTGTGTATTATGATGTTTGGGGGACCTTCTCACGTATCTAAATCATGCTATAAATATTATGTTGTTTTCTTTGATGGCTACTTTTGTTTTACATGGATTTTTTTCATGTACTCTTGCAGTCAATTTTTTAGTATTTACAAAAGTTTTGTCACAGTGATTGCCACACAATACAACCATAAGATCAAAACCATTCGGTTCGACTCTGGTGGAGAGTATATATCTACGGAGTTTCAAAGTTTCTTAGCCACTTAAGGAACTTGTCTTCAACTATCTTGTCCCCTGGTGCTCATGCTCAAAATGTCACTGTTGCAAGAAAACATAGGTATATCATTGAAACCACTAGAGCCTTGTTTCTATCTGTCTATATTCCTCCTCAGTTTTGGGCTAAAGTTGCTCTTACCGTTGTCTACTTAATTAGTATTTGGCCTTCGACTGATGGTGATACCCCTTGCTCTCAACTCAACGGCAAACCACCAACTTATAACCACCATTGGATTTTTGGTTATGTTTATGTTATCCTTCAAGCTCGTGAGCATATCAAATTATCAAAACAATATGTTGAGTGTGTATTCCTTAGTTATGATCCCGAGCGAAAGTTCTATTATTGCTATGATCCCAAAGCAAGACATCTACGTGTGTATCGTGATGTTCATTTTGTAGAAGATCAATTCTACTTCTGTAAATATGACTTTCTTACATTTGATCCTCACTCTTGGACTTTCTATATCTTTCTTCTTCCTTGATTCCTCTCATACAACTATAGCACCACCTCCGATCATACCCACTCACAACCCACAGTCACACAAGAGTTGTCATCCTTTGTGTATAGTCATATGCCTTCTTCTTTTTAAGCTCGTTATCGTATTCAGTTGCTTCCGCCTTACTTTACTCGTCGACCACTCCATGACATATGAACCATTAGTGCTTTCATCGGCTCCTATAATGCTTCCATCTACTGATCCCCCTGAACCTCGCTATTCTCTAAGGTTTCACCGTCCTTTTTGGCTTACCTACCCATCCCTGGGTAATCCAAAGTCCTTTGCCTTTCTTGCTGCTATTCATTCTCAAATTGAACCTCAAAATTTCAAAGAAACATCACACATTCTTGTGTGGCAATAAACTGTGATAGATGAGCTGGATGCTTTAAGCAGAACATGTGCTTGGAAATTTGTTCCATCTCATTCAGGAGTACGACCAATTACAAGCAAGTGGGTATATAAGATCAAAATTGAGTCTGATGACACTATTGAGCGCTACAAGGCTCGTCTTGTTGCACGAGGATTTCAACAATAATATGAGATTCATTATCATGAGACTTTTGCTTCTGTTGCACACATGACTACGGTTAGGACTCTTGTTGTTGCACTCTGTAATTGGCCTCTGTGGCAGATGGATGTGAAGAATGCTTTATTGCGTTGTGAGCTTCCTGAAGAAGTTTATATACTATGTCCACCTAGTTTATGTCACCCCACAAATACAGTATGTCGTCTTCGACGTGCACTCTATGGTCGCAAACACGCTCCACACACTTGGTTTGAGCGTTTTAGTTCAATAGTTCGCTCTGCCGATTTTCATCAGAGTGCCCTTGATTCGGCTATGTTCATTTAGTCATCTGACAAAGGTTGCACAGTTTTGTTGCTATATGTTATTGATATGATTATTACTTGTGATGACCTTGTCCATATTCAGACTGTGAAAACCTATATGCAGAATTAGTTTGCTATGACTAATCTTGGCTTACTTTGGTATTTTCTTGGGATTGAAGTTACCTCTAATGCTATCTTCTTTCTCAACAAAAATATACCGTAGATCTCCTGACCCGTGCCAATATCTTTTATTGTTGTACAAAAGCAACTCCTATGGAACTCAACTTGAAGCATCAGACATCAGATGAGATTACTCTTCCTAATCCTACTAGATACCGACATCTTGTGGGCAGTCTTGTCTATCTCACCATTACCCGACCGAATATTTCTCATGTGGTTTATGTTCTGAGCCAGTTTGTGTCTGCTCCTACGTCGGTGCACTATGCCCATCTTCGGGTGCTTCGCTATCTTCGTAGCACGATTACTCGATCTCTATTCTTCTCCAAGTTCTTTCCACTAGCACTAGCCAATACTGATGCCACATGGGCTAGTGGCCTTGGTGATAAGCAATCCATCATGGACTATTCTGTCTTCCTTGTAACTTTTATCATTTCTTGGAAGTCCAAGAAGTAGACTATGGTTTCTCTTTCAATACGGCCGAAATTCCGGCCGAAATATCGTTTCGGCTAGCTTTCTGATATGAAATCACAGATTTTATACTTCATATCGTTCTGGACCAAAATGGGTAGATTTCGACTGCAATTGCCGAAATATCGGCCGAAGTATTGCTGAAATTGCTAAAATAGACATACTAACGTTATTGTGAATGTATAACTTTTTTTGTTTTAATTTTTGAATATAAATATTTCAATAGAGGACATAAGCTAAGATAATGTGAGGATTTTATCTATCTATTGTTTGTGTATATGCAAAGTCAAGTAAGTCTATTAACTAATATATTTGTTCTAGGCAATGCAAATTCAGTTTAGTTATATACTTATGTTTCATTCTCTTTTATATTGTTAAATTCTGCGAATACTTACGTGATTGATTCATATCATTAGTTACATTATATAATATTTTATATGATAAATGATATGTAGAACATATAATATCTTGTTTAGTAACAAAAAAATTATGTATTTATTGAGTGTCCGAAATGAACATCTGAGATCACATTTTTCCGAGATCTCCTCTGATATCTCCGATCCGAGACGAAACACCCCTTGCCGAGACGAACCCAAAATATGATATTTAAAACCTTGTCTAGTTCGGAGGCTGAACTTCGTGCTCTTGCTACCACCACAGCATAAGTGGAATGGTTGCGATGGTTACTAGAGGATTTTGGTATTATTTCGAAGGCCACTCCCTTTTTTGTGACAATACTAGGACCATTAAAATTGCCCACTAAACACATCTGTATCGATGCGTTCTTCACTAGGAAACATGTTCCTAAGGTCATCTCTTCACTATGTGCCTTCTGAAGCTCAATGTGCATATTTCTTCACAAAATATCAGACGAGGGGCCTAACATCAGGTGTTACTTTTCAAACTCACTCTTGCTGATCCACCGTACGTTTGAGATGGGCTGTTAATATATGTATGTATATATAGTTTCATGTGTGTGACATGTGTGTATCCTTTCTTGTATAGTTTCATATATATTGTTGGCTTGTATGCCTCAATAGATAAGATTTACATTTTCCCTGTCTCTACGCTTATAGAGATGGAAATAACAAAATTAATGGACCCATTGAAATCCTTGGGCTCCTATCCTCATTATACTTTAAAGGCATATTGGCTCGAAGAACTTGCAGTTTCCAGGAAAAATGAATACAACATGACATAGAAATGCAATATGAATTTCTAAAAGAAGATGTAAGGATACAAGTAATACATAAAATTATTTAAATTTGGGAATATTTGTAACACCCCGTAATTTCTAAAGTGTAATATATAATATATATATAGTATATAAGAAAGAGGGGATTTCGGTGTTGCCTTAGAGAAATCCTATAGAGGAGGGGCTGTTTGGAATCCGGTGTGAGTGGAAGGTCCCACGTCTGCAGGAAAGCAGCAGAGAGCCGCTGCAGTTGTCGCCAGCTGGCGAGGAGGGGCCCACACGCAGGAGAAAGGCTGCGGCCTTGCCTCTCTGTGCTCCCTGTGTTCACACTGACGTGGCGCCCAAAGGTGTGGGGGCCCACGTGGGTGACAGTGTCTCTCGGAGAGAGAGAACGGGAGCAATTGAGGGGAAAAAATTGTCCCATATCGGGATTTGAATACTAATTAATTAATAATAAATAACTTTGCCTATGATCAAGAGTCACCAATTCGGTTAACCACCTTTTGAGAGGCAGCCTGTGGTGGGCAGTTGAACTACGTATCTAATTTGTCTTCTAAATTGTATAAATTGTCTGAGCTAGGGGCAGGGGTGTTACAATATTACTTGCAGCCCCAAAAGTTGAAAATAATTATTTTAAAAACTGAACAACTTTTTGTAAAATCTATAAACCCCATATACAACTTTATTTTAAACTCTATTTTAATGTGTCCATGCATACTCAATGTTGTATACATTAATTATATTGCATTACCTATTTTACCCTGGTTTCCCCAAAAATAATGTGTTCACTAGAAAACATCTCAAGCTGCCCGTTCCTCCACCCATCTTCCCGATCAACTTTTTTAAAACCAAAATTTACCGAGTGATTATCTCAAAAATCCTTTCTTCCAAAATTTGGAAAAAGTTGTTCAGTTTTTAAAATAATTGTATTCAGCTTCTAGGGCTGCAAGTAATATTCTCAAGCGGCCTTTCCTCCACTCATCTTCCCGATAAACTTATTTAATACCAAAATTTAGTGAGTAAATCAAAATCCTCTCTTCCTCACACATTTCACCAGTGGGTCAATAGTTAAGAAAAATTAATGGTCAAGATCACCAAATCAATAAAAATAAAGAAAGATATACTCCTAATTCTGGAAGAATGAGACAACTCAAGATCAAATTCAACCCAACGATCTCAAATTCGGTTCGTTTAAACAAGAAAGCTACCTCCTTGCCCTCCTCCAAGGCTCCAATCCCTCGACAAAGAATCATGCTTCTGCTAATCCTCCAATTCCAACCGCGATACCTTTCCTCCCCTCTTTCCCCATTTCCCCATCCGAAGTATTAGCAAAAAAATAAAAAAATTGAAGGGTACATTGCATTGTCACCATTGATGAGGATAAAGCTAACATAGTGGAAACAACTGAATCTACAACATCCCATTGTCTTCCCCATCACTCTTCATACAGAAGGGTCCTAAATGAAGAAATGTGCATTTGGGATTGGCCTTCTGAACGATGGAAGAATTGATGCAAGGTTATTGTGGGAAAGAGATTTCAAAGTGGAAGCGATGACATTGACCAAAACATATCTAATGTATGTGAAGTGAAAGGATGTTTGGGCAGGTTTCCTTGTGGTATAGTGGTAAGCCTCTTCGCTAGTTGGAAAGAGATCGGGGCTCGAGCCCGCTTGCATTAGTCCCTGATTATGGGATGAAAATGTGTGTTTGTGTGGTGCGGTGTGGAGGAAAGGGGGTGTGGCTACAGCCTTGTTATAGATTTATTTTTAAAAAAAGAAAAAAGAGAAAAAATAAGAAAGATGTACGAGTTTTTAAACCGGGGAAGGTGGTATTCATGAGTGGGTAGGCCACCCTTTTTGTTCCAAAATATGGTTCCAAAATTCTGGTATAGTGTATGAAAAGTTTCAAAATGATTCTGATGCTCACTCTAAACTAGTGAAACATTATGTACGGTTATCTCAACCAGAAATGTGTTTTGAGATCAGTGTAGATTTTGTATACATCACTAGAATATGTATGTCAGATGGAAAAAATTGGTCGGTCTAAAATCTACTTAGAGTATTGAGGTTTTCTAGGATTTAGATATCCTTGCAGAATCTTAAATGTAATAAAGGGCTTAATAAGTATAGATGGGGATGGAACGATGTAGTTTAAAAGTTGGTTAAGGTAAGGAGGATTTCTTATATGGATTGGCATAAGTGTCGAAGTAAGAATTTTTTTGAAATATACAAGTTAGCAAAGAAAGAAGCTAAGAAAGCCGATAAAGATTCTAAGTCTAAAGCTTGTGAGAATTTATATATGAAGTTAGGGACTAGAGAAGTGAAGAAAGATAAATACAAGCTAACTAGGGTTAGGAAGATGAAGAGCAAAGATTTAGTTAATGTGAAATGTATTAAGAGCGATTATGAAGGAGTTCTTTTTATAAGTGGTTTAATGAGAGTTCACGTCGAAGATCCTCCGATAGGTTCAATTGAAGTTGTGCATAAGTTATAGATATTGTCGGAAAATTAGGCTCGAAAAGTTGGCTTAGTGAAGTAAAAGTTGCTTTGAAGAAAAGGGAAAGTGGAAAGGAAGTTGGACTACAGATATTCTAATTGAAGTTTGAAATATATTTAGGAGATAGGGGCTTAGAATGGTTTACTGAGATTTTCAATAGATTTCTACAGACTCGAAGAATGCTCGAGTGAAGGAAAAACATCTTCGTAGCTATCTATAAGAATAAAGGAGATATTCAGAGTTGTACGGACTATTGTGGGATAAAATTATGAGCTATTTGATGAAACTTTGCGAGAGGGTAATCGAGTAAAGATTAAGAAATCAAACGATAGTGTCATAAAGTCAACTTGGTTTTATGTTGGGGTGGTGAATTATGCAAGTTATATGTATGCTAAGACGATTAATGAAAATAAAAGTATATGGAGAAGAAAAGGGATTCATATGGCAATCCCTTTTCTTGATTAACGCTTATGATAAAGTTCTTGGATGATTTTTTTGGGGTCGGTTTTAGAAATGAAACAAGTGCATTGTAGTTATATTGATATCACTAAGAATATGCATGATAATATAATAACTTGTATAAAACGGAGTGGAGGGGAGATAGTCATTCCCTAGTTCCATAGACTTCAACCAAATATCAACCGTCCTTATCTATTTGTAGTAGTTATGGATGAAGTATGTTAGAATACAAATGCAATTTCCCTCAACCTTTCTACAACTTCGAAGTTTTAGCTTAGTGGCAGAGACTTTCATATGATATCAGAACAACCCATGTTCGAATTCCACTGGCTATGCAATTTAAATGCGGATTTTAAAAAAATACCGTTGCGTATTGTTCAGGTTCCAGGTCTCGGCTCACAATTTGTTGGGCATTTATCTCGTTTTTTTGGCTCATAAAAAATAAGCTCTTGATCTGGGGGGGGCATGTTAGATTACAAGTGCAATTTTCCTAAACCCTTCTACAACTTTGAAGTTTTAACTTAGTGGCATGGACTTTCACAAAGTAACTAGACATATAGAGGATGAGGTCCCGTGGAGCATGTTGTTTGTAGATGATATTTGATTGATGAGACTCGAGAAGGTATACCTTTTATATTAGAGAAATGCAAAGAATTATTAGTATCTAAGAGACTTAGAATTAGTAGGAAATCACTATATATTTATTGTAAGTTTAGTAAAACTAGAAGAGTTAACAAGAGTGCAGTTTGCATTGAGGACCATGAATTATTAAGAGTAATCATTTTGGATGTTTAGGTTTGATCATTGATCAGGGTGAGAGATCAAGGAGGATGTTAGTCGTAAACTTAAATTGGGTTGGTTAGAACGACAAAATGCATCTGGAAAATTGTGCAATCAAAATATACCTTTGAAATTGAAGGAAAATTTCTATAAGACAACTATACGAACAAACATGCTTTATGAATCAGAGTGTTGTGCAGTTAAAAGGCATAATGTTCAAAATTAGTATATCTGAAAGGAGGATGTTAAGGTGGATGAATGGAATCTCACACTAAAAGACAAAAAAAGAAATGAATGCATACGGAAGGAAGTAGAGGCTGCCCCAATTAAAGAGAAAAATGCGGGAGAATTAATTGTGGTTTGGACTCATACAACGAAGACCAATAACCGCTCCAACAACAACAACAACAACAACAAAGACTTTTTCCTAACTAGTTGGGGTCGGCTACCTGAATCCTGGTTTTCCATTTTGCTTGGTTTACCGCAATATCTTCTGTAAGGCCACAAGATATTATATCTTTTCTTACAGTTTCCATCCAAGTAAGTTTAGGTCTTCCTCTACCCCTAACTCTACCCTCAAATACTTAATAAATCACTCTTTCTGACGGGGGCACTACTAGATCTACGTATGACATGTCCAAACCACCTGAGGTGATTCTCTCTTAATTTATCTTGGATAGGAGCTACCTTTACCATGTATCGTATATGCTCATTTCTAGTTCTATCCTTCATATTTTTACCGTACATCCATCTTAGCGTCCTCATCTTCGCTACACTCATTTTTTAGACATTTTTTGTTGCCAACACTCTGCTCCATACATCATCGATGGTCTAATAGCTGTCCTATAAAAATTTTCCTTTTAACTTCAAAGGTATACATTTGTTACACAAAACACCACTGACACTTGTCCACTTAAGCCACTTTGCTTGGATTCTATGTATAACATCTTCACAAATCTTCCCATCTCTTTGTATAATCGGGCATAAATATCGGAAACGATCTCTTTTAGGTATCTCTTGACCATCAAGCTTCACTACTTCCTCATTTGTGTTCCGAATATCACTAAAATTACACTCCATATACTCTATTTTAGTTCTGCTTATTCTAAAGCTTCTAGCTTTTAAAGTTTCTCTCCACAATTCTAATTTAGCATTCTAAGACGATGTCATCGGCAAAAAGCATACACCAAGACACCTCATCTTTTATTTCTCACGTCAATTCATCCATAACCAAAGCAAAGAGGTAGGGGGCTTAAAGCCGAACCTTGGTGTAAATCTACTGTAATAGAAAAATCACTGGTCTCTCTTGTGGTATTCTAATTGTGCTCTTTGCCCCTTTATACATATCCTTAATTAACTCAATATACCGAATAGTTACTATTTTATTATCTAATGCCCACCATACTATGTCTCTAAGGACTTTATCATATGTTTTTTTCTAGATCTATAAACACCATGTGTAGATCTTTCTTATTCTTCCTATATTTTTTCATAAGTATTCTCAGTACATAAATTGCTTCCATTATTGACCTTCCAAACATAAATCCAAACTGATTCTCAAATAGTGTAGTTTCTACTCTCAGTCTATGTTCGATCACTCTCTCCCAAACTTTCATCGTATGGCTCATTAATTTAATTCCTCGGTAGTTGGAGCAACTTTGTATATCTCCTTTTTTTTATGTATAGGTATTAAAATACTACTCCATTTATCGGGCATCTTCTTAATTCTCAAAATCCCATTAAATATTCTTGTTAGCCAACTCACTCCTACATCCCCATGCTTTTCCTATTTTTATCATTCCTAGAGCATTTCGAACCTCAGAGGTCCTAATTCTACAGAAAAAAACATATGCTCTCGACTCTCCTTCGAGTCCTCTATATTTAGGTTGCCCACAGCCTTTTCATTTAATAATTTCTCAAAGTAATTTTGTCATCTTTTCTTAATTTTCTCATATTTTACTAAGACTCTTGAATCCTCGCTCTTAATAAATCTAATTATGTCCAAATTTTTTGTTTTCCTATCCATTTGTTTGGCAAGCTTATAGATATTATTTTCTCCTTCTTTTGTTCCTAATTTTGTGTATAAATCATCATATCCTTTTGCTTTTACATTTCTTACCGCATTCTTAACTTTTTTTCTAACGGTCTTATCTCTCTCCAAATCTTCTTTATTTATACTCTTTTGCCATATTTTGAAGGTTGATCTTTTTTTCCTTATAATATTTTGGACTTCTTCTTGCCATCATCATGTTTCTTTAGTTTGCAACCCTCTATCTTTAGATTCTCCTAGTACCTTCTTTGAGATTTTTCTTATGCACGTAGCTATTTTAGTTCACATCTTTAGTTTGCAACCCAATTCCATGTCGCTCCTTTAAGGACTTTATCTTTAAAATTCTCTAGTTTCTCACTCGTCAAGTTTCACCACCTAATTCTCGGGTTCCTAGTCTTCTTCCTCGTGCATGTGTTTCCCAATCTTAACATCCAACACCATTAATCTATGTTGTGAGGTTAAATACTCCCGGTATAACTTTACAATCTATACATGTCAAGCGATCAACCTTTCTAGTAATGAAAAATCAATCTGGCTCTTATTTGCCCCACTTGTAAGGTTATCAAATGTTCCTCCCTTTTCCTAAAATAAGTATTTGCTAGTCTAAGATCATAAGAAGTCGCAAAATTTAATAGAGCCTCTCCATCGTCGTTCTTATTTTCAAATCCATGTCCTCCACACACCCTCTCATATCCCATGTTATCTTCTCCTACATGTCCATTGAAATCTCCTCCTATAAATAATTTCTCACTTAAGGGTACTCCTTGAATTATCTCATACATTTCTTTCCAAAATTTATTTTTAGTTTGTGCATCTAATCCTACTTGGGGTGCATAAGCACTAATGATATTAATTATGTTTTTCCCTAATACAAGCGTAATTTGTATTATTCTATTCCCTTTCCTATTAATACCTGCTACATCTCCTTTGAATTTCTTATCTACTAAAATTCTACTCCATTTCTATTTCTAATTTTACATGTATAATATAATTTAAAACCATCTATCTTTTTAGCTTTCTCCCTTACCCACTTTGTTTCTTGTAAACAAGCTATATTAATATTCCTTCTAAACATGGTATCTACTAGTTCTATGCATTTTTCTGTCAATGTTCCTATATCTCAAGTCGCTAACCTAAGCCAATTTTCTGGACTAGCTTTTTTACCTGCACACGTCCAGATTGGTGCAGGAACCCTTGCCTTGCCCATTTTTCACCGCACCTGGGTGCTGGTGCAATGCCCCTTGCACAATTTTCGAAGCACCCGGAGACATGCACAACACATCACTTCCAGGGAATGCCCTAGCATTTGCGCGTATATTTTTAGGATTCATGTTCATAGGATTTGACAAAGTTTTATGATGGTTGTCTACTACCTAACGTAACCCTCCTTACCTGGTTTGTGGCCGGATTCCTTACCAATAACCGTTCCAATTAGAAAAATTGATAGGAACAGACATTAAGAAGCAAGAAGGACTTGCCAAACAAACTTGGGTTGAAACTATTGATAGGGACTTGGGATGTATTAATTCGACTAAGGAGGTGCCCAGAATAAAGCTGACCAGAGGAGAAAGATTCATATAACTGACCCGCAAAACTTTCGGATAAAGACTTTGTTGTTGTACGGGTTTAAAAATAAATGAGGTTCTATTTTTGAACTTGAAAATAGTTTTCCCTTTAAATTTTATATAAGTTCGATACCTACATATTGCCCGTGGGTTGTTGCTCCAGTGGTAAATTTGGACTATTGGGATTTCATCCACTTTCTTAGAGCTAGATCACACACCTCGGTTTTGGCTCATCCAATAGTCATGCCTCATCCCAAGTGATTGTAACCGTTAATCCCAAGTAATTTCTTCTTCCCAAACCACATTTTGTGTTGTTCTCTTTCACGTTTCTTAATCTCATACGTCCCTCTCACATGTCTCACATTGCTAACGACAATGTGAATATGACGAAGATGACCAAGTGAAGCCACTGTCCCTGACATGGGTCAGTGGTTTGGTTTTGACTCACAGGTTTGGCATATTAGACACGTTAAGCAAGTGACTGGCAGGTATCCATGTTGGGTACTTATCCCACACAAATATGTCTCTGTCGAAATATCGGTTTTATAAGGGTCAATTCATACTTGCTCAAACTTTATTAGATAATTAATCAAATACACGTAACTCAATTCTCCCTCTCAGAGCCTGTGTTTCCAATGTTTTTTAACCGTGTGCCACTTTTAAAACTCAGTGACTTTCATAAAAATCTTGTTCTAAAAATTTCTGCTGTGTAAAGTACAAATTTCTAGTTCTGATTTCTGAATTTCCCCATTGGTTGATTATTAGATTTTGCAGCATGATTTATCTTTTTTGTTATATTATATTATTCCAGATGGTATTTTCCTAGTTGAAGTTGACAGACTTTTGAGGCCTGGGGGTTACTTTCTGTGGAGTTCATCCACAAATACACAGAGGTCTTTGCGAGACGAAGACAACATGAGCAAGTGGACATTTATTCGTGAGTTTTCTGAGAAACTCTGTTGGGATTTGTTGTCACAACAAGATGAAACAGTTGTGTGGAAAAAGACCTCTCTGAAGCATTGCTACAGCTCCCGGTAATCTTCTTGATTCATTCAACTTCTTTTTATTTAACTTTCATTATTTGCTGTTTAATATGGGAATGAACATGTAGGAAACATGGACCTACTATCTGTGACAAGAATCATGATCTTGAGTCTCCTTACTATCAGCCACTCAATCCCTGCATTGGTGGAACCAGAAGCCAGAGATGGACTCCGATTGAATACAGGACACCATGGCCATCTCAGGCTAACTTGAATTCAAGTGAGCTCGATGTACATGGTAAGCTACTATGATTATGACTGTGGCCCTGTAAAAGAAACTACTTGATAAAATGATCAAATGATTGGGTGCGGATCTCAAAACTGATTTATCAAGCCATTTGAATGTTTAGAATGTGGCTGATTTGAAGCTGATAAGTTATTTAACACGAGGCATATTACATATTCAATGCATTATGCATTTGCTACATGTGATTTGTTATGTTTGAGAAATTTATCTGTTATTTATCTTGCCAAAACCGCATTCTCTACTGACACAGATATTCTCAGTGATACCTTTATGGAACTTAAATAATTCTTCAGAGGGGAGAAAATTGCATATATAATATCTTAACATACAGTGAAAATAATTGCATGTGGAACAAAATATACAATGAGAGGTTTCAAAATGATAACATTTCAGCAAAACCTCATCTCAAACAGACTAATTTTTTTTCTCAGGTGATGTTTCTACATATTACTGATATGGTGATATGGTTTTTACGGTAGATCATAAGAACAGTAAAAAAGCAAGATATTATGGTACGAAATCTGATTTATGAAACAAAGTTCCATAAAAGGTTTGCAAATTTTGACATTGGAATTGCTTATGAGGATCCTATGCAATCATAAAAAATTTGCTTGATATTTAAATGTATCCAATGATTAACTGTTTTAAATTCTAAAGAAGTCGCTGCTGATATTTAAATTGATTTGCTAAATCAGGGCTACACCCTGAGGACTTGGCTGAGGATGATGTTAAATGGACATCAGCGATTGTTGACTACTGGTCTCTTCTTTCACCTCTGATATTCTCAGATCACCCAAAGAGACCTGGTGACGAGGATCCTTCCCCTCCTTTCAACATGCTAAGAAATGTGCTTGACATGAATGCTCGGTTTGGTGGGTTCAATGCTGCATTGTTGGATGCTGGAAAGTATGCCTGGGTTATGAATGTGGTGCCTACAAGTACAACTGGTCCTAATTACCTCCCATTAATCCTTGATAGGGGATTCATTGGTGTTCAACATGACTGGTATGCTATGCATGGCTTTTCCTTTTTGTTTCCAATAGTTTAGATTCTTAAAATAATTAGAAATCTTGAAATTTCTCTCAGTTTTTCATGAGGTTTTTCTATATTAAAGCATCTCTTCCTTCCCGCTGCCTCATTTTCTAGGTTTCTTGGAAAACCCCTATTCTATTCCTTAATAGAGGAGAATGTTATCTTAGATTAGATCTCTGATGTTCAAGTTTAGTTTAATTCTTTACATCTAGATCGGTGATGGTTTATCCACGAGTGGTATGTACAATTTTATTTGGTTATGCAATGTGGATTCTATTTTACGAATAGAATTTTCAAATGTCAACTTTTGCTAAACCTACACATGGCCTAGAAAAATTAGTTGGGTTAGTTTTATATTTTAAAAATGAGTAGATCCTCACAGAATACAACTTTCAAACTAATTGTCTTTCAATATGGTAAGATAACCAAATTACCCTAAAGACTGAGTTGGCAGTTTGGGCAAAAATGTATATCAATCTATCTTAATACTGAATAATATCCTTGTATATGACTTTGGCCCAAGTTTAAGGAACCCATCCAATAGAAGGAACCAAACTCATTTTGTAAGGCAAACAAACTGAGGTGTACTGTGTACAAAAATATTTAATAATTTCTGTAATGAGTTAGACTAGAAGTACTGTTAAAACTATATTATCTGTTACTATATTAAATTAACATCAATCTTAGCGCCAAAATAATAGCTGATGAGTTGTAGGCCTCAGAATACATCAATCTTTGCGCTTAACAGATAAGTGTTGTATCAAAGGGTGAAATCATCAAAATATATAATGTATGGCAGGGGTTCTCCTGAAATATAATGTGTTTGAGTGGAAATATTTAGAAGAGAAATAGAATACTTGATTCATCAACGAACGAAACCGGATGCCTATATGGATGCCTATATATAGGCTTACAGAACTTTCCCAGGTTAGTTCTTCATCCCTAAATGCTATTACAGAAATATACCTGTTTCTGATAGCCTGATTCTACTTTTTGACTCTTCCCAAGTTGATGCTTCACTAAGCGTCAACTTGTTACTATGAAAACTAAAATAAACTGCTAAACACAATACAATCAGTTTCAGATAACATTGCCAAATAGTCTTAACATCAGCTTACTCCAACAGCAACAGAAGATCCAATCTAGATCTAAGAATCAGAGCTCAAGTATAAACTCGAGCAAACAACAACAGAGATCTGAGTGATGCCTATCAGTTCAGATCATAAACAGAACTGGAAGTCACAACAGGGGCAATGATCGGAGCAAACAAGACAAATCTAACATGTGTCATAAATACCCTCAAGATATTTGAAACAACAACAATATGGACTACTTGGGCCCATCAACAACATATACGGATTTGGCTCAGCAAAAAGCCAGATGAACTTCCCAATTCTCATAATCTGACCGAATATCGAAAGATGAAAGCAGACAACTTCTTGTAGAACTCTAAATCTAGGTAGTTAAAATTGGTTTTTGGAACTGATCGGTCTAGGAGCGATTAGTGATTAATCGGTTAATCTCAGGATTAAATTGGAAAAATTGCGCACGCGTGTAGGAGCCCCTTCTGTTGCGAATGAACTTTTGGTGCGAACTGACGTGCAAACCACGGGAGTAGTGGCATCATTGCAAATTTAAAAAAAAACATACAGTGATGCCGCTGTTCCCAGTAGCGGCATCATTTGCACCAGTAGCAGCCTCCGTGGTTCGCACGCCGGATCGTACCAAAAGTCCATTCGCAACTGAAGGCCCATATATATATATATATATATATATATATATATATATATATATATATATATATATATATATATATATATATATATATATATAATTTTAAAAAATCTATCCTCATTATGTGGCAATCGTAAACCCTCATATAAAACTATTATGAGATGATCAAATATGAACATATAGTTATAGAGAAAAAAAAAAGAGTACTTGGTTTGAGTTGAGTTCGGATTTTGATTGTGGGTTGGGTCGGGTTTGCTAGTCGGTTTCAGTAAACAAAAACAATCGGGGAGGAGCAGCACGAGTAGTAAGCGGAGGAGGTGCAGCAGATGCTGGTCGGGTCAAGTTTGCGACGACACAGGGGGAGCGACGGCGGGTTGGGTTTGAGTATGCTGGAGGAAAAAAATTAGAATCAGTTTGAGTTTGGGTTTGCGTGTGGAAGAAGAAGATAGCTGCAACGGGTCAGATTTTGGTTTGCGAGAGGAAGAAGAAGAAAGCGGTGACGGGTTAGGTTTGGGTTTGCGCGTGGACCGGAAAGGGTTTGAATTTGAGTTTGAGCCGGAGGATTGAGCCCAAATAATGCAAACGAGCGCGAAAATTAAATGAGGGGATTTAATCGATTAATCGGCCACTTAAATACGGCCGACTAACCACTAATCGGCTGATCATACCCGATTAAATTGTTAACTATTGAAATATTGAAAATCACTAAAAATAAATGCTCAACCTCTAATTAGCAATTAATCAGGAATTAATCGGGCGATTAATCAGAGTTTAATTGCTTAGCTCTAAATGCAGGCAACTTCTCAGTGGACCTTTTCCAACTCCTTAATAGTAGACATCAGTAACCCTCCTTGCATCTACCAACCTGAATGCAACAACAGAGATAACAATACAGTAAAGATACAAGCCGTACCTAACAGAATATTGACTTCAAATTGATGAGCAAGGCCTTCTAGAAAGAAACGAACTATAAATCAGGCCAGCAACAACTCGAAGCATTGATATCAACAATTTAGGTAAACAACAACAACAACAAACATGATAAAACTGAAAATGGAACTGCAGATAGCATAACAACAACAACAAACATGATAAAAGACACGACGACATACACGATCCCCTATCCCTCATCTTCTTTCTTTTCTCCTAAAAAAGGAAACTGACAGCAACAAATGAAAAGACTAGACGACAGGTAAAGATAGCAAAGAACAACAGATCTGATTACCACAAACTGGGTTCTTTTGCCTTTTATCTCTTCTTCTCTCTCTCTGCTCCTCTTCCCCTCTCTCTATCTCCCTTCTCTTTCTCTTAAGACAATAGACAGCAGTGGACAACAACCAACAAATGTATCTTCGTTTCTCCTATATTAACCTTAAAAACAGACAAACTGTAGCAGATGGTGGGATGAGAACGAACAAGAACAATTTGTGATCTTTCTTTCTCTTACTTCTGATTGATTTGAGAAACGTATCAAATCAAATTAGAATAAGAAAATCTAAACAGATGCACAAAATTAGAGCATGTCAGCAAATCAGAGCAATACAAAATTTCGAACATAGTATAACAGATCAAATCCTGGAACCATTCACAAAGCCTTTCAAGCATGTTACAACACCCCATATCTTTAGAGGCATATCAACCAACATACATTAAATAGGATCAGACTAGGGCACAAAATGTAGAGAACAGTTCAGTTGTAAACCGAGCTTGTCAGGGAAAATTCAGGTTTAGAAGGTGAAATCGGGTCTGATTTGAAATCTAGAATAATCTTTCCTGCTTACACTTACTATTCATGCACTTCACAGAGTTTCTTCAATTCTCCATTCATTTCTCAATCTTGCATCCACCACAAATTACATACGGAATACAACCAACAAGAGTGAAAAGTTTGGGAGCATAGCTCTTGCAGCCGTCTGGCAACGAGGGCCATCAATCTCTCCTTTGTTTATAATTTTTAATGCCACAACGAATGAAGCAAAATATCTTTCATGAGCTCAACTAATGGCTATTGTTCCAAAACACAGCAAATCTGCAATGTTTGTGCCTAAATTTGCAAACTTACAAAGCAACAACATCCAAAATTTCAAGAGATCCGAAGAAACATTTCATTAAGTAGTAGAACCAATTGGCTTAGGTTTTCACTACTCCTCTGTTGTACCCTCGCATGCCCACACATGCAATTGGTGGAAATTGCAAATCAAACCAAAGTAGTTGTTAGGATTGTGTCTTGAATACTCGTTGTTCAGATTAAAAGAAGGTAATATGAAGCACGGAGGTCGAAGCGTCGAAGCGAGTAGAAGGAGAACAGCAGCAATAGCAGGTGTAGGATAGTTGCGGTCGACCGGTCATGGTGACAGTCGACCGCACCCCCCCGACCGCGCCCCCCGACCACTCATTATACATGGATTGTCCGAGAGTGGTACGGTCGACCGGTCTTGTTGGACGGTCGACCGCCCACAGCGCTGAATCGTTTTTGGGCTTCGATTTGTTAGGTCCGTTCAGCCCAATCTCCAACTCCAAGTTAGATCGTGCGGCTCCTATTCAGTTACTTCTTTTTCATGTTATATCGGACGACTAGGATCAAGATTAGACTTAGGTTTTCTCGCTATTCTTCTATATATATTGTAAACTCCTTCAATATGAGAGAGAGTACTTCATAGATTCTTTTCTCCATTGCAAAGAGAGGCTCGAGAGAGAGATAGTTCTCGGTGGATGAGTTTAATTCTTTGTTTCAAGTGAATTAGAAACTCCTTGTAATCTCTTCTAGTTGAATATCAGATCTCCCTATATTTCTCCCCGGATTAAGCAAAAGCTAACCGGGATAAGTGATCGTTGTTGTGTTTGTGTTAGTTTGGTGGATCTACTTGCTTGCTCAATTTATTTGCCTCGTCTACTTCGACTTCCTCATTGCTCTAATTAGTTCCGCTGCGACCAGAGGGCGTTTGTTGACGCCCCAATCCCAGCAACTAGTATCAGAGCTTCAGGTTGTCGAGTTCCTTGGTTAAGATGATAGACCATAGTATTTTGAAGATCAAGCAGTTTGATGGTAAGATCAATTTCAATCTTTGGAAGACTGACATGTATGATGTTCTTGTTTAAAAACGGTTGCAGTCAGCAGTAAAGAAGAAGGAAAAGCCAACTGATATGAAGGATGACGTTTGGAAAGATATTCGTGAAAGAGCCATAAGTCTAATCCGACTATTCTTGGCGGATAAGGTCAAGTGCAGATTTCTGGAAGAAACTGACGCGGCGAGTTTGTGGGAAAAACTCATAGCTGACTACTCCGGTTCATCGTTATTAGATCGGATGCATTGGAAGAGTAAGTTATTCCGTTTATCTATGAAGGAAGGTACCGATCTCCAAGACCACATTACAGAGTTCAATAAGGTATTATCTGAACATAAGGCGATCAACGCAGATGTGTGTGAGGAAGATAAAGCTTTCAACCTGATATATTCACTGTCGGATTCGTACGAGCCTTTGATCACGACCATGCTACACGGTAGATTTGCCAAGGAGAGTATTTCGGTAGATGGTGTAATCAAAGCATTGAAGGAAAATCAACTTAGAAAGGAGACCCATAAATCTTCATCGTCTATTCCTACAAGTTGTCTAGCAGTGGATGGTCCTTCAGGGGGAAGACAAAGTGCTTTGCAAAAGGATTTGATCCGTTGCCGATATTGCAAGAGGCCAGGGCATATCAAGAAAGACTGTTGGAAATTACAGAATCAAGAGAGCGCCAAGAACGGGAGTTCAGTTGCTAATGTAGTTAGTGCCCTTGGTACCTTTGATTCAGGTGGTTCGTGTCTTCTTGTTTCAAATTCTTTAGAAGTGGATTCTAGTTAGCTTCTTGACTCAGGAAGTTCTTCTCATATTTACTCCAAGAGGGAGTTGTTTTCTACTTATAAGTCTACTACGGAGCATTGTATGACAACGGGAACTGGAGCGATTTGTGAAGTAGTGAGTGAGGGGACAGTTGAGCTGAATATGCTAGGTTTACATATGTTCACTTTAAGGGATGTTTTGCATATTCCTCTGCTGAAATGGAATCTGATTTCCTTGGAAACTCTTGATGCACGGGGCTGCAGGTACACAGCTCGAGGTGGAGTTTTGTCTGTTTTTCAAGGTCGTCGTGAAGTGATTAGAGGTATGAGTGGTTGGGTCAAGCCAACACAATCTTTACAAGCTTTGGGGAATTCGAAAATCCTGTGCAGGGGTTGATAGTTCTTTTCTCATTATTCCCGCAAGCTCAGCTAGTTTGCCGCAACTAGAATCATCGAGACGAGACCACGACGTTCGAATATCGTCGAGAGTTAGAGAAAGCCTATGGGTAGGTGGAGTTCGTGCGGAGTTTGGCAACTTCGTGAGTACATCTACGGAGGTGTGCCTTTGAAGGGTGACACTGGATTTGGTGAGATTGGGTAGAGATCATTCAATTAGAAGAAAAAGCTATTGTTCTAAGTTTTCTTTGCAAGTGGAATTTGTTAAGAGTTTGGAGATGAGTAACGCATCATGTGATAGCACTTGTATGCAATCCAAGGTAGAGTTTGTTAGGATTGTGTCTTGAATACTCGTTCAGATTAAAAGAAGATAATATGAAGCGCGGAGGTCGAAGTGTCGAAGTGAGTAGAAGGAGAACAACAGCAACAGCAGGTGCAGGATAGTTGCGGTCGATCGGTCATGGTGACAGTCGACCGCACCCCCCGACCGCGCCCCCCGACCACTCATTGTATATGGATTGTCCGAGAGTGGTACGATCGACCGGTCTTGTTGGACGGTCGACTGCCCGCGGCGCTGAATCGTTTTTGGGCTTCGATTTGTTAGGTCGGTTCAGCCCAATCTTCAATTCTAAGTTAGATCGTGCGGCTCCTATTCAGTTACTTTTTTTCCATGTTATATTGGACGATTGAGGATCAAGATTAGGCCTAGGTTTTTTCTCTATTTTTCTATATATATTGTAAACTCCTCCAATATGAGAGGGAGTACTTCATAGATTCTTTTCTCCATTGCAAAGAGAGGCGCGAGAGAGAGTTATCGGTGGGTGAGTTTAATTCTTTGTGTCAAGTGAATCAGTAACTCCCTGTAATCTCTTCTAGTTGAATATCAGATCTCTCTATATTTCTCTCCGGATTAAGCAAAAGCTAACCGGGATAAGTCATCGTTGTTGTGTTTGTGTTAGTTTGCTGGATCTACTTGCTTGCTCAATTTATTCGCATCGTCTACTTCGACTTCCTCATCGGTCTAATTAGTTCCGCTGCGACCAGAGGGCGTTTGTTGACGCCCCAATCCCAACAGTAGCAACATGAGTCTTTCAGCTTCATGCAATAGTCTACAGGAGTAGGGCAAAGTGCAGTCTCGCTCATCCTGACATACAATTAAACGATAATCAGGATTGTCTTTGGATAATGGTCAACAAGCATACGTGGTGCGGTTAGTGTGCTATGGTGAAGCGCCATTAGTCAATGAAAGTTCCGAATGCATGTTGGCATAACAACCATACAAACCTGCGACTAGTCGCCTTTTCAAATTGAAAATCACATTTGCCATTTGTAACAACGAGGCTTAAGTGACAGATTTTAGATCTCATTTGTCTTCTAAAGTCGCACCTGGTAATCCCAATTCAGGTTCCAAGGTGCTAATATTCCACTAATTAGGCATCGGGTTTCAAATTGGATTGTAGGCATAGGCACCAAGGAGGCTGCTCCGTGAGCAAGTCTATTGTGTGCCTTGCAACACAACTTCATGTGCATGTTTCACTGGTTAAAATTCATACATATCTGTCAAGTACAGCAATATAAACAATAAGTGCAACAGTTTATAAAGACCAAATACATATCAAGAAGAGATCAATGATCTAAAGTCATGTATTAATCACAGAGAATGTCTACAGCCTTCAGAACCGAATGGTTCTAGCATCTCGCTCCAATATAACCCCGAAAAGAGGCTTAGTCTACAAGCAAGTCTAATGTGGAAACACATCTCCGGCGATCAACGTTCTCATGGTCACAGAGTGTCCGAAGAAAGTAAAATTGCATCCAACATTGACTTTCCATGGATCTAGGAGTTTTAAAGTTTTTGTAAGGTTAGAATGTAAGGATCTACAGGAATCTCTAACGAGGCATTTGAAGAAACTCCTCAAACCAAATGAACTCCAACACCCACAGCAGCATGATCTATGTACTTCGTTTCCCTGGTAGACACTGTGGCGAAGGACTTTCTTTTGCTGCATTAGAAGATGACATCATGGGTATTTTTCCCAAGTGACTTGCACTCATCAAGTTACTGCCCCATTCTGTATCTTCCTCACTGATTAACTTCAGTGTCTTCGTATCCCAAGTAACTTGCACCCCTGGTGCTCTTTAATATAGTCATTTTGATAGCTACTATGTACTACTTCCACTACTTGGGTAGATTTCTGGTCAAGTACAAAACCTGACATATATCAGATTTTAAACTACCCTAGCATATGGCATCTCTACTTACACCTCCAAATTAGTGCAGTTATTTGTCGGACTACCAGTATAGCTTGTACATAAAATGAATATTTCCTACACTGGCACACCTACTAATCTGAAAGTGTCACCATCTAAAACATGGATTAGATTTATGTACTAAAACTCAAATAAAAATTTATCTTTGTATTTATTTCTAATAGTCTCTGTTGTTTCTTAATTCCTAAGTTGATCATCAAATGCCTCTATATGTAGGTGTGAAGCATTTCCAACATATCCAAGAACCTATGATATGGTGCATGCAGAAGGATTGTTATCTCTTGAAGCGCATCATCAAACACACCAGTGTTCCCTGCTCGATATATTCTTGGAGATTGACCGTATTCTAAGACCAGAGGTACTGGCTGTTAATTATTGCTTCTTTTTCAAATTCTGTATCTTACTGATGATATGCTGACCAAAGCATGAGATCTGCAACCATTCAACTAAATTTTCTTACTATACACAGTTTAACATAAAACGTTAAAACTATTTTGCGTGAATGTGATTTATACTAAATTCCTTTTGGTCATGCTAAAAAAGTTTAATCATTCAAGTATAAACTTGAAAAGATAACTAAATTTTATTTGGGTTTCAACAATACCGAGTAGAAGTCATGACACTCAACAAGTGCTAACTTCATGAAACCTCTTTTTATTCCTAGTGAATACTTAGAACATCCAATTCCTTTCTTAGATCTTCTATGAGGAAATTGGTTTATTCTCAAAGATTCAACCGAAAGAAAATTTCCATTCTGCAGCATAAAAATTTCATATGGGCTTCCATTTAATTGCTTTTTTCTCCGATGTGAGTATGTTTCCTTTTTTTTTAACTTTCTCATTTCTATTTTCTTATACATCCTTATGAGTATTCTCATATCTTACACAGGCATTTACACGATGACCCAGCATTGTAACTCTTGCAGTGTTTTCAATTAATTCTTCATCATCCTCAAAGCCTTCTCGATCATATTAGCTAATTATTTTCATCTTGGAGATGTCTTTTGAAGCCTTCTTGCTCCACCCTGTTAACTTTGTAAATTTGGCTTTTGGCCTTTGCTACTGAAGTTCTTCTAGAATAAACTGACTTTCCCTTTTAGAATTAAAGTGCCAACATTACCAACAAGTGAGCAACATTTTTTTTTTTGAGTTAAAAGGTGACAAGTGAGCAACATTCTGCCTCCTCCTTTACTCATTCCGTGTGCATTAAAATACCAACATAATAGTTGACATATTGGTCGCATTGCTGGTTTAGTTGCCTCATCCCGTTTGTAGTCTTTCGACTCTTTTTAGTACAATTTGAAATCTATACAAATAGCTGTTTGGGGAAGTGGGTACTCTGTTATTTCTGTCAATCAATTCGACTGAGTAGCTTCACATACCTTGTATCTCAATTTTGTCTCAGAAGTAAATTATATGTTTAACCTCTCAGTTAAATTGTATCACATGAAATTTTGTTGAACTATATGGTAAAAAAATCTAGTTTATTTGGTTGTTATTTGTTATCATATTTTAATTGCAAATGAAATGCTAGTTTATCAAGTTTATTGGAATAGATGTTGAATGACTTACTTCAGTTAGAATGGCAGGATGAAAGTACCCCATTTCACGTCTGGGTTTGAGAATAGGGAATGCCCTATTTGTTTACTACAATTTCTATGTTCACTTTGATTTCTAGAAGGGTTAAGCAGTGGCGGATCTACATGGTGGTGAGGGTGGGCAGACGCACCCTGGGTTTTTTGTGAAGTCAGTAAGACCTAGGTATCTATACAATTATCTCATATTTGACTTCTTGGTTAAGTAGTTCAATCTACAAAAAAAAAAAAACAACGCTAAGATAGAATAGTCCCACTAATATGTCCTGCGTACCCGTTGCAATATGATAAGAGGATCTTCTATAATATTATACTATATATTTTTAAAATTTGAATATCTAATTTAAGTTTGAGAAAGTTCATTTTCATACTAAAAATTTACAATTGAATTTAATCTCACTATTTATATTCTTACTTCTTAATATAATATTTATATTTATCATTTAAAATTAAATGAGTATCAAATTTTACAAGTATGAGTTTTTATTGTCTTATTAGAGCATCCACTATCGTTTTGTAAAAAATCCAAAATTTAGCATTTGAGTTTAAAAAAACCCTCCCTATCGTTCGCTATATACCCAAAATTTAGAATAGGAGTGAACAGTCGTTCGCTAAACATAGAAATCGCGATAGAAGAAACGCTAAATGTAGAAGACGGATGATCTTCATCCGTTTGAGAAAAAAATTCGGACGAACGGAAGATGATGCTCCATCCGTCGATTAATTTATTATAAAAAAAACGAAAAGATGAGAGACGGATGAAGAAGCTCCGTCTCTCTTTTTTTTAATTTTTTTTAAATTTAAGTATTCAGATTTTTTTTTTCAAAAAATTACGAAAATGCCATCCAAATATTACGAAAATGCCATTAATTAATTACGAAATTGCCATTAAAAAATTATTAAAAAAAACATAACAAAGGACGGAAGATCTTCTTCCGTCCAAGCTTTTCCTCCAATTTGCTTCATCAAATTATTATGGAAATGCCATCGAATAATTACGAAAATGCCATTTTAATTTTAATTTTAATTTTTTTTAAGGATGGACGGAGGAAGAAGCTCCGTCTGATTTTTTTTTTTAATATATTTTTTTGGTAGATTTAGCTCCAACGATAGTAGACTTCTCCCTCTATTGCTATTTGCCAATTGCTAAAAGTGCAAAATTTGTTTAAAATGATAGTGGATGCTCTTAGGCGTTCTTCTTATTAGGCGTGCAACTCAGCTTGTATATATTATACAAACATTTACTCAACCATATGCTAGAAAATAGTAGATTTCATCACCAAATGTCCCGTAGTTAATAATAGATGGTTTCATATAACTTACAAATGCTGAAAGTAAAAACTCTCGTTCAACATGAAATATATACAAAAAAATTAAAAAATTTGATTCATAAATATAATTTAAAAAAAATACTATTTAATTACACCCACCCTGGTTAAAATTCCTACGTCCGCTAAATTCCTATGTCCACCACTGGGGTTAAGTACTTGTTGAACAATTTGAGGATGCAAGTATCTGACTGTAAAATCCTGTTGGAAAACATCCAAGTTCTGTCTGAAAAATTTAAATTTTTGCTTGTACCGGAGAGTTCGAGTACCTATGAATCAAACAGCCCACTTTGAATCTAACAGCCCACTTGTATATACTTGCTTGCCTCAGCATATACCATAAATGTCAACCTTCTCCTGGCTATCTGGCCTTGTCTGCATTACCATATCCTTCTTTGCAAAATATTGTTCATTATGGGTGAAACTTCCGATTATGTCAGGTTTGTCGAATCCTTTTTGCAATGTTTGATCAACTAAAGAAGTTTATAATTATTCCTTCCTCAGGTATAACTACATTCTAAATCTCCTTAATAGGTGTGTAATTGTGAAATTAAAGAAATAGGCTCCAGTATCATTGTATCCATTGTATCCAGTAACTGAGTATGTTTCTCTTTAACTTCTCAGGGTTGGGTAATACTTCGAGATACAGCTTCTCTTATCGAAACAGCAAGATCTATTGCTACACAGGTGAAGTGGGAAGCACGTGAAATAGAGCTCGATGGCAACAACGACGAGAAACTCCTCATCTCTCAGAAACCCTTTTTCAGGAGACAATAGTAATGTATGTTATTTACTGAAAGCCCGTCATGTTACATAATCTTCATTTATTTCTTGGATGGTAATCACCATAATCTCACATCTTGAACGAGAGCACTGGGGAATTAGAAGTGCAAGATCTTCACTGATTCGTATATTACAGGAGGTGAAAGCGAGAGAGTACAGGTTGGCTTGAAAAAGGGTGAGTTATAGGTTTGATTAGTTTTTCCTTAGTTAAAATGTTCCATCTAAATGTACAATATAAAGATATGAAATGAAGCACCGTTTTGTATTGATCACTGACATCAAATAGAGGAACTATTGTAGCATGAATTTTGGCCTGTTAAGCCATTTTTCCTTTTAAAGTAGCATCATTCTTTGTAATTGTGGTGTTCCTTGTGCATTTACTATTTTATTTATTATAGATACCAATTTATTTGTTAAAGGATTTTTCCGTCTTTTGCTATTGTCTTGTATTCTGTTAAAATTCCTCGATATGGCTCTAGAATAATTATCAGCAGAACTGTGAGGATCACATTGAAACCAAATTTATTCAACAAATTCGGAGTTGATACACTGAACCAAAGTTTATACAGTTAGCTAAAATGAATTTAGAGAACTGACAGTAGCCACACCCCTACTCTCTCATTCCATAGCAAGGGAATGATGCGAGCAGGGATCATCTTGGCAGGGATCATGTTGAGTTCACTACCCAATCCGAGATGCAAACAAGGAATCGAATCAATAAACACAAACAAACAAAGCCAACAACACAAACACAATATTTTATCGAGGTTCATCTAATGAAATGACTACTTCATTGTGCAAAGGCACTCTTATAATTTCCACTAGAGAATACTAGTAATTTACACGTGCGATGCACGCCTTAATAAATATAATTTTTTAAAAATAAAAATTTTGACGTAGTCTGAACTTGAACCTGGGACATCATTTATAACAGTTATGTACGTACGGTGCGCGCATGGATAGATTTACAGATGACACCAAAGCCTTCTCCCATTATAATATACAAGTAATATACACGTGCGATGCACGTATTAATTTTTTAAAAAAAATTAAATTAAAAACTCTGATTTACACGTGCGATGCATGTCTTAATAAATAGGATTATATATTTTTAAAAGTAAATGTGAAGACTATAATGAGAGAGTTGGAGTTGCACGTGTGTTGCACGTAAGTAGGTAGATTTACAACTTCAACTCTTTCATTATAATAGTTATTAATATTATATTATAGATAGATAAATAGATAGATAGATAGATAGTAATTTACACGTGTGATGCACATTTAATATATTAAAAGAAAGTTAAAGTAAAAAGTCCAACGTAGTGAGGACTCGAACCTGAGACCTCCTTTATATTAGTTATGCACGTGTAATGCACGCGTTGGTAGATTTATAAATGACACAGGCCTTCTCTCATTATAA
This sequence comes from Hemerocallis citrina, assembly GCA_017893485.1. Classification (NCBI taxonomy): domain Eukaryota; kingdom Viridiplantae; phylum Streptophyta; class Magnoliopsida; order Asparagales; family Asphodelaceae; genus Hemerocallis; species Hemerocallis citrina. The sequence continues at coordinate 74,371,330 of CM030366.1, read as the reverse complement.
TATTAGAGATTAGAGATGAAGAGAAACATGTTTACAATCACCCAAGATCTCACCACCAATGTGTAGGGTTTATCTCCACTCTCCTCTCTCAAGAACGGTTGTTCAACCTCTCTATTGATAATAGAATACAGTTGGAATTAACCTTAGAATCGTACATACCATGCAATCCATATAGGATTATGCAAGATTGAATCTCAGCCTTTGACCAATTTACCGAATAGCACTGTTGTGGTAGACCGCATTAAGACTTGAGCAAGTCAAAGAGCTCCGCTGTATGTTGCGGTCGACTGTCCCTCTTTGCCATCGACGATCAAATCTTGGTCGAGAGCAGCCTGGTTGTTGCAGTCAACTGACATATTGTAGATGTTGCTTCCTACTGCTGCCCGCTGTCTTGCTGTTATTGCTTGCTGCCTCGCTTATTCTCTTTCTTTAAACCCTTGTGTTCATGTATCAGATCCATAAATTCTAATAATCTCCCACTTGGAGACATGTAACCAAAGTCTTTAACCTGTTCTTCATTTTTGTTTTGGTCTATTCAAGGCTTGTGCCTCTGCGAGTCTATCATTAATTAACTTAGAGATAATCCGATAGCAGAATAGTAAAACTAATGTTTCTTGCTATCCATTACCTTTGTGAGCATGCCAACCAGATTATTTGTGCTGAGAATCTTTGATAGCTTCAACTACTTCTTTTCAACTGTCATCCTAATAAAGTGATACATCATCTGAATGTGTTGATTTCTAGCGTGGAACGCCGAGTTCTATGCCAACAATACTGCACTCAGAACGTCACACCATAAATCCCTTATGGGGTTGCTATCTACATTACTGACCCATGAGTTTTGAAATCCATAACCTCTCCTTTAAAGACTCTGTAAGTACCATATATTTTGACTATATTGTTGACAGTGCTACAACCTGTTAGGGTTTTGGCCTCAAATACACGTAGGCACTAAGTACTTGAAGTTGGAGAAGAAGAGGAGGAGACAAAGAAGCAAGAGAAGACAAACAGTGAGTAGAAGAATGCAGTCTGGAGAGTTGCGGTCGATCGCGCAGGCGACCGACCGGGGGTGCAGTCGACCGACCCAATCTGCTGAGAGTTCTTCGTGTGTACAGGTCCAACAGAGGAGGGGATGGTCGACCGTGAAGTCGACCGGTCATGTCTTGGGTTTTGTTCTACACGTTGTGGTCAACCGACCTTGGTGGTGCGGTCGACCGACTTCGGCGCTGATTGTATTTGGGCTTACGAGCTTAAGGCCCAATTACTGGATTTATGTTTATCTTTTAGGGTTTACTTGTGGGCTATATATATGGCCGTAAACTCTAGGGTTAGAATCAATTTGTGTAATCAAGAGGTAAGCCGTTATCATTGTTCAATTTTAAGAGGGGATTGTGCTGAGTGTTTCAAAGGTGAGAGAGAGAGAGATTGAGAGTTGTACTCTCTTTTGTAATCTTTGTATTTCTTGGGGAATAAGAAGTATTGGTTATCTCTGCATATTGATTGTATTCTTGTGAGATCTTGCATATATAATGGTGGCTTGTTCTTGGTTCATCTAAGTCTTAGGAGTTTCTATTGCTTGTGGTGTGTTTTCGCTATTAGCACTACGAGTTGTGGGGTAGATTCTTCAACAAGTGGTATCAGAGCAACTAGGTTCGAGATGGCCGATAATAAGTCGAAGATCGAGAGATTCGATGGGAGTGACTTCGCAATGTGGAAGATTTAGATGATAGCGTATCTTCGTCAGAAGGTTCTTGATGGTCCGTTGTTTGATGAGAAGCTTATAGGTGTAGACAAGGATGCGAAGGTCTTAGCGGATTGGAATTGTTTGAATCAGAAGGCGCTATGGTAGATTTAGTTAGGGCTGAGTAGGAAGGCGTTATTTTATATCTCGAAGGCAAAGACCACAAAGGAGGCTATGGAGATTCTCATGGATATGTATGAGAAACCATCGACATCTAATCAAATTCTTCATCTGAAGAAATTGGTTAATATGAAGTTGAGGGAAGGGGGTTCAGTAGCAGAGCATGTGAACAATTACTGTACGGTTTACAACCAGATGGAAGCTGCAGGCTTGAAGTTTTCAAAGAGGGGGCAGTCATTGTTACTTCTATCTACTTTACCCGATAGTTATGGTACGATGGAACAGACTATTACATGCACTATGACAGGTTCGACGACTCTACAGGATGTGGTGAGTGACATTCTGAATGAGGAGGTGAGAAGGGTAAGAAACAGGAGATATCCATCATCATCTTCTAGAAATTTCGCAATGTATGTTGAGAAGAGACGTGAGAGATTTAAGAGCAGTCGAAGAAGAAAAGATCAGAGAAGTTCATCTGAGAGTGGGTCTGATGACAACGATGGGGGACATGGGCCTGAGTGTTGGTATAGTCACAAGAAGGGTCACATGATGCGCAGTTGCAAGGCTTATATGAAGAAGAAGCAGGAGAAACCGAAGAGGGATACCCCAAAAGAAGCCCAAGTGGGGTTTGTTGAGAATTTATGCTTATCAGCTCGGGAGGAGTTGGGCACTCAAGATTGGTGTATTGATTCGGGAGCTTCTTTTCATTGCACTTCGAGGAGAGAGGTGTTTGATGACTACAAGGAGGGTTCTTTTGGAGATGTGATCGTGGGGAATAGTCACTGGTGTCCTGTACGTGGGGTTGGTACTGTTCGCGTGAAAGCCAATGATGATCAAAGTGTTGTCTTGCGGCAGACAAGGCATGTTCCAGACTTGAAGGAAAATCTTATCTCGATTGGAAGGCTAGACAAATAGGGATTGTCTACTACAGTTGGTAGTGGGGAGTGGTGTATAGCTGTAGGTTCAAGGGTGATTGCAAAAGGGAAGTGTGTGGGAACGCTGTATTTACTTAGAGATGTGAGGGGCGTTTCTCCTGTAATTGACTCTCAACTGGAATCGAGTAGTAGGTTGTGTGGGGTGCAACCGAGTTTTTTCAGTTGTGGAGGGAAGGTATTAATTTAGTGGGAGCTGTTGGCCATGGAAGTGATCCGAGAGGGCAAGACGTTGCTACGGTGAGGGACCTTTGCGAATTGGTAGTTGAAGCTTCAAGTTGCTTTTGTGTGATAGAGAGCATTGGTATTGATATGCGGGGTAATGTCGGTGAGAGTAACCGAATTGGGACTGTAGGGGTTGAACAATCTGCAAATTTTCTGGAGGTGTCGTCCACGGAGGTTAGTGCAGATGGTGCAATGAGAGGTTTTGAACCATGTCCAGTGTTGATGGAGATTTTGCGAGTTGGGGAGTCTCATAACACGAAATCCGACATGGGAGGTTGTTTCTCCAGTATTCGTGCTCTATGCGATTGGTGGAGCACATCCTTCATGAGGCGATGAGGGGTGGTTGGTGCACTCCACATGGTGGAGTGGCGGAGGTGCTCTTCATGAGAGTGGGGAGTACTTGGGTCTTCCATGAAAGTGGGAGATTGGCAGAGATAATGCGAGGTAAAGATTGCAATAACTTTGAAGCGTTGTGTATTTGATCTAAGTGGGAGATTGTTAGGATTTTGGCCTCAAATACACGTAGGCACTAAGTAATTGAAGTTGGAGAAGAAGAGAATGAGACAAAGAAGCAAGAGAAGACAAACAACGAGTAGAAGAATGCAGTCTGGAGAGTTGTTGTAATACCCTAAACTTTCATTTTAATAAAAATGCTGATTTTTCACGTGTTGTGCACGTGCAAATTTCGTATGTATATTTATTTATTTATTTATATATATATAATTTTATTTTGTAGTATGAACTATTATTTCTTTCTTTTCCTCTATTTTTCTAAAAAGCTTATTTTGTAAAGCCTAAAATATTGTTTTCTTATTTTGAGCCCACTTTGATAATTAATTATTTTATTGTTTTGGCCCACAAGCCTAAGCCCACTATTTGTGAAGCCCACAAACTTAATTAATCATTAAAATTGTCACACTTGTCATGTAGACACAATTTGTGAACAATTGATTAATTAAAATTGTACAAATTTCAAATAGGGGGGGTACTAGAGGGTACGTGCATGCACGTAGTGTGCATTGCACACCTTGGAGGCCGGGTGTATGCTTAAGGAGGAATGGGAGAGTGGGTGTGTGTGCATGGGTGGTTATTTGATTATGGATGGTTGCTACAACTTCCCCTCCTATCCTAGCCATCCATCTCTAACCATCTAGTGAAATCCGAGCCCTCCAATCTATCCTAGAACTAGTATAAATACCCCCTACCTTCATGTATTCTACACAAAACAAATTATTGAAAGAAAGAAATTATATAGGAGAGAAATACATAAGGGAGTATATAGAGTGAGTGTGAGTTGTGTGTCCCAAGCAAGAGGCCGGCCCCATCATCAAGCACAAGGAAGCTTTCGGTTTTTTTTTTGCACAAGGAGCAAGAAGGAGAGCTTTTGCAACATAATTTAGGAGGAGAAGGCTACTCTCTCGCATTCTAGGAGACTCTAGGAGTTTTTATTTGGTTTTTCTCCAAAGAGGTGGGTGTTTCTCATTGCTTCTAAATTAGAATTCATGCTATGTATGTTTTAATGAAATTATATGAATTAACTAGTGAGAAATTAGAACCATGCTTGTTTAATTAAAGTAGAGTGGTAATATTAGAGATAAATTGATGGAATGGTTGCTAATGGATAATTGTTAATTTATGTGTTAGAATTCTCCATTTTTGTATATGCCACATGAATGTTAGAATAAATGAAAGAGATTGTATTTGCAAATAATTGATTGAATGCAACATGTGTAATTAGTTGATAAAAATAGAATTTTTATTCTTTAGAAAAGATGATCTTTGTGTTCTTAAATATGGTAGATTGACAATAAGAAAGAGAACAATAACGTAGTGATTTTTGTGGAAACCTAACTTTAATCATGAAGAGTTGTGCTATGGTTTTCAAATGTCGAAATTATGGACATGGAATACAAACTAAGGCTAAAATACATGTTTTAAAGAACTAAAAATGCTTATAAAAAAACTGGTTACTGTAGATTTATGTGTATTTTAATTCTGGAAAAAGTTGCTTTCAAAAGAGAAGAAAAAGAAACAAATTTGTTTTGAGAATTCATGAATTATAGATATGAACAGAGAGCTAAATCAAAACTCAATTAAATTACCTTCAAATCGATATGGCCACTTAGACTAATTGGTCGGCAGAGCTTTCAGTCGCTACAGTAGCGGGGGCTAGTCAGGGGTCTCGGGTTCGATACTGAGGCTTTTCGTTTTATTTTTTTTGTTAAAAATCCGATTGCGGAGAGTCGATACTTAGGGATTATAACCCCTAATTATATCGCCTTGGGGCTTTGGCGCAGTGGTCTTGTGCGCTGTCTATTGGGCCGCTGGTTATGGGTTCGAATTCGGTTGGGGGTTTGGATTTTAAAAAAAATTGTTTTTTTGTGGGATTTTAATATTAATTTGAGATAAAAAAAAAGATTAAAAATTGGGGAAAATATGGAATTAATTACTGAAAAATTATTTGGACTTTATGAGAAAAACTTACGTAACTTTTGATAAAGTGTAATTAAGAAATTGAGACTTTTTGCAGGAAAGGACTTCTTTTTTGAAATTAAATTGTCTTTTTAAATAAAGGAAAAATAAAATGAGATTTTTTGAGTTATAAAGATGAAAATTAGTAATGAGGAATTTTTGAAAGTTGTGAATTGTGTGATTAATTGGACTTATAAATTGTGCTTGTAGTATGAATTGAAATGAGAATAATAGATTCGTGGAATAAATGAATTATTGATTACTACTAGTTGAAACTTATTCTTACGCATAAATTGCACGTAAAATTGAATTATTGATTGTGATGAGTTATGAAAGATGTGAATATATGAATACGATGCTTATGAAATGTGAATTGTGATTCATGAAATGACCTTATGAGTATGAAAAGCTCGATGTTGTAATTATGAGTTGAAATTGAGAACTAGGGTGTAGCTAAGCCTTATACCGGCAATAAAAGAAATGTGGAAATGATATTTGAGATGAAAAGACCAAGATTTGGGTCATGTGAAATAAATGAATAAGACCAGTATAGTGGGAGTGCTAACCCTAAGGGATTGATTTTATTGATGATTCAATTAAACTAAGGATTAGATACATAGTGAAGATGTGATGAAAGTAACAGAAAAATATTGAGTATGACGGCCATTGGATTGGCGGCGTGAGAGTATTCACAGGATGTCCCATGATGCGTCATGATAGGGTGTGGATACTGCTCCAGAGTACCGTCTCGGTGGCGACGCTCGTGGGGTGTTTGATGACTGCGGGTGGTGTCATGTCTATGGTAGGAGCTGAATTACCACAGGATGCCTGCATGACGAGTCATGTGTCAGTGCGTTGGGATTTCCTCCAGGGCGCCTAGACATGAGTTCGTAGGTAAGAAAACATCTAGGAAACTTACCGTAGTTACAGTAGTAGATTAAGTCATGACGAGGGATTGAACCCTACAAGATGAAGACCAGTTAAGGGCTTGCCCTCGGACCTATGTAGTATGGGCTGCATAGACTCTGAACAAGTGCGCATTAGTGTCATATAATACAAATAATTGCATTAAGGACTAGGTGCACATTTACAACACGACATCAATAGGATAGTCCCTTTAGCTTTGTTTGTGACAAGTTTGTGGTTTGCTAAGTATTGAGAATCGTTATACTATTTTTGGCATAGAGAGGATGGCCGTGTATAATATTTCGTCAGTTGAATGAACTGACGTGCCCACAGTTTTACATGCAGTGTAAAGATGCTTGACAAATTGAAGTATACATGCTGCTCAAGATTGATTTAAATGTTATTTCATGTAATTTATTGTAAAATTGCTTCTGCTGTAATAATGTAAAGGTATAATGTAACTCTGATGTAAGAAATATTTTTATTTCCTTGTAAAATTGTACGAAATAAGTGTAAAGATCCTGTGAAACTTTGAATTTAGTTGTATTTTGGAATTCGGGGTGTTACAGTTGCGGTCGACCGACCGGCGGTGCGGTCGACTGACCCAATCTGCTGAGAGTTCTTCGAGTGTACACATCCAACAAAGGAGGGGATGGTCGACCGTGCAGTCGACTGATCGTGTCTCGAGTTTGGTTCTACACGTTACGGTCGACCGACCTTGGGGGTGCAGTCGACTGACTTCGGCGCTGATTGTTTTTGGGCTTACGAGTTTAAGGCCCAATTGCTGGATTTGTATTTTTCTTTTAGGGTTTACTTGGGGACTATATATGTGGCCGTAAACTCTAGGGTTAGAATCAATTTGTGTAATTAAGAGGTGAGCCGTTATTATTATTCAACTTCAAGAGGGGATGTGTTGAGTATTTAAATGGTGAGAGAGAGAGTTTGAGAGTTGTAATCTCTTTTGTAATCTTTGTATTTCTTGGAGAATAAGAAGTATTGATTATCTCTGCATATTGATTGTGTTCTTGTGAGATCTTGCATATATTGTGGTGGCTTGTTCTTGGTTCCTCTAAGTCTTTGGAGTTTCTATTGCTTGTGGTGTGTTTCCGCTATTAACACTACGAGTTGTGGGGTAGATTCTTCAACACAACCTTTTGTAACGGAGAAGCCCAACTTATAGTTGTACCTCCAATTGTGAACACATGTCTTGTAGTACTCCTACAATCATCACAATCACCGCAAAAGTCCGCATTGACATAACCATGTATCCACAATAAAACATCCCCAAAACATAGAGAATGATCCGATGTACATGCAATATAAAAATCAACTTCATTCCAATGCTCTTTACCTGGATTCTTCATATACCGGCTAACAACTCTCATTGCATGTGTGATAGATGGCCTTGTAGACACCATTACATACATAAGAATACCAACATCCGAGGCGTAATGAACTACAGTCGTTTCCTCCATTTATGCCTTTGATGTAGAACACAAATTCTCGAATAACTTGAAGTGTGCACCCAAGGGATAAATAACTTACCTCGCACCATCCATATTTAATCGATTCAACATTTTCTTCACATAGTCTGCTTGTGATAATCAAAGCTTCTTACTCTTCCTGTCTCAATTGATTTTCATGCGATTTGTCTCCCCCAAATCTTTCATAGAAAACTGAGAGACTAGCATCTTTTTCACATCATTCATTTTCTTCATACATGAACCTGCCAATAACATATCATCCACATACAGAGCTAAAATTACTGTATCATTGTCGTCATACTTGTGCATATAGACACAATGATCTGATTCATATCTTTTGAATCTTTTTCATCGCATGAAACAGTCAAACTTCAAGTACCATTGTCAGGGTACTTGTTTGAGCTGATATAAACTATTTTTGGATCAACAAACCATGTTTTCCTTTCTCTTGACTTCAAAACATGTGGGTTGCTTTATGTACAACTATTCTTGTACTTCACCATGGAGAAACATTGCAAAATTTTCACTGTCACTATATTGAGCAATACCTTAATCGAAGCCATTTTTAGAACTGGAGCAAAGACGAACTGTAATCAACACCTTCTTTTTGAGAAAACTCTTGACTACAAGTCTCGCCTTGTACCTTTTGCTACCATCTGCCTCATCTTTGATTCTGAAAATCTACGTGTTCAAAAAAGCACGCTTTCCTACAGGTAACTTGGTCAACTCCCAAGTTTGATTTTGTGTCAAGGAGTTCATCTCGTCATTCATGACATGTTCCCACTGAATTCGAGTCATATCTTTGAAAACCTCATCGTGAGTCTTAGGCTCACCTGAATCTATGTACAGAACACACTCGTGAACTTTGCTGATTGATGGATCAGATTTCTTTGTTAGCCTTCTCTCTCATATTGATCTTCTCAAAATTGGTACTAGTTCACCAACCTGTTCAAAATCCCCGAATGGCTCTAATTACCTGTTCATCTTGAACATCCTGCTCATCCTAATAGGCTCATCATGACCCTCATGTGTTGTCAATGGTATTTGTACATGTCGCTGCACTGTAGAATCTGACTCTGAACCTGTTCTATCGCCCTGATCTGTTTGCTTGTCTTTGTACAACAACTCTTCATTGAAAACTGTATTCCTGTTGTGAATGGCATTGTTATAAACAAAGTCCTAAAGTCTGTAACTACACTCATTGCCGTCATAGACAATGAAGACACACTCTCTAGATTTTGCATCCAGATTCTTTTTTTTTTTCTTCCCTATTAATTAGTTAATAGGCAATACAACCACAAATTTTTAAATGCATATAATTAACAGGTTTACATGACTATAGTTCTTGTGGTATGCCCCATCAAGGGCACTAGACTGACAATAATTGATCAAGTACACTGCTGTATCCACTGTATCTGCCCAAAGATGGACTTGAAGACCAGCATGAGCCTCATGCATCTCGCACTCTCAAGTATTGTGTGGATCATTCTTTCTGCTACTCCATTTTTCTGTGGTGTTCTAGGAACTATCTTGATTCATTGGGTACCTGCCTGTACCAAAAAATCACTAAACTCTTTACTTGTGTATTCACCACCATTGTCTGGTTTTATTATTCTCATTTTGCAACCCGTCTCCTTCTCAACTTTGATCCTCCAAGCTCTTAATGCCTCAAACACCTCGGACTTCTTACAAATTGCATAAATCCAAACTTTTCTAGAAGCATCATCGATAAATGTGATGTAGTACTCTTACCAGTATCTCTTACCACCATAAGAGAATTCGTGAGCCGGACCCAACACATATGTATGTACCAACTAGATTTCCATTTTTCTTCTCATGCTCACTCATCTAAAAACTATCTTTTATTTGCCCATTACACAATTTTCTCAGAAATCCATCTCGACTTTCTTAAGCCCTGGCAAAAGACCTATGAAATAAAGCTGCTTTAAACCTTTTTCGCTAAGGAGCATCAACCTGACATGCCATAAGATTGAAAGCGAGTTGCATGTTGATTTCATAACAATGATTTCACCTGAATCACCTCATTCGAGTAAGTACAGGTGCCAACACGTTTTTATGTGGCCACTGACCTAGCACCTGTAGTAATCTTTCACTCTCCATATCCAAATGTTGTCATAAACCCCCTCTATATTCAATGTGCTAGTTGATATGAAGTTTTTCCTCAAGCCTGGAATGTGTCTTGCTTCATGAAAAGACAAGTTTCTCACCATTGTGAGCTTTCACTGTAAGTGTCTTTTCCAAGAACTGGGCATCTTTGCCCATTCCCAACTGTGATTGAACAAAAATCACTTGTCATATAGTTCTCAAAAGCATCCCTCATGAGTGTACAATGAAAAGAAGCACCTGAATCTATAAACCAATCACCTTGCATCATATCAACTCCAGTAGGTGGACACAAATTATCTAAGTGAATTTCGTTGCTTACCAATTTGGCTCCTTGTGACTCGCCCGGCTTTTTCTTGTACTCTTTACTTTAGTTTTTCTTGTGTCGCGGCTTATGACAATGCCAGTACTCGCCTTTGTGAGTCCTACTTTATACTTTGACCTATGATTTTTTGCTTTTCGACCTTCCTCTGTTAGTGCTTCTTCCATGGTTTTCAACTGACAGTGCAAATTTGCTTGAAGATGACGAAGACTCTCCATTTCTCTTCCTTCTCACATCCTCATTCATGATGCTACTTATAACATTCTTCAGAGTAGTTGAATCAGTCATAATATTTGTGATAATTTGTTCAACCATACCATAAATGTCGGGGAGACTAGATAGTAGTAACAATGCATGTGCTCTCTTCACAAACTTCAATCCTATTAATTCCAATTGATTGTATACTATGCAGAAATTAATGAAATTGTTCACATGCCCGCTACAGAACCCCTCTCTGACAACTTCATGTTGACTAACTTCTTCAAATGAAGAATATGATTTAATGTTGACAATTTCTTATACATATCCATGAGAATCTTCATTGTCTCCTTTACAGTCTTTGCCTTCTCAATATGAAATAGCATTTTTTTTCTATTCAGCAACAACTGAATTTTCCCGAACGCCTTATGATCCAAACGATTCCAAGTCGCCAACACAACTGAATCTACCTCTGCTATTCTAGCTTCTTGCCAAATAGTGTATCATCTAGATTTTTCTATCAGAGATATGTTGTCATCTGGATATTCCACATTGAGTACTCTGTTCCCTTGAACCTTTCGACTTTTTCCTTGTCTCCCATCTCAAACCAACCTTGTGCTCTGATACCACTTTGTTTAGTTCAGTACCCAACCCGAGAGACAAACAAGTAATCCAATCAAAGAAACACAAACAAACAAAGCCAACAACACACAAACACATGAGATTTTTATCGAGTTTTACCCAATACAATGACTATTTCCCCGCGCAGAGGCACTCCTGGGATTTCCACTAGAGAATATGAAGAGAAACAAATTTACAATCACCCAAGATCTCACCACCAAGATGTAAGGTTTATCTATCTTCACTCTCCTTTCTCAAGAATGGATGCTCAACCTCTATATTGATGATAGAATACTATTGGAATTAACCCTAGAATCGTACACCATACAATACATATAAGTTAACACAAGATTGAATCTCAGTCGTTGACCAATTTCCCGAATCTGTGCCATTGCAGTCGACTGCTCCAATACACAGTCAATTTCTTTGAGACTCAAGCAAGTCAGAGAGCTCGGCTATAGATTGCGATTGACTGTCATGTTTGGCAGTCGACTGTCAAATCTTGGTCGAGAGCATCCTGGTAGTTGCAGTCGACTGACATATTGTTGCTGTTGTTGCTGCCTGCTATGTCGCGTTTGTTGCTTGCTACCTTGCTTCTTCTCCTTCTTTAAACCCTTGTTCTCGTGTATCAGATCCACAAATCCTAACAGATCAAACTTTTGATTTATTGCTCACTAGTAAAGAGGCTTATCTTAGATTATCAGGGCATTAGCTTTGAAATTGAAGATAGAGAGTTTTTTGGGATACCTCAAAATTTATTGGGAAATTTTGGAGAAGAACATCATTGTAATAAATTATCCATTTAATTTCCCAAAACACATAAATTCTATAATAACTCTAATATTATAATAGGAGAAGGCCTTAGGGTCATTTGTCAATCTACCAACACGTGCATCGTACGTGCATAACTAATCTCTACTATATTAATAGGAGAGTTGGGGTTTGTAACAAACAAACCCTAACTTTGTAACTATATAAACACATATAATACACGTCCAAATTATATCCAACAAATATAAATGTGCACTGCACATGTAGCCCAAATCAAAATATTCAAATATAAACTATTTTTTTCTTATTTGATATATTTCATTTAATTTGATGACTTTACTTTTTTTAGACGTGCATCGCACGTACATTATACTATATGAAGGATATCCGGTTCGAGTTCTCACTATGTCACCAAACAAACATATGCATCGCATGTGCAACTCAAAATCTATTTTTCAACACGTGCATCACACGTACACATCAAAGTTTTTCCTTCTTAATTTTTAAAAAATACGTGTATCGCCCGTTCAGCTCCATTTTTGTAAAATTAAGGCTTTCATCGCACGTGCTATTTACTGTTAACTTACATATATCACACGTTTAATTCCAACTCTTTATCAAAATGTACATCGCACTAGAAAAATTCTAGTTTTAGATAATGAAAAGGCACTTACCTTTTCCTATCATATTAGAATGAATAAAAAAGGCAAAGGGAATCTGAATATGTGCTTTCTTTAGGAGCTGAATCAACCTCATTCTGAGCCAGAAATTAAAAATTAAAGAAACCCGTCAAATTGGCCAAACTAGCAAATGGGGAATATTAATGTTTCGTGCTCCTTTCAAATTTTCAATCGCCATGCTGCACCCAATTCCATTCTTTATTTTGAAGCATATATATAATTATAAAGAATAGTGATCAATTTATGAATAAACTGATCACTATTAATATTGTTCTCGTCTCTGTCTTGATATAACGTAGAAAGCTCAAGAAACATGTTTATCATCCAAGATTGTCTTTTGGACTTGATATGTCAAACACAGGGTGTGGCAACCGGGTCGGGTCAACCTGCGATCCTCCCACGACCCGCTCATCTCAATCCGATCCGCGTTGACCTGGTTCGGGTTCGGGTCGAACCCGAATTCCTTACCGGGTCGACCGGGGTTGAAAAAATTGGATTTCGACCCGACCCGACCCGACCCGTAAAATCCGGCCCACGAATTTGTTGACCAAGTCAAACCTGTCTGCCAACCCACAGGTCGACCTGCGGGATTCGATCCGTTGAATTTTTTGGATTTGACTGGTTTGGATTTTTTGGAATTTTTTTGCTGCTTGTTTTTCTTAGTCTCTTTTTTTGCTACAATAGATATATATGTGTGTGTGGGGGTGGCGGGGGGGGGGGGGGGGGGGGGGGGGGGGGGGGGGGGGAGCTTCGGTTGTGCACTACCTCTAGTGCTCACGGTGTGTGCACTAGGCCTTCGGGCGTTCACATTGATCTACACATCTAAATTAGCTAAATATGAAAAATCAAATCATTAGAAATTTATTTACTCCTCCATTGAAGTATTACAAAATTGTATAACTGAAAATCATTGTTTTTTATAGTCACATGATGGATGGGTAAAGAAATTTCAAATGATTTGATTTGACATATTTAGACTAATTTAGATGTATAAATCAATGTGAACCGTTCGGATCGTCGATATGAACGCCCGAAGGCCTAGTACACACGCCGTGTGCACTAGAAGAGTGCACAATCGAAACTTTCCATATATATATATATATATATAGAGAGAGAGAGAGAGAGAGAGAGAGAGAGAGAGAGAGGCTTCTTCCGTTGCAAACGCTACTGTAGCAGTTGCGAACGTGCGAACCACTTAATCCGTCATCCACAATGACGGGTTAAGGCAAAACACATAACCCGTCATTGGTGATGATGGGTTATGTGTTTTGCCTTAAACCGCCATTGTGGATGACCGGTTAAGTGGTTCGCACGAGTTCGCACGACATTTGCGTTTGCAATGAAAGATAGCCCATATATATATATATATATATATATATATATATATATATATATATATATATATATGGGTCTTCTTCCATTGCAAACGCTACTGTAGCGTTTGCAAACATGCAAACGTCTTAACCCATCATTGGGGATGACAGGTTAAGGCAAAACACATAACCCGTCATCCCCAATGACGGGTTAAGACATTTGCACGCGTTTGCACGACATTTGCGTTTGCAACGGAAGATGACCCTATATATATATATATATATATATATATATACACTAGTATAATGCACGTGCGATGCACGTCTATAAAAGTGTGTAGGATTTTGAGGAAGGGGCATGTCACCAAAAAGTCTGCATGCATGCATGCAGACAGGCATCCACAATTTATACATTTTGATATTTGCATGCATGTGTTACACCTTCTGGCTTTGATAGAAGGAAACTTTCTTATGAATAAATTATGCATGCAAGCACATGCAAATCTATACTATTAATTATTTTCTCAAATCTATGCAGACAGGCATGCAAATCTATGCATGTTAATTATTTTCCCAATACATGCAAATTACATTTCTGACATCCGATATTAACCCTATATTTTTTTTTGGCCTTTTATGTTTATGAGGGCATGATAGTAAAAAGCCGCCAAAATGGGACTTTGCTTAATAATAGTATATATATATATATATATATATATATATATATATATATATATATATGGGAAAAAAGGGTATGAGCAACTTGCTCATTTAGTAAATAAGCAATTGATGATGTGACATGCATGTGATTGGAAAATTCTTAAAAGGGTTAGTTGTCCAATGTATTACATGCATGCCACATAATTAATTGCTCATTTATTAAATGAGTAAGTTGCTCATATCCCTTTTACCCTGTATATATATACTGCAAATATATATGTATATATATGTATATAGATATACTCTAAAATATTTAAAAATTTTATAAAAATAAGTGTGAAATCAAAATTAATTGATTACTACCCACTACTCATTTAGACAACCCATACCCTAGCTATTTATAAGCCAACTCCACATCCTCACTTCTCTCATCTCACCGATGTTGGACTAAAGTTTTTAAATTTTAAAATTTAAATATGTTTAGTCCCATGTTGGTGAGATGAGAGAAGTGAGGATGTGAAGTTGATTATAAATAGCTAGGGTGGGGTGGACTAATTAAGTAGTGGGTAGTTAGCAATTAATTTTGTTGTTTACACCAATTTCATATAAAATTTAAAATATTACCCAACTTATTATTAGAAAAAATCTAATCCTGACCAACCTGTGATCTGGTCCGACCTGAAACGGGGTCAACTCTAATGCATTCACGGGTTGATTGGGTTGAACTTTACACTTCTGAACCCGGCTCGGCCCGATTAAGCGTGCAATTCGACCCAAACCTGGTCCGGTCGATCTGAATGCCACCCCTTGTCAAACATGTCATAATGTCATCAATTTTTGTTTTGTTAAACAACTGCTCCTAATATTTTAATAAGAAAACTACATTAATTTTATTTAAATAAATGCACGACTTAAGAAAAATTTACGGTACACCTCCATTTATGTACACACAAGTGGAAATCCGTACGTGTGCTTGTAAAAAAAAGGATATCTGACACGAAAAAGACCATCCATGGAATATAACGCCTACTCGATGTGACTAGCCAATTTGTAGGTGGGTTGCAACTTGCAAACTTGCAATGACAAAAGAGCGCCCAAAGCACCTGTTTTCAACATGGATCTCAACAGTGGGAGGGTTCGGCCACCATTTACTTTAAAAAAAACACATACAGAAATTTTTTTGGCCTTATCTCAAAAGAAAAATACGAAGGAAAAGATTGTGGAGGGCTGGGAAGGAGGGTTGTGATGGTTGAGCTAATTATTTTTACTAATAATTTACACGATGTACGTTTTAATAAATTTAAAAATAAAAATAAAAATTTTGACGTAGGAAGAATTCGAATATGAAATTCCTTTTATATTAGTTATGTACGTTTGTTGCACATATTGGTAGATTTACAAGTGACATTAAGACCTTCTCCCATTATAATATTAGATTAGAGATATTAGAGATTAGCGATAGAATAGTTTTCAAAACTATTTGCAAAAAAATAATAATGACGTAACTATTTATAACTAAGGGATAGTTTCTAAATAATATTCTATACTTTCTATTCTATAATATTTTCTATAGGATGTATGACAATTCTGCAATTTTAAAATTTATTTTTGTAATATTTTCTATTTATCTTAAGAGTTACTTACATCCTATAGAAAATATTATTATCCATTATTCAGACGTATCAATTTTTTAACTACTTAAATTGTACTAAATATTTTCAGAAAACCAGATAAGAGTTACTTACTTAGTAACAAGGCTCTGATACCAACTCGATGCGAAGCGTGAAATAATAGTAATTACATGTAAAGAGAAACAAAAGAGTATCAAAATCTTCAAAGATGATAGTTTGTTTAAAATAACATTCTTGAAAATAATGTGTATTATCAATCTCAAAAATATTAAAGTAACCAAGCATAAATTCAAGATCCCTCATTGCTTCTGATTCTGTTTCCGATACTTCACTATCATATGAGGGGTCTTCAGGTTCTTGCATATGTTCATTTCCTTCCTCAATATGTTCGTTTTCTTCCTCTATATATTCATTTTCTTCTAGAAATTGTCTATATGTTATTGTAGGACTCCAGATATAGCTACCAAATTCTCAATTTTCAAAAAAAAAAAAAAGATCTTTCGTAAAAAATTAAGGCATCAATTATTTGAACACTTATATTACTAGTTTCTCCATGATTAATTTGATTTATAGTTATAATTATTACTCATTGTACACTAAAGAAAAGTAATTTGAACTCATGAAAATCATACATGTTTGTTACTCTACAAGGATAATAAATATAAAAAACTAATATTTTATCACTTCTTTGATAGTTAGTCATTAATTCATAAATTTCTGAGTCAAGACTGAAACTATTATTATCCATTATTCTTTTTAGCGATTTTTTGATTTAAAACAAAAAGTATGAAATCAGGAGTAGGGAGAGATTTCTAAGGATACCATAAGAATCATAACAAAATGACCCATCATGCTTCCGACCTATTTAAACCTCTTTGAGCTGCTTTGTATCAGTTACTATCAGTGGATAAAATACCTCTGGTATGCACATCGATTTCAGTACTCCATTTACGTTCCTCCCATGTCAGGACTACTATGATCTTCAAGAGAGCTTTATTCAAAAGATACGTCTAGAACAACTAGTAACACTTCGGTACATGCAACCACAACCTAACTCGTTTCCTGCTACTAGGTGGACAGTCTAGCTATAGAAGGTTACAAATGGGTCTTTTTGCAAGATCCTTCAGGCAGAGCCTTACAAAACTCTCCCTGAGGATAAGAGACTAATTATAAATACCTTATATTGTGCAAGATCTTAAAAAATATAGTTTTTATTGATCTCATACTTCTTATAAACAAACTCTCCTTACAATATTATATGAGATTTGTCATTCCTAGATCTTATATCTTCTCTCTTACTCGGCCTTTCCTTTTATAGAGGAATGGATGACTTTACATCAGGTACAATTATTGTTCTGATTACATCACTGCTTACATTATAGGTAAATAATTAAGTCTAATACGTCACTACTTACGTTTTTAGATATTCTTTTCTAGCCAGTATCTCCACGTGCTTCACATCAGAAATAACTCATCGTCTGCCTTATCTTGTTCTTTTCTGCATTGTTCGCATTTGTGCTGTGGTTCCATTCTCATCAATTTACAGTAGTGGACAAATGTCTCTTCTGTTATTGTCATAGCTCCTTTATCTAGAATTTGATACCAGCTGCCAAATAATTCATTCTTTGACTGTAGTTGTTTAATCTTTGCTATACTGTAAATCATTACTTTTTTTGGATCAGGGCTATTATAGATCTATATGTTGTTGTCTTTATTTGTATGTCTTTCAGTTCATAATACATTATTCTAAAATCCATAGTTCTTCTTTCTGGATTTTTTTTTTAAATTCTTCATTTTTTATATGATATGATATTAGTTGCTCCAAACAAGACTTATGTCGTTATTCATATCTTTATAATATGCTCAACAGGTAGTTCTTCGTCATCTTCAAGGAATTCTGGAATAGCTGGAAATACCTGGACATATATCTTGGAGGCCTTTGTAAGACCAGAATAACTCTTAGCAGATTTATATACTTCTCTTGGTAGCTGGCTAAGTTCTTAACATTCTCTGGATGAATATATACAGTGGATAAGCCCTTTTTCAAATAATACACTTACTGCCTTTGGATTTGCTCCTGGTAGTATAATCATTTTGTTCGTATGTTGCTGCAAAATAGTTTTGATAAATTGATTGGCCTGGGTGGACTGGCATAATTTCTCAATATATTTTAAAAATAAATCATTCTTGGAATATTTTGGAGGATCTGAGAGTAAACTATATTTGTAGCTAGTTGGTTGTAAGGATGTGGAGTTTCCCTCTTGTGTGGCCATTTTTGTGATTTCACTTGTATTTTGTGGGTTAATATGTTCACTCCTTTTACTCATTTTCTCAATATGTTCTGCATATATAATGTGGTAAAATATACTCTAAAGATCACATATTTGCAATTGTGATTTGTTAAATGCTCATTTTAATTGCTCCATGGTCTTCTTTAGGAAGATTATATCTTGTTCTATTTGCTGGACTCTATTTTCCATCATATAAAAACAAAATTGTTAGTTTCTTGATAAGAAATTTGCTAGAATGTTATCTTTTCCTTTTATACTTTCTATTGAGATGTCATAATGTGCTAACTCTATTTGCCATCTTATCAATCTTTTATTTGCTATGGTTGAGTCTATTATTTTGTTAATCCAACTCTTTGCTTGTATATTGTATGTCCTTACTGTGAAATTTGTATGTATTATGAATGATTCAAACTTTTTTTATAGCTTTTAAGATTGCTAATAATTTTTTTTTCATTTATGTGGTAATTTTGTTGGGTCTGTGTGCATGATTCGCTGGTTTATCTGGCTAGTCTTTCATCTTTTTCACATATTTTAATAAATTTTAATACTGCTCCCAAATTATCTTCACATGCATCTGTTTCTATCTATAAACATTCTTTAATAAGTAATCTTAGCTTATTTAATTATGAAGTTTTTTATTTTAATATTTTAATTTTTTCTTCATCCTTTTGGAGTCCATTATTATTTCTTAATTTTTTTTTAGTTTTTGTTGAAACCAATTTTTTTTTGCTGATAATTTCGGTATGTATTATCTTGTTTGATTTAGTACTCCAATTATTGGCTTGTACTTCTCTAGTTCTCTTTTTTTCTTTTTGGACATTAGAAAATGTCTTTATTTTTTCTGCTACATGTGGCTGTAGTTTTATTTCCTCATGTGATAATTTTGTTCCTAAGAATTCTATCTCAGTTTTGAACAATTCCATTTTTCTTCTTAATAGTATAATACCTGCATTTTTTTACTATTTCTATAAATTTTATTAAATGCACTTTATGTTGTTCATTATTTTCGGATCTTATTAGAATATTATCTACATATACTAGTATAAAATTATTGTATTTGTCATATATCGTATCCATATATTCTTGAAATACTCTAGACTATTTTTATATCCAAATGGTAATACATTCCACTCATAAAATTTTTGTGGTGTACTAAATGTTGTTACTATTTTGACCCTTCTGTTAGTTTTACGTGGTAAAATCCTGATATGCAATCAAATTTAGAATATATTTTTCTTATTCTTACTATATTTAGTAGTATCTATATATTTGGTAGTGGATATCCAAATCTTTTAGTATATTTATTTAATTCCTTATAATTTACTACCATTAGAGATTTTCCTTTTTTTCTTTCGAATGTTTTCTTGCTATGAATGTTGGTGATGAATGTGGACTTTGTGATTTTCTTATATAACTGTTTTCCATATATGTATTATAAAATTTTCTAAATCTGTTGGAGTATGTCTAATGTGCTTAATTTTTATTATCTTGTTCTTATCTATTAGTTCTATATGAGCTGTGAGTTTACTTAAGTGCCCTTTTGTTAAAGGGTCTTCTCCACAGAGATCTTCTAGTTAATTTTGTAAAATTTCTTGTATAATTGTTACTTGTACTTCTTGTATTCTAGTTTTAATTGTTACTTGTACTTGTTGTATACATGATACAGGGAAAGTCCAGTCCTACTAGATCAGTACAAGTCATTAATACGAGAATAACAATACATATATAGTCAACAATAAATCTGGACAACAATATACATATACACTAAATCTTACTTTCCCGCTGCTAGGAGAAAGTGAAACTAATTTCGTCAGAGGTGCTAGAAATTAGACTTTCCTCCGAATCCAACACCTACTTACTCGACGAATTCTATGTTCAGTATCTATTCCTATCAATCTGAATCTTTACAGGTCTTGTGCATAGGCAGTAGTAGTATAGGATAATATTCTAACGCTTATAAATCTACTGAAAATGTCATTATCAATTCTTACAAAATTCATAATCCAAACCCTAACGATGCCTAGTAACACTTATATTTTTCTCAGATCATGATTCCACACACGTCTATTATTTCATGTGAATTACCGGGACAATATTTTTAAACAACAATATGGAATTTGGAACATACGTGCACTAAAACTTCAATATCTCACAAACTACAAATTGGTTTGCAAATCCGTAAGAAGTTCTGGATTCTACACTCGAAAGGGTAAAAGATGCATATATAAAAGGCTAAGTTGGGCTACAAGAAACTCGGTTTAATCTCAGTACAATGCAGTCATTCAGTAGTCTATGAAATCTATACACTCACATTTTAAATCTCAATTCTCAAAATATATATCTATAACAAGAGGTACACTCCTACTCATAATCAATAATTAAAGTCAGAATTTATCAAATAACATGTCTAGGAAAATCATTATTCACAATGTTAAATTTATAGGGTTCTAAATATGAAACAATTATACCAACACATCAATATATTCTAAATAGATCATATGAATGATATTTATCTACAATTCGTGATTATAACTCTGTATGCGATATCATAATAATGGATGAAGAATTGTAGGAATTTATTTACGAACATCAAATTAAGAGAGGAATCAATTAGAAACGAATCAACATGAACATATTATTCAGTTTGAGAATATGGCAGGTTATTGTGGCATGAAAGGAACAATGAATAGATTTCACGATACAGTAATTTAAACATAAATAACTACTTGCTATGAGTTCAAGGAAAAGAGAGATCGCTTGCCTCGTTCCAACAAAACCTTTCGTGTGCGAAGAAATTCTACGACCCATCGCTTGTGCTCTGATTCATGCTCAATATCGTGCTTCGATTTCGGCAAGAGAGGACAACAACAACGATGACAAGAACGGAAGTAACGATAATGGAAAGATGTCGAGTTTGGGGCTAGAGATGATGATGTTGTTGATGGGTTCGAGGTGTGATGGAGTTCGGGATGGTGTTCGTTTGGGCTATCCGGTTGATGGAGTTTGGGTTGTGGTGGTGGAGTGTGGGGTTGGGGGTGATGGAGTTTGGGTGAGGTGAAGGTGTGGCTGTTGGGTTGAGGTGTTCGGGAATGGAGGTGGAAGGAGTTGGAGTTCAGGTGAGGTGATGGTGTGGCTGTTGGGTTGATGGAGATGTTGGTGTGGCTATTTTTGCCGTATTTGAGTTTGAGGTGTGATGGAGGTGGTTGAAGATGAGTCCGGAAATATAAATGGAAGGTGGTTGAAGATGAGAGGGAATTGGAGGCAGTGGTGGTGATGTTTGAATGAGATGGAGTGGAGGTTGGTGTTGGTTCTTTGGGTTTAGAAGGAGTTCGGTGATGTGGAGTTTGGAATTTGAATAGAGGGATTAGATAATTAATGATCGTGATTAGGTATGGGGTTTTGGGAATGGGGAGTGATGAGGCTGTTGATTAGGGAAATTAATTAATAGGGCAGTAGAAGGATTTGGTTAGTGGACAAGTGAGTGGGTTAGTGGGTAGTTAAGGGATTGGAGTGGGTTAGTGAAGGGCTAGGATTATCCTGGGTAACGATTTTGGGATTGAAGGGTTGAGATTCAAACACAAGTTTTTAACTCAATAATTTAGAGTGAGCTGGGCTAAATAATCAGAGATTTTACATAATTTAATAAATAACTAGATAAGAAATTAGAATGTGCTAAAGAATATGACATTCACATGAACTAATAATTAACTAGATAATATAGTGCATGCAAATGAGTCCAGAAAAAAAAGACAACTGAAATAAAAGAAACACATAGAAAATACGTATTGATGAATCAGAGGATTACACTGCTTGTTGACATTGGAAGCTCATTAATAAATATTCGTTCGTCTTTTTTGTTATTTTCAAAAGTCACATATGTTGTTTGTCCCTTCTTTTGACAATGAGATAATTTTACTGGTTTGGTTTAAATTTGAACTTTGTGTTTTTTTTACTAATAAAATACTTACACAAGCAAATATATATATGAAAATCTTTATTTGTAATGTAACGCCTCGAGTCCGGCTCAGCGCACGCGAAAAACAGGTCCTAATACTGGCCCACCATAAACTTACCTCACAAAAGATGCTAAAGCTTTCAAGTACCTTAAGATCCTTAACATTTATATATATAAACTCTAATTAATCTTTAATCTCTCTGATGTGGGATTAATAAATCCCACGCGCTTCTTCTTCTTCTCGCACACCAGTTCAGCACACACCCACAACAGCTGCCCCCCCGGGCCCCACCTGCCATCCACATGGCTGCTCAAAGCAGCAACCCAAGCTTTCTCATTCCTCATATAAATTCCCAGCACCAAGGCCCATAATAACCCCCTATGGGCCCAACTACCACTTCTATATATATATATAATTATATTCTCCCAATATAATATTATATATATACTCTTAAATATGAGGTGTTACACCTCCCCCTAAGAACTCAGTATCATCGCTGAGCCCGGGACTTGCAACCTGATCCATGATCCTCTTTCTAGCCGATGTGGAGTGGACTACCCTGATTCTGGTACCAGTACAGCCCTACCCAAAATTCGTACTGTTCTAGCTCCATCTCGGACGTATCTTTAACCCACTCTTAACCACGATCGGTGTCAAAAGTCGGATCTGATAACACTTTTGTAGTGCCCCAAGTTTCGTACCCAGGACACTCGAGACACAATCCAGAATCTTTACTTCAAATAGTCTCACAACACAGAAATATAGGAAATTAAATTTTTTTATTGCATCCCAGAATGTTATATTGTACAATACAATCTTACATAAATTTTACATATGAATTACATCATGAATTCACATAAATTACATCAAATAATTTACTATACAAAATTATAATCTCCACTTGGACGCTCCACGCAGCTCGAGTCTCCTGCTTCCACGGTCCAGTGGTTTTGCAACTAAACAGACTGTGGGCACGTTATTTGAATGCAACTGACGCAACTGATAAAACCAGTGACTCTTCAAACTCAACAATCAATATTTGATGCAAAGGAAAAAGTGTAGTCAAATCACAAGTTTTAGTGTATGACATGCCCTAGAGTCTAATGCACAATTTGAAATGTACGCAATGCACTTACTCTAATACAATTCATTTGGAAACGTATGCATCCCATACTACATATTTTTTTAAATACAACTTCAATGGAAACTTATGCATCACATACTACATACTTTCCAAGGAGTTCGTAGTCTACATATCACATGGTTCGATCCCCTGCTAAGCATCCTACTCTTGTACTCATTCCAGTTCCTGGCAGTTAACTAGTGACTGATGAGGTTGTAGTTGTTCGGTCTAATTCCTCCACTACAGTTAATAGTGGTATCCTTGTTTTCCATTATTCCCCGGCAACCGGACCTCACTCAAAAGTTGCGATGAACATCAGAGTAGCCCGCAAGCTCACCAAGTGGCGCCAAAACATGTAGAGCCGCACTCTAGTTCTCTGTCCGTACCCAACAAAATAGATATTAACGGATTGGTAGGGTCCATTACCTACTTTCGATAGGAGCGCCTCCCATTCTTATCATAATACTCAAGAATTAACATACTAGATCACGCAACCCGTGCTCCCAAACAAGTGAGAAGACACTGCATATGTCTCTTTGACAGGCGAGTACCACCCGACTAGTGCCTGTCCTAGAAATACACAAGACTATTTCTAATTTACAGGATATTATTACCTAGTGCACCAATCCTAAACTAGATTTAGTGATAACAACTAACATCTATTATAAACACGTGCTTAGTGAAACTGGGTCAATTACTTTGCCAGTAACTACACCCAGGTCTCTCACTAAGATCTTAAGTGGAACCCAACTGACCTAATCGAATCATATGACACTAGCGACTCGATCTTCATCGATCGTCATTACCCCTAGCTTGGAACTCGACCCTATTTCCGACCCACGATCAACCCACCTTGGTTAGAATCTGACGGTGCACGAGAAAGCCTCATCCACCGCATCTCAAGGTGATAAGGGCTACTAGCCACCCAAAATATCATGTGATATTAGTAGGTCATAGGGTACAGTTCACCCTAGCAAACTAAAGATGAATAAAAACAAGTGCACGAAGGAAAAAAATGAGATAAAAAAGCTGTTCAAATCTCAAACACATTAGGTGTAAACAAGCACAACTCCATCATGATTGAACACGACTAAAAAGTCAGACAAACAACATTCTAAATTTTATTCTAAAGCCCTCGTATGATGAAAACATATATTTAGTCAAAACAGTGAGTAAACTATTCCACCTACAGCTGGCACTATTTTGAAAAAATCTTCATAAATCACATACTCAATAGAATTTCAAGTCCTTGGATTCTTTAGAAAGATTATTATGTCTAATTTAACTTCTCAGTTGGAAATTGCCTCAAAATAGTTTATTTTGGAGAAGAAAAATAACCATAACTGAGGAGCATGTAAAATTTCAGATCTGATAATAACCAGTCACGTAATAAAACTTATTAAAGATAACAATTGATCTCAAAACTGTAAATATTGGTAGGAATGTTCGAGACACATAAGAGCAATACATATCCAAAATTTGCTAAAAATTCCAAGTATACAAGAAGATATGATACTTTGAATCAGATGTAAATTATCAGACAGTAACAACACTTTTCTTAACAACAGTAGTAAGATGTATTTTGTAAAAATATCAGATGATACTTAAAAACCATGAAACTTGGTGGAGAGGTTCTATATTGACCTCCGAGACTACTGTAAAAATTACAATTCTAAATTCCTTTTCACCACAGTGTTATGAATTCCAAAACCTAGGCATGTGTATCAAGACAACAAAATAGAAGGGCTCCATTCCAGTAAGAAACATGATTTTATTAAAAATATCAATCCTTGTTCAAAAATTACAAAAATTAGTGGAATTTCTATAGACACATAGAAGAATCCCACATAAAAATTTCAGCTCAAGAATCACAGTATTCAGAAAGTTATGAATTATCAATCTAGACAAAAATACCAAGACAGAACCGAAAATAGTTCAGCCCTTTTTCTTGCACAATGTTGGTTTCACATTTTATAAAAATATCAAATATCCTCCTAAAATTATGAAAATTTGGGGATTATATAAATACATGTAATAGCACCTTCAGTAAAAGTTTCATCTCTAGATTCATAGTAATCATAGAGTTATAATTTTTGCAAGTCAGCATGTTAAAATTCAATCAGAGCAGAACTTTTACCCCATACCAACAACAAGATAGAATTTATTAATGTATCAAAACACATCCAAAATTTATGAAATTTGGTGGAGTTTATAGGGACAGAATAAAGATGCTACCATAAAAATTTCATGTCCAAATTCTATCATGTCACAAAGATATCATTTTTTCTAACCCATCTTACTAAAACTTCTCAAGATCTCAACTTTTTCCATTAATTAGCATTCTTAGCACAATTATTAATTTATAATCACATAAGAATTTCCATTCATGTTATCTAGCAAGCCAAATGAGTATAATAACACTTATTATACACAAAAATTATATATATATATATATATATATACACACACACACACACACAACAACCATAGACTTAGAAAGACACCCACAATGAATCTCCTCTTGATTGTTCTTTTGAAACCTCCACCTCCAAGCTCCTTGCTTCCTTTCTTGACCCCTCTCTTTTCCAAATCAGCAACCAAGGGAGATGGGGGTGTTGGAATTGATGAAAGGAAATGGAGGATTTGAAGTTTAAGGTTAATTGTACTTCTAGAAATTGTAGGAGAAAATAGCTTAGAAAATGAAGGAGAAATGGTCTGAGAAGTCCTAGGGTTTTCTAAAAAAAATGAAATGGGGAGAGGTGTTGAAGGTGGCTGGCCATGGCTTGGGGGGGGGGGGGGGGGGGGGTGTTGGGTTGTCTTGGAAATTGACAAGCCCATGGTTTCAACTCTTGGCCCATGGTTTGGTTAATTAGTGTTAGGGTTTAATTAGGGTATAATTGTAGGGTTTTAATTAGTGTGTAGTCATGAAGAATTTTACACACACACACACACACACACCCACACACACACACAAACATACATTCACAAATAGACAAATGAATCAAATTCTTAAAAGAAAATATTTGTATGTATATATAAAAATAGTTTATTATTATGAAAATACTATACATTTCGTCTCAATATAGTTGCGATAAACATAAATTTAATTGAGAAATTATTCCAACTTCGGTTCAACAATTGTACCATTGTCTGGTTTAAAACAAATTAAATAATGTCTCAATATTTACTCAATTAAAATTGAGAAAAATCTATTAATACGTGCAACCGTAAATTGTGCACGAATTAATGTACAAAATTATTATATACTATTTTGTAGGATCTTACATTACTCCATCCTTAGAATAGTTCTATCCTCAGAATGACATTTAGTGGAGCGGAAAACAATACACAATTTATTATTTATTCAGGAAGTGCGCTGCTCAACAGTCTTTAGATTCCCAAGTGATCTCCTCGGCGAGCTGGTCCCTCCCAGATACTCGTTTTCTGCCAGCGCTCAGTGCAATCCTTTCGTCTGCCCATTCGTCCGCACATGAAATGCTGAGTTGCAATTGGTTCCTGCTTCCAGAACTTCTCGTAGATTCCTGTGACATTGTAAAGTAATCTTGCAATCCTGCCAAAGGTTCTCGATACTGGTACTCCTGATGCCTCAGAAGCTTTGAAGTATATTTGCGCCAGCCTCATAATGAATTCTTTGTTGACATCCTCCTGCTCCTGCTCTAGCCACATTAGTCATCAGGCTTCGGGTTTTAATCTTCTAGTGCCTGCAATATCAGTATCTAGCCACAAAGTTAGTCATGTTTGTCTTGTTTCTAACTGCTAGCAATGCTGCTACAAGCCTCAGTACTTCTTCTTTGGGTCGGTGGACACTCCCTCCTTAGAAAAAGGGACAAAGCTAGTAAATGCAGCTCCAGTCTTCTTGCAACTTCTTCGACGCTCCTGCTAAATGCTTGACATGATCCTTCTTTGTCTTTAGCACATCTTCCTTCTTGCCTTGTGGTGATCTGATTGCAAGTTGAATATAGAGAATACTGTTGCTTCTTGAAGCCGATCGAACAAGTCATCGATGGATATCTGCCTCGATCCGTAACCTGGTTCACTTGTGTTGCTTGATGCGCATCCCCACCGGTCCATCTTGCATTCCTACAAAAAAACAGTGCTTCTCAAGGCAAAGTATTAGGCCTAATGAATCTCTTTGGTAGTAGCTCTTCAGCCCGCTCGGTGCTT
Organism: Hemerocallis citrina; assembly: GCA_017893485.1. Lineage (NCBI taxonomy): Eukaryota > Viridiplantae > Streptophyta > Magnoliopsida > Asparagales > Asphodelaceae > Hemerocallis > Hemerocallis citrina. The sequence continues at coordinate 74,343,575 of CM030366.1, read as the reverse complement.
GAAAGACGACCACCGGGACAAGATCCGAAACACTGTCATCGGCTCTACTTCCTTCTTCTTCGTCTTTTATGTTGTGTGATCACCTCTATCGACTTCTGGCTACAGGTTTGCCCCCATGATGTCAGGTTGCAGATTTGCTGCCATGCCCCGCTTCCCAAAAGGAATACAGAATATGAGTACGTGACAAAGCCCAGCGAATGATTTTCATCATTCACAAGCTGTAGGATAAACTCGGTATCATAACAAGAAATATAGCAAAATATACTCAACTATGCATGCATGAATAATATATTAATTAACAAGAAATATTTGAAACAAATATAAATATCCCAAATAAATTCCAGATCTGGATCAAAAGTAAAACTTCGGGACTACAAGCCCGTTACAAGTTTCAAGTAGCAACATAATGAAATAAACTCAAATACAAGATAATTATAGCAAGTTTTTTCCCAAGCGAAGCCTAGAACATTTTCTCATCAATTCCAGCAGGCAACTCGTCTCCAAAGTCTGTATATATAAACATAAAAGGAAAATAAAGAAAACAAAGACAAACGTCCTTAGTGCAAGTTAGGGCCGCAAGTAGTACAAGCACGAGTATGAAAATAAGTGCAAGAAAGTTTGAAACAAGATATGGAATTAAGAATATGCAACATGATTTGACCAGGATGTAACAAGTAGTGAAGTTTAAGAGACTGCTAGCAAGTAAGATAACTCAAGTAACAGGATTGGATAACAAATACTAGTAGTGGAACAAGTGACAAGTTAGCATGTAATTGTATCAAGCATCAAGTAACAAGTATCGAGTAACAAGTATCAAGCAAGGCAGGTGTCAAGTGTGAATAAGTAACAAGTTATTCTTAAGTCTAATGTTTAATTCTATCTAGGTAGCACTTCATGCGTTCCAACTATTTACCACATGGTTGCTACTTACAAACAGTTATGTTTAGGCCTAGTGGTGGATTCTATAGGGTGGTGTACTCAGGCATCAAGTATCAAGCAAGCAAGGTTCATGAATACAAAAATAATGTAACAAGTTCACGAACCAGTTCGTGAATGCACTAACAAGTTCAAGAACCAACCGTGGGCTCAAGAATGCACTAAAGATACAACAAGTTCATGAAACAAGTAATGGGTTCATGAACATGCTCAAAATACAAAAATTTCATGAACCAAGTACTGGAAAACACGGGCCCCCTTTCGAGTACACTTACCTATATTGTCCACTACTATGGTCTTTCTCTTAAACCCCGACTTGTTATTTATTGTTATTATCAAGACAAGCATGAAAGTGTGCGAAACAGGGCAAGTAAACATGATCAAGAATAGGGAACAAGTTTAGGCTAGATAGGATACATATTCGAGGGTCAAAACAAATTAAATTATCAAGAACAACGAGAATTCCAAATCTGGACAGCATGACGTTGCTGCACCAAAACTGAGATTTCTACCACCACAAAAATACAAATCTAGATCCGTCAGAAAATCTAGAAACTATACTCTCTACCGAATCCAGCGCATATAAACAAGATACATAAAAGTTGTAGCATCAGGTGTCTAAACAGCAAACTACACATGATTTGTGTTCAGCTAGAATTTGTAAAATCGTGTTTATATATATGAAACAGGTCTAAAACTTCATTATTAATTTCAGGAAAATTAGGGAATGTCCTCTAGTGTATTTAGTATCAGCATGCAAAATTTCAAGTCATTATCTTATAGGTAGTATGGTTAAATTAATTGTAAAATAAATGTCGCAACAAAATTGTGGATATAAAATTCTACAACACAGCAGTAGTAAAATTGCGATAAATCACAAACCATAACTCGGAATTCAATTCCGTCAAAAGGTTAGTAAACTAGACATCTGAGGCTAAATTTTATGTTTAGGACTCAAGTCCAGATTCTGATGTTATCAGGGTCGAAACAACAAGTAAAGATAGGAACATCAGCATATGTGAATTTCTTTTACATAAAAGTGGCATGATAAATGAATAGTATGAGTCTAGGTTGGAGTGTGATACAAATATGATGTAATGGATATCAAATCAGCAAGCCAAATTTGTTTCTCAACTCAAAAGAAAGTAAAATTAACACATACACCATACCACACGCATCTACAAGTTAAGGTGGTTCTTAGTTTCATGTGTTCAAGTAATTATGAGATAAAATGGATCCAACAAATTGTGAATTGAATATATCAATGAAAGGTTATGACTCTTATGATCATGGAGTTGATAAGGATTAAAATAAGATCATCAAACGATAAGTCAAAGGGGAGTCACAACTACGATCTACTTGCAGTATTTTCAAATAAAAAGTTGTACTAGAACAACCAATTGTACAAAAAGATACTTGCCTGTTAGACGGTGAATCAAAATACAAATAAATAACGGGATGAGAATCCCGAGAAATGAAGCACGAAAGCGGACAAACGCAAGCACGTGCGAGACACATGCAAGCGACAACACAGCAAACCAAGACCAAACAGCAACCTCAGCAAGTCAGCAAATCCCTCTTCAAAACCACAAACACGGGATCGGGATCACCAACTCCACAACACCTAACACCGATCACAATCACGATTAGATCGGACGGCCCAGATTCAACTCAAACTCTTCTCCTGATCAAATAGCAACGACAATGGCAACGGCGATTGTAGTGGCTGATCGCGGTGTGGCAGACGGCAGGGCGGCGCGCATAGAGGGGCGATGGGCGGTGCGATGGTGTAGTCGCCACGACAATGGGGAGTCGACAGAAAACGGAAGAAGGTGATGAAGTTGGCGGCTCTGTTTTCGGGGGAGAAACAGAGGAAGGGGCGCGGAGGAGCGATGGTAGGGGCACGCTCAGGGTGACTGGATGACGACAAGGGCTAGGGGGTTCTGCGGTGGATGCGGGGGGAGGATCACGGTGATCGACGAGCGGATAGCGGCAAATGGCGATGGGTTCGACGAGAACCTAGAGGAAGAAGGAGACGACGGAGGTGGGTTCTTCGGGTGGTGTATTGGGATGAGGATGGTCGGGGGCTCGAGCGGATGTCGACGAGGGGCTAAGGAGATGAAGACGATGAAAGGGATGAGAAGCACGGCAATGGCGGTAGAGGGTAGAGGATGATCGGGGAAGATGAAGCACAGGGGACATGGAGGGTCGCAAGGTTGAAGACGGGCGGGGAAGGCAGTAGATGAGATGGGGGAGGGGGGAGGCCGAGGAGGGCTTGGGCGATGAGGGACGCTGGGTTCAAAAGATGCAGGGAAGGAGATGAATGGGAGTTGGAGGTTTCAGAGGTAGGAGAAGGTGGGGGGATGAACAGTAGGCGGCGGGTGTATAAACAGTAGGTACGGTTATGTTAGGGGACTAGGGTTAGGGGGTTGTTAGGAGGGGTTTAAATAGGGAATTAGGCTATTGGGTATACGGGTTATTGGGTAGATGAGTTTGGATCCAATAAGAGAGGCTCATAGGGTTTAAAATTCAATATGAGATAATTAAATAGAATAGGCTTTATAAAATATACATATACATATACGTTAAGTAAAATAATGAATACGATATAAAATAGAGTAGGCTCGGCTTAAAATAAAATAATAATAATAATAATATTAACAATAAAAATAATGATACTGCAAAATAAAATACCAACAAAATAATACTGGTAAATATAATAATAGTAAAAATATTAATAATAATACTGATAATAGTAATAATCAAAATGATAATAATAACAACAATAATAATATATGTATATCAAAATGCAAGATTCGGTTTTAACAGATTATTAAAATAATCCAACAGTATATAGTATAAGTAGTAGATCAAATAGAAATAGAAATTGGGGTTAAAATATACCATTATTCGAAATGAATAAAACTTTCGATTAGAAAATATTTTAATAGAGAATCCAAAACGAATTTAACATAAGGTAAATTATAATTAATCAAAATACGAAAAATATTTTAGAAAATATTTATTTACGGGAACGGGGGTTACATTTGCCTCCATTGACATCAGGTTGCACCCATAATTATCAAAAATACCATAACACACCAATTTCAAAAACATATCATAGTTAATTAAGTTTTCAACATTCGGGTACATAGAGAAGATTACTCCATTCCATTCACCATTAAAACCTAGAAATACATCCATACAATACTAACATCCCATCCATACAATAAGTTACAAATGCTCTGATATCATTTGTAATGCCCCGAGCGCAGTGCACGCGACTTCACGTGCGCCTACGCAAAAAATAGATCCCAACAACGGCCCACCACAGGCATGCCTCACAAAAAGTGTTATAGCTTTCAAGTACCTTAAGATCCTTGGCATTTATATTCTTCTTCTCGTGCACCCCCCCCCCCCCCCCCCCCCCCCCCCCCCCCCCCCCCCCCCCCCCCCCCCCCCCCCCCCCCCCCCCGGCTGCTCAAAGCAGCCAACCCAAATTCTCTCATTCCTCATATAAATCCCCAACACCAAGGCCCATAATAACCCCCTATTGGTCCAACTACCACTTCTCTGTATTATTATATTCTTCCAATACAATATTATATATATACTCTTAAGTACGGGGTGTTATATGTAAAGTAGTGAATGTCCTTAACAAATATAGAACATTTAACTTGCAAATATATTTTGGCCAGAATTAAAAAAAAACAAAAAAAAAAAAACAAAATGTTGAGCTGATCATTCAACTTCAAAAGCCTTCACTATATTGTACGTTAATAAGAGCATCTGTAGTCGTTTGCCATTTACCCAATTTTTTCAAAATTTGGAAAAAAAAAGCGTTGTAGTCGTTGGCCATTTACCCAAAATTTGGGTTTGGTCTCTATAGTAGTCGTCTATATTTGGCAATCGAAATGGCAATTGCCAAAATATAGCTGACGAAAGATTATTTACCGTCCCTTCGATCGGACGAAAGATTATCTTTCGTCGCTTAATTTTTTTTTATTTTTTATCGGACGATAGATTATTTACTGTATCTAGACAATCGCATACGAAAAAGTGTTTGGACGAAAGATAAAGTGCCATCCCAAAAAATAAAAAAATAAAACAAAAAAAATAGTGTCGGACGGTAGATAATCTACCGTCCCTAACAATTTCGCATAAGACAAAAGTGTTCGGACGGTAGATAATCTACCGTCCCTCACTTTTGTCCCCCCCCCCCCCCCTCCTTCGTCGCTTATTTTTTTTATCGGACGATAGACTATTTACCGTATCTAGACAATCGCATACGAAAAAGTGTTTAGACGAAAGATAAAGTGCCGTCCCAAAAAATAAAAAACTAAAACAAAAAAAATAGTGTCGGACGGTAGATAATCTACCGCCCCTAACAATTTCGCATAAGACAAAAGTGTCCCCCCCCCCCCCCCCCCCCCCCCGCATTTTTTTTGGGGTCCTTTTGTGCTTCATTTCAGGCAAATTTTTTTTTTATAAAATTTTTGAGATGAAAGATTATCTTTCGTCTAATTCAAATTTTAACTTTCGACGACTATAATGCCAACTCAAATTTTTTATTTCCATTTACCAAATACCCAAAAATTGACTCACAACAACTACAAATGCTCTAACCTGGGGAAACAAAAGAATGAGAATAAGGTGCCATGGTGGCAAAGGAATAAAGGTGACATGGTAGCAAAGGAATAAAGCATCATTAAAAAAAGTTGAATAGATTATACTCTGTCTAAAGACATCCTCCACATAGGTTGCAAAATGATGATAAGAAAGAAAAAATAACGAGGCATGTGGTATGTATACAATGATTACCAAGAAACTGATATGAAAGTAAATCATTTGTATTTCGATCATTATATTTGCTTAAGCATCATCATGATACAACATGTTTGCTTAATTTATTTTTTTTGTGAACTACTGAAATTATTAATTTACCATAATATTTGATCACCATTCTTTTCAAAGTTTTTTATTTTCTTTCCTTTATCTCTAATATTACAATAGGAAGAGGCCTTAGTGTCATTTGTAATTCCATTAATGCGTGTGATGCACGTACATAATTAATATTGAAGTTTCAGGTTTGAGTCCTCACTACGTCAGAATATTTATTTTTAAAAAATAAAAATAATTTTTTTAAAGACGTGCATTGTCCGTGCATAACTAATACAAAAGAAATCTCCGGTTTGAGACCAGACTACGTCGAAATTTTTACTTTTAAAAAATATATATTTATTAAGACGTGCATCACATGTGTAAATTACTAGTTGTAGATTAGAAAGAATAAATATAGTTATTTTTTAATATGGTTTTAGATGATTTAGTAGGATTTTCATTTATGCTGCAATCAAGATGTGTGCTTAACTGATTTCCTTTTTTTTAAAATCGAAATTTTCCCTTTCTTTTCTTTTCTCTTAATATTTCCAATTTTGTTATTGTTTATAATTTTCTAAGCTACTAATAGAAAAATCCCTTTTGAATTAATAATTCCATGTTTGAGAGGTACTATATGTTTAATTTCATTTTTGTTACAAACTAGAGATTGAGATAGAGAGGTGTAGCTGAATCGAGTATTGTGACTTTCCATTCATAACATAAATATAGCGGAGAAAGTTGGGGTTAAAGTTTGGTAGTTTGGTTTTACCATCATCTTAATAGGTGGGGATCCACCTATATAGGTGGTCACAGTTTCACAACACTCATCCTTGGATGCCCATTTTTTAAAACATTGCATCATTAAAATCTTTTCTAAAGAAAAACCTACATTTGGAAAAACAAATCTGTAGCGAAAGAAAAGAGTACAACTAATTCTTCAGAAATATGATTCTTCAAAAATCTCAGGAGTCTATGTGGGTGTGACTTACATTGCCTTATAATAACCTTTCGAAGGGAAAACCCAGTGAAAAAACTGCATCGAAGGAAAATAGTACGATGTGTAAAGAAATTCTTCATCAACCTCTTCGGAATGCTGCCCATCAAAACACTAAAAATTATAAAATTTAGTTCTGAAAAATCACCTCCCAAAAAAATACTCTGTCATTACATCATAGCCGAAAAATTTATCAGCTTATACATTTATGTCTATCTGCTGAAATCTTCTCATGCCAAGCTAGTGTACTAACTTTTGAAATCTGGACTTTGGGAGGGATTTTGTGAAGAGATCTGCAAGGTTCTATGAAGACTTGATTTGCTTTATGTCAATCATCTTTTCTTCTTGAAGCTGGTGGGTGAGGAAATATTTTTGTGAGATGCGCTTCATCATGTCTCCTATGATGAAGCATTCTTGAATTTGCTTTATACATGCTGTATTATACTTATAAATGATTGTAGGCTTGTTTATGACTTCTGGAAGCAGACAACTCGCCCTGATATGCTAAAATAGAGACCTTAACCATACACATTCTTTACTTGCTTCATGAAGTGTCGATATCTCAGAATGATTGGTCGATATTGTAGTATTTGTTTGTTTGACTACTCTATGAAATAGTTGCATCACTGTTAAGAGAAACATATCCTGATTGTGATCTCCCCTTATGGGGATCATATATATAACCTGCATCTGTATCCAACAAGGTCAACACATTAATATGAATAATATAAACCAGGATCAATGGTTCCTTTGATATATCTAAGAATGTGTTTTATGCAATTCCACTGCCAACATGTAGGTGCAGAGTTATATCTAGATAGCAGGTTCATAGAAAAAGATATGTCAGGTCTAGTGCACTGTTTTAAATAAAGGAGTGCACTTATTGCATTCAAAAAGGCTACTTCAGGATCCAAATATCTTCATTTTCTTCTTTTGGCCAATATAGATCCTGGTCAACTTCTAGTGGTCTGACCACCATAAATGTACTAAGTAGATGACAATCACTCATATTCAATCTCTTTAGGAGATTTTCAGCATATTTATCTTGATATAGTAAAATTCCATTTTTACTATGCATGATCTGCCAACTGAGGTAAAGTTTTGTTCACCCAAGTCTTTTACCTCAAATTCTTTTTTAAGATAACTAGCAACCTTTTCAATCTCAGGAGATTTGATCAAATTTATATCATCTACATAGATAGCTGCTATGGCAAATCTCTTCAGGGATTTCTTTATGAATACTCACAAACATATATGATCATTATTAAATTATTCCCTAGACAGATATTTACTGAGCCTATTGTACCCATTCTACCGGATTATTTTATTCTACACAGGGCTTGTTTTAATCTATTACAATGCATATTTCTAGACTTGGTTTCTGGTAATTTAAATCCTTTGGGAATTTTTATATATATTTCACTGTCTAGGTTACCATATAAGTATGATGTCATCACATCCATGATTCTCATATCAAGTTTTTCAGAATCAGCGAGGCATATTAGATGCCTAAATGTGATGATATCCACGACAGGAAAATATGTTTCTTCATAATTTATTCCTGATCTTTCTAAGAATTCTTGAGCAACTAACCGTTCTTTATACCTTTGGATCTCATTCTTTTCATTTGTTTTTCTTATAAACACTCATTTTAAACCTACAAGATTTATTGCTTTTGGAGTTTGTACTATATGACCAAACACTCCGCGTTTTGCAAGGGAATCTAGTTCCATTTGAATCGCATCATTCCAATTTGGCCAATCTTGTCTCTTTCGACATTCAGGATTTGTTCGTGGGTCAATGTTATCCTCATTTTCATCACCATTTTTAATCTCATCTCTACTGCATATGAGAAAATGTCATCAATGAAAAATTATTTATAGAAGATGCTACTTCAGGAGTTGCTTTTTCATGAACATTATGGTGTGTTATGTAATTCAATTTCCTCTTCTGAGGATCGAAATCTTAAGAACCTTTAGTCTTCCTCTTTTTTGATGTGGAACTGTTTTATTTGCTGCTTTATTTTGTTCTTTGGGTATTTCTATTCTGGCAGGTACATTCATAGCTGGTATATTTGATCTATTCACTTTGGAAGCATCATTGAATGCATTAGGTAATTCATTTGCAATAGAATGCAAGTGAATACTTTTCCTAATTTCTTGTTCACATTGGGGAGTTCTAGGGTTGAGATGAGATAGAGTGAGAGTATGCCACAATAATTCACGACGTTTTTCTGAAATGAGACATTTATCATATTTTTTATCTCCTCGTAACTGTAGCGCCCCAACCCCAAATCAGACAATTTATTTATGTATAAGTGCAACCGCCCACCACGGTCTGCTCCTCAAAAGGTGGTTAACCGATTTGGTGACTCTTAATCATAGGCAATTATATTTAATTACTTATTTTCCACTTCCCACAACTAATGTGGGACAACCTATACCAACAACACACCATCACCACCTTTTGAGAGGCAGCCTGTGGTGGACATATGTACTAATAAATAAGTAAAATAAATAAATTGCCTGAGTTGGGGCGGGGTGTTAAAAATTAAATGAAAACTATGTATGGCCAGGATCGAACCCCAGACCGCATGGCACCCAAGACCGCATTCCAACTGCACCTAACAACCAACTTGCCAAATCGGTTCTTGCAAAGATTGTCAACTGTCAGAAGTCAGATCTGGAGATCCAGAAGATGAAAGAGCAGGTCAGCGCAGGCAAATTGGCAGAATTCCAGGTGAAGGACGAAATGTTGTGGTTTGGGGAAAGGTTGTGTGTCATGCACCGCTTCCCAAAAGGAATACGGAATACGGTACGTGACTAAGTCCAGCGGATAGTTTTCACCATCCATAAGCTATATGGATCTACTTGACTCATCACAACTATAAATATAACAATAGACTCAACCAGGCATGCATAAACAATCATAATTCAACAGTATTTATTCGCAACAATAATGAATATTCCAAACAAATACGAGATCTGAAACAAAATAATATCCTGGGACTACAAGCCCAAATACAAGTCTCAATACAGTACATGAATAAAATAGTTCCAAAAAAGTTTTCCAATGCGCAGCTCAAAATTTTTGCTCACCAACTCCAGTAGGCATGCGATCACCAAAACCTGCTCATATAGCAATTACAGAAAAAAAAGGAAGACAGGAAAATATAATGCCCATTAGATGCAAGTTCCGGGCCGCAAGCAGTACAAGCAAGAAAAGGAAGGAAAAAAACTAAACAAAACAGGAAGTACTGACATGGAGATAAGCAACAAAGGATTACAGTCTGTAGATAACAGGAAATAGCAGGATAACAGTAAAGAGTGTAGTAATAATAGTAACAGTGAAGTCAACGGTAACAGTGAAATCAACAGTAATAGTAAAATGATGTGACAGTGAAAACAATTATTCTTATGTCTGATGTTCATTACTATCTAGGTAGCACTTC